>CM076445.1:15605000-16205000 GCA_038419695.1 Scomberomorus guttatus
GTGTTGAATCACAAATTAAAAATGCCTGTGAATATGATTTATTACAACAGTAGATGAGAAAATCCCTACCAAATCCCTTCCTATGAATTCCAAAGTAAATGAAACCAGACCTTATATAAATATAATCTTTCGGGTGATACAGAATCATAAACAGTCGAATAAAGTTTTCTCTACTCCGTGGGAAGCCCTCAAATTTTCCTTCTGTGCTCGACACTCCTGTTGGTTTAAATTAATCTATAAAATCCCCTTTGGAAGATGTTACAACCCTGTATGATCATAAATGTGGTTATTTTTTCATTCGACAGGGTTTCCTTCATGGTGGTAAGCTCATAACTAAGTAATGTAAACCTGAAGTGCTTCTGACATCTACCTGGCTGACATGTTGTTTTCGGGCAGGAGAGGAATTTCGAGAACTTTGGTGCTGGAGATCAAAACTTCTTGGCTGGCCGTGGCTACGGTTTTCCCCGTGATCCGGTGCACCTGGTAGAAGGCGTGCGGCCTCAAGTAACGGTCATCTGCTGTTCCAATGAACATCTGCAGGTTGACGGGCTTCTCACTGTAGCCAATGAGCTGAGACATGACAGAGAGAGATAGAAAAACAGAATAAAAACAGATGTGAGTTCTTGGGATCCAGATGAGAGGTGTGAACAAAGGAATACTCTATTCATTTCCACTGCTTTCAGAAGGCCACCTTTTTTGGAGGGAATCTAAATGTCAGGTCGAGGGTGTTGTGATATTTCTGGCAGGGCCAATGGAGATTCATCTGGCGCTTTGGCCTCCGACCAGTTTGACACTGATGTTTTCAACTAATAGACCTATAATTTTTTCCCCTTGCTTGCCTGCCCCTTAACAGGATTCTGTGCAGGACACTGTTACCTCCAAAATTCTTACCAAAACCTTGAAACCTGGTCAATAGTTCCAAGAAAAAACAAGTTTGAGTGGCTACCACAGAAAAGAAAACTAAAAGAAAGCAAGGACACTGAATTAGCTTTAAAAGATTATGAAAACAACAAACTGCCAGTGTACTATACCATCATACCAATTAATAAAACATTGATAAATATTTGCAACAAGTCAATATCATGATCATGCTGATGATGATGTGGACTCATAGTGTTAAGACAAAAACTCCAATCACTGATTATCAACAGTTTTAAGTTGTTAAAATACAAAAAAAACAAAAAACAAATACACATGACCAGAAGGATGAAAAAATATAATATAGATCTGTGGAAGCTTGATATCTACTGAGCTTATGTGCTCTAGTAAATGTTAAATATAACATAGAAGTATACAATAAGCATCATTCACATGATCTTCAACTCGTTCTGTGAGGTCTCATGCATATAAAAAGCCTTTTAATAGTTACACTGTGGTTAAATGGGGGGGAAAAAAATTGCCAGTAAAAATGTCAACGGCGTTTTCAAAAACGGCGGTTCATGCGTGCCAGCCTAGGTTGGCATGGGGCACCTAGCGGCAGCTGCCTTCTACATTAGCCCCCGAGAGCTGGCACCCCGGTTTCCACTCAGACAGGTGAGATCTTCAATGAAGGAAAAGTGTTGCGTGTTGGGTATAGACAAGGGGAAGATGGAAAGGAGAGCGGGACCTTTCCTCCTCAGAGGGACAGAACAAACACATAGGCCACACAATCCCACTACTGTTGTAATGTTGTACTTGGCAGACTCCGTGACGGCAGGATGGCACCCCCCCCCCCCCCCTCCCCCTCCCACACCTCCACACATACACGCTCGCACCGTACTGCCCTCGTAGCCCACACCTCCAGCTCAGATGGAGGGCAGCCCATTCAGGCTAACAGAAAAGAACAAGGCCTTTCATTGCTGTTTCACCCCAGGAACTGCCAAGCCTCAACCCCACCACAGCTGGCTACTGACCCTTTCCTCTCTTTAGGTTTGCTGCACACACCGCTGTGTCAATGTTTAGTACAAAAGTGTGGTGGATGGAAGGAGAGAAAGTGGGTGTAGCTTGGGATTTGTCATGTGCTGTTCCAAAATCAGCTAAAATAAAAAGGTTTAAATTGGTCACAATCAGGCCCTGGAAACATACGTACCTGAGGAAAACAGTGACTAGGTGCTACCAAAGAAATGCATGCTTGGTTTCATAATATTTACTTCCTCTGAGGCCAATTATTAAACTATGGTTTGCAGCAGTATTATTAAACAAGATTTATTTCCAGCTTTGGTAAAAGGTGCACTGGAATCAGTGATGGAATCTGTGTTCATGAGAAACTGCTGTCATTGGATTTACTAGTAGAGTGTTCACTTTTGCATCCCCTCTCTCACCCGCTACTTCTGAGACCTTGTGGTGAACGAAGTCGAAGTTGAAACAAGCTGTGGAAAAACTGAAATATGTTGTGTTTACAGCAGGTTTTGTGAGAGGACGAGCCTCCAGAGGCACATGCTAGGCAGGCAGTGTGATGGATCTTAAATCTCCATAATGTTTCCCTGTTCTGAGCTCAATAAAAGCCTTGTATCTAGACAAGTTCTGCTATTGAACAAAATAAGGACCAAAGACAAGACTGTTGAATAAATTGAATACTAGGGAATGACTACGTTTCTGGAAAGAAAAAACAACAGCAAGTTTGCAAGTAGATGCACAACTGTTGCCTTAACCTCACTTCAATATGAATAACTTTTGTAGATAGAGAGTGGGGCTATCCTGGTGTCTCAGGTTGATTTTAAGCATATAGGCCAAAGCCTATGCTCAAGTATGGGCTGCTAAGTGAAAGCCCAGGCTGGCGTAACTAATGCAGCTTCAGAGTGAGCTGAGGGAAAAACCATTCAACCTGTGGACCTGCCCGTTTCAGACAAGTCACCTTATCACTCGATGTTTATCTGCCAACTGAGTGAAGATAAGCAGTATCTGCAGTCACTTTAAGAAAGCTGAAGAATCCTTTACAGAGTCAAAGAGAGCAAAGTAACACTTACACTGGCTCACCATGCAAAAAGGAAACAGTGAGGGTTGCACGGAAAAAAACATTTTATTTTTCATTATTGTTATATTATTTTTATTATTATTTAAAAAAAATGAAACATGGAACTTATTTCACACTAGACAGGGTAAGACTGTTGACTGGTGAGTTCATTTTCAGACTTTCAAAATATCCCTACAACTTTTACTTGACCAAAAATCTGTTGAAAGCATAGCTGGAAATTGCAGTTATATTATCCCCCAAATCCAATAACCGTTCTGGTTTTAAAGAGATGCAATGAGTAATTCTTTTACTGCTCCACTGTAAGTGCTGTGTAATATCTGTTGGTTTGTTGTTGGGTACCACTAAATCAGTGAACTGAATTTCCAGCCTTTGTTTTGAAGCAAAAACTCCCCACCCCAAGATATGATGATGATACAACTCCCGTGTCCTCCACCACATCCTCCAAATGTGTTTCAACTGCTCAGTGATGGAGTCATGTCTGAATTAGAATGACTTAACAGATCAGCAAGTCGCGTTGTTTTTGGGTGTGTCTGTGTATAAGCTTGTATATAAGCGTGAGCTCGCTGTTGATCCTTAGTAGAGCAGATGGTGCTGCAGTAGACAGTATGACATTTCTGTGAGACTAACCACAAGGATGATGACCAGAGAAGGCAACTTCCTCCTCGCACAAAACCACATGTGAACTCTATATGCAAAGACAGCATGTTTTTTTTTCTGAAATCAAATGTCTAAAGTTGAACCAACAGCTACAACAAATGGTGAGAAAATTCCTCCTTTGCTTTCATCACCCATGTCAAACTGTAATCAACCCACCAAACATTCAAAATGACTGTATGTGCCGCACAAAATGTATTCGGAAGGAAGTTGCACCAAGGAAAAGCATGAGGCCCCTATAATAACCAGTAATGGGTTCATATTTGGAAGCCACATTAGATCTTAAGAACCACATGAAAGTATAAATCTTGCTAGTAACAAGCTAACAGGTAATTATACATCCTGGTCTGGATGGATCCATGGCTATAAATGACACCATCATTCTGGATTCAAAGAAACACAGAGTCACAGGAATCAACAGTCTTGTGGCTTGTGCTGCTTGTTTTATGATCATGTCTGCACACTGTGGAAGTGAGCACAGACGGGTAGAGCTTGCATATGTACACATGTGTATGCATCTGTGTGTATGCCATAGAGCACACTGTATGTGTGTGTCCATAAATGAGGGCATGTTTATGTGCAGAACCATGTGTGTTCCAGACAGCATAAAATGAGTTAACAGCGTCTGGGAGAAGGTATCTGTGTGAGAGGATAGACGAATGTTAAAAAACACTGGGAACGTTTAATCAGAATACCACTAAAAGCACAGAAATTGGGGATAAAAAAATACAGCACTAATACCAAAATACTTTTCCACCACCTTAAATTGCTGAGGTTAACAATGTTTAAGGTTGTATAAGGTTCATCTTTTCAGTTTGTCCATTACACCCAGCACTGTGAACTGTCACTATGAAAGAAAAAAAAGCTCCTCTTTTTTTCTTTCCTTCCATTTGCCCTCTTCATCCCTGCATCTCTCTGTGTCCTCTTGTATTCTCTGTACTTCTCTGTCTTTGCACATGAGGGATTTGGTCTGGAGCCAGAGTGTTGACAAACATACACTTAGCAGGCCAGGAGTTCTTTCCAAATCAAATAATCAACCAGGAAAACCTGATTAGAGGGCCAGAAAGAAAGGGCTCACTTCAGCAGTCCCAGTGAATAGACACTCCTGGCCAAACAGAAACTTACCACACAGCCAGGCTAATTCAGTCACCCTGCCACATTCACAAATGTTTCTAAAAAACACAATTATTTTCTGTTTTGCGTTGCCTCGGTTCAATTCAAGCTTGATTAATTTAGAAAAAATACAACGGCGTGTCGAAAAAAATGTGTCAGCTCAGGTGAGAAGTTGTTAGTAGTTTTACAAAGAAAAACAAAACCTAAATACAATTATTAATTAGTTTGCATTGTTTTTTTCAACCTTTCCAACATCAACAACATGTTTTTACATCTCTACAATATCATGAGCTCCTCAAATAGTAGTCTAAGCACACCATAGGGGGCCTATTTGCACCTTCAGTTCAGAAAATGGGTAAAGCACCACCTGCAAACAGCAGGACATGTAAACAAGCACACATGGATAGTACCATGGTCCTGGCGAAGGAGGCTTCCCGACAGTGAAATGCACACGACACACACCCTTGACTTGTTTGACATTCCTGAGTCACCCCTCCGCCACCCCTTAAATCTATGCTTGAGTGTGAAATACCACAGGAGGGTGGTCTCTGCACTTTTAACTCCTCACCTTTCTGCCTGGCCAGAGTGCACTGGGCCCCGCTGGTCAGTCAGCAAGTAACTGGGGCCTGATAGAGATCAGTTCTTATATTAAACGACACTGACATTAACACCAGTCACATGTCCCCAGGCCTTTGCTTGTTGAAGCCTGTAACTAACTCACGGCTGCCGCTGCTGCTGCTGCTGACCGTGGATCGAGTTTAGGATGAACTCCCTAAAATAAAACCGCTGGATACGGTTACATACTCAGCTCCCACTAAATAAAGTCTCCATTTATTTTTGGCCTTCATCTGTTCCACCGGTCCAGTAATAAGGCAAGCAAGCTGACGGGAAAAACATCTCCCATCATGTGTATACACATAAACAGGTAGTGAGGCATACACACACACACACCACAGGATTTTAAGATTTGTTTAAAATACAAAAAAAAAAAAAAAAGGACAAAAACAACAGCTGAACTCAGAGTTGATCTGGGCTCCAGGAGTTGTGATAATGAGATATTTATATGGGCAAAGGTGAGAATATCACCTGCTCCCTGCTGCAAAACACAGCCTCTCTTCACATACCGGGTTTCATCCACAATTACCTGTAAATATTACTTCATTTTGTTTTTTCATCTCGTTTTATTGTCTTCCTTCTGCTTTTATTTCCCTCTTTTCTCTACACTTTATCCCCTACCGTCTCCTATCCCGACTTTCCTTCTTCCTCTCATCTCTTCCCACTGCTTTTCCCTTTGTCACTCTCTTCTCTCAGTCGCTGTCCTCGCCTCTCACCTACCTCAGCTCTAACCCTCTGCCGTAACTCGACACTTTTTCACAGCGAGCGCCTGACTCTGCCAAGTTGTTTCTCTGTGTTGCTCCACTGTTGCCATGGTGAGACTCTCTCTGTGTGTATGCGTGTGTATGCGTGTGTGTGTGTGTGTGTGTGAGCGATGGGCTACGTACACTCACATTGGTGTAAACTACAGCCCTGTAGCTTGTGTCGGAGAGAGAGGGGGTGTGTGCGTTAGAATGTGTGGATTTAAGCATACTGACTTTGGTGTAAACTGTGGTCCTTGGAAAGGTGTGTGTGTGTGTGTGTGTGTGTGTGTGTGTGTGTATGTGTGCGTGTGGCTAAAATGTGTGTGTGACAGATGTAGAAACAGGAGCAATGGTGGTCAAGGTCACGAGTGGGCCCATTTTATCTGGCAGTGGTTTCGCTACTGTGGCACCACAACCTGGGATCTATGGACACACACACACACACACACACACACGCACACACGCACACACGCACACACGCACACACGCACACACAGCTCACACAGCTCACACAGGCTTGCTGTTTGCCCAGCACACTAGGGAGGGCAGAGAGAGCCAGGGGGCCGGTTGACTGTTTGTTTAAACAAGGTCAATACATGCGCGCGCACACAGACACACACACACACAGAGGAGCGTTTACTGTATACTGCATGAGGGCTGTATATGGCCTTGCTAGACTGCTCCAAGCTCAATTCCTTTTATTCCCCATTCTATCCTCCCCCACTCTCTCTCTCTCTCTCTCTCTCTCTCTCTCACACACACACATACATACACACACACACACACACACACACACACACACACCTCTCTGTCTCTTTCTCCACCTCTCAGTGACTGTTTTCTCACTGTGCACTAAGCCTGATTACAACAAATGAGAGCCAAGCTTCCAACATGTTTACATCAAATACAGCCCTGGGGCAAAGCAACGCTAGCTCCAGCCAGTTCACACAGTGCAAAACGCATGGCTCTGCATTGTTGTCTGTTTGTCCCCCAATGATGACAGCCAGTCTAATGAGAGAGTCAGCAGAGCGAGAGAGAGAGAGTTGTCAAGGTATGGCAGAAGCTTCACCACAGTAAGAAGAAGTGTGATGTGGAGTAAGAAGTGGATAAAGATGGATAGAATAAGAGAAGAGGTTAAAGTCACTAAAAATGTGAGAGTGAATGACAGAGACAGAAGCACTGGGATCAAAACCAAAATCAATCAATCAAAATCATCCAAGCCAGTGGAAATATAATATTCTTTCAGTCCTATGTTGTGTTGCTGTGCACTCGTTTTGTGTATGTGCTGTGTGTACTGTATGTTGGAGTGAGTGTGATTGTTTCTTCACTGTATCTGACAGCCTTTTTCTGTTGTGTCTGCCTGACTAATGCGTAGCCCAGCAGGTAATACCAGAGGGGCTCCTTATATTTGTGTGGGTGCAGCAGCACTCAATTAAGCTGGTTAAATACGCACAAGGATACCTCAGCCAGCCAGAGAGGCTTTGGACTTATATGTCTCCTAGCAACAGGTGTACCGATTATGGTCTGCAGCTAGCCCCAGAGGAATTGCTAAAACAGCCAGTCAGCCAGGCACAGACGTAGCTATCCTGCAAAGTATTATTCTAAAAACGGCAGGTGGTCAACAATAATGGAACATATTGTTCCAATAATGGAACATTTGGATCTTGCAACATGTTTTAAACAACCTCAAAAATGTCCTAACACTGCTTATTTTCAAGAATGTTTGATATATACTATATATACAGTATGGTTCTATATTATATAGTGGATGCTTTACATCTGTCACATGCTTTTCATTGGCAAACATATTTTATTCTACAAATGTATTTTTTTTTGTAAAAAATTAAAAAAAAAAAAAAAATTTCAATCACCAGAAGGTGCAAATATTGTTTTGGCCACCAGTAGATAAAGATGGGTAAGACATCTGTTGCAGGGTTCCTATTTTGTTGTGCTTTACAATTGAAAAAGTGGATGTAGTTCTAATGCAGAAAAGCTGCACAAACAATACGCTACACTGTAGCTAGTGACAATATCATTAGCCCGGGGTATCAGTCTTTGCATAGGAATACACAGCATTCCTCACAGAACCCAGTGCTATGAATCATGCTTGTCAAAACAATTCAGTGTAAACACTGTCATCCTTTGTGGCCTCTGTTTGTCTGGCTACCGTGCATACAGACAGGAAAGGAGTTGACTATTAATGACCAGGGCTTTATGACGTCCCTGTCTCTCTTTAAATCAATGATCAACAGCTGATCAACACCCTCATGTCTTTCTTATAAGTACTACACAGAACAAGTTGGTGTCAAACTCCAAACACACTAAAGTGTCATGTTTTATTCCCTGAGCGAGCAAGATGTATTTCTTTTCCAGAGGACAAGTTATTGCTAAGAATAACGCACAATGCAATATATTGCTTGAAATTGCACAAAATAATTCAGAGTACACACAGAGCACTAGCTCACAACATCAGCTTGTTAGAGTATGACCATAAACTAAAAAACTAAATCAAAACAATTCTGTCTTGAGCTCTACAATAAGATCTCCAGAGTGGTTCATTTGCTTTGTAGTTTCTTTGCCTACACTTCTTTATAGCCCCTACATCCTGTGTCTGGGGCCCAAAACCGCAGGTTAGAAATCACTGACCTAAAACTGCTCTTGAACTGAGGCATTCAATTCTACAAAGACATGCAGAAAACTTAACACAACCATTCTCGCTGAGAAAACAGTCTGTAGAGACAAAATGGATGAGAGTCACTCGCTGAGTGACAAAGAGTAAAAGATTTTGTTACTGTGAGCCAGTAATCCACTTGTTTGATGAGAGTATTTAGAGTCTCAAAGTGGACTATAAACACCTCTCAAAACTGCTATCCACCAATGATGGCCTTCTTCACATGGCCTTCAAGACCAGAAACATCAGGAGTGACAAAGATGTATATTTAAAACCACAGCAGTGGCTGTAACAGAACAATCAACCAACATCTCCACAAGCGAAGGCAAGGAGTCCAAGAAGGACCCAGCAACTACCTTCTTGGACAGACATGCAACTGAACCATAGATGCAACTGTATCTGCACAAAGTTGCCGCTGACAAAGGTGCAGATCCCTTGGACAGGTGCACAGTTAATAAAGGATGAGCGAACTGATGAAAAAGAATTCAATCACAGCAGGAAATCTGGTTACATGCCACAGAGCTGCCCTCAAGCCACATGGCTAAGCTTATTTACCGCTTGGCAAGTGTATAGATGCACAGAAAGGTCAGATGTTTGGTTTCTGAATATTTCTACTGGCCACCATCAAACCATCTACCAGCAATCATCCAGCTGTAGTCCAAGAAGAAGGCTTATACTCTAGCAGGATGCAACTTCATAAAATAAATAAATAAAATAAATAAAAAATATCTGCGTGCATTTCATTGCATGCTATCATCTATGATTCTCTGGGTTAAATGCAAGTGAGCTTTTTTGACTCTAGAGGACAATATGGGTTGGCCCTTCCTGCTGCTGTGGGCCCAACCTGCTCCATCTTTTTATTGTAGTACATGAACTCTTGGTCCCAAAATACAAATGTCAATGTCCAGAAATCTTACTTTCCAGGCTCTGACATACTGTATGAAGAAACTAAATGTATCCAGAGACTAATAGACACAGCCCCACAGCTCCTTTCCTCAGTCATTGTCTTGTTTTTCTGTTGACGCAGCAGCTGAGTGGTGCATTGATTTGGGGAACGGCGTAGCCACAAAAGGAAGTTATCACCATGTCCAGATGGCAGCTATGGCGTCATCTGGTGACATCACGCCACCAGAGTCAAGACCCAAGGAGAATGAGAAGTCCCGCAGGGCACAGAGGACAGAGAACTACAATCTGTAGTGGTGGCAGTTGCTGCAGTATCACATTAATTTAGATAGAAATATTAAACCTTGGAAGGAAAGCTTGCTTTGCATGTGGACAATGACTTAAAAATGAAAAGCAGAAAAACAGCGACCAGTAGTCATTCACTCCAATGAGACCTTTGCCACCCCAACATCTTTTTCCTCTCATTTTACACTAAAGAAAAGCTCCTTTTTAATTGAGCCCAAAGTTTTTCATTTTTGTAATATCCAATCTACACATTCAAATTCTGTGGCAGAATAACTGCATTCACACATGCTGGCACCAGTGTCGCTGTGCCTCCCGGGAATAGCTTGTTTCACACCTACAGTACAGTGCACCTGGGAAACATGATATGCGCAAGCTTGTTAACGCTTTCAAGTGCTCTGAACCCCTTACGACCAATACATACTGGGTCAAAACAGTGTCTGAATGACTTTCAGGTTGCTGACAATAATGTCTCATGAGTACAGCAAAAACAAATATGTTTTTGTTGTTGTTGTTTATGCTTTTTAGGATCAATTTTAACATACGTCATATCCAGCATGTCATTGTGTGTTCTTTTGATGACCTCAAACAATAACACAGAGCACGATGAGTGTGCGTTGGTTTTTGAAGTAAACATGTTTCTGTAAAAACAATAATGACATCACAGACATGACCTTTCAATATGGTACTTTTTTGCACAGTGCATCAAAAAGAGGCTAAGAAGACTAACAATAGAGGAGTGGGTGTTTAGTAAACAAAGACTGACTGTTAGACCTGCTGGACAAGTGCTGATACTATATATCATCACATAGCACAAGCAGATGTTAATTTTATGTTGATTGTCTTTTTTTAGCATCTACACTGTAAGTCTAAACACAAAGGTGGGTTGTGTAAAGACTGAAATGTATTTTAAAATGATACTGAAGCAACTTCTACTACTGACAGGAGTATTACATTTTCTCTGAAAGATAAGCAATGTTAAGATAAAGACACATAATTCTAGGTCAGAAATGTACAGTTGTTGTATATCATCAAAATATTAATCTTGAAAACTGCTACTACGCTGAAGGGAAAGGGTGGGTGTTGTGTACATCACGTGTAGATTAAGAGGAGTTTCATTTCACTTCACTCAAACTCTAACAAAACACACAGGGGCGAATTCACAGGATTGTGTGGCTTTTACGGCTGCTAAACCTGCAAAAAATAAGACAAAAAGAAACCATGCTATTCACAAAGCACCCGCAAAGAGTGAAATGCACCCCTAACTGTGCTTTACACATATTTAAATGAGGTAATGCATACATACATATATGATGCATACATTTGGTGCAAAATTGGCCCCTTTCTATGCAAATGAGCCTCACTGCAAAAACAGTCCGATTCACAAAGACTGGCGCTAACAGCCACACGCAGTTAGAGTGAAATTATTAGCGTCTTCAGAGTTGGTAACTGAAGCGCATTCATAAAGGCTGTCACACCCGGACTTTCCAGTGATCTTTTCATGTTTAAATTCCTTGCCTGAAGTTTTGAGGAATGCCTCTGCACCTCGTTGGTCAGGACTTGAAGCTCGTGGGTCTGAAAATTTTATTTTTCTCTTTCTCTCTGCCATTGTTCAACCTACTGTGTTCTTGGCGCAAAAGCAACATTTATACTTTGCCACATGGATAATTGCAATCAGACGCAAAACAAGGGCAAATTGCCCTCAGCTGCAAAACTTTACGGGTGTGTTTGCACTGTAATATCAATAGTGCAATATCTTTTGTGAATCAGACCTTGAGACGGGGCAGATAGAGGTTGCAAGTGTCTTCACCTCACTGTACTAATCTCTGCAAACCACTCCTGACAAGCAAATGATGTCTGTGTGCTTCTCTCGCTGTCTGCTCGCTATGTCTGTGACAACTGCTGTTTGTCAATTTGATCATGAAAGGGTGTTCTAGCAGAAATACAACTGATTGACACTTGGTCAAAATTTGCTACCCTCCACCCCCACCCCCCAAAAAATAAAAAACCCATACCAATACATTGATAAAAAAATACAATTATGAAAATAACATCTGAAGCAAAGAAACCAGAGTCTGCAGTCTTCACATTACAATAAAACCGACTGCACTAACAGTCAGGGCTGAGTGTGTAGTTACTGTAGACCAGATTCCAGCTGAGCATTGCCTTGTCTGACCTAAGATATACGCACTCTACTCACTAGCTGTTGCAAGGAAACTGCTGTAGCCAAACAATTCCCTCTTGGGATGAGGAATGAGGGCAAGCGTGGCAAACGCTCAGTTGAAAAAAATTTGCACACTAAATTATGCATCGTCACATATGGCAGGATAGAATCTTGGTCTCACTGAGGTTGAAATGGTTAATGATTGGCCTGGAGGGAGCCTGCATGACTGAATGTATAAGGACATAGGCTGTTTCTTAAGCAACAACAACAGTACAGTAGTAGACTAGGCTTCCTCGTTTTTTTTTTTTTTTTGTGAGGATATTTTGTGCCCACAGCTGTTAAAATGTTGTATCTTAATTGTTCTATCTTGTACATGATGTGCATGATGAGCAGTGACTGAGTTAGCCTGAGGACTAACCTACTTCCCATCTGTAGTCCTGAGAAATAACACATGTTGCTTGCACCCAGTAACAACAAAATATAATAATTACACACAAATACAGTATCACTTTACTTCCAATACATTTTTACATGTTTTCCTACTGATATAACATATTTTTCCTACTTTTTCATGTGGGCTGTTACCATAGTGGACTTGGGACCAGTGTACAATGTCCAAGATTTTTACTGGTATTGTATATATAATGTATAAATATAAATATACAAATGATATACAGTGGCAGTAAGCTTAAGAGGATCGGTTCAACATTTCAAAAACTGAAAAGGAAAATGTTATAGGAACCATTACAATGTTAGTAGAACAGATGCAAATGTGCAAGATATACTGAGGGAATTGGACTGTATGTAGTGATCCTGTCCGGCTGATAGGACAGCTGACCGAGCTGTCAGCCTGAACCCAGCCATTATCGGGTTCCACAACAATGGTCATGGCCCGGCTCTACAGCTCTACCTTAATCATACACACAAAGGAAGCTTGTCACTGCAGCCTTGAATTATTAATGTCACTGACATCATCCGCTATTGCTCTCTCTCCATCTTTCTCTCTCTGTTTCTGGTAGGGAAAAGCAGCCCTAGCTCCATGTAGGCTCACCTAGTCTCTTGCAGGTGCTATCAAATGACAGGCCAGCTGACTAGGAAGACAGCTCTCTTGCCTGCCTGCGTGTCTTCCTGCATCAACAGGTTGACTGACAATCTAGCAGTGGGACAGGATCCATGTGACAATCCACATATGCAAATATGTAAAATGAAACCCTAAATGTAATGCTCATTCACAACAATCAGCTGATGTTCCAGCTATAAGACAGTGATGTAGCCTTAGTGTAACAATTATCGATAGATTACTGGTGGATGTCGCAAGCATTGTGAAAGGAAGATGAGAATTTTTCAACTGATATTACTGATATCTCTTCTTCAAGTGTGAAGAGTGTCTCCACAGTGAGGGCACAGTATATTTAGGTCAAAAGCAGAAGGCAATCCCTGCGAAGAGTAGAAAACAGCCTGACTCTCAGGAAGTGGTTGCTAAATTCAGCAAATACGTTTGGCTCAGCCTATTTCTATTTCTTTCATATTCTATTTCATCACTGGAGGCTGCATGAGTTGACATCTTGGCTATGTGGTTAACGCATTTGGATGAGCTCAGTGCACATGGTCTAACTTAACCAATGCATGGCAAGCATCATGTTAACATAGACGGTAAATCAGTCCTGACCTCAGAGGGAAATCTAATCTTCGGTATGGTAGAGACATTAGTGTGTTTATTTTGTTTAATGGAGCAAAATACCAAAGTTTATGTGCTGTAATTGGAGCTTTTAGTCATTTTTAAGTGTAATATGTCAGGACAAATGTTTTTCACCGAAGCTTGTTAGTCTTTGGGTAATGGTCTTTCAGCTTTAAGCTACAGAAGAGTGGGGGTTTATTCAGTGCTGATCGCTGAGAAGCTCTAAGTGCCCCAAGTGTGTGGTAAAATGTCAAAATATGTTACCTTGACGATCGGGTGGCCACCTGATGCTGCTTTGACAGCTCCTCGGCTGCCCTCAGTCTCATAGTGCGCTCGGTGGTGGGCTTTGGGTTGCACCTCTATCTTCAGCTCATACTGGCCAAACTGACTTGGCAGCGGCCAATCTAGCGGAGGAAGCGAGGAGGTCCTGAGGAGAGAATATCACACATATAAACAAAAAGCAGGAGTATATTACAATTTTGGTATAAAAGATGTGCTCAAAGGTGAATTCAAAACATTCAGCAGAAATGTTTGACGTTGTAGTAATTAGTGTGTGTAAATATGAACAATCTGTCCTGAAGCTGACCTGAGTAGGATAGGACAGAATCTAATCAGTGATCAGAGAATTTCCCTCAAAGAAAATCTGCTGGGTACTCACACCTTCACATTCACATTTATCGACTGATTCTGTACAGATATGTATATTTCTGACTATACTTCATGGCTGATGAGAACAAGCTGTCTTAAGTCCGAAAAGTTTCAAAAACTGAAAACCAGCGGTATTCCCCTTTCATGGTTTGAGACAGTATAATAGGTGGTAGATGTGGGGATAATATGCAGTGTACTCACCCCACTAGGCAGTGAATCACTGGAATGTCCACATACAATAATCTTGTTTTTAACATAATGTGTGTAATAGGTCATGTTAAGATTTTAAGGGTGAATCATTTTCTAAGGGGGACTTTTCTTTGTGAGTCTTTGTGCAGGTCAGTGAATGGATGGTAGGATGAGTGTTTGTCAGACAGTGAGTAAATTAGTGTGTTTCTGTGTGCATGCTGTAAGTGTATACTTTATGTGTAGTGCACCACAGGGGCTGGCATTATGTGTTTTTCCTCCCTGCCTCTTTTTTTTTTTTTTTTTTTTTTTTATCTGTGGAGACCACAATCATATTTGAACAGCTGCACTCGAAAATAACACACTCAATGGCCTTCTCCACAGAGAAACTGGGTCTCTCCATCTGAGTCCATTAGATCAGTTTATCCTCCAAACACTTTGCAAACACTCAACCATCAACCATTACTATCAACCAAGCCATAACATTTTCCAATCTCTGTTGTATTTATGGTTGTTGATTATTATTTATTTAATTGTATTTATATACAATCCACTAAAATGTAATATATTTCGGAGTACAGCGTCTCATGTCCAAACTCCCAAAACTGGAAGTGATCTAGACCATAACGTATTTTATTGTAGATGTATTGAAAAATAAACCATTCACATAATTTGTCGATGTAATATCCCACAATATGAGACTCTAAGTTTACATGAATGTGTGTGCATGTCTGTATTTCCATGGCTGTGTATGTTAGGCCTGAGTCAGTGAAATGGCACTGTACTGTTGCAGCTGCAAGTATGTGCTGTCACATGGGCCAAGAAGCAGCTACACACTGATCTCTACCTCAGTGGTGATTACTGTAGGCTCTTTGTGCATACTGTCACATGGTGGCATAAACTTTGGCTCTTTCCAAGACAGTACGGGCTCCTAGCATGCAAACATACTGAGTCTAAACTGCATGACAGATCTTTGACAGTAGAAATCATTTTTGGGGGAAAGTTTGTAAAGTTTTAGCCAGCATAGCTGACACCTTTAATTCTTCCCTGTCCAAATGCCTGTCAAGTGCTGGCTACGTGCAGATCAATCTGATCAGTCTGAATTAAAGACATGTGAGTTTGGCTTTCAGTGGAGCCATTTCACTTCATAAACTGCCTAACAGGCTGGCACCAAATCTAAAGGAAAGACTGCATTTTGGAATCAAAAGGCATGTCTGATATTTTGTAGACGTTTTGTGAAGCTCAGTGTAGCTTTGTGGTTAGAAATCTAACTGGGCTACATTCTGCAAATTCTCCTACCACATATGGCATGGAAATGTCACCTAAAACCACTTAAGGTTTTAACTTATTACTTAAAGAATACCCAGTCAAGTTGAGCAAATCACATGCGATGAGAGTTGTTTAATGTCAAGAAAATACCATTTTTGGCCTATAGTGTATGGTTATTCATGCTCTGAGCAAGTGCCATGATGGATGTATAGACTGTTGTGATATGTTGTAACAAAGAGTTGCTCTCAATCCTTTTAAGTACGTTTTTCAAACAAGGTTTTCACCTGATGGCAGCTCTGTCTAAGATTTAACACTAACCTTTATGTTTTCCTCCCTGGCAGCCTAACATAATCACCCAGGAAGTGTGGCTTTGCATGGCTGCTACGGTAACAGGAGTAGAAGAGGACAGAGGAAATATGAGCTTTGTGACGGAGCAGAGCAGGAGCTGCGGCCTATGGACTGACATAGCATAACCTTTCTCAAATGTCTAAGTCATAGCGTAGATACACTCACATTCCCACAACCTACTCTTCTCTATAGTCTCCATCATCCCACTAGCATCCTTTCCATCAAATGACTCAGCTAATTTTGCATCTACAAACTTCAGTCATATTTCAAGTCACAATGAAATGACGTTAACTAATTTTCTTACAATATACACATGAATAGATATACCAAACAATGTTTTTTCTTTTTGTTTTAAAAGCTTGTTAAAATACCTTCTTTCTTTTTAAGAAGTTATTCTATTTATTTACATTTTTCATTACGACACTCCTGCTTTTAAGGTCCAAACAGAAAATACAGCAAATTAGCAAAGCACTAATATTTCATTCATTCAATCCAGTGACGTAGTTTTTACGTCATAATTATTTGCTGACAAATTCTAGCCCAGGATCTGCTTACTCACTGGAGCTGTACACACTGTATTTGCCACAATGTAACACTGGCCTTTTAACCAACTCATAAGAATGCCATTGATATATCAATGTAGACAGCTAAGGGAGGACGCTGTGAGCAGACACTCTGTCAAACAAGGTGTCTGAAATCCTTACCAATTTTTAAATCCCACCCACTCTAACCCAATCCCACCCATTCCACCTGGACCATCTGTTTAAAACACCACTAGCACACATATGCATGCACACAGAGAACCCAACGACCTTCTATCTTGCGGCAGACAGGAGCTTACACCACCCGATTCTCAGGTGTAGAAGTCACATCTGACAATGGAAATGTATTTTATGCCAACATAAGCAACTATTGAAGGCGGTAGCAAAACACTTGAAGGACAAAATTCAAGTCCACAGCCTAATTTTAAAAAAAGCAGCAGCTGTTGTGTCCTACATGATATAGATACACCACTTCAATTTGGGAGCATGACATGACAAATCAGTACATGTCTTTAGACTAAAAGTTATAGATGTCATAGATTAATTTAGTACCCAATTCTGCAGCAATCTGGACATTATTCCGTCACTGTCTTGGTCATGGTTTTGTGTAGAAATTACACTTACAAGGGCAAGGATGAAAAGAAGTTGACTCATCATAGAGCTGACCCTGTTATTGTCTGGAGGGTGTTCAGGTCTATGTGAGCACGCATGTGTGTTATGTCTATGCATATGTTTGTGTGTGTGTGTGGTGGCCCCCTTGCCATATGTGCCCTGTGCTGATTTACAGCGCTAGGGGCCAGTGCACACAAACAAGGCCATGTCTTCATCTGCTGCACACATTGGAGAACAGACAGCAGACTCCTCTCCTAAAAAAAAAACTGCATCATGAGTCTTTGATTGCACCCATCACTCTTAAAGTGTTTTTGGAAGAGCTGGTGTGTGTGTGTGTGTGTGTGTTTGTGTGTGTGTTTCCCTCCACACACTAATAAACTTGTGTCACTCTACAATGTAACTATGTGAGATTTATACTGCTGATACAAAGCTCAAAGCTCCCGTTACTGAACATTGATCTGTGGTGTTCCATCAACAGGCCTATTATTCATGTTCAACGTGCTATTTGATACTAATTTACTGCACTGCCGTGTTTACACTTCTCTCCAAGATCAAAAAGGGTTTTCAATCTTTATGACAGCTCACAACACTTTCTTGACATAATGTGACGTCTCGCCAAATGGTGACTGCATTAATAATTCACAAAAATACTGATAAAGAGGCGGGTATCTCCACACCGCCTACATTTTTTGGCCTTAAGTTAAAAACACTTTACTAAAACTTTAGGGTGACATCCATGAAGACACTATTCCAAACTAATATTGCAGTCATGACAGTTGCCAAGTGTTTCTCACACACAAACAGGAAGTAGAGTACAACAAACAGATTGCAACAGAAAGGAACAGGTTGAGAAATTAGACTTTTGACATTTGTGAAGATAAAACATCAGAAATTTCCAAACACTTCCTCTCGAGTTTTCATCATCTGCATTATTCATTTGCTTTAGCTGAATTAGATGACTGCATCTGTGAGGTGTGGAGCTGGATTTGGAACTTAAAATCAGTAAATTTACCTGAATATAGGTGTATGACCAGGCTTGGGTTTATTCCATGGGAAGTGGGAGGGCACAGAGAGGAACTGTTCCCCAGGCCCGTCCTTCTTCAGGCTGTGCATGGCCTCCTCTGAAGGAGAGTCTAGATTAGGAGACATATTTCCTTGGTCATCTAGCCCTAGCTCCCCTTTCCCAGTCTGTACAGCTGTTCTGTCTTGTGAGGTCTTCCTTGTCTTGGATGGGATGTCTGCTTCAGATGGGCAGCACTGGAAGGGTGACATGCCTACAGAGGGACTGCCAACCCAGGTGTCCTCTGTCACGCTGCCCCTAGGTGAAGGTCCTGGCGTGGGTGTGGGTGAGTGATGTGGTGACACAGAGCCTGGGTAGCAGATGTCGGCACTAGAGTGGCGCCTCTTCCCGCAGGGGGAGGTGGGACGTGAGGAGGGCCTGGAAGGTGGCCGCGGGCTAAGCCAATTTTCATCAGTGACACTGGTGCGTGGCGAGTGGCAGGGGGACTGTCGGGGTGACAGGCTGATGGAGTGGGAGTGGTGGACGAAGGCAGGGTGGTGGTGCTGCCAGTGAGGCTGCTCCTCCAAAACCCCACCGCCGGTTTGAGGGGAGGTACAGCCTGGGGAAGTAAGCGGGGAGCCCAGGGTAAAGCGGGCAGCTGCTTCGTTTAGCTCTGAGTCAACATCGTCATAGACGTGTGAGAATGATTCACAGGAGGAGGCATCAGAGAACCAGCTCCTAGAAGAGAGGCTGCTGCATGGGCTAGGGCTGAGCGAAGAGTCCCGGTATGAGTGGTCCAGGCGCAAATACAGGTGGTCTCTGGACAGGGGCCTGTCGCTGTGGTAGTCCCCATCAGGGCCATTTGCCCTCAGATCTTCCTCATTGGCATCCATCTCCTGCTGGCAGCTAGGGGAGATAGAGGTGATCTGAATACTGGGGCACTCAAAGGCTTTTGGTGCCTCCACGGGAGCAGAGGGTAGCAGGGGGGAGGTGCCATACTTGTCTTGTGCCTCATAGCTCGGGGGCTCAGATCCTGGTTTGTGTGGCTGAAGGCGTGGGGAAGTGCTGATGACCTGGGAGTGGGACTGCATGCCATGACGAGGCAGGCCAATAGATTGGTGGTTAGTAACCATAGACTGGGACTGGCCCACATTTAGGATGTAGAACGATGTGCTGTCATCAGGCTCCAGATCTAGGAGATGAAAAGAAAGGGAAGATTAAGATACAGCAACTTGAAGAATATTTTCAGTTATTATAAGCCACATTCTTGGGATCTCTTATGATTCATAGGAATGGAGTGACACATCTAAGGTTGTGTTTATGCAGATCAGGCAAAAACAATATTAGGCTTCTAACCAACACATTAGTCTTTTGCATCTAAAACATTGCAAGTATAGCAGGCAAGCAAAGATTAATGACACCATCTCCATTCTGTCAGGAAACTCTCCAGCTGTTGTACAGTGCAGTTTGCAAGCGTCAAGAAAGCGACACATCTGCCTGCTGTGATGGCTCTTCAATTCAGCACGCCACATCCTAAATGAAACAGTGATTACGATTATCTCAACATTCTTTCATGATATTTACATAAAGCATATTTAGGATAGATGTTTCTGTTTGTGTTGCAGTATACAGTATTTGTGCCTTAGGACTGTGCTCCAGAATGGTTTCTGCCTCCGAGAAGTGGTCTGAGATCACCTCCTAACCCATTGAACTGTTTATTGCTTTTAAAAAAGAAAAAGAGGAGCAGATGTGATTGGCCATTATTGAACTTTGCCCCAACTTCACCTGCTGATATTACTAGTAATTCATCATCCTCCAGCCTCTATTTCACATAGCACCGCACCACACCAGAGCCGCACTTGACCCTTTGGTCACCAAAATTGTGAAAAAATCATTTGGTCACAGACTTATGTGCAGTTGCGGCCTGAGTTTGCGCTAGCAATTGGGCCCAGTTTCAGGAAATTAGAGGCCAGAGTGTTGCTGGGTAGCAGGCAGTCATAGAGGCATTGTTCCAAGAGGGATAACCGATGAACAGCACTACTCAGGAAACAAATTCACACAACGGTGCGTGCTGTCGGCTGTCATCACAGCTAGCGCTGGCAGGCTATTTATACCAAAGGTCATCCGGCACAGGCAGCATGTACACACACAAACATACACACCCACACACAAACAAATAGACAAGAGCCCATTGTCCGCATTGGCTCTACTCTGTTAGAGGTTATTGATAAACTTCCACTGGATGTGCTCTCTGCTGCTACCACTGGGAGTAACCCCCCCTCCCCACCTCCTTCAAAGGTTTCACATGTGATGCATTAATTTCACATGCAGAGAAATTTGCGTATTTGAAAAGCTGAAACTGAATATTTTCATTTTCACACATAAAAAAAAAAAACATGTCCAAAAACATCAGCATTGCTTCACTTCACACTTCATTTACAATACATGCAATTTTTAGTTGTACTTTATGTATTGTGCATTAACAGAGGCCACACTCCCACTTACACCCTAACCAAGAATAAACTTTTAAACAAAAAACTCAAATGCAAACCATATAAGCCATGGTAAATACACAGTAAATAACATAAAAAGTAAAAACAAAGCAAGCATAATGTAACATCAGCTTTCCTGTCATGTCCTATCTTTCGCCTTCTGAGCAATGATGAACACAACTTCTGCTTTACTGTGGTAGAAAAAACAAAAATGATTAATACCCTTCAGAAAATTGCAAAAAATATGAGTATTCATAAAACATCTAGTTAAGCTAAAACCACAGTGGAGCCTGTACAGGATAAGGTTGTGAAATCATGACACAACACTTCTCCATAATCCTAAAAGACCATTTAAGAGACCGACTAAACAAATGTTTAAGTCATTATCACAAAATGCAAAGCTTTTTTCAAGCACAGACAAATAGGTCATAACTTTTCAGTTAGTCAAGTTCCCGTATTTATTTTTTTCAATTTTCAACTGATTACTACAGAACTGTAATCATCAGTTTTGTCAAATCAGACATTAAGGTATAGAAGTTTGTAAAACAGATTAGGAAAGAGAGTGTGTTCCTATAGCCTCTTTTATATTCCACCTCGCTGTTCTGTGTAAAAGGTACAAACACAGGATGGGCGGGACTACACACACGCCGACGCTGTTGTGTTACACGTCATGCCTCTGATTCCGGCATACTGTCCAGAATCACACATGGGGGCGGCATTATGCCAGCCTTGTTTGTTTCAGTGTAAAAAAGCCAAGCCTGCATAATGACGGGTCTTCTTTATGGCAATATTGCGGGATCTCTGTATAAAAGGGGCTTATGTTTCTGTCCTCCGTCTCTCCCCAACACCAGCAACAGCAGCAGTAGCGACAAGCTCTTTATTTATAGCTGCTCAGCTTCGCACTGGCCCTGCCTGCCTGTCACAAGACCCAGCAGTGGATCGTCTGACGACAGCATCTGACTGACTGACAGGGAGCAAGGGAAGGACAACAGAGTCAAGAGGAAGAGAAAGAGGCAGTGAGAAAAAGAAAAAGCTGCGAGTCGCTTCACTCAATGATAGTCTGAATGGAGAGATAACACAAAGGGAACAGAGGAAGAGAAAAGGACAGAGAAAGTGAGGGACAAACAGAAGGCAGTGGTAAAAACAGACACGCGCACTTTAAGTGAGGGAAGCATCACCCTTTTCCAATAGACTACACTGCCAAACACTATTAACATGCTTACAGAAAACATCAATCCAACTTCCATCCAAATAATGTCGCTGTTGTTGCTTTATCTAGGTTGCAAAATGTTCCCTATCTGCAGTAACGATGATAAAGCAAACCCATCCCATGAGTGTTCTTCCTTCTTCCTCAATAAACTAATAAAAAAAGCAATATTTGCAATAAAAATGAAAACAATTAAAATAAAAAAAAAGTTTCCAAGAGGGAGGGAACACGGAATTATTTCTTCTTGCTAAACACCCATATCCTAGAGACTAATTTATCATTCTGAATGACAAAGAAACAAAGTGAGTCATAAATATCCCTGTATTATAATCCTCTCCCTTAATAGTTCATAGGTTTCTTGAGTGCATGTTCACATTTTGTCCTCACTGAGATGATTTTCTAAATAGGTGAGATGGGCGAACCATAAACCCACCACAGGATTTGACTTAATTAGCAGTGTCTGATGAGCTGTTGTTGCTAAACACCACGTATCCCAAGGGAGGACAGATATTAAGGGACATTATTCTGAAAAAAGCACAGGCGTGTGATTATGTTAAACAACCCAGTGACAGAAATAAGGTTTAACAGCAAAATAGTCTGTCCTTCATATTATATAGAAAATCATTAGCAGCATGAACTTGTTATACTGTTGTAGAGATGTCCGCAGTGAGGACATTGATGTAGTTTATTTTTGTTTTCACAATGAAATGTCAGTCTTAACTGATAAAAACTCTTTATGGATCGTTAAAGCTTCCTAATGGGCAAAAATGGTGCAGTTATCCACATTGGATTCAATACAATGAATGTCAGAATGTGTATGGTGAGAGAAGAGAATTTTCATTACAGTGGATATATAGCTGTAACTGGCAGTGTAAAAACCTGTATTCAAACCCACAGGGGGTAAAAAAAAAAAAAACCTTGCAGACACATAATACTGGTACAGTAAATGAAATGTACTTGAAGAAAAACATAAGAAGATGCCATCACAAATGCATTTTATTAACAAGAAACCAGACATAGGAAGATTGGGGTGGTGCACAACTGCACAACCAGGCAACCAGCATGTGACGGAAGCAGCAAAGTCAGTAACAACAGCATGTGGCAGGCAGGACCTGCAGGGCTTAATGAGGAGTTTTACAGGTTAAACAGTTGATGCATGAGGGGTTTGTATGTACCAGTCAACCGATGTGTCATGCAGAAACATCAACAGACCTTGTGTGCTGAGTTACATGCCCCAGTAGTATTTCTCTGTACCCCATTCACACAATGCAAAGACATTATAATCCTCATTACTATGGTCATGTGCTATATATGTTTTTGCAGCCACTATACATTTTTGATTTATTTCTTCCCCATATTCACTTTGTAGGAAGTCACAATGCTTATTTGTCAGAGAGAGAGATTCATGAGAGACATGACATTTTCACTTTTAACATGCAAAAACATACAAAACCATATTTGAATAAAATTATTTTCAAGAGTTCCCTTTTCTGGGTTGCTAGAATCAGAATCCAGATGAGCAAATTTTAGATCTGTTGAATCACACCAAAAACATTAAATACAGAACATTCAGAGCAGGGCAGGGCAGGTGCTAACTGAGTAACAAGCTGCTGCCTTAGTAAATTAGGTGCTAATTACACACACAAATTGAAAGCGCAAATTGAATGAAAGTCACAGTGAAATTTACCCAGTGCTTCTACGCTGGTAAATCTGGCACTATATGGATAGAGTATTTTAATTTTTCTGTGGCCTGACACGTGCACTGTGTTGTTTTGCTGAGAAACTTGGAGGATAAGTTGGTTGATTCCAACAGGATAGGATAAATGACAAATATTGCTTTTACATGATATGACTAAATAGTATAAATAGTAAGCTGTACAATTCCCTCCACAAGGAATGGCATCCAAAATTTTGGCATAAATGTAAGCTTCAAGCAGAGCTTCAAATCTTGCAAAGCACCTGATGCCAACCAGGGCTTATGAGTCCTGCCTGAACTGATGCAAGTTTCATTTGGGATGAACAAATCAACTGGCTACCAATCAGCCAGTGGTCTATTTAGAACTTCTTAGAGTATGAATAACAAACAAAACAACAAGAAAAGTTTCAATTGCTGCATCAGGTAAGCTGTCAAATGTGTTATAAAACCCAGCAGTCAATAGACAGTAATGTAGACAGGTTGACCCCTGGGCATTGCTCATTTCTGACACTCTGCTTTGAATTTTGTAGCCTTAGGTATAAACTATTGGACAGCAAGCACAACTTTTGCTGCCACGTTTAAAAACTTTTATTGTACTACTAGTGGAAATAACTTAACAGCTCCTGTAATTATTATGTTTGGATAAAACTTAAGATACATAAAAAATATACACCTTAAAATCATATTATGCTGTGGGAGAGTCTGGGACTTTGTATTAGATGTCTGCATTGGCTTGATGGTAGTAATGAGAGCAGTAACCTTTTCATGTCTGTTTCTCAGTCTCCTCAGATAACAGATTAGAAATCCCTCTGCTATGTTGTCCTACAACGTCAGTGGTATAACACTGATTTGATTTACTGAGTTCAGTTTTTTTCTTTGCCATGTTATTTGATATAATGCTGTCTCTTTGCTCTCTCTATGTTCCAGAGTAGCCTCAAGTTTATTTGGTGAGGGTAAGAGTGACTGGTGAAAGCACATAGTGAAATGCCACAAAAAAGTCCATCTACTCTTCTACTTTTGCTAATTTTTACCCATCATAATACGTGGCGGACAGAGTTAATTGGCAGTGTTGCTTAGATGAGGGTCAGACAGGGGATGTTACCTGGCCCACAGCCCTCTCCCTGCCCCAAGATAAGATTAGCCTGCTACCTAAAACCCTCCAGTGTGAGGAAAGGGGTGGGTGGTGGGAAACCCCCCTGTCAGAGCCAAAGCCCAGTCACCTTAGGTAAGGAGGTCATAGAGATGAGGAGAGAGGAGAGGAGAGGAGGGGAAAGGAGAGGAGAGGACAGGAGAGGAGAGGAGAGGAGAGGAGAGGAGAGGACAGGACAGGACAGGACAGGAGAGGAGAGGAGAGGACAGGAGACGAGAGGAGAGGAGAGGAGAGGAGAGGACAGGACAGGAGAAGAGAGGAACTGTTGTTTTATCAATGGCCTTGGATGTAAAGCCCCTGCACTGTTCTTGAAAGCCCAGTGCGTCACACACTCCTCAAGTATCCATACATCAGACAGCCAATCCGGTTAAATAAAGATCTCTAAGAGGCTTTGCTGTACCTAACCTAATAATAGCACCACCTCACTGGGAGATGTTTCAGTGAAGCGTGTATTGCTGATGTTTGTGACACACTGCAAAGACAGTTGTGTTCTCATGGTAACCACAGGGAACGGCCTGACCCATTGGTGATTGTGGCATCCACTTTGGCTCCTTGACACAAAGCTCAACAGGCCTCTGCCGGACTGTAACACTGCCTGGGGATTCTCGCTTGGGGGATAAGCCGCAGAGACTTTGTTCCTCCCTCCTCCTACTCTCACTGCACACAAAGTGTGTCAGGGTCCTGTGACCGGCAGTGACACACAGGCCCACATTCTGAGAAAGCCCAGTCGACTACTGAGGGAGGGAATGATTCGTCTCTCCCAGAGAGGATGACAAGCTCATTGCTGCTGCAGGTTCCTGCTGGTGCACCCACGGTCTTTCTGTCTACGTATGTGTATATGTGCATGTGTATGGGGATAGAAGTGTGGGTGGTGTACAAATGTGTATGTTCCTGTGTGCCTGTGGTTGTGCCTCTTTGCCTTCCTGTGTGAGTGTACCCTTGCGTATGTGTGTGTTTGTGTATGTGCGTACACCCCATACACATATTAGTGTCTTAGGTTACCCACTAGCCCAAACACCATGTGGTGCCGGAGCTAGAGGGTAACCTAAGCCAGGGTTCCCTTTGTGGTGGGAAAGCAGGTTGATTAGAACAGGCTCAGCTTACATCCCCTGTACAGAAGGCTTTGTGTTCAGCCTAGTCTCCTCTTTCAGCTCTCCTCAAGAGCTGCTGACCGACAGACCACAGCACCATTGTGCCAACACACCATGTACCATTATTGGGTAAATAGCATTTAATTCAGATGAATAATCATAACACATTTAGGGCTGCAACTGACTATTTCATTAGCGATTAATGTGTGGATTATTTTCTTGTTTAACTGATTAGTTGTTTGGTTCATAAAATGGCAAAAAATCTCAATCACTGTTTCCCAAAGTGCAAGGTGGCATCCTCAAATGTCTTCTTTTGCCCCCACCTACAGTCCCAAAGATACCCAAAGATATTTACTTTACTATGGGAAAGACTAAATAAAGCAGAAAATAATCACATTTCAGAAGCTGGAATCAGGGAATTTGGACATTTTTTCTTAAAAAATATGAAAAAAAAACCCAAACGATTCGATCGACCAATCATTGCAGCTCTAAACACATTTGAAAACAGTAAACAGTGTTTTTGAAATTTGTGGGCTGTAAAACAAGTGCAAAATGTAAATCCTCAATGCTTTAAAAGGATTTCTGAAATGTTTCTTGAGACATCTATACGTTGTCCTTCTCACAGAAGACATGCTTCTATTTCTACAAATGTATCAGTCCACATCGACTACGAGGGATACAAGTTGCATGACAATACGTAATCATTTTTATGCTCTGAGTGACGGTAGGGATGCACCAACTTTTTCTTTATTGATTTACCAATTCCAATAACTCATCTCAGGGTATCTGCAGATACGGATTACCAATCCGATACCACTGCTCTTTCTCCCATATTTGAAATATGTATACCTCACTGTGTGGAACTCTTTGAGATCATTTTTATGTAAGGTAACAACATGGCAGCTGGTGGCCCACCGTGACTTAATGTAACTGATGGTGACAACACTGAATGTTATTATCACATTGATGAAGATTGTATACTTTGTCTAATGAATTAAATTAATTATTGATTAAAATTAATTTACAATAATTCAACAACAGTAACTTGAAATTTGAATCAAATAAAGCTTCTTTTCCAAATGTTTTTAGCATTTTTAACATCAGAGTTGATATAGATATTTGCAGTGATTCCCAGCAGAGCCTTCAAAGGCAAATTTAATTCCTTCCCCCTGGGTTTTCCAAGAACTCTGTGGCTGGCTGGTTGCCGACATTTCTAAACAGAGAGCTTGTGACGCACATGCAGACACTTATTGTAAGGGTTGGCCTACACCTGTGGCTTTAAACCTTGCTGACTGGGTTTGTGCCAAACCTACTGGTGATCCCTGTATGTGTGGATGGTTAAGACTGTGTACATATAAAACTCAGTGAGAGTGAGAGAGAGAAATCCAAATGTTAGAGAGAATAAGGCAGGCCGGATCTCTGTAGAGTCATGAGGTGTAGAGCACATTTACAGTATAATCCTGAGGTGTGGGTCTCAGTTTAATCTGGCATCAGTAGAACCTTGTTATTGTCTTGTCCTGTAATGTTATGTTGGACTTACATCAAAAAGCCTTCCTGTCACAGCACACTCACCAGCCAGCAGAGGCTTAACAATTGCAGCCTAAGCCAATGTTAACATATGCCCGCAGCTAAATTAAGCTCCTAATTAACCATCTCATGCTGAGATAACATTATGGGATAAACATAGAACGCCAAGTAACCACCTGAACTAAATACCCACCAACGCACATAGATCCCTTTTAAACACATCACTAATTGCCTTTAGGGTACATTCAATTGGTATTCTTAAAAAGATCTCAGGAAAGGTTCATATTTTATTAATATTAATAACAACCTTTATTTAAATAGAACCTGTCAAAGTGCTCAACAAAACTATAAGAGTAAAAACAAACATTAAAAGAGAGTAAAAGAGTTGTTATGGTTGTTAAAATTGCTAATGCTAGAACTAATTTTGAATCATTTCATTAGAATTCGGAGACATCCAGCACTCAGTATCAGACAAACACTAGATAATGCAGGATAAAACAATATAAAAAAATTTAAGGTTTTTTTGGGACACACAGCTGAATGTCATCAGAAATGAAATTCAATGATATGTCTGTGGATTATATACCCCACAGGGAGCGTATAAATAAAAAACAGAAATGGACCCACGACAGAGCCCTGGGGGACCTGACAAAAGCCTGGTAAGCTGGGGCAGGAGGAGGCTGCTCCTCTCACAGCACAGAATTACACATGACGTATTTGACAGGTATGAGCAAAACCAAACTAGAGCCACATCACAACAATGCTTTCCATAGGGTTGGTTAAAAGGTTGTGATCCACCACCTCAGGAGTTAACACCAACAAAAAGTTTGGGAAACCCAGTTAACACAGCTATATTTCTGCTGGGAAAATTTTGTTTTTTGTTGTATATATGCTTGACCAGGTTTCAAAGTTTTTTAATGCATGTATTTGCATGACAAATCCCAGGAAAATGGAAGTATTGCTGTAGAATTAGTATGGTTGGATGAAAGGAAATATAATTACTCGTAGTTGTATTCAAAATAGTTTTAGTACAACTAAAACTAAGTAGTTTTGAAAGCTGAACAGCTAAAAAACTATGGGAAAACTAAAGAGCCTCTCAGCTGCAGTATACACTATCACACTCACTAATACATTAAAAATTTTCCAGCCTTGGTTGAAAAATATAGAACGGGGCTGGGGACAAATCTGATTACTAACCAGTTGCATGTAAATACAGGTGTTAGACTAACCAGGTTATTCCAGTGCATCTTAATGCATGCTCCAACTCTCCCCCTTAACTTGGTTTCTTCCAATAACCTAGTTTCTTGTGTGCATGTAAACACAAAACTTGTTGGACAGTTCATGTATTCATTCTCAGTGAAGCAGGATGAGTAGAGAGCTACAGCGCATTAGGAGATTGGCCTTCAAGGCGAACACAGGCCTGATGGCCTGCAATAACCCAGAGCAGATAACATCAGAGGCTACTGATAGCAGGGGTGACATTTAAACAATCTGCCAGGGCTGACCGTGCATGTGCCTGAAAAAGTCAGCCGGAGAGAGAGAGAGGGAGAGGGAGCAAGGGAGAGGGACAGACAGGGAAACAGGGCTTTTGTGTGCCTGTATGTGTGAAGGAAAAGAGAAGTAGGAGAGACAGAGTGTGTGAGGGAGACATACAGAGCCTCTGCTCTGTATGTCTCCCTCACAGAGGCAGAGAGAAGTTGACATTTGCAAACTATGGATCTTAGAAAGCATAGCGAGACTACAGTATATACACACACAACTGATAAAGTGTGTCAGCCAATAACCTCCAACAAAGTTCATAACAAATCACATATTATGCTTTATACACTGTTCCTGGTATACTCAAGCATCAACAAGGTAATGCTAGGTATAGAAATAAGTGTGTATATCTATATATACATATATATATATATATATAAATATTTATGTCAACAATGGCCACTCCAACCTCCTGGCCTTGACCTCTCTTCACAAAGGTTAATTACACAACTGTACCAGTGGAACAACTCCCCATTCTGTGTCAGGCTTGTGTAGTACAGGAATGGATGATAAGAATATGGTCATGTTTTAATAAGAAATGCAGTGTCCTCAAGTAAATCTGCTCTGCTTGGGAGGACAGCCTCATAAGGCTCCTGTTACTCTGTATCATGCTTGTAATCAGGCCGACACAAAACAACAGAAAAAAAAAAAAAAAAAAAAAAAAAACAAGCAGGAAATAATCAAGGAGAAAACAGGAAGACGGCAATTTCCCCTTAAAAAAAATACAAATGTAAGGTGTTTATGTCTACAACAAAACCTAAACCAAGAAACCCTTTCTATACGTCTTTTTCACAGCTGTACAAGTCCATACATATTTAACAAGATGACTAGAAATTCTGTACCACAGAGACCCAATTCATGTTTTACACTGTTGAGGTATAATAGCTACTGTGTGTAACAATGAGAAGTGTAACCTCTGAAAGAAATCTAACTTCAAAAGAACATCACTGGATAGCTTTTAAACTTTTCAATGCAGCCATACTGTAACTACATCTCCTACATTTAAATTGTATTATTATTTTTTGTGTGAGGATCCATAGTTTTGAATGATGTTGTTAAAAGCTCTATTCACAATTGGTGTGTAATGCCCTTTCTGCCCAGCTGTCAAGAGTCCACATGGTCCACATTCCAATTGTGACCCACGTAGTAGGGTCCACTCAACCACATGGGCCCCTGTTGGAATGTGGACCATCATCCTGTGAAAATCTAACTGGTGCATCACAAGTTTGAAAGTGACTAATTAAGTCCTTGATTGTGAACACTTAATTTAAACATTTTCTTATACATGCCACCTCCTGTCATTGTTCATACAGTATCTAAAGAAGGGCACTACAACAATCATTCTTTCTTGATAACTCAGCTTAGAATATGTCACACTTGACCACTGGACACATAACGGGAGTGGGACAACAAAAACTGCATGGGGTAGAGGTGCCAATACCAAGCATTAGCCTGACTGATATATGGCTTTGAGTGGTAGCCTAAAATAAAATGGGATTCAAACCAGCCTAATCCCTTTGTAGCAAGCCGCACCTCATAGTAAAAGTGGATCAGAGAGAAAGAAAAAAAATGCAACTAGATGCAAGAGTTCAACAGCTTTCTCTCTGGTGTAATGCAGCCTCTGACATGTTGATACAGCGCAGCCAGCGGTAGCTTCAGTTACACTAAATTTAAACTAGACAGATGCCACACATAGCTACTCATGCCTCGCCCCAGGAAACAAACGTCTCATTCATCACACTGGGTGCTGGGACCCCTTCAGTTCAGTGGGGTTAGGGGGCACCCACATGGTGATCTTGCCCCACATGTGGACCTCATGCATGACTGTCTGACCATTGACCTCTCTGTCTTTTACATTTTCATACATATTAAGACATGTAGGTCCATAAACTCTTTTTCTCACACATACAGCCTTTCATCTGTAACTATGATTCCCAAAGTCTATAGACAATTGCTTATGTAAATACCAAACACTCCTCTGACCTTGTTCTTCCTTGAAAAAAACGAATTTTACTCGGTTTGTTTTTTTCTTTTCTCTTTTTCTGTTTTTTATATAATGTCTATTATAATCAAACAATAAATTAAAATTATAAAAATTATACAAGAAAACAAAAGACTAAAGCTAACTATACATTAGTGAAGTGGGAGTTCAGTGCAGTTAATGCAAAGTGAAACATTTTAGTAAAATTCAATGTTGGACATTAAACATATTTTAACCTTAGACTGGACACCTGCATATTCTGTTTTGTTTAGGGGACGTTTAATATTATTTCTGACAGACTTTAGGACAGCTTGTACTCTAATGACAGCTGTTTGTTAGAGTTGTGGCTCCCACCCCTCAACCTAAAAGTCTAGACAAACACACACACACAAAACACACCTGGCTAGAGTCTGGGAGTGCCGACACACTCACCTGGCGATGTGGCGCACAGCATTCTTCCACTCCTCTCCTCGTTAAGATCGCAAAGTGCTTGAGCAGTAAAAAGTTGAAGGCTGCAGAGTGCAGACGTGCTGGGGCGAGAGGGATTCTCCTGCACTAAGAAAGAACGAGTCACCAGAACCTGCCGCCTGCCCTCTGCCACTCTCTTTGGGAGCTCAAAATAGTCCACCATGAGAGCGATGTAATTTCAGTCTTTCAGTCTTTCCCACGACAAGGACTGAGAGGATCGTGCTCCTCGTTCAAAGGAGCAGAGCAATGACAACAACATAGACAAGGACAAAATAGCTTTCTCCACTTGCTGCTCTCAATATGATCATTTCCTTATCATAAAAATGTGCTTTGACATATTCTCATATCGAAACATTAAAAAGACAATCCAACAGGTTCAAGAAATGTCACTGCATATTAACAGAACCAAATTAAATCTGACTAGTTACTAAGTGGTTGTGGTGACTGCTGGCATCTGGAGATTTCATTAGCCTAGATCAGTCTCTCTGATGTCACTGGTGGTCTCTTTCATATCCAGAGAAAGCAGTGAGAGAGGAAAGAAGCCTCGGTCGTCCTGGTTCTGGGTCTACAATTCTCTGTGCTGTTATGGTGGCAACCGACAAACCACAAAAAACTTCTTTCAATATGTGAAATGAGAAAGAACAGGAAAAAAGTTGTATGTGGAATAAATGCAACAAGAAAAAAAGACAAGGTCTAGACAAGGAGTGTGAACAAAAATGCTATTCATGTTCCCCTTACCAGCAGCTAGAGAGTGGTGTGCCCCCCTCTCCTTCCATTCCAGGCTGCCATCTGAACCCCACATGGCATGTCTGGGCAGAGAGCCAGGCACCTCCGCTATGGATCTACTACTCTGCCACCCATAAAGGGCACTTCTGCCCCCCCCCGCCTCATACCACCTCTAACGCCCAATGAGGCAACTGCTCGTGACCTGCATAACCCTAATTCACCAATACCTATTTCTACCGCTTCACAATAGACACTCTACCACAACTGGGGTAAGTGGTACCTTAAGGGCCCAAATACATAACATAGAGTTATTATTATAGTTATTTTCATGCATGAAAGTACATTCAAAAACAGTGAAGGGGAAATATGTTCTATAATTAGTACGTACAACCAGGCTTTCCCGGTTTGATACTATAGATGAAAGCAAATTGGAGGCCACTGTGTGTAGCAAGTGAAACCATCACACACACACACACACACACACAAGCGTCTAATACTGCCACTTTCAGTGCAGTTTGTTTCACAATGACAGGTAGCTGTAAGCTACAAAGTGAAAAGGTCTGGTGCTGACGGCCATCGGGGGTAACGTTATAGTCAGTTCATGAAGTTCTGTCGGTTAGATTCATGATATAGGGCTCCCACTTTGATATACCCAAGATGTTTCTAACAAAGTTTAACTGAAAACAAAGTATGACAAATTTAATAAAATATAAACTTTATTCCTCTTCAGGCATGTGCAAAGGCAGTGTTTACACTTTGACGATTCTTCATTTTTTAAAAATTGTTTTTATAGTAGTTGTTATAATTACAAAGATTTTCATTTTTGAAATTATTTTGATAATTTCTGATTTATTCAAATAGGTTTTGAGATATCCGCCTCACTTGAGTACAACTGGGATAGGGTTGCAACTAGCAATTATTTGCATTGATTAATCTGTCAACATTATTTATTCAATTAAATGATTGATCATTTATTAAACCTCATCATCTACAAATGTTAGAAAATCTTGAAAAGTGCCCGTAACAATTTCCCAGGGGTCCAAAACAACTTCTTCAAATTGTTTTTTTTGTACCAACAGACCAAAACCAGATATTCCAAATATAATATGGCACCAGTGAATGTTTTGTATTTTCCTCCTTAAATTACTTAAATAATACTGAAGGAATAGTCCCTATGACAACTTTTGACAGCCAGCTCTATGGATTATCCACAGTAACTGAAAAGACATGTGTTAAGTTTTTCAAATGTAATTTTTCATTGCTTTGAAGGGCACAAATTAAATTCCATTTATCTGTGTTGTATTTAGATGGGGCAGAGGTTTCAGAGGTAGACATCTACAAAAAACTAAATTATCTGTATAGCCAGATACTACTAAGGGGTGGACTAATATTTTCCAAACACCTTAGTTGGCAAAAATCAGAAGTGATGAATACTGCCATTGAGTTTCATTTTACACACACAAGATTATGAGGTATGACTGAAAATGAAGTCAACGAAAAGACGTGAATGGAGAAGAACAAAGGCAGATTTGTTCTAAGTACCTACAACTGAGAAGACACACCCACTCAAATTGAAAATATTACAAATTGAAATAACTGAATTGAAAGGTATTGTTTGTGCAGTTATACCGATGAAATGCATCGTGATTCGCTGAAATACACGTGGGGAAGGCTGCAGACTCTTAGACTCATAGCCTTACCGGTGAATCTGATGGGTCACCAAATACGGTTTAACACCAGTACTCCAAAAAAAATGTCAGCGAAAGAAACTTACAAGGCTACGAAAAGAAAGAAGAGCTTTCTACTCTCATGGAAGCAACTATACTCCTGGGTGGAAAACAGCAACTGTGATATGTTTTGTACAGTTTGCCAGCTAACTTGCTAGCCACTTAGCATCCTCCCTGCGTAGTTATGTGCATGTCTACTGTGTGACTTTGACAGCAGCAGCCTCTGCAGGAGACACATAACTTTCTTTTAAGTGTCAATCACCAAGGATTATAAATAACAACAGTTTAGTTAAAACTAAGGAAATGCTTGCTGCTGATCACCAGGAGTGTTTTTTATGACATTATTGAGGTGTACCCTTCATCTCTGTGGCTCCTGCCAGCTTTGTCAACGTCTACCACAGAAATCTCTCCTAAAGTACAGATATTACAGCTGTTGCCCTTTGTGTAACTGTGGTTAATATATGTTTAAACCAAAAGTAACTAACCTGAGGTTTAACCCAGAGTGAACACAAACAAATGCCGTTGAGTTCTTTTTCTCACTGTTCACTGTTAGTACATTTCTGCAGATCTCTCAGCATTTATTTAATTGTTAATATTAATTTGCTTAATTAAGTTTATTATCAAGGTCATCCATACTTGCTGAAATGTTATCATCATAAATTCTGTTCTCTTCTCCCTATGTATGCCATACTATCTGGCTTTACACAAAATATATAGAAACCTACATTTATACACCATTCATTTACTGATACAATATGTGCCTAATTTTATATATTGAATATTTACGTAATATATCAACTAAAAACTAAAGGAAAACAACCAACTCTAAAGGGAACATCACTGCTGTACATATTATGTATAATACATCACCAAAATAATGGACAAAAAGAGTTATTTTCATTTTTTTGGCTGCTGGGCCAGTGAAAATATACAAAGGGCCAGTAAAACTCTGATCTACTGGCCAAGTGGGCCATTGGGGAAAAAATGTTACGTTAAACCCTGAAGGGAAAAGGTCTGTATGAAAATAAGAGAATTCCCTGGTAAGTCTAAAAATCAGTTTGCCTGAGCTGTCACACACAGAGTCGCTACTTGTTTTCACAGTAAACATTAGTCAGGAGAACTCTTCCATTGGCTGTTTGTGGCCAAGAGACAAAGGCTGTAAAACCACTCAAGCAGTCAAAACAAGCTGAAAATTCACCTCACTTTGTATCTAAATGCAGATTGCTTAAGTGAGACAGAACACCAATGCTAACATTTGGACATAAGCCAGTCTACAGCGTTTTTCTCCATACTGCTCATATGGCAAACTGATAAGAGTCAGGTGACCTCACTTAATTTTTCCACTCATGTGTAACATCGTCTTTTTGACACATTTTCACGTTATTATTCCTCTAGGTATTTTTAAACCATTTTAAACTACTTTTTAAACTACTTGTTGCTGCATTAGTTCAGTGCATTAGATCATAAAATTTAATTGATTAGGACTAAAGCTGCATGGTCTTATTGCAGTAAAAAAAAAAAGACACTTGGGAGGGTACTATCTTATCTGTGATAAGCTAATATCAGACAATATTAGCCCACCAATTTATCAGTCTGGCTCTGCTGCACACCCAAAAAAGTGTAATAAAAAAAAACATCAGTAGCATGTAGCAACAATACCTCCGTTGCTGATCACAGCCAAAACACAAAAGCACGTGTCAAATTTTTACTGACATGACCACATCCAAATTCTTTGCCCGTCGGGTTCAGGCCTTGCTAACGGTAAGAACTATTTAACCTCCAACTTAACAGTCTGGTATTAGAAAACCTATTAGCCAAGTGAACTCTTTTGATGATCATATGAGACCATCTTGTGGATCTACATTAAAACAAATGTAAATGCAAACAATACCAACATGGTACTGTGCAACAACAACAATCCTCTAAGCATGTCACACTGTGCAAGATGGCTCTAATACAATCTTGGTCAGACTGTATATCAGTTTGAGGCATGTCAAATTGTAAGATGAATGCATGGTGAATCATAGTGCTATGATGAATATAGAAAAAAGTATATGAAAGCATGGGCGTCATCAGTTTGCGTCATCCATCGCTGCCCCTTCAGTTTGTGTATACCATGGATGTATTAAGGAGAACGAGTGTGTTTTCCCCCCCAACCTTTATTCAAAAATGCCACTTACGAAATGTCACGCTGGCCAGTGTATTTTATGTCGTTTCATATCGTATTGTCATTGGTTGGTTTTGTAGGCGCAGGTCGTAGCAGCGTTCACATAAGTAGAATGTGGTCTTAAACTTCTGACGCTGTCACATATTACCATATTCCTCTCACAAATCGTCTTAGACAGCCCAAAATCACACAGTGGAAAAGGGAAATTTGAATGACCATTTTTACTAATTTAAAGACACCTGCTTTGTCAATATAAAGCTGTTGTTTAGCCTTGATTTTAAAGCTATTCTTTGTCCTTCCCTCAGTTTCTCAGTGAATTTTGAATGATCCTATCTCACTCCTCACAGCTGATTCACAGAGAGACTTGGTCTTCTATTCAGCTGACACTGTATATAATCAGGGGAAAACCCTTACAGTATGTTTGGCCAATGTTTCTGAATAGAACAGTGGAATATTGCACCTCAAAGAGGTGACTGTTTCCTGAGCAACAAGAAAACACTCAGAGAGAGCAAGAGAAAGAAAAGACAGACACCCATACAATGAAATAAAAAGGCGCAAAACAAAAAAGACAGACCAAAGAGACAGGGCGTTATACTGCACCACACTATTACACAGATTTTGAATCACTTTCACATATGCAAGTAGAAATGCTGAAAGTCAGCAAGATAACTGGCAGCTGGGCTGAGAGTAAAAGTGTAAACAAAACCAAAATTCACTAATCAGCTCCATAAAAGAATAAGATGAGGAGAAAATATTCAAAACAATGATTCAGAAGAGATTCCACACAAACCTTAGCATCAAACTGCCATAACAGCACCCTTTTCATAAAGTTAAGTACAATATGGTAACTTTTGGTGCAGCTGCTAAAACAGATGTACAAAATGTGGCACTGTTGTTTTGTTTTTCTTTTGGGAGGCATAACCTCTCCTTTTTACAAGAGTTAAATTAAAAGTCTGAAGAACTGGCTGCATGGTTATTGAAATGACAACAGTCACGGCCCAGTTCAAGCAACATGCAACAATACAAAGCTTAGTAGAGTAGAAAGCTGTCACATATGCACAGTAGAGGTTCTCCAGGTTGTTACAAAAACAAGCCCTGACTTGAGTCTCGCCTTGAGAGAAGGAGACCAACTCAGGAGTGTGCAACTCCCAGTTAGTCTGGCTGTGTGATCCTGTATTACACTCCAGTTATTAATTTGGACAGGCGCCCCCCTTTTGGGCCAAGTCATACAGTCCGAACCAGATTAAAACCACTTGCACAGTGGTGCTTTTATTCCTACACTTATTCCAACTGCAGTTTTTCCCCTCGTACCATCTCCAAATCAAACTTCTTTTTTAATCTAAGGAAAATTTGATTTAAGATTGTGCAAGCCAAACCTTCATGGAGTCATTACTTTGCCAGAGTTTCATGAAAAGGACACAGCCAGAGCATTGACTGGTTCCAATGGTTTCGGCCCAAAGACAGAAACAAATGAAGAATCTCAACAGGCAAACGCCATGAATCCATCATTTTGTGGGTTCAAATCCAGCTCTCAACCTTTGTTAACTCACTCATCCTTTATACAATTTGGACTATCTAAGGGCCCTTTCAAACATACATTCCCAGATATTAACTGAATAAATAACCCAAACCCTCCGTCATTCATATGATGCACTGTGAATTTGTAGCAATATTTCTAGTCACTTCAACCGATTCCAATACTTTCACTGTGCTGCTTCGTGCAGACGCTACTACTTTTGTGTAGACATTGTGATAGAGGGAGTGAGATACTCAAATCCATCCCTACCATTTTTATGGCTCCAACATTACATCATCTGGAAAAATTGTCTTTTGTATCATTTTAGATACATATTCCTGTAATTCAGTCTGAAATATTTGGCATCTTTGCATGGCTTGGGATCTTGATTAAAATTTCAAACAGTTTGTGAATTTGAGATGATGGATTTGCCAAATGCTCTGCGATGCTTCCACACGCAAAGTTTCACAGTTAAGTCGGGCCGCAACTAATGGTTATTTTCATTTTCTGCCAATTTTTTCTCAAATAATCAATGAATCCTCTTGTCTACCAAATATCAATTAATCAACTGATCATTGCAGCGTTACAGATTAGTTTCCATTTAGAATGTTTACCAAAGTCTAATCCATAATATCTGTTCTATCAAATAAAGTCATCAATTCTCCTCATTCCTACTTTTCCAATATGAAGCTTCTGCTGATCACTTATTTGTTTGTATTAGAGCCCGACCAATATATCGGTCAGCCGATATTATCGGCCGATATTGGCCTATCACTGATATATTGGTATCTGTGTATATGTTGTCCAATATGTGCCGATATTTTTTAATTCATAAGTTAGTTACAAGTTATATAGACAGCATTTTATGTTTAATATATATTTAATATAATTTATTTATAGTTGTTTATAATTATTAAATTCCCAGTGAAGTTTACTGTTTCAGTGCACTGATGTCATTTTATACAGTAAAGTTTGTTAAACTATAAAATATTATCTCTCCATTATATATCTTTGTCACACGTGTTTGACAACCACATTTGAGGGATCATTGAGAAAAATGTGTGTTTGTGTATATATTCTGTATACATAAGATTATTGGCCAATATATCAAAATCAGAATTTTTTTACTCCCTAATATCGGCATCAGCCCCAAAAATCCAGTATCGGTCAGGCCCTAGTTTATATTGCTGTTCTAATACCTTTATGATCGTCTGTAATCAATAATTAATCAACAAACCCAGGCACTGCATTACCTATAAGGTTCCTTTCCTCTCTACTTTGGTTTTAGCTTCAAGGATAGCCTACTAAACGAAAAATACTATCCCCTGAGTTTTGTAACTTTGTTAGGCATTCTCACCTTTGTAGAATAGTTTAGCCTGGGGGAGAGAGAGAGGACAGGGTAATGCTGCGAAGATCTTCGCTTAGGTTCATTAGATTTCCAGTTTTGGTATTGACATATTGTGACTTTAGTCTATTATGTGAAATTTTTGTTTAACTTGCCATCTAAAAAGCAGATCACAGAAGATATATCCTGAGGGTAAGGGAAGATGCCTTTTGTGTCCCTAACATTTGAGAAATCTAGCACATGACACAAATTTAGCAGCAATAGTAGATAACCCATAATTTCAATGGAAAACAGATTTCAATGGCAAAATTTCAAGGGTCAGTGTAGTTTTTAGGTGAAAATGACGACAACTGGTCTTGCTACCTGACTTACTAGACTTAACTTTCCCTGCGCTACCTAGAGATTAAAAATCAAACGTTATAATTACACATCAGGTACAGTATAGCATTAAAACTGCACCCACAAGGAAAATATACGTGGCCTACATGACACCGGGTAAATTTGTCAAGGTACAAAGGACCACCTCAGTATAAATGTATGTATGCAAGTATGCCTGGTCCTCTTAAAATATATTTTTGAGGTCATGGCTCACTACATGAGGGAACGTATTGACCATAATTATTGTTTGGGTTTACTTGTATATTTTTAATTGTATATTTTATTATTACAATATTTCAATTAGAATTCATTTATTTGTGGACATGGTAGAAACAAACTAAGTTAAAGCAGCCAAACGGTAATTAACTGCATCAACACAACAGGGCATCATTTGTTGTCTTTGCTGCGGAAATAAATATCTTCAAATGTGCAAATATCAACAATAATTAATATCTTGTGCGTTTTTATCCTAAATTGAGTTAATACAATACAATAACAAAAAAGTACACTTGACTAAAATTAACAATTATATACAACACAGAGAAATAAAATGGTTGGCATTATTTTATAACGTTACTATACAAAAACCTGTCCTGCTTTTAACTAATTTTGTAAACAACTGAATAAGTTTTTGCATGTGATGCTTTGCAGAAACGTGCCTCAGTGACATTCAAGCTGTTCCCTCTCTCAGCCATACTTACTCACTGTATCAACCAAACTACTGTCTAACACTGCTGCAGACTCCCGCCAGACTTTTTACACGGCGTTCACGGCAAAAGTGACGAGCTATCCGTTTGCAGAACTTGCGGGACATATTTAAAAGTTATAGGGGAGTTTATATACTGCAGGGCAATAACAACACTTGCGCTAACCAGCTAGCACGTCAAGCTAATGACAGCTGGTGTTGTGGACATTAGCTGGGCGACCGCGACAGAAAAGACGCGAGATATTTATTAAATATCTCCATTTCTCAACAAAAAAAAAAAAAAAACTCAAGTCAGTTCCTCTTTTACATTGTAAACAGTATTCGAGATTGCGGTCGAAAGTTGCCAGGGTAAATTAAGCAAGCAGTGTGTTAGCTAGGTGAATAAGTTGACGTTAGGTTACAACACATTGTGCCGTTAAGTTTACTAGCAGTGCATTCAGTATGAAACATGCCACTGGGCACCGGGAAACACACGGACCTGCGGGGCCTAGCGGCTGCTGCTGCTCCTCCTCTCCGAAGATCAGTCTGAAGTCCAGCTCCTCATTCCCGGGGCAGTTTGCAGTAGTCATCGGGGTTTGACAGCTCGGGTTTTACCCCGCCACTCGACCGTCGACCGCTGGAGCAATTTATGCTCTCCTAAAATGTCACAACATTTACCGACTGCCACGACGCCGAACTTCAACTTTTGTTCATTTAAGGATAACTCAGGAGCTTCTAGCCATACACGTAACCCGTGTATGTTTCCCCCCTCGTTTGTCAAATCCAAGAGTCGCTGGCTCCTCTCTTCCTCTGGCAGTTAAACTGGCGAAATTGTGGCTTCAACTTCAGAGAAAGTCGCCTGCCCCCCTCTGTGCCTCCTTCTCTCACTCTTTCGCTCTGTCTCCCGACCCGGTCAACGACAAAAAGGCGCTTTCCCTGTCAGTGTTTAATGTTCGCTATAAAGCCGATGAATTGTCCGTAAAATAGTCCCTCTATCTCTCCTCCTGACTGTTTCTCTCGCTCTCTCTGCGGAGCTCCTATCCCAACTTTTACTAAACCCCGCGTGACAAGCCAGTTCCAGCGGTGACGTCAGCAGACACAACACAACACAGGACAGACACACACGCACACACACACACACACAGCTCCTCGGCTATGGAGTTAAACAGTTTATTAAAGACTTACCCGTTTGTCAGCCTAAAGTATATTGTTTTCTGACGGTGTACTATATCTTGTAACCGGGGTGACATTTTGGTGCCTGTAAAGTAGAATAATGCGCTGAATAAACCCAAGAAACATGTAGCCTAAAATTCAGAAATGTTTTAATCATATTTTCAATTATGTGTAATTGCTGTGTGCTTTCTTTGCGAACCAAAATGTACAAATATTTGAAAATGCATTGAACAAACCTTTTGACCTTGCAACAACTAGGTCTTACAGCCATTTTTCTCTATTTAATTGGTCCTCCATTCTCCTCCACCCACCACTAGATTACATCCGATTGTGCCTCGCCCTCAGCCATGCCTCTTTGTGTAGTTCCAGTCCAAGCCAGGATCAGGATTGGTAAGTATAATGACATGATGCGCTTTTTAGCTTTTGATCCTCAAGCCTGTCAGCACACAGGCCCATTCATTTCTAATCAGCCCGTTTAGGCTTGTGAATGGGGCTATAGGCAGGGAAGAATAGACATCCTGATCATGGTTTTGGGTTCCTATTCAGGTTGTAGATGGTGCAACCTAAATAGTATCTCAAAATTAGTATAATTGAAAACGTTGCCTTTTGTGTACCCGGAGTACACAGTTTCGAATACCTGCATTTACCTGCCACTGTTTGTCCTGATTCTCTTCTGCTCAGATGGAGATTTTGCACAGTGCTTGACATCAAGTGGGACCATGTGGGGTTGTTCATGCCAAGACACTGCACTAAAATGGTGACCAAAAGTGCAATAATGGTTAAGAAGACAAACACAATGTGAGCCATCCATTTCAAAATGTCTAAAGTTTATCTATGGCCAGTCAAAGAGATGTGTGTGCACCTGGATTTTAAAAAAACGCACTTTCTTAAATGTAAATCTGACAAACCAATGAGTAGTTTTCTCTTCATCCTCCACATTTATCTTAAATATAATAAGGTTAATATAAACATTTTAGAAAATTGTGATACCACACAAACTCCTCACAAACTGCCTCGTGTACATATTTCCAATCTAAAAAATTCCGGTTTATCTTAATCACTTAATCATTTACCAGAGATAGGTTAAGAGTATATCTGCAGCTTGAATAAAGCAATAGTAAATCTGTCTGTATATGAGCTGTTCCACTCCTTTTAACCTATGTGTCTCTATCTTACCCATCAATCTCCTCATATTAATCTTTATTTTCCAAACAACACAGAGGCTGATGCCTTCTAAAGCTTTAATGTGTTGTGGCTTTGATGGTCTTCTTATCTGACAGCATCTGTATTAGTATTCTATTATTTCCTGCATTACTCCAAACTTGTATTAAACAATCATACAACTTGTTTGTCTATAAAATTATGTAAGTGAATTGAATTGCTTTCTGGGCAGCATATCGGTAGTAATTATTGTTGCAATGGCCTCAACTCTCACACACTCACACGCACACACATTTGCGGCTGATCAAGAACATCTGCCGCTATCAAGCAAGGTTTTAATGTTTCACCAAACGTTTTTGCAACACTGATAAGCGGAGTTATAAAACATCAAGTTTTATCATGTGCATCACAACTACTTTGCATTCATAGATTCATTAAAATGGCATAAGATTTTGTTTCTTTTATGATCAACTTGCAATAAAGGAAACAAATGAGTGCATTTAAATATTCTTTTTGAAAAAATAATTAGGTCCATGTTTGTGTGTTTTTTCTGTTTTTAGTCCAAACATACACACTATTAAGTAGAAAAAAAGCACGAAAGATAATTTATTCCTTTGCTGAAAATAACTTTGGCAAGAGCGCATTTTGATGTAAATCAATTCATTCTCAAGACAAATTGCATGCACAGCAGACAACACCCTCTTATTTTTCTGACACAGACACACAACATGTACCTATGCTAGATGCATGTGGGCGTACAGACAGGCGCTCGGCTCACAAATGCATCTGAAAGCATCAATATCACATTTCCTGTGGTCTTTATTTCCAAGCAAAAGCACAAGGTTTAACCCTTTTTGACTTGTATGCCATCTTCTGAAGCAATTCCTCCCCAACAGACGAGTACAGCCCAACAGAAACTTGTTCTACTTAAAATGGGTCAGTGTGACTATAATGTTCAATCTATACATTTTCAGTTTCTTTTCGAAACTTCATACTACGTGATGCTATCCTGCCATTTCAGACTGCCATCCAGATGTAAAGTAGGTCGACATACTGTGGCTACAGATTAACAACAAATTAAGTTGATATGTTTCACTCACATGCAAAAATGAATGGGTAGAGACAGCATAGAAATACTTTACTCTAATAAGTGCACAGTTACTTAAACATGACTTGTATTATAAGTATTATGACCTATAAGTAAGTAGCTACTTTGAAGACTTCTCTGAGCAACAGTTGCATCTGATTACTGCGAAAGTACCAACATTTCCAGTCCAGATTCAATGATGCTCTCCAAAGAGGAAACCATATAAATGTTTATAGCAAATCCTTCCGTGAGGTTTCCTTACAAACAAAAAGAGAATCAAATCAAGATTAAAAGGACTGTCCTCCTGATTGTGCCATCCACCTGTAGGCTACTCTGTGATTTTTGCCTTTTTTGCAAAAGAAATAGAGCCCAATACATACAAACCTGAAGGCACAGAATGAGTAAAAAGTAAGTTATAGTAGTAGTAAGTATGAGTAGAAAGTAAAGTTACTTGAGAATGTTTTTATGAAAAAAAAGTACAAGAACATTTAAATTTTATCCTGCTCAAATACAAGGGTTGACACAAACAAAGGCTTCAGTGGTAACTAACGTAATTTCAAACGATACTTCACTGCACATTCAGCTTTGTCATAAACATCCTCTTATTAAATTTAATTATAAAGTGATCATATTATGTGGCAGTCACATGACTTGACTGAACTTTCTCCTGTGCAGCAGTCGTGTCTCCAGACCCACCCGAGTCTAATTCAGGTTACCTGCGTCTCTTATCTTCGCAGATGACCTTTGAAGGGAGAAGATAAAGAAAACAAATTGTGTGGGAGGCTGTAGATGTGGTTTTTGATATTATGTTCTTGTAAAGAAAGTTATGAAGGAAAAAAAAAGAAACAGCATCTGCCCCCACACTGGTCCTGTTCGAGAGGTGTCACTCTTTCAAGGATTGGGGTTTTGCACACATTGCAGAAATGCAACGCAGCACCTAGGCAATAGGCGCGATGTTAACTAAATGTCAACAAATTTCAAATTGCACACAATCCTGCATGAGAATGTCAACTGATAAGGAATTATAGGCTCACTGAGGGAATTATGCTGTTTTTTAGAATAACAGTTATCATGTAAATACTCCAATATTCAAAATGTAAAGATTTTTGTAATTGTCAATGTATATCTTCATTTTTTGTGCACTTTACTATAGACTGCTAATATTATGGCAGAATGAAATGGTGAAAATATGTTGAATACAGTTTATAGAATAAATCATATTAGAGGAAATGTATGTTTTTTTTCTTTGGGAGCCACGTGAAAGAAATATTGCAGACTTGAAAGACTTGAAATACAAAACCTTGCTGTGACAGCCCTGATTAGGATTTCAGGTAACTTGAAAGCTTCCTTGTTGATTTATGCTGCCCTCTTTTGTCCAGTCTGTGAAACTGAAACTAATGGAGTGAGTCCGACAGTTGCCTCTAGTCTGTCAATCACAAACCTCGAGTCTGGACATTATATGCAGTGGGAATTTAGCTTATATGATGTGTATTAAATAAATAGGTTCACATATACTGTAGTAGTTTTCAGCATCAACAAGCTCAGTTCTTTCTTCCTTGGACACATTCATCTAAGACCCTAGTTCATAGGGATTCAGGCTACCACAGCATTGGTTTGGCCAACATGTGACAAACTGTCTATTGGTGAAAGTGTGCCTGATGTTCTGAACCTACTGTAAATCAATCAGCGTGCTGATTCATTCAGCACATGGGAAGGGCTGTATGTCAGTAGCTGATGTACAATCAATGCTGACAGCAGCAATGATGCAGACAGCTATTTTTCTTTTATAATGCCAGGTATAAACACAACTATCCTTTACAGAAAATAATATGATTGGAAGATAAAATATATGAACCAAAATACATGACTGAAATCATTAATGTATCAGACTTCTGTCCCCCCTTTGGACCCTCTGGATGCATGCCTGGTGAGATTGGTCTCCTTTTTATTAGTTTACACAGCCAGTGGCAAAACAGGCAAAGCAACAATACTGGATTATACCCCTTGAGAAATCCCAGGACAGGCATATAAAATTATGCAACAACATGTCGATCTGATACCTTTGGCAATGCTACAATTTTCAGATTAATACAAGTGTATTTTATTCATTACATGGCCTTAGGCTCAGCCTTTGCTGAAGAGGATTGACCAGAACTCAGAGTCACGTGGACAGTTATTGACAGTTACTGTTGTGTCAATGAACTCTTTCTAACCCTTCCCTAATCTATCATAATCTCTGACATTATTATACTGCAGGAAGTGCTGATTCACTCAGCCTGTGATCAGTTGATTGATTTACTGTTAGAACAGGCATACCATATACAAAAGTTTGAAAAAAAAAAAAAGGCGACAATTGTTGTCTGAAGAAGAAGTAAATTTTTTTCTGTCATTCTTCAATTCAGGCCAGTGAGGAAATAACTGAGAGATCATCAGGCTAAACAAAACTCACATTTAACATATTATAATCCCCATTTTACATTTGCAAACTTTGTTCACTCCTTCTCAAAAGGCCAAAATGTATTCTAACTGCTGTCAGGGTCACACACAAAAAACTACTGTATCTGTAATTTGATACATCACATTATCATAGATACATCAAATCTGTTCATGCTCACACCAATACACATGCAATAATATATGTGTATATACTGTATATATATATATATACACACACACACACACACACACACACACACATATATATATATATATTTACAGCCTTTTCTTTCCTAACATGGATATTTATATATAGAAATGTTTTAACCTTGTTTCATCTTTGCAAGAAATGCAAACATTAAATAACAGCTGTCCAAACCTTTTCATTATAATCTATTTATTTAATTTGTTCTATTTAATGAAGCATCATGTAGCCTAATTAATTTTACTGTTCTCCAAGTGTTACTTATTGACTTTTGTTTGTTTGTTTTTTGTTCCGTTTACATATATGTTTATACTCTCATATACATTTAAATTTGCTGACAAATTTGAAATGAATGAATCACTTTATTTATAGAAAGCGTCACAACATGTGTGGCATTAAGACAGTAACAGAAAACAGTTAAGCATCGTAATGAAGTAAAGATAACATAAAGGACATGACTTCACTGTTCACTGTTGATACAGTCAACATGGTAACAGGACAAAGGGTAACAGTAATAATAATAAACAAATAGATATAAAGATAACCCAACAGAAAAGGTAGGCAATAAAATCAGATTTCTTTAAAAAAAAATCTTGGAGCACACGAACTGTATGTGCACAATTCTTATTGTTTATAAGTTGGATAGACTCAAAATACTTTCTAAATTCAATCAGGAAAAGTTCAAACGATGGGCGAGACCTCGAGAACTTGGATTTATGGATGTGAAGTTTTCCCAGTAAAATTTCAGCTTGATTAAATGGTTGGTTTGAGTGTCAAAATTATCCACATTTTTCTCCCATAATCCTGATGTATGCTGACATTAATTGTGTCTTCTTCATTTTTACAAAAAAATCACATTTGTTATTGATATCCATTCATCTTGACACGAATTTGTTGGTGGGGTATATATTATCAGAGTAGGGCAGGTCTTCGCAGAATGCGGGTGGGGGGAAAAAAAAGGCTGCGCTTCTACATACGTCATCACTTCACGCCCCCATGACGTTATCAACGTTCGCCGGGTAAGCATGGCGATTCCGCGGATACGTGCTGACAGATTAACGTTGTTTTTAGAATATTTAGAGTGATTGTTGTTAAACAATCCCAACTGGTTTCATTTTCAGGCTTTAGTCGTTCATTCACGTTTCTCTTCTTGCTAACTCTTAGCTGCTAGCAGGCTATTCCAGCAGCAACATGCAGTGTGTGAAGGTCGGATACTTGGCTTCAGTTGCGTCCAGAGCGGTCTGCTCAAGCAGGGTTTGCTGCTCTGGTGTTATTAACGTGTCGGCGTGCTGTCGAGTCCACTGCTCTGTCAGTCAGACTCGCTTTTGTCAAACGCTGTCAACAGTTATTCGTGTTCCTCGCTACATGCAGAAGCGCGTCGAGGACGTGAAGCAGACAAGAGGCAAAAACAAGATCAACACCATCAAAGCTGGAAGACTCCTGATCCAGAGCAGGAACCCCGAACACAACCAGTCTGCGGGATACATACTGGGGAAGTTTGAGGAGCCCGTTCTCTGCTCGAAAGGATGGAAACACAACAGATCATTCGGTGACTATTTCACCATCAACAACACCAAGGCTGTTGCACCTTTCGTTGCTGAGGAGCAGAAGGAGGATGCTGAAGAGAAAACGCCGGTGACGTTTGATAATCTGCGCATCTGCAAGGAGCTGGTGGAGACTTTGGAGAGTATCAACATTACTAAACCCACTACTGTGCAACTGCAGACCATCCCAAAGGTTATGAGAGGTCACAACATCCTTTGTGCAGCAGAGACGGGCAGTGGAAAAACACTGAGTTACCTCCTGCCTGTTGTTCACAAATTACAGGCAGAAAAGGCATCAGACATGTATGATGAGAATGCAAAGATTCGCACTGTGGTTCTCGTGCCCTCCAGAGAGCTAGCTGAGCAAGTGGCGGCTGTTTCCAGGACCGTGTGTGCACCATTTGGCCTGCGGACGAACACTGTGGGTGGTGGACGAGGTGTAGGACATATCAAGATGGTCTTTAAGAGAGGTTCCCCGGACATTTTAGTGGCCACACCAGGCGCTCTGGTCAAGGCCCTGCGGAGACGCTGCCTGGACTTGAGTGAGCTGAGATTCTTGGTGGTAGACGAGGCAGACACTATGTTCGACCCCAGCTTTTCTGACATGTTACAGAACATCCTGCTCCAGACCCACGTCGCGAGTAATCCCAAGGAAACAGAAGGCCCCGGCCATAAAGCCCAGCTGCTGGTTGTGGGGGCCACCTTCCCCGGTGGTGTCGGGGAAGTCCTCAGCCAGGTGACGGACCTTGGCAGCATGGTGGTTATCAAGAGCAAGATGCTGCACTTCCTCATGCCACATGTCAAGCAGACATTTCTGAAGGTGAAGGGTGCTGACAAGGTCCTGGAGCTCCACCAAGCCCTGAAACTGCTCCAGCAGGAAAAAGGAGGGGGTGCTGTTGTGTTCTGCAACAAGTCTACCACCGTAAACTGGCTGGGGTACTCGCTGGAGGAGATGGGGGTGCTGCACGCACGTCTGCAAGGGGAGATGCCCGCTGCTGTGCGCGCGGGAATCTTCCGCTCCTTTCAGAAGGGCTTGACAGATGTGCTGATATGCACGGACATTGCCTCACGTGGCCTGGACACATCTCGGGTGCGCTTAGTTGTCAACTACGACTTCCCAGAATCTCACACAGACTACATCCACAGGGCAGGGAGGGTGGGGAGGGCGGGAGGGGTCGAGGATGGGGAGGTGCTCAGCTTCGTCACTCATCCCTGGGATGTGGAGCTGGTGCAGAAAATTGAGACCGCTGCACGTAGGAGAAGTAGTTTGCCAGGAATGGAATCTCATATACATGAGCCAAAACCCAAAATAGTAGAGGAGTAGAAGTGTTGTACATGTGTATATGTGGAAAAACAGCCTGTGGAGTTTGTTACTGTATGGGTGATGTTTAGTCGCCACACTCTAAATGTACAAAACAGGTTTGATTTTTCAGCAGAAATGGCAAATACGCTTTGCACTGATTGCTCAAACAGTAAAACCGTAGTTGGCTGGTCATTACTCCATTCATTCTTCTGCCCACTGTGACTTACCAAAACAACAAACAGTTTTTTGAAAGATGAAATAACCCAGTTGTGCTTGATCCTGGTTTGGATGGATATTCTTTTGCGATGTGTAATTCACCTTACACCAATTTCAAATATTTGAATGGGAGATTAATGGAAATAACATGTTTTGTTTTTTGTTTTTTTCAAGCTATGACCTGAAGTTGCTGAGCAGTGGTGTAAGTGCTCAGTCCTAATAGGTACAAAGCACTAACATACTGTAAATCACAGTATTGGGGAAATATGGAAAACAGTGTGAGCTTTTTATTTAAATGTAATGTACTGCTGCCATCATGAAAACATGTCAGTTGCCTTTTTACCTGATGTAAATGTTTTTTTATAGAAATGAATCTGCTCATCAGTGATGTATCTAGACAAAATATATTATTATTATTATTATTATTATTATTATTATTATTATTATTACCAATCAACTGATGTAGAATTTATATTAAAAATGGTTTCACTTCAAATAAAATTGCATATTCTTCATACTTCATGTTTTTTTTAATATTTAATTTATCATTATTTTAACTTTGAGACTTTGAAAGATATTGAACCTCAGAGATGTGTAACTTTTGCACAGTTTGCTTCATTTTTTTCATTTGACTCTTTTCTTCCTGCACTAAACTAAGACGCACAGCAAACAGGGAGAAATATGTTATAGTTTGAGCTGTTTTAAGTATGGCTTACATTAATAAACATCATGTCTGAGTGAAACTGCCAGTTAATTTTTTCTAGTAATCCTTGGAGACTCAATTTAACCTTCCATACGACGATTTTAAGTAGTGACTCCTGTTTTTTCAGCACAGTAACTTGCACTGCAAATGTTTAGCCACAAGAGGGCGCCATTTGTCTGATTTCAGTGTATGTGCCTTACCTGCTCTGTTGATACTGTAGAGAAAAACATTTATACAGATTTTTGTTCTTTGTGGTTCGTACAGGTAAGCTGTCACACAGTCACTGACCAACTGGAAACAGTCACAAGCCCACCGGCTAGTTTCTAAAAGGTCTTGTGACTTCCTGTACCTCTCATGTTTGCAGTACAGATACAATTTAAACAGCAGTAATCATTAATCTCCAGTGGAGTTGAAAACAGGCCAAAACCTGATATCTCCACTGCAGATGTGGTAAGTCTACTGTACTTGAAAGGATTTTTTTTCCTTCTTCCATGCCTGTGAGTGCTTGTTGAAAGGAAACCGCAAAAAAAAAAAGCGTCAACATGAAAATCTGCCAGAGTGAAGAAAATCTTTTGAGATCTTATTTCAAAGGTTATAACTTTTCCTGTGACCCTGATGTTACGGAAACTGGCTCAGTTGGGTGTTATTTTAAATTTTAATCATGATGCAAAAGTGTTTTCATGGATTATGGACAGATAACGATAAACCCCCAGGCAGAAATGTCTGCCCAGAGACATTCTGCTTCGACGACATGTGTTCTTATTTTTAAAAGACCTTTTTGTCCCTCAGTCATGTTACGTACCTGCTGATGTATGCTCAAGTGGTTGTGGAAGTGTAGGGATTATAGGAGCACAGAAACCTCAGTGTGAGGCAGACAGACAGACGCGTTAACGGCTCTGACAGTAACAAGGAGCTTCCATCAGAATGTCTGGAATTTAGCTGTGATTGTCCGTCTCCGGCTGGGGTCAACATCTTTAAGCTTGACCCCCCCCCCCCCCCCCCCCCTAGGTTCACATTTCACCCAACTGTACCCTGACAACAAGGATCCAGTATCCACTTATAGCATGAGAAGGGGAATGCCTCCAATCCCTCAATTTTTATTTTTGTCCTGCCTCAACCCAACTGACCCCAGCAAAAATGAAATGATTAAATACTCAAATATAAAATGAGTGTAGTAGTGGCCCTTTAAGACTAAGATCTATAGACTAGATCTATATTTATTAGATCTTAGCCTTAAAGGGCCACTCCACTGATTTCACACATGATGTTCAGTCAGTTCTACTCACCTGAGCGCCACACAGCCGGTAAAAGCAGTTGTTTAATACCTTCTGTGGCTCTGGAGTTGTTTTATCGAGGTTAAGAAAATAACCCTGATGAGATCATAGTGATGTCATCAGGGTTATATCAGCTTGGGATACTACTAGACAACAAATGAATAAACAGAGCCTGTATTACAAATTGGGTGTGTGGAGTTTGAAAGATGTGGGCATTTACCAGGCAGGGAGGGTCCATGCATTATGGGAAATGTGGGACTTTTTGGAGCTTCACATATATATATTTTAGGGAGCAAAATCTGGATATATCGGCCTCTGCTGCTTCGATTTTGATGATTCTTTTTTAAAAAATCTGTCTCTCACATGTCCCCTGTCATTATGAAATATAATACTAAATTGATAGAGTAAGTGATGGGAGGACAAACAGTCCTTGTTTTGAGAAAAAAAAATATTTTAAAGTTTATCTGAAGATAATACGAGACTTCATCTTTCACAGTTTCTGTCTTTTTGGTGAAAAACATTTCCCTCTTTGTGTCTTGAGGGACAGTGTTTTCCTGTTCAGCTGCAGTGAAAGCATAGTAACAAAAAAAAGAAGGAATTTGGCACTAAAAAGTCAGTAGCTGTTAAAGCTATTGACTTGATTCAACTAATTTGGATGGCTGAAGCCTCATGTTATCTTCAAATCAACTTTTAAATACATTTCTGCACAGAATGGGGGGCTGTGGATTTTGTCCCCCATCACATACATTGAAAGTGCATTATGAAGGGATCTCTTAACGGCTATTATGAACAGAAGGAATTATTACAGAAAAAAACAAATTATGCCAATGTTCATTTGGGCACCTGACTATTGTTTTAGAACAGACTTGAAAAACTGTGAACCTGTCCTTTAAGAGGGTGCTGGTTGGTTGGTCGGTTGGACAAAACAAGGGAGAGGCATAAAGATGGCTAAAGGGCACCTGCTCCTCACTCCCAGCCTACAGACAAATAACCATTTCTGGACTTCCTCTCAAATATTTGAGCAGGTCCTGCATGTTTGAATGCCTTTCACATGGATTTCCCCTCCTTGTTTTTGGCTTGGAAACAAAACGCACAGGGCATTATTATCCAGATTTAACATGATGGTCCACTACAGGTGCTCATGAATTTAAAAAAAAATAAAAATGCATCACTGCTACTGAAAAACCTGTTCAGTTGAGGTAATTGCACTTAAAATGATCCCACATCAGAAAATGAGTTTTTAAAATATAAACCCCATGTGTAGTCCCAGTGGACCCCGTAGGTGTATAAAATGGACTACAAAGTGCTTGGTCCATTAATAATGACGCATTTCCTTTTGGCCATACGGTAGGATTATCTCCCCCCTCCCCATTTACACACACACATGCACACACACAGAGGGAGAGAGAGCCGCCGCCGCCGCTGCTCACACACTGTCCTGCCACTTGGAAATTTCCCTCAACGCGGAGGATATTTTACTGACTGTCGGCAAATGTGCATCTTCTCCGGGCTGACTGCCTGAAATGCCCCAGTAGAGGACCTGAAGGTAGGTGTACAACCCTGTAATCGGCTTATTCTGCTGCTCATCTTCCCCCCACCTCCCCGCAGCAGCCGCTAGAAATCTGTCTGACCTTCTCTACGACCAAGCTTTATAATAAAACTGCACGCCGCGTGTGTGTGTGTGTCTGTGTGTGTACGCGCGTGTGTGTATATGTGCGCGCGCGTGCGTCCCAGCCTCTCTCTGTAGCTGCACCGCATTTCAGCACCTCCGGTCGGCTTTTTTGAATGGATCGCTGCTAAGTTGAGTCTCAGAGGCTGCGATGCTCCTTTCAATCAACAAAACTTGTGGAGCCTTTTAATTATCGACTCTGACATCGGTTGTTTGGTTTGTGGCGACTTTACAGACCACAGGGCTGCTGCTGCTGCTGCTGCTGCTGCTGCAGGAGGGGTGGTTGGGGGGGGGGGGGGGGGTCGTTTGGGTCGCCTGGTGAGGATCTTTATTCTTCCCCTTTTGGCAAAGCTGTTGTTTTTGAAGCTGCGGGATTCAGCCTGAGACTGTAGTTGTGTGGGTGGGTGGGTGTGCAGAGTTAAAGAGGCATGGAGAGTTCACAGAGGGGGCTGCAAGTTAGATTGCACTGGTCAGGGAAAAACCAGCCTCCGCCATGTTAAGTTACCACCTCAGTCAAGCTGCCACTATAATATACCACAGGAGATTGTTTCCAACTTTTTTTTTTTTCCTCTCTTGATGCGAGAATGCAGCGTCTGAAACACATGGAAGGGCGGACACCTGTGCAAGCATGGAGCCAGGTCGTGAATTTTCCAATCAAGATATTATAGCTTCACCATACAGTTAAACATCACACAGCTTGTAGTGTTTGCAAGCTGTGTTTTTCAGCCGTGATTGTATTTTTTTGTTTGTTTGTTTGGTTTTTTTTCTCCCTCAGCGTGTTTTGTCCACGACGAGGTGCATGTGATTGCCATATTCCCTGCACTCACTCATGCGCATCACGGTCAAGGTGAGAACGAGAGCAGCGTGTCAAAAAAAAAAAAAAAAATTAATGTAAAGTGCGACACATGTAATGTATGGATTCACCGCAGCAACAGCAGCTACGCACGCATGTTATTATTTTTTTTTCCTAAAGATGTGAGGATGTGCGCCTGTGTCGGCTCCGCTGCCACACCCCTTCATAGAAAAGACGAGGCTCTGGTGTCCTGCCACTGGCACAGTTAATACCAGTGACTTGCCTTTTATCATCACTGTAGGGTACCTCCATAATCATTTCTAATGTGTCCTGTTTGTCAGTGAGTTGACTGATCACGTGTGTGTGTGTGTGTGTGTGTGTGTGTGTGTGCCCAAGTTTGTGCACAATGATCAATACTAGTGTGGCAGTGAGTGTGGATCAGTCAGCAGCCAATGAATTTCCAGTTCACCAGTGTGGGACTGTGAGCTGCTGAGGAGTCAGACGTGACAGGCTCATATGAGCCGGGGCACAGATGGAGCAAGAGATGTCTGAAATGTTTGATGTGCGACTGAGTTTCTCTGGCAGTTTAATGGGCAAAAGTAAATCGTCCCCTCTTCCCTTAACTCTCCACCCCCCACCCCCCCACTCGCCTACTAGCTGCCTAGACCTTGGCTTGTCAGAAAAAGACACATGACCTTATAGGCTGCAGGCTCCAATATGTGTGTGTAATGCCTCAGGAACGAGGGCTCTCCTCTGACTGGTTTGTTACACATCTTCAAGCTATGTCTTATTGCCAGTCTGTGTTGTGTGTGTGTGTGTTGTGTGTGTGTGTGTGCTTTGGCAGCATTTCTCATGGGAACAGTTGGCAGTATTATTAAATATGTTTCCCAGAAAATCTATATTTAATAAAGGTGTGAAGAAAAGAGAATGTCACCGTATATCTCCTCATGTTGCCCCGTGTTAAAACCTGTCCTTTCAAAATGGCAGATCTTGTCTTAATGAGCTGGCCCCCCCCCCCTTTTTTTTTTTCCCTTCGGCGCCGATCAGCTACGCTTCTGTTCCATCTCTGTGAAAATGTCATTTTCTCCTCGAGCCCTCGCAGTTAACTATCAGCTGCTGCTGCTGGTGTTTAGTATGCAGCTCTGCCACCCAGCGACGGCGCCGATCATTTATTAAACTGACCAAACTCTATCTGGCTTTCCCAACGTTAAAGCACCAATCAAGAGCTTTTTCATTATATTAGCAACTGCGCTGACCTTTTTTTTTTTTTTTTTTTTGGGAGAACTCGTTTAAGCATCAATCATGCTATTAGAGTTTGGGACCTCATTTTCTCAAAGCAGAGTGATGAACAAATACTCTTTTAATGTTTCAGCTGTTCCGATATTTAGTGCTGAAATCAGTGGAATGAGAGAAGTGTTGCAAATCACATAAGTTATTCATGAAATGATGATTCTACTCCTAATTAACTTTGCATATGAGGGAGAAATATCCGTCTTTAAATGACTTAACAGAACTTGATAGTGCATAGCTCTGTTTTTTTAAGTGTGTTTGACTGACGGATAATAAATCAAACCATTTACTGACTAATTCTGATAGTCATGCAGCTGGGTCTGTAGCCTTAGGGGACTAACTTTCGATGGCCATGTGCTTCTGGCTTGTAAAGACCCCCCGAGGCCGATCTCATCCGGTAGTGCAGGGGTTACTCATCAGCAGCATATGGCTAATTTATCGATTTGTCCTTCTTGTTCCGCATGAAAACAGGCCTCCGCTGTCACCGGCGACCACAGAGAGGAAGTAACGAGCAACCCATAATGACACTTTAATCACAGGAGGGCATGGGAGGGGAGCCGGGCAGTTTGTTGTTGTCATGCTCAGCCAGGTAGCTCTGCTGTGCTCTGTTAGGAAGGGGAGAAAAAAACCATCATCACTACCATCACCAGTCGTAGTAGTAGTGTGGTACAGCAAGTGCAGTTCATATTATTTCCTGCAAGAGGCTGTGAGGGCTGGTGTAATTGAAAGGAAACACCGAGCTTGTGAACCTTCTCTTTTCTTTTTTTTTATATGTGGAACCTGCTGTGATGACAAGAGGCTTTTTCTTTTCTAGTGGATGGATACAATTCAAACTGTACAGAGAAAGCCTGGTTAAATTACATATGTTAAACGTTTTGACAGATTATTTGCAAAATTACAGACCAGCAGTAGGCATTGACACTTTTTCCGCAGTTGTACTGAAATCTGTCTGCAGTTAATGCAGCAATAACCCTGAAAAGTCAGTTTCTCTTCTGCTTGTTTCCCAGCGCAGCTCTCAGCTGATCACCTGGAATTCATTGTTTTTTTGTTTTTTTTAATGGATCTCAGGGTCTGAAACAAATGGGTTGCCAAGTTGGTAGCTAGGCATCAGAGCCTGGTTGCCAAAATCTGGCAAATATAATTACCATCGTTTTTACTTGTTTGTTTGAGCGATGTTGGTCTGATGTGATAATGCAGTTAGAGATGATCATTATTTACATTTAGATTTCATGCTTGCAAGGTACCGCGCATTAATTAGCAGGGTAAACATTAAAAGGCTGAATAATGACTTTATGCAGGCATGATCACACGCTTCGCTTTGTCAGTCGGTCTCTGCAGTGAATGGAGCATTTGAATAGTGTTAAAGTGTTTAGCCAAGATATCCTGATTCTCTGTATTCATATTTTGAAGCACTCTGTCCTCTTCTATGATTTCAACCTTGTGTATCCATGATGGTAACCTGACGCGCCAGATGGTTGGTTACACAGTGGACTGTTGGCGGGGACAAAACAAGATATTTGAGGAGGTCATCTCAAGTTTTGGGAAAGCCACATTTTACGGACCAAACAACAACAAACAACAATTAATCGACAGATGAATCAATGATGAAAATAATCGTTTTCTGTCACATTTGAGTGGCCGTCTAGTTTTTGCAGTTTACGTAGTTTAATGCAGCCAAAACACATTTTGGGAACGGTGTGACGATGTGCATACTGTGAGGTGTTCTGCAGTGTGAAGGTAGGGTGGGGTGGGGGGTGGGGGGTCTGAATGGAGGCTGAGGAATGTCTGGCCTAGTTCAAGTTAACAATATCACAGAATTTCACACTTGGTTGTGACCGAGCCAAGGCATGCGTAACCTTAAACATAAGAGTCAAATCACAAGATTCCAAGCAAGGCTTCCTCTAGAAAAAGGGGCCCCTGTGTCTGGCCCTTCTAAGTGTACAGTGCTCACTTAGTATTTGATAGTTCCAGACAGAGAGAGCCTTGTATCACTTTCCATGCTCCGTTGTCCCAGCCCCAACCTTTATAGTAGAGGATTATAATTGGCAACAAGCAACCAGCTCACAAAGCATTCAACTGTCGCAGGTTTGAGCCGAATTTACATTTTGTAAAGGTCAATGACAATGAAATAACCAGCAATGTATAGATTGATGTACAAGTTTGAAAGTTGGCAGCTGTTTAGATTGAGGAGACTCTGCACTGAAGTGTGCAACCAGAGTTTCTTCAGTGGTGGTGTTGTGATGTGTACATTCTGGATGCTGGTCCCTGTATGTATCAGGCTGAAGCTGCCTTGTTGACACATCCCATCTATTTTCTGTTTTTTTTTTTTTTTCTCCACCTCCTACTGAGTTCTGGTTTGCCTGCCTCCCACTCGATCCACCATCCAATGTAAATTGTATCAGAAAAAAGCCAGTACAGTGGTTCCTTGCCAATAACATGAAGAACAATTTCTGCACAAGTGGCCTTTGCTAATTGCTTTTAAATACTCTGCATGACTGGAGGATAGGAAACATTTGCAGTGCGTTTTTTTTTTTTTCTTTTTCAGTCTATAATTAAACATGAAGTATGTATCAGGAGGAGCAGTCTGTCTGAGCAACCATTGCCCTGCAGCAGTCTCCATATGTGGTACTGCATGCTGAGATGTAAGTCTGCGGACCCCCCAGTCTAGTTTAAAAATACAAATTTTTTTGTCAGGCTGAGCAGTCTTGAGCAGCAGTAGCCAATCTGGTTGTCATAGTGACGAGGGGGGGGGGATGAAAACTCATGCTGCCTACAATTTAGTAGATGTTTTGAACAGAGTTCATTTGAACTGGTACCTCAGTACAATGAAATAAAGGTGGACATTCATGATAGTTTTCATAGATTGAGATCTGTGTGTAGTTTTTACATATTTATGTTTCATAGTATTAAGCAGCTTGTATGAGTTACCCTGTCATGTGGTGACATAGGAGCTGAGAATCTTGCCACCCAGTTGTGCGCTGTTGAGGACGCACAAGCTTACATTATGTGACATGACAGTTTTAAATGCAGTGTGTGTGTGTGTGTGTGTGTGTGTGTGTTTGTGTAATGTGTTGATCAGCTGGTCAAATTAAAAGATAATACCAGGTTAAATATGGCACGAGATGAAAATTAAAAGATCCCTGTGGTGAAACGAGGTAAAGTCCCCCTGGTTAAGTTTGGCACGTTGAAATGAATACCAGCTATTTCTGAATTTAAGTGTCTTCTTTATTAGCTTTACCGAACTGTTTGTCACGGGGTCTGTTACAGCTGTTTAGCTGTAAATGTGTAAACACAAACTAAAATTGTCTAATTGTTATTAAAGTTGCCCTTGGATTTTATTCTCCTTTCTTATTCAGGTAATCTTAGTAATTATGTAGAACTGGTCTGTCTTGACTCTGCTCTTTTCCTTTGGTTCTGTTAGTAATTAGTTACTGTTATGCTAATATTGCACTAAAACCCTCAAATACTCTTTTTGGTTAAATTGTTCTGTCTTTCTTCCTGTGGAACCACTGTAACATATAGCATTAGTGAATTGTGATGTGAGCCTATTATTAACAAATTAAATCATTCTTTGAGTCACACAACCGTAAGATGGATCAATTCCCGGTTCACTTTAAAACCTCAGCTTGTAATTTCAGGGGTTTTGGCCAAAAGCAAACCGTCATCTTGTCCCCTGGCTGAGAGTGGACCTGCTCTGAAATGTGTTTCAGGTTGCAGCTGAGCTCTTCAGCTATTACTGGACTGCATCTCTGGCAGAAATCCCTGCTGCCATGGTTGCAACCTCAAGGCTCATGCCTCTTAGTCACCAGGGCAGAAATGTAACCTAATCAGGTGTCTGCTGCTGCCAGTACATAAGCACACCGCACTGCGAACAGAGCGTAGATTGGCTGTCTTGTACAGAACCACGTGTAGGCCAAGCACCCTTGGTGAACCATGTTACTATATGACACCCTGTATTTTTTATCACATTTTACATGGAATCCTTTTATTAATCCTTATTTTGCCTCGGGTCTTTTCCACCTACCCTACTCCTACTACATCTCGGGAATTATTTGATCTTGTCAAAGTAAGCACAAAATGCAGTGGTTGCCTACAGGTTACAGAAGCATGCCTATTACATGGAGATTGTTGGTTTGCATTGCCAGACTGAGTCAGAAAGTCTGCAGCGAGGAAGTGAATCATGTAGCGCTCTCTCAACAAGTGCTCTAGGCTCTACTAGTTGTCATACTTCTGTTATCATATCTCAAGTGTGTTTGTGTGCATGTAACTGATGAGAAAACATTATTTTATGTATGTTTAGAGGCATGTTTCTATTGCAAGTTGACTTTTTATTGAAACTTGTGGTCTTACCGTGCATTATGCGCCTGTCTGGGACCATATGTAAACAGTAGATATCAATCACAGTTCAAGAGGAGCAAATGAGATGGTAACCAAAGGGGGAAAAAGGGGGGGGGGGGGGGGGGGGGGGGGGGGGGGTGGCCCACCCTTTTTATTTTAAATATGAGAGCGAGCATGACTGCATCTGCTGCCTTGAAGATCCCTCAGCAGTTGGCTGTAACTATATCAAGTCCCAAAGTCATGAACAAATGGTGCTCTCATTACTGAACATGTTTGTTGTTTGTTGACAAATTTCAACATTTGTAGCACTCATCAAATTATTTTTGTCCCTGTGACGTTGTGGTTTGTGGAAAATAATCCTGCGCTGGAATTCCCCTGGAAGTGAGTGCGGAGCAGCTCGGAGCTTTGTCGAGCAGGGGTGAGTGAACATTCTGGGAGTGCTGGAAATGTAACCCACCCCCTTCGCTGCTCCTCAGCCCTCCTGCAGCCTGTGGGGCATCTATTCTTGGTTTTCCCATAAGGATAAATTCTTGCTCCAAATGTTTGGCCCGCCAACTTGTGTGGAGAGTAACCCCACTTGTATAAGGCCACCCTGCTGGCAGAGGGGCTGAAAAGGTCCCCGATGTTGCAGAATAGAAAGGACGAAATGCTCCAGAGATGTGAGGGTGACGGACAGCTTGTTTGAGTTTCGCACTTATATCATTTAGTCTTGAAGGATCATTTTGCATTCAGTTGCCATTATGAAATGTGTATTTCTGTGGGCTTGGCATTTGGCACAATGTATGCTGGGTGGGGTTGAACTAGCTTGAGGTTCTTGGTTAATCATCTGTATCATGAAATGATCTTACCATACTGTGTTCAGGTGGTACTGTACATTTTCAGCTAAAAATAATGAGTCACATTGCCAAGACTTAAAGGAGTGCTTCACATATTTTAACTTCTAAGAGACAGATTTTTTTAAAAAATGGTCAAAATCTAAGCAGCAAAAGCCAAAATGTTCAGTCCTCCCTGCCTGGTATACGCCATCGTCTGTGAAATGCCCAACCACCACTTTGTGAAACAGGCTTTCCATTAAAACATGTAGTCTCAAAGCCCAGACCAGTATTATTATAAGTTATTTTCTCAGACTATGAACATTTTTCTCCAGAGCCACAGAATATATTATTATACAACTCTTTTCACAGGCTGTGTATTACTCTCCATGACTAGTAAACTGATCCTCATGTGCAAAATTGGTGGAGCTGAAACGATTAATGAATTGACAGAAAATTAAGCAGCAGGTCCTTTTTTTCCCAACCAAAAATGCCATTTACTGGATCCATCTGTTTTTAGATCATTAAATCATTATTAAACAAGACATTTGAAGATATCACCTTGGACTTTGGGGGACTTGTAATTGGCATTTTGTCAATATTTTCTGACATTTTTGACCAAACAAATGAATAACTTTATTGAGGAAATTATCAGCAGGTGAATCAATAATGAAAATAATTGTTACACATGCGTTTACACAGATGTTAAGCTAATTCATCTTCACATCCTTCTGTCAGACATTATCTACAACTGCAAGGTTCCTAAAAAAGATTTTTAAATTCTCAGGACATTTGTGTGGCAGGTAATTTTGCCTGATAACTAAAAAAGATTAACTAAAATTGTAAGTATAAAGTGTATTGTTCTCTGGTGAGCCGGTTCAGCCGGCGTTTGCTTTAAGCCCGTACAGATCTGACAGATGCTTGCTGGTTGTACTTTGCATCCATTTCCATTTGCGCCTCATTTGTTTGTTTGTTTGTTTGTTTCTCCCCAGATGATTTTGTCGTAGACTGTACCAGGGTGCAAAATCCATGTTGACAAATATGACTCCATCACACATAGCGACATCTGACCACAAGCAGGTGAAAGTGTTTAACACACTTGGCAAAATGGCAGGATGGGTGTCATCTCTCATTTCTCCTGTGATACTATATGAAGTGAGCAAAGTCAACAAGCTCTCTTCCCCTTTTTTTTTTTTTCTTTTTACCTACTACAAAAAAACATTTCTTTTCTTGACCTTGTGATGCTTTGCTTGATTTCAGAGCACTTTGTGTTCGATGTGTCTCCCTCTCAAGCATATCCAACCTGACACTGCAAAATTCTGCAGATGGATGGCACCAGAAATAGCACTTTAACTGGCTGTTAATGTACGACTGTTACACAATCATACTGTCAGTGCTCCTTGCCCTTGGCCCAAACCTTTCTGTCTGGAACAGACTTGCTTGCGACCCCCCGCCGCCCCTCTCCCACCACCCTCCTACAAGCCTCTGATGTTGCTTGTGGAGGCTGTAGAGTGAATAAAGCTATATAAGGGAAACCATTCTTTGTTTATTAGTTAAGGGGAGAGTACATGGGAGTGCTGCCAGGCCTCTCAGAGTAGAAAACGGGGACAGAAAGAAGGAAGATGAAACACCACTCAAACAGAGTGCACTCTGCTATGTGGAGCTGTAAACATTGCTCCTTTTTTTGTGTGTTGTGAGCGTGGCAGCTGGCTTACATTACATATGGAAGGCTCAGTGTTAATCAAGTGGCTGAAAATAGCCTTTTATTTGTGCTCCGTGCTATGGGCAGTGCACACTAATGCAACTAGCCGCGAGCATACAGTGGTTATATTAGCTGCTTCACAATGACTTCCAGTCTGGTGGTCGCTGTCAGCAGAGTTATGAGCGGGGTGGAGGCTGTTGGAGGGAGGCCATCCACCTGCTGCAGGCTGCCTGTCTTCTAGCATGACTCGTAGTTTAGCAGCAGCAGTAGTAGTAGGTGTAGTAGTAGGAGTGTCTTGGTTGTTTGATTCTCACTTCTTGCTGTTTGACAAGAAAAGAAAAACTAGCTAACTTGAATTGCTGAGGAGATTGAAGAAAACTAAAATGAGACCATCTGTCTGTGGAGAACACGTTATATTAACTCATTAACAAGGCTGAGCTTTATTGGGAGTACAGTTGTCCTTTGGGGTGGTGGAAGCCAGTAGTGGAGGTGGTGCTAAGTCATGAGTTGCAATGCTCACATTTGGCTGTCAGATTTGTATAATCACCATGGCTGTGCAGTTTGCAGCTGAATTATACTGCTCAGTGAATGCACTCCACATGAACTGGATGCACAATGATTTACCTTCAGCTTGTTGGCGCATTGCTTTGTGTGGGATTAATGAAAAGCATGGGATGTGATGATTCATAAGCTCTATATGCTTATTTTCCGAGGCCGCTGTTTGCAAACAGTCGCATAAATCTCTTCTGTTCCCAGTTGGAATTTAATTGAGATAATCCAATGTCAGTATTTTCTGCTTTGCCAATTTAAAACAAGATTGTTTATAGTAATCTTCTGAACTTTAAGTTTGTGTGTGCACAGTGTTTCATATTGACATGTCTATGGGGAGCTTGTTCTCCAGCTGGCAACGAGACAAATGCTGCATTGTCAGATTCCTCTCTTTAGATGGACTCGGCCGTTTTGTCTTTTGGACTCAGTGTAGAATGCCAGCCTTGTCCTCAGTTGGGTTATCTCCCCAGAGCAGAGCACACCCTCAGGGAAATTACTTGGGGGGGGGGGGCACCTCCTCCTCCTCCTCCTCCTCTTCCACCTCCTTGACAACACTATTGAATGATGTCTCTCCCTTTTAAGGACTGAGTTCCTCGTTTGTTACTTATGCTGTTAGAGTCAGGCGTCCTCTCTATTAGCTGGAAGATTATCTCTGTTTGTAAGGCTGGTAGGCAAACACCAGGTGGAAAATTTATTGCTGGCTGCTCTTAAGGGAATGTTCATGTTGGAGAGACTCAGTACTGATTTTGAATTGGCAACATGCGCTGCTAGGATGGTGGATTTAAATGCCAGTTACAAGTGGCAGATGGGGGGGAATGGGATTTTTGTTTTTGATCTGTTTTCCCCAATGTCAAGTTCAGCTTGTTTCGTGATTGGGAGTTTTGTGAACTGTGCTGCCAGTCCTTTTACTTTCATGCAGCTGTGGGAGCAGGTGAGCACTCCTGAACAAACTGGCATCCCTGCGTGCTTTGGACTGCCACGCATTCCTGAGCTTTCCTTGACCCTACAGGGCTGTTTTTGAAGCTGGCTGTGCTTACATGGAAGAAAAACACGTTTTTATGGGAGTGGATGCAGAGGTGGCACTTGGCATGCTGTGTTTGGTATGGTGTTAATACGCAGGTGGACATAGAGATATCAAAGGAATTGTTAACATTTTTGGAAATATGCTTATTTGCTTTCTTGCTGACAGCCAGATGAGAAAGAAGAGTGATACATCAAATGATGTAATGTGAAAGCCACACATGGTTTTCTGGACAATAACTTTACTGTTTTCATTCACTCCCATGGCCATCTGTGTCAGCAGAAAAGCTCTAAAAACCCACTGTTGCTACCTGCGAGCACCAAACGGCAAACAGACACAGTTAGTGATTAGTTGGCTAACGTAGTGGGGTATTTAGTAGCTAAAGAGCCAGATTTTCCCTTGGTGGAGACCATGGATGTATAATGAGAGCTGGATAGGGTGCTGCCGCTCAGCCTTGCAGCCAATTTTTCCCAGTGGCCACTTGTAGTATTGCAGCGAAAAATCCCCCTGCAGCTCAAAAAGCATTTTCCCCATTGACCACCATTGTAAAAGAGATGTCTAAAACTGTTGACAGGACACCTCAAACTGCAAACAAGGTCAATTATGACTCTTTCTATTATGTTTTATATTTGTAAAATGTTCCTCGAGCCGAGAAAAGTGATTTTAAAAATTTGTGACGTCATCACAATGTAAAGTCAGTGGGCCGAGCGGGAACTCGTGGGTGGGGCAAATGGGGGAAACACCACTGTGCATAGTCAGTGGGCTGCACAACGATGAAACAAACCCGGAAGCCAGAAACCTTTTTTGGCGTATGCACCAGCTGAGCAATTCTTATAGGACTGAATGGGCGCCATTTTTGGTCCGGTATCCAGTTCTTATAGGACAGCCATGTTGGAGACCAAAAACAGAGCTAAAGAGGAGAGTATATTGGACTTAATTTCATCAGGTGGGCACAAACTCCAAATGATTGCTAATGTTGCTCTATATATGTCTAAATAGGCAAATGTTTCCTGTTTCCAAGTTCGCCATATAAGCTTAAAAGGTGATAATGTCAATTTTGTGTTTACAGCTTGTTTTTCCCTCTCCTGAAGTCAAAAAAATCTCTTTTAGCAGGTTTAAGTATGAAGCTAGAGCCCGTAGGCGATTAACAGTTAGCTTAGTTTAGCTCAGCATAAAGACTGGCAGCAGGGGGAAAAAGCGAGCCTGATTCCACCTACCAACACCTAAAACATTTTTCAGGACATTATATTATATCATATCATATATATATCATATGTTTGTTTTATCTGTACACAAACAGGAGTGTAAGAACAAGAAAGAAGAGGAAATTGAGTCATGTGTTGGAATTATTTCTTCCATATTTCTGCCATACGCAGTATGCTAAGTTTAGCTAATTGGCTGCTAGCTCTAGCGTTATATTTAGCGTACAGACATGAGAGAGTATTGATATTCTAATCTAATTCTCAACAAAAATGCAAATAAGTGTATTTCCTAAAATGTGGAACTATTATTTTAAAGATAGTTGAGAAAGTATATATGTAGCTTAAACATACATAGCTGCCCAAAAACAGCAATACTATTTATTGTCCCTTTTCTGCAGCATTTTTGGCATTTGTCTGCTCTAAAGTCTGCTCTTGAAAATAATTCTTTATATTTAAAGTCACTGTAGTAATCCCAGCATTCTGCAGTATGCATGTAATTCATAGCATTGGTCTCTTCCTTCAGTCCTGTCCCTGCCTTTGGTGCGCTTGTGGTATTCCTGCTGAAAGATAAGCTGTCCTAGAATCAGCCCTAGTCTGCTGACTGAGCAGGAAAGAGTAGCAGCCACCCCCTCCTTCCGCGACTCTGCCCCCCCCCACCCCCAAACCTCAGCTCAGTCTACAACCTCACTCTCCCTCTTTATCTCACTCACTTTCTTTTTCTGCCACCTGAATCTACCCCTCTCTTAGTTCCTCTCACCTCCTATCTCCATTTCACCACCCCGCCCGTTTTCTCTCCTCAACCCGGTGGCTAGCAAGCATGTCAACACCCCGGCTGCAACCCAGTCACAGGGATGAAATGACACAGGTTGCTTTGCTGGGTTGTAAATCAGCGCACACACATCTGGTAAATGGATGAAGGCTGGTGTATTGATGCCTGAGTGACATTTAGAATTTTTTTTTTTTTCATTGCGTGTGTCTGGGTAAAAAATGGACTCCTCTTGGTGTGAGGAAACATCCACTGCATGATTTATGATGACTGGAAATAGGTCACATGACCTTCATTTAGCTGGAGTTAAGTATCATTGTCACTTTCCTACAAGGACACATCATGAGAAATAATTGCGCATGTGCAGAAGGTTTACTACACTACCAAAAGAGGAAAAATCGACCTGAAGAGGATTTGCTGGGAAATGCTGTGAATGCTGTAACCATTTTGTGCCATCGGTTTATCTCAATTACACTTTGGTACATTAGATTATTAGTCTAATCAAATAATGACTGCACATTTTTGTAGTTTTTCTCTGTAGCGGAAAGTTGTTTTGACACAGATAACTTTTCATGTAGTTTAGCCTATAAACCAATTTTAAGCTATTAAAATGTCTGACCAAGACCTGATTTTCAAAAGGGATTTTCCACAAATAGAAAGTGTGTTAGGTTACATGATGTGAGGGTACAATCTGTGAGGGGACCAGCTGGATTTCAAACAGAATGATAACATTCATGTTTTAGGCTAGAAGCTGAAAAGGCGGGGTGAAGCAGTTTCACAAAGGGGGGGGGGGGGGCTATATACACAGTATATACACTGAAGGACAGGTTGTTAAACATTAATGTGACACCATGTATTACAGGTGCAGAAACTAGGCTCTTTCATTGGATTTAATAGACTACGATGGTGCTTCCTGTGTGAGCTTTGATGGCTCTGAGGATTTGGTCTTCTCTACACTGTTTCTTTAGACACAAGGTTAAGTTATTTTTCCATTTAAATTAGCTGCAACCATGTCAAGTTATCTCCAGGCTCTTTTGTAGGATTGGATCTTCAAAGAAATAGGCGTGTTTGCATTTTTGCAAGTTTGTGTGCCTGCCATTGCCATCTGACTCTCCAAACAATGCAGAGTATTTAATGTGTATGAGGTGGATTGGGAGCGGCTCCTGCCTGCTCCTAACAATAGAACTGACAAGCAAAGGGGCCAGGCTTTCACTTTGCAGACAGCAGGAAAAAACTGGGCTTGGAGTAGTTGGATTGTTCATCCACAATAGGCAGCCGCAGCCCTGTAAGGCAGTTTAACTCTTGTGTCATGTCTTCCCCTTCAGCGTGCCTGAGCCTCTGCCCATCCACCAGCCTACTTTTTAATTGGTTCTCCTGCCTGGCGGTCGCCTTACCTGCCTGGAATTGTTATTACATCAACTTGCAATGGAATTGCAGTGGACTTTTCAAAGGGCTTTAGGAAAGTGTCACACCTAGAAAGGCACTCATCCATTTAGAAAACCCTTTACTGCAAAAGCTGCTAATGGAAAAGATAAGGAACGGCAGAGCGGTGCTTATCCTAATTAAAATATATGTCAATCCATATAGCTGTTGACTAAATTGGGTTTTGAAGGCCAGAGCTGCTGGAGCTACAGTAGCAGACTGTCTGCTCACAGCTGTCCACCCGTAGAGCGGATTAGAGGACTCCCATATCTCTACGGCTGAGATGCAAAAGAAGATTAGGTCGGTAACTCATGAAGAGGCCTGGTCCATCCTAATCTGCAGGCCTGCCAGAGGGAGACGCTGCCTTTTAGACTGGGCTTTGATGATTTATTGTGTCTTGTAAATGATGTACTCACTTCTGTGGCAGCCTGTGCATTTCTTTTTTTATGGATCATTTGTTTGGATGAGTTTGAGAGCAGCCCAATGTGTATTGGCCAGCATAATAAAGGCTTGTACAGGATAAGTTTCTTTCATCAAGCAAGTTAATGGTACTCTCGCTTAAGTAACTTTCAGCAGCATTCTCATTGGGTTTGGTGCCATTTCTGTTCATGCAGGTCTAATGTGGGGCTTTATCAGCAATAATGGGATACATCCAGAGCTCAGTGGCTCAGTTGTGTTCCACAGTAAACACAAACAGTAAAAACTGTGTTGTTCTTATTTACCACAATATAATTCTTTGACAATTTCACCCAACTGTTCACATAAATATATTATCAACTCTTAATACTTTGGTTTACAACATGGTTTACTTTTTTTTTTTTTGAGATCTTAGCTCCAGCACTGGGATGTTAGGGGTTCATGCAAAGTGACCAAGCGCTGTAACCAGAGAACAATATCCATCATCCTCTACCAATGGAGTGCGAAAGTGGGACGTGATTCAAGCTGCTCTGCTATGCCACGACTGCTTGGCAGCTGGTGTCTCCCCCGATCAGCACGACCTGATTGAAACATTGGACAGGGTCCCAACCTTTCAGCTCTGAACCTCCGTAAGCTTCACTAGAAACCTCATGCAGGATAGGTGGAAGAAAGTGGGACGATAAGTGTATGACATGAACTGATATTTTACACTTAAGTAAGTCTCCTGCAATGGAAAAGTTGATTGAAATCCCTTTATAAGTTGCATGTATGCAGATTGTCTACTTAAAGTTAAATTACAGTATTGTTTTTTTTTATTTGCCAGACATTGAATAGGTGATGGGCTGTAACCTGTTTGATCCCATTGAGTGTGCAATTGTCTGTGTTGGTGTTTAGTGTCATTTAAACCCAGTCTGGTGCACGACAGCCTCGCCCATGATGAAAGTGACAGTTTAAATCCTCTCGGTCTCTCAGCTCTCTGTTTTCTGCAAAGACTGCTCTGTTTAGCTCTTAAGATGGTGAAAGAGGATGGAGCATTTTGACAGGGACATACATTTGCTTTCAGGGATGGGTGATAGTTAAAGAGCAATGAAAAGGAAATGAGTGATAATGCACAACAAGTAAAAGATTTAGGCTGGAAAATGCTGGCCACAGCGGCTGGTAAAATTGTCAGCTGCTAATGTGCCCTGTAAAAGATGTGCTTGTGAACATAATGAACTCTCATCAGTGAGTGAATTATCTTAATGATCAATTCCCTCCATAATTGTAACGTTTCATGTAGGCCTTTTGTTACAATTTAATTGTCTGTTACGCTTTTCTCAGTTGGTTACGGTTGATGCTCAGAGGGTAGTGACTGGGACAGACTTGCCATCGTATTATTTATTGCTACAGAGGAGAGGAGCATTGTAAATGCAATTCCCTTGTATTATTATTGCAGAATGTAGGCTTCAGAAAGCAATCACTTGAAGTGGTATGGGGATTTGTTTGGGAAGGCTACAAAGAACAGCTCATATAATCCCTTGATTTCCAATTTTGTGTTTTCCTTTTTAGATTTTGTCTTGCAGTCGTGGTCTATTTTGCCTCTCATACTGCTGATTTTTTGCCGTTTATGTCTGTGCCAGTCCTGCCTAACCTGGTGGTATGGAAATAGGTTGCCCAGATGAATATCTTTCATACGAAATTCTAGTACTGATGTTCTGCTCTAATGGCAAGTGTCTTCCAGCAAACCTTGAAAAATAGTGTTTTCCAACTTTTTATATTTGCTTGTCAGAGAGAGCCGAACGGCATGATGAAACTCTTACTTCATCTTGTCTCGCGCTAGTTTAGTTTGTTCTGCCAAACAGCAATAGGACACACACAGTCACAAGCGCAAGTGTAAACCAAATGTAAATCACAAATGTAAACACATTGCGTTGCCTCTCTGCTTCTGCCCCCCCCCCCCCCCCCTCCAGTTGGCTGGGTGGGTTTGATTCCATTCATGGCACTGGGAGTCGGGCTGAACAGGGACGAGGGTCTGTGTAATTGAATTAGTAGCCATACCCTCCCTTCTTCTCTGGAAGGGCAGGACTAATTATTGAGGATCTCTACCGTCCCAAGAGAGGGTCGAATGGTTGCCTTGTATAGAAGAGAGACGAGAGGGGTTCTGTCTGCTCTGTGTGTGTGTGTGTGCGTGCATGCGCGTGTGTGTCTGTTTGTGTGTGTATCCGTGCCTATTTCGGTGAGTATATGTGGCTGCATGGTGTTTGATTTCCAGAGATTGTCTATACCTCGAGCAGATTAAATGGTGCGTCGGGACACAGGGCTCCTGACCCCTTAACCTCTGATGAGGCGGCTATGTAACAACTGTGTGTGTGTGTGTGTGTGTGTGTGTTAACATGTGATGCAAAGCAACAGCTGCTCTCCAGATGTCCTCAACTCCCCCCCCCCCCCCAAAAAGAAAAAAAATAAAGAACTAATGAAAGAATCCCAACCCCAAAGAGGTATAGATGAGGCTCAAGGAATATTTTATTTATGAGTAACGTTTGGATTTGAGCATGAAATTCCATTGACCTCTTTCTTATTAGTGGAGCAGCAGAAATCTTACAGCTGGATATCTAAAAAAATCAATGGATAAAACAAAACTATAAGGGTAGATGTTCAGATACTTGGATATTTCTGCCACCAGGTATTGATCAACAGATATCCAGTTTTTTTTCCTCATCCTGATCCCTGTTTTTGCAGGTTGGGTCACTGATTGATTGTCTTCAGGGTTGAACCTCATGCTCCTTCCTTATTTTATGCATTTCCCACAGTCTCTATAGCGGTAGAAAATGTATTGCTTACTCATACATGCAAACACAGCGAGAGCAGATGGTTTGTGTTAATAAAGATGGAGGCATTATTGTTATTGGGAGCGCTGCTGGGCTCTGGTCAAAGGTGGGCTTCATTAACTTCCTCTCTGTGTGAAATAAGTGAAATTCTATCTGGCATTTGCACAGAAAGGTAACATTATCTGCTTCACACAGGTGGTAGGAAATATGAATGCTTGCTTACTCATACTGGACCTTTTTTATATTTAGCATGTTTGCCAGGTATTATGCACATTCATGAACAGCGCCATGTTTAACAGTAAAGTTTTATTTGTTTCCTATCTCTATATTTTTACAGGTTTTTTTTTTTTTTTAATAAGCGCTATATGATGAGTGCAGCTCTAGACAGGTGGCTCCCAATGAGAGGGCCATGGGTAATGAGTCCCCTACCACACAAGCTCCCCCCCACCCCACCCACCTACATGTATTAGGCCCAGATCCCATGGACCCATTTAGCTAATTGCATATCTGGGTCTGCTTCTTATCCATGGGAGAGGCGGAAGACACCAGACAATTAGTTAGTGGGCTTCAGTCAGTCAGTCTGAGCTGCTAGGCTGAGCTGTGATGTTTGCTGTGATTTAGGCCCTCTAATCCCCTGCTACTGACAGCTAGAAAGTAGCTGCATCATCTTGACTTTTTCCTCTCTGTGCTGCTCCTCAAATTTCACTCCGTTTTCTCTGTAAGAGTTGATCCTGCTCAGCTCTGACTGTGTCCTCTCTGTGGTTTAGGAACAGAAAGGGGTCACTCTGTCTTTGCGTTTTTAGGGATTTTTAATCTGTAGTGTTTGGTTTCATTGATGCACTGTTCTCGAAGCTGATGGAGGAGAGGTTTGCTGACGATGTCGGCGGAATGAAATGATTGGACTGTCCTTGATGTTACAGTTTAATGCCCCAAGGACGCGGCTATAGTGACAGTTATGTCCCAGCGGAACGACTGCACCGAGCCAGTTGTCAGAGTAATGTGTACTAAATTAAAGAATGTCGGAGCGGATCCACATTTTGGATGGCTTCCAGAGGGATGGTAAGCCGCAATGTATTTGAGATGGAAAAGGTGGTACCTGTGTTATTTTTAAGCTCTTCAGCCTGGGTTGTGCATCAGTTTAATTTGTGATTTGGTTTGAAGTTATAATCAGGGCAGAGAGAGTCAAAAAGTTTAGAGAAGCTAGTTTGTATGTGGAAGGTTGTTTGTGCAAATCTCTAAAGACTTTTTGGGGGGGGAATGTGGATGGGAATGAGTAATGCTTTCCCCTCACTGAGCAGCTTCCATTGATCTTCGAGGTGGCCTACAGCAAGGAACTTAACACCCAGCCCCCATCAGTTTTAGTGGAGCTGCTCAGCGGCAACAACTGTGTGTGCGATAAATCAGGATAATATGATTTCAAATTTATGTTTTTGCTTGATGGCTGAAAGGTTTATGTTCAACGTGCCGAGATGCTGTATTTTATTGCCACACACACACACACACACACACACACCTTCGGTAAATAATGAGTTGCCACTTTGACCTGTGCGTCAATGTTTTGTTAACATCACGGTGTAATCCAGCTGTGTTGATGGTGTGAGATGTTGAGAAGTCATAGCGGGCAGCTTTATTAAAGGTTCATTTTTGGGGCCGGAGCGAGGTGTTTCCCTGGCACTATATTGTTTGAGCATTCTGTCCTCCTCTGCCGCGCAAGATTAATGAAACCGCAGGATGGACGGAACAATGAATTCTCCAGTGGCACATTGTGCTCCCTAAGATCGCCACTGGCGATGTACCCCTGCGTCCCACCTCTGGAAACCCCCAGGAGACCAGAGCAGTTTCCCCCACTCATTCAATTTTTCATCAACCTAACTTCCTGTCATTTGTTTCTGTCATGACATATTTGGTTATTGCAAAATCTTCTGAGAGTTAATGTAGGTTTTTTTTTAAGCACAAAGTAACTACTGGCCTCTTAGATTCGTTACACCTCTAGGTGGTGTCTCCTAAACTAAGAATGCTGAGTTTTGCAACCCCCCTCAGGCTTAGAAAAGACAATCACAGGAATGCAAATGTCTCTAAAGTTGCTGTTGAGATAAGGTCTGTATTCAAGCGTGTTTTGTTTAATGCACGTTTACTTTCCTGGAGGCAAAAGGCTCAGCATGTCTCCATTATCACATTATTTTCAGCTCTTTCCAGGGATCCCTTTTGCTATTGTGCTGCTGTTTTTAGGTGAGTTTAATATAACCTGAAGCTGTTATTTTTTTACCTTAATAATCATTTATTATCATGGAATATAAACATTGTGGAATCAAAATCAAGTTTGAGATAAAACAACATTATGTAAATGTTAAAGTAACACCTTTCGAATTTGCTCGGTTGAATAAACTTAAAAAGAAATGAAAGTTATAAAGTTATGATTTGTGAACTAAATGAACAATAGCATGGAAACAGACGATATGTGCCACTTTCCTCGACCTTTTTTTGCCTTTTAATCAATGTTCTATAATGGACAGATATTAAAGGAACCTATCATTTTATTGACCTCCTCCGTGGAATTTGAAAAGTGAGTCATTGTGTGGATCAGTTACTTCCTGGTAATAAAACTAAAACTTTTTCCTGCTTTCTACCAATGTCAGCAAGTCAATGACACTCAAGGGACAGCTTTAGCTCCAGCTGCTAGCTGCTGGAGCTAAAGCCTGAACTCTGAGGGGGTCTGATGAGTAAACAGGTAATCAGAAGCCGGAGATTGTTAACAGTGGTTAGCGGTGCGAGCCAGTGTTTGATGTCATCAGAATGCAGCTGTTTGGATTTCATCCTCTAACATGACATTGTTTGGAAGTCTTTGGTCTTGGATTGATTAATTGGTGGGTTAAGTTGCAGCAATATTGTTTTTCTGTGAAAAAATACTTAATCCTGTCACGTCTGTGCTGTGTATGAAAGCAAAGTACTTTATTGCTGATGTATTATTGCTTACACCACAGTCTTGTTGAGTGTTTGTGAGTGTTGTTGTAACTGCAGTGCGTGCAAAACCTCCCTCGGGAGAGAGGACCTGCACGGCTGTGAGAGCCTGCAGAGTGTTTTCTGTCCAGTGATCCACCTTGAGAGTGTGTCTCACTTGTCCCCCATCAGTCTCCAGCCTGTCACAGGAGCGGCTGCAGCCCATGCCATTAACTCTGGCTCTGGGCATTATACTGTACAGCCTGGACAGGTGTAATAACCCACACTGCCTATTGTGAAATATTCTAGTTATCCTAGTTTTGTTCAGGTCCACAATGTTTGGAAACTTAAAACTGCAGCAAAATACTAAACTGACTACAGACCATATTATACATGACTACATGTGACATTGTCACTGTTACAGAATGATCTTTGTGTTTTTTATAGTTAACTGTTGTTTCCATAAGATACTGTAACGTGCTGTAAAGAGTTTTAAGATACAGTCTTGTATGATCCTGCTGAGCAATGAAGACGAAATCACTATTTTCAAGAGTGAGGTAAACCATGCAAGTTCAGTCAGCTGTAGCTAATTAACATTAATTCTTGGAAGTTGACCAAAATGGCGCTCTTGGCTATTGTCTGGTTAATGTGGTTTCTTTTGGGAAAGAAACACCACTCAATAGTTTAGATTTTTGAAAAGATAAGAGTGTGGACTGTGTTTTTTTTTTTTTTCCTTCTGTTCAAAAAGACAAACACAGCAGTGACTCTAACTCATGAACTCTCCTCATTTACAGCACGTTAGTAAAACGAGCCACAGCTGGCCGTTAGTGAACAGGACGCTGAATCTCACAGTTATTAAGGGGTTTTAAGCACGTCCTAACATCGTTATTGTTAAATGTTGTTGAAGCGTGAACTGTAGTGTCAAATAATTAGAAATAGCCAGTCACTTAAAACTTGAACTATTCTTCATGACAGTTGTAACGGTGAGAGTTGGTACAGTGATTTAGTTTGTTTTTTTTCCAACAGTAACAGCTTCCAAAACTATTACATTTAAATGGTTATATAATGGTTGTTTAAATTTTCAATATACATGGCCCACAAAGCTGAACTGATTTCACATTGTCAGTTGGATATCATTAATCAACCCTGCTGACTGCTGTTTATTTGTTCATGGCACTCTGTGGTTGTTACGTCACCATGTGACCGCAGCAGGTCTCAGTGTTTCAGAGTGGGGTCTTTCTGAAAGCTGTTGTAATGTACCCGGGGTGCAGTGAGTTACAAAAAAAAACCCCCAAAACATTTGAGTTTGATCGAGCTAAGTGTAGCCAAAACGATCAACTAAAAAATGCCCTTAGTGGCCCTGATAACAACTCTGTTCCAGTCTCTTTCTGCAAAATCTCTCTGTAAATATTTGCTCAGGGCACCACCAAGTAGACAAACACTCTATTCAAGTTGGAACAAAACTGACCATTGCCCAGACATGCGTATCTCCTACTAGATCTAGTGACACAGAAACAAAATCGATCATATTTTATATGTTTAATTATTTATCTAACATTGCAAACTTATTATGATATTTCACTATTTTATAATTCATATTCCTCTTAAATGTGTGCTCTTTTATAAACAACAGTCAGTCTGTTGCATTGGTGGAGATCTTTAGCATCACATGGGTTATTCTGGCATGGAAAATATTCTGGGTGAAAGCCAATGAGCTGTAATATCTTTGCTGTGTTGGTGTGATGCACTTAAAGCAGCTGTAACTGCCTCCTTATTCTAAGAGCAAGCTTCTTAGAACTCTTCTGTGTTTGTTTATTATTATTATTATTATTAATAAGCTGGAATGAGCTAAAACTATGAAACTTGGCCCAATAACTGGAAATTATGTGCATGTGCTTCCCGAGGAATTTGAGCCCAATCGGCCAGATGGTGGCGCTGTAATTAAGGCCTAAAAATTCAATTTTGGAAAGGCCACGCCCCTCAAACCGTAAGTCCAGCTCAGTGTTGCTCTTGGACCATATGTCCCAGTGGACAGAACTCACCAAAATTGGTGTGCATGCTCTGAAGTGCCATAATGATCAGTGCGAGTGGGCGTGGCCTATCACACACATGCTCATAACTCAAGATGCCTTTGAGCAATCCTGATTAAACTCGCTCGAGACATCTCGTGCTATCTCCTGAACATACGCACAGAGTTTCATTCACATCCGATGAAGGGGGGGACGAGTGGCGGAACTTTGAGTGCACAATTAATGAAATGCTGCAGGCTTTATGAGGATGAAACAAGTGTATGATTGGTGTCACTCCTCCTTTAAACAGAATTAAACTAGCTGAAGTGACTTTTCTCACCTTTTTGTGAAGCCTGAAACCTGCTCATTGCTGCTTGCGGCTTGAATTTTGGCTGATTGAGCTGCTTCCTTCTGCTGAGCACAAAAAGGTGTGAACCTGCCAACTGCCGTTTGCGGCTATATTTTGCATATTGGTTTGGTGTATCTTATCCTCTTGTATTGTGACATATGGCATAGCCTGTTGCAAATATCTAAAAAAAAATATAGTGCTAAGCATTTTGTGGCTGGAGATCCTATGGAGCAGCAACAGAAAGCTGAATTCCTTACATTTGTGTTAGGAAGAAAATCATAATTATCTTATAAAATCATATTATCACATATTCTGTACTTCTGTCTCACAAATGTCCACCATTTGTCTTTTCAGCTGTGAAGATCAGCAGACGTCAAAGGCTGCATTTTCCTCAGCAATAAGGTAAGAAGCTGATAGACACGGAGACATGAGAGCATATAGAGAGACTAGAAAATGCCATGAACAATTAGTTTCAGTGTAGTTCTCCCCTCAGGAGAAGCTTCAGTAGCTGTGGATGCTGCAGCATGCATGTGTGTATTTTCATCACTACAGATGGTGTGCAGCATCACTTAACGCATGAAAGAGAAGTAGCTGAAAATGTGTGATTTGGCATTTGATGAAGTTGAGTTAAACTGTGAAATCTTAATGAATGTAATGGAAACACTACACTTTTGAAAGATACCATGCGGAGGTAATATCTTGTGCCGACACACTTTTGGCAATTTCGCCAATGTTTGACTCTGAGCCAACGATATCATCCCAGTTTGCCAGTAACAGTTCTTGTAATGACGCCATTCTTTCACCAGCCTGCTCGCATATCAATGCACATGAATTGTATCACGTTGTTAGTAATTAATTTACACTGAGAATTTCTGGGGAAAATGATGTTTCACTAGATTACACTGGACAGGTGCGAGCTCGCGTCAGTGTCAGTGGGTGGTGTACACTCGCAGGTGTAGGCTCTGACATGGCTGCTATATGTTTGTCTTACATCAGATAAGGAGCAGTTCATATGGAAACAAGAGTACTGAAAGGGGTTAAAACTGAGAAGCTCTCTTAATGGTAGTTTTTGCCCTGCAGGCTCTTTTCTCTGCTGCTCTTAATGGCAGCAGTAGCTTCGGTTTCTCTGTATTCTCTCGAACTTATAGTTGGCTATTTTGTCTTTTTTTCCTGTTTTTATGATTCACTCTCTTCACTTGTACAATCTCAGAAATACTCTGACAGCAGGCTGCCATAAATGGAAGATGTTGTGCTTGTGTTGTATGAACATCTCCTGTCTGACAGTGTGATAAGTCACTCAAATTATACATCCTATCAATCCGGGGAGCTGCTGAAACAAAATTATCCATTCCTCCCTGCTTTGTGTTCACCTAGCAAGGGGGTGTGTGTGTGTGTGTGTGTGTGTGTGTGTGTGTGTGTGTGTGTGTGTGTGTGTGTGTGTGTGTGTGTGTGTGTGTGTGTGTGTGTGTGTGTGTGTGTGTGTGTGTGTGTGTGTGTGTGTGTGTGTGTGTGTGTGTGTGTGTGTGTGTGTGTGTGTGTGTGTGTGTGTGTGTGTGTGTGTGTGTGTGTGTGTCAGACATACCTGGTTTAAAGCTGCTTGCCAGGTGCGCTGTATCAAATACCATGTGACGTCTTCTCTGTCTGGAGAAGAAGAAGTTGCTAAATGGTGCTTATTTGCATCACTTTTAGGTCATCAGTGGAAGTCACGAGAATGCCTGCATGCACATTACTCATCACTCCATGATATTATTTGTAATAATGTACATTTTCAAGCAGACTCAATGAGCTGCTTGCAGAGGGCAATTAACTGGCAGCATCTGGTGCCCAGCCACTCACTGTAATCATGCTTCACTCCACAAATGAGGTTACGGTCGCTGTGCGGTTAAGTTTTCCAACAATTAATGAGCTCTAATGTGGATTTGTCTCATGCCATGCTTCAATAAGCAGCCAGATCTGAACTTAATCCGAGGCGCGTTAAAACTACAATAAGACTACACGTTAAATAGTTTTTTGGAAGTAGCAGGATGCAAATGATCCTTTTGGCTCATCCGTCGATATTTAACTGCTGACATGGGCTCATTTTTCCTTTTGTCTCTGACTGCATTTAGCACTGCTGCAGGTGGTCTGACAGACACAGGACAGGAAACAAATCGGTGTCGTGCTGTGAATCCAAATTCTTCCTGTTTTCATGTAAAGTTTGGGGTTAGAAACACCCTCCACTCTGACAGCAGTGGTGTCTGATGTGTGTTTGGATGTTTCAGGCTTTCTAAACATTGTATCTCAATCTCACAATATGGGATTATTAGGGGGGGAAAAAAGTGTTTTTTTGCATCTTGTTCCTGTATCTGTCATGGCTGTGCTCAACCAGTGTCACTGCAGCCTCAGCCAGCTGTTCACTGTCCAGTCTGTTGACAAATCTGAGCTGTTTGCTCCCGGTTGATTAGTCAAGCGTGGGCTGAGCTTACGAAACTGTGGTGGGACTAAACACTGAAAGTAAATCATGACGCTATATTTAAAGTATTGAACTGCTTTTGTTGTCTAAATGAAATTACTGCCACAAACATTTTTTTGGACAAAAATATTTTGTTGAAATTAATTTTCTTTCCTTTGACTTGTACTTTTGTTCCATATTTGATTCAAAATTAATGTTTATCACATTTCCGTGTGTTGTTTTGCTTTGTGTTTCCCAGTGAATGGTCATTAATATACCTTAAAAGCATTTTTTAAACTTGTTTCATGTTTGATTTAGGATTTTAGTTTTCTATGGTTGATTAAGGGTTGGACATAGCAGCAAATCAGCTTTTTATAATTTGCCCATTTTGGAGGGAATAAAAATGGAACAGAACAATTACAGCTACATATGTTGTAGCAACATCAATTTTTTCTTTTAGATAAATAAATGACTGAGCTCTGCTATTTGATTGGACATCTGCAAACCTGATTTTGTTGTTTATTAACAATACTCCTATTTTTGTTGCAGGCATGATTTTAGGTTAACTTCCTCCGCCAAGAGGAATAAAACATTTAATTGGAACTGGCACGTCTTTGTTTTTCTAGTTATGGCGAGTATAATTACTCTGCAAGTAGGTTTATTACATTTTAAAGATCCCAACTTTTCCACATGGCATGGCCTTGAGTGATTATTAGCTGTTTTTTTTTTGTGGTGTTGTACTGTCAGCTACTTCTTTGCCAAATGGATCACTCAATTGTATAATTTAAGTGCAACTAAAGAGCTTAACCATGCTTTTTTTTTTCTAAAGAGAGAAATGTTTGTGCTGAACATGGCTAAAAGGGGCCATTTCCAGCCTGAACAATCTAATGTTTAGACGTTCCTCACAAATTATATTCCTCTGGACTGTTCCAGACGAGGACTGCACCCAGATTCAAACTCAGACTGTTGCAAGTGGATGTTTGATGGACTGTTGACATAATAGACATTTAGGACAGTACATAAAATCAGATTTTAATTATTTTTGGCTGCAGTGCAGTGAAATGTGGTTTGAATCCAACAACAGATGGAACATCTGTAGGTCTGAAATGCCAGTTATATGTCCATGTTTGTTTGTTGTACAGTATGTTGCTCTGTTTCCTGTACCACCGCATCAAATACTTTGCAGTCCTGGCTGAGACTGACTTCATTCACTGTAATGGCAGCGGTCACATTTGACTCTGACCAGATCTTGTGGAAGTAATGAGTCACCAGAGCAGCATCATTTAGCAGCACTGTTAACTGCACTTAATAAAGGTTCATTTATCAGAACCGATGACAACTACTGGGGTCCTGTTACTCAGCTATCTGTGCTGGCTGTTTATGGACTTGCTGGATGTGGTTCATCTGTCAAACAAGCTGTGCTGTGCTGTACTTGGTAAACAAAGAGGTGATGTCACACTCGGCAGAGCAGATGGGTTTAGTTTAGTTTTTCAGTCGGCCCAGAGATTTTAGGAAGGGGGTATTGTATCCACGGGTCACCCCAAGATTCTTGCTCTTGGAGCTAAAAATGTCAGCGTAATGTTTTACTAACAAATTGCTCAAGAATATGCATTTAACGCCTGTTTTAGAGGTAGAATGATGGTGTGACATCATTGTTGTTACCATCATGAAGCCAAGCTGACTAAAATGCCTTGTGTTAATGAGACGTACACACCTTTACAGCCATTTTCCAAGCATACCGAAAGTGAGTGTTTCGTAGGTTCGATTTTGTGTCACTTTAAGTATGCACAGCTTTCTCAATTAATCATGAGAAACAGTTGTTTAATTCTGCTTCACCTGGTAAACCATTTGCATGCTCTAGCTGGAACTGAAATGTGCGCCTCAGGGCTGCAATGTGACTAATCATTCAATTTGTCAACTTGCTATTCATTTATTTTATGAGAACTGCTCTCAGTCTCTCTTTCTAAGCCTGTTAGATGACTGGCTCCTGACCACATTTTACACTGACTCTTCCATGCTATCACTACATTCCTTCCTTCCGCTGACAGACATTTTACTGTTAAGCAGTGATCATGGCTCCCGGTGGGGTGACCGAGGCCGTCGCCACAGCAGCTGGCTGGCACCCAATGTAGTGAATCACCTGTTTTTCCAGGCAGAGTGACTGTACCATCGGGAGCGTTGTGTAATCCCAAACTGCACCACTGCCAAATAGAACAGGCCTCGGTGTCCGGAAAACTTTTGGCCTCCTTGGCATTCGTATGTAGGCGGCTATCATGGGTCTCCCCTTTGGATGTTTTTTCTGGCTCTGATATTTTTGCATTGAAGGCAGAGCGGCTGATATATCCGTGATGCTTTTCAATATATTTGACCCCTTTTGAACCTAACAAAAGTACAAGCCTGTTGAAGAGGGATTTGGGCCATCATAAGAGGATATCTAATTCTTAATAATTGCCCAATATAATCGTGATATTGATTAAACCACATTTCCTTTTTTCCTTTTTAGCCCGCAGTCATGCAGGAATGTGAATACCTTTATGCAGCAGCAGCACTGTCTCCAACCAATGTCCTCACTACACAATTGCAATAAAATCTGATAATCACTCAAATGTATTTCATAGCAAATATGATTCACCAATGCAGTATTCAAATCAGAGATTTCCTCACACTGCAGAGGGCAGTGGAATTATTGCTGAGGAAACGGCTCAGACTAAATGTCGGCCCGACAGCCGGAATTATCCCCGGCCTTTAACTAAACCAGAAAGTCCCATAAGCACAATCCCCATAATAACCGTTAAAAGCAGACCAAAGCACAGAGATTATGTGGACCTTTAATACATGGCAGGTTTTATCGATTCCCCATCTCCTTATGATTTGCCCCATGCAACTTGAGGGCTTAGGAGTGTTGATGTGACGTGAGTACAGATGACCAAAAATGCCACAGTTCCTGACCAGAGATCACCTTGCAAGCATAGGATGCATATTTCTACCGTTGGCTTAGAAAAAACAGCCCCAAAGGCACTGAAATACATACTTGGCAAGCTGGAGGACAGTTTGATTAGTTTATTATGTATTTATTTTTGTCATACACACTATTGTAGGCTAACTTAACAATATTATTGTGCTTTAGTCCTTTTAATAGATGTGCCTATAACCCATTTTTCATAATGAAATTTGCAGATCCTGGGTTAGAGCCAAATCATAGCTTTTTCAAAGGGGAGCACCGTATGGGAATGAATTGAATGATGCACATGTACATGCTGTGCGTATTGTCTGGTGATTGATGTTTTTTCCTGTCACTCATGAATATTACTCAGCTTTGGTGCAATGAGACAAAGTGGTGTTGTCATGTGAGTTCTGTATCAAAGTATTCGTCTAAGACAAAGTGCTTTACAACTGACTGATGCATTTATCTACAAAATGTCCAATATGTGCTTTTGTATCTCTTTTCCCGGACACAGAACTGCAAGAAAAATGGGATCAGAAAATGAAAAAGAAGGGCTCCCAATTAATCTGTAATGCATTGCTGCTGCTATTGCTGCACACTGCACTCATGTCAGCATCTTGCAGCTCCAAAGTATTGAGGTGGAACAGACTTGACGTAGATATATTACAGTACAAGTTGTTACTTTAATAGGTTACACATTCCACATTATCAGCACTTAAGAACAACACGTGACTCTGTTGCAGAGTAATGCTCCTGCACGATGGAGCCCAGCAGATTCTTGAGAGGGAGTGAAGAAGCAACAGCAGAGAGTAAAGCATTTAATGCAGCAAAGGCAGAAGTGATGCTACTTTGTTTTATGTATTTTAAGGGGGCCCAACATGGCTCTTTACCAGTCTTTTTTTTCTCTTTGGTCTCTTTTTAATCACTGCCTAGTTGTGTATTTGATGTAGGCATGCTGTTGTGACAGGAAAAGTGTTGATGATGAACCACTTGGAGCTGACTGCAGGTTTGCACTTGGAAAGTATGTGTCACTCAGTAGACACACAGTGTATATTTTTGGTGCCACACACAGAGCTCCTTCTCGTGATGTCCTTGAAAAGTGGACGTATGATGTTTTTACCCTCTATCGTGAACACAGGCAGCAAGGTCTTGGAACAAGAAAATGGATTATTACGGCGATACTGTTAATACCTGTGAATTTCTATATGGATTTTTTTCCCCCCAATAACTGTGATTAACACCCACATGGTCTCAGTATACTTTTACAGAAGTGTTTGTCAAATGGTTGAACAGCTTCCGAACCCCCCCCCCCCCCCCCCCCCCTCCACCTTTAACTATCTAAAACCCTCAATCCGACATTCAAACCTACTTCACGCTGTGATTGGCCAGCTGTGCGGAGGTGAGAAAGGAGCCAGAGATTGAACATTTCCCTCAAGCTCTCATTTTTCATTTGTTGCACAACTATTTGGCACGTTTTGTATGAACACCCGAGTGCAACAATATGAATATGAGCTGCTTTCCATAGTGTGTTTGGAGTTTGAATGACTTGTTTATCTTTGTTTTTCATACATGAGCAGGTTGATTAATACCCTGCCAGTTATGAAAGTATGTAGGTTCCTCTCTAATGTCAACTAAGGAAATTGATTTTTTTATGAATGTATTCATTCTTAGTTTATTCATTAAATTAGGATTGCCGACCTGAGAGATGGTTTCATTATGGACTTCACAGCTACTTCACAGGTGTCAGTCTGTGAAACCTGCAATGAAAGCTGGTTCTCTTTGCCTTTAGGAGCTACAAACCTAACTGAGAGAATTTCATCAGTCTGGGTTTTAGTGGAACGTTTTAGTGTCCCATTATGGTCTGAATCAGCCTCAGAGGCTTTTCACACTGACCAGAACAAACATCTCGAGTAAACATTGAATAATATGACTTTCTTCAATTATTGGATTGAAATCCATTGTATAGATGCTGAATATCAGGTCAACGTATCAGAAAGCAGTAGCTCTGATCCACATATGAAACTCTGCATATCAAACTGCACATATCAGCTGAACTCTCGTGTTTTCTCATTTCATTCCTTATAAAATAGATCAGATATTAGTCAGGCCACAACCAGCCTCTGTAACCATGGCAACTTGTGTTTTAAACATATCCTCAAGTAGCAATAGAGTAGAAAAATGACAGCCTTTTTAAGGGAAAACCGAAATGTGGGAGTGAGTGGAAGTTGTAATAGAAGATTAACTGATTGGTGGCTCATAAATGTGTCGTCTCATGTACACTCCCTCCTTCTCAAGTAGCCATAAAAGTTGGTATCTGTAGGACAAATTTACATGTGCTAAAAGGAAGGGGGGGGGGGGGGGTGACTGCAGTTAGGCTTTAAATTTCAAATTGATTCCCTCTTCTGGTTGAGAGGCCAAATTGAATGTGAATCTATTTTAAATTATGTTGAATGAGGCGTTAGCAACAAGCTGTGCGTTAGATTAGAGGCAGTGTTGGAAGCTTCTCCTCTCCATGAAACCCGACACCTGCGTTGGTGCTGCCGCCGACAGAGACGCATCACCTGTCTGCCTCAGCCGTTTGCCAGGCTCTCTCTCACTCACACACACACACACACACACACACACACACACACACACGTGCACATGCAAAAACACACAGGCAGGCAACAGACGCGCTGTTTCTGTCACTCAGGAGGTATGCAGTCTATCACCTGACCACACCACCAACCAGGTGGATAATTATCGTAACAGGCTTTATTTCTCACATATAGCTTCCTTTTCAAGTAGAGGTGTGTTTGTGTTTTTATTCTCATGTCTGTGTGTGTACATGTTTGTCTGGTGACAACAATGCCACTGTGCAGAGTAAATAAACACTGGATTTTTCTTTTTTCTACATCTTCGTTACTCTGCCCCTCCCACAGTCACACTCACTTCAAACGAGCCTTTATCAAAAAAATGTCCCCACAATTAACAAGTTTACTTTGAAACCTGATGCATGCTTGTACTTCCAAATTGATTCCTTATTCCTGTCAACTTTCTCTGCAATGTTCTCTCTTTGGCAGCTCTTCAAGATTTCAGTCTGGCTTCATTTACACAGAAAAAAAACAATTTAAAGAAATAATTCAATCGAACTGTACTTGATACTCGTGTGAATTTCAACTTGAATGCACTTGAAAAGAGCAGAGCAATTTTTTTTTAATCAGTTCCTCGCCCTGCTTTTTCCAGTGGCTCTAGAGTCACAAGTGCACTCTTTTAACCTACTGGCCACCGCCGCCCCATTCAGCCCGCTGGATCATGACCTCACTCTGAACTGCGCCGGCTCACTCGTGTGTGACTAAGACTGTATGCTTTAGATCAGTTCCATTTCTGCCTGAAGAGTAGTCAGAGCATGTCTCGAATGTCTTGTTTACACTGCCTTTGCATGGATATGACAGCAGTGATGACAAACACTGGTTCATTCACAACTGTGAGTATAATATAAAAAAAGGCATTGAATAGGTAAACAGTTAGAAACTGATTCATCATAGAACAGGAAAGCTAACCCTGTGTATATGTGGGAGTGTGTGCCGTTGAGAAAACACTGATTAAATGCACTAAAACACTTGAAAGGCCAATAAAGAAAATGATAGAAGAGACCAGAAAGCTGTCAGGTGAAAGTTATGATGACAACTTTCTCTGTGAGTGGTTTTAGGATAGGATAAGTAACTTTACTGACTGGCTTTACACGCAGTAAAACTAAAGCAGCAAAGAGGACGTATAAAAACAGATGTACTTTATTTATACAGTATAAGAACAACACTGGTTTGTACTGAAAGTGGTCAGCACGGCCCAGAGAGCTTTCTAGAGCCTTTTTCATCATCATCGTGATGATTCTGTTCAAATTAATTTAATTTGGTGTGATGTTTGCTGTCATAAACGCTGGTGCGACCAGCTCCTATCAAACAGATTTCCCTCATAATGACTCAACTAGACCCACTCAGGATGGTAACAATGAAGCCTGGAAAAGTGGCGCATTGCACAGCCTAATTATTATTCAGTGGCGGTGCATATAAAATAGATGGATCATAATATGCGACATCCCCCTGGTGCAAATTACACCCCCCCCCCAATCCCCCCACCCCCACTCCTTGCACTTGTTAGTCAGGAATAATATTAGGAAAGCTTGTGTCACAATAGCGTTCCAGAGGAAAAATGTGTTGTTTTTTGCATTTACACAGATTCTGGTGGCAGACGTGTCTAATTTAAACTTTGCATCTCGGTGTTGGTTTTATCATGTAACATAGCATTTGAAATGGAGTTTCTCTTCACTCGTGTTCGCTTTGAAAACGGCACGGCTGGAGTTTCCAGCAGGCCTCGTCCTCGGTGCATCTCCTGAGGCCATGTGTGGTGTCAGAGTGAAAGCCGCTGTCATTTGATAAGGCTGTATTGTGTTCGGTGTCCACGTGTGCCTTTTTTCCCCTTTCCAAGGCCAAGTGGCATCACCTAAGGCCAGGAACAATATGCAACGATGAAAACGATGTGTTTTTGTTTAGCATCTTTGGAGGCAACTAGTTGCTAAATTAAACACAGAAATGCTGCTCAGATGGACTAATTACCATGCCCGTGCTAGCCCAGTTTGGCCCTGATGTTGAAACTAGGCTGCCGACACGCTCTGGCCAAATATTGAATATGTTCTCCGGTCCAGAACTCCTCTAGGATTGGCCTGTTTGACTTGTGGGCCGTTCTATTATTGGATTAGAGGCCATGTTACTGTAATAGGGCCTGGGCATTCCCAGCAGGCATCGCTGTGCCTCATTGATCTATTGAACAATAGCTACATGTTCCAGTGCTCGGTCTCATTTTCCTTTTATCTCATGAGCTTTTGTCTGACTCTTAGGCCGGCGGTTTTCTCCAAATGAAATCGAATTTGATGTGTGTGCTCACTGGCAAAATATAACCTGCTTTCCTCTCACTCTTTGTCGCTCTCTGTCCTCCTCTGGTGTGATGTCTGTATCTATGTCAAAGTTACTGACCCAAAAACCTAATTGCTTAACAAACACCACACCTGCAAGCTCGCATTGACATCTGTCGACCTTTGTGCAGCTTGACAGATATCAAACAACAAAGAGCAGTTAAAGTGTGCAGCAAGGGTTACATCCCAAATCACTGGTGACAAAAGAACACTCATTGGATTAAAAAGAGATCCCACGTGTAGCATAAAAAGAGCAAATCGTAGCACAAGAATTAGTTAATGCTTAGCTTGATGTATTTTTATCTTGTTTAGTTTGCTTGTAAGTATTGAATTAAATCTGACATTCGGCGTCTTCAGCATAACTGAGTAAAATTGGGAGTCAGTTGCTTACTTCCTACTTTCCTGCTTACTTTATTTCTAAGTTTGTCTTAAAAATAAAAAGTACCAGTGTCATATCAATATAAGTTCAGTGACTTGCTTCAGTGGTTCTGACCTCCTTCAGAATGACACAAACGGTGGTCCCTTGACTTGTGCTCCCGGCCGCTCTGTTGTTGAAGAGTAGTACTGTATCAACTTTCCGAGCAGCGTCACCATCACAGTGTTTTTGGCAGCAGATAGAAGTCGATCTTGGATGTGTGCTTTTTTTGTGCAGCGAATTTGACACGAGGGTACAAACCACCTCCAGGGCTCAGCTACTTGAATGCCGTTGACTCTACTCACTCGCTAGCTCTACTTATACGGCAGTGAAACGTAGTGCTGACTTTATTTCTTATTTGGCAGCTGAACTGTCGTCTCTGGGCTCTTCATTAGGTGTTTGTCTCCTGAAATGCTTGATTATACTGTCCCTGACTGATTCTTTTTGTTTTAACCACAGTAATACCAGATGGCATAATAACAATAGGAAGACAGGGATTTGTCTTTGTGTGATGATGTGTGATTTTTTTTAAATTAAGTACAAATTTGTGAAGCATTTTTCCTGAATTTTGGGACCCTGTTGTCTTGCTGCTTCAGTCCTCTCTTTAAAAATCCACAACCTACAGTTCAGTAGTGACTAACTAGCTTTTCCTCAAGCTCTCAACTGCATCTCATGGTCTTCATCAGCAGATGGAGATTTGGTTAATTGTCATGGAGATTACTGGTTCAGCTGTGACCTAAGTGTCGAACATTGATCATGTGATAACTTCATGTAACTCCCTCTCTTGATGAAGACTTTGAAATGTGGCTGAAAGCTCAGGAAAAAGCTAGTAAGCGGACATTGAATAATACATTTTTGTGCAGTATATTGTTTCCAGTATAATTTGTCCCTTTTTGTAAACGGATTTCAAACCACAAAAAAACACTATTCACAATAAATCATGCAAAACAATGATGCAAATAAATCATTTTGTGTAGCACTAAAAATGTTTTAGCATAGGATGAAGCATTTATAAGCATATTTAATGAGTCTTGGTCATCAGGTACTCTAGTCTCTTATTAATTATTAATTCCTATTAATTATTCAACTAATACTAAAACTAATAATTTAAAAGGCCAGTCTGCTCAGATTAAACTCGCCCTGCGTGACTGCTGTCGTTGGTGTAAACTACATGAAAAATGTTGCTCATAGCAGAGCGGTACTGTTGAATATTCTTTGTTATGCGAGCCTGCAGTAGATCAAAGGAGTGTAGGTGTAACTGGTGCAGTTGGGTTTAAAGTCAGGAGGGGGAGGGATGCTTTGTGCTTATGTATTACAGTGTGGGAGTGTACAGTGTATTAATGATTATGGATTTGTATGTGCTCTGTGTGTGTGTGTGTGTGTGTGTGTGTGTGTGTGTGTGTGTGTGTGGTGTTTTCCCATGCAATACTGTGTGAGGCCAGCTGGTCCTTTCTGTCTGCTTCAAGCGCCTACTTTTGTTTAATTTCTAATTTTAGGAGTAAAAATTGCATTAGTTTCAAATGACCTATGACTGCAGAAGGTTCTTGATGTTTTGGAGGGCGTCTCTGCTCTTCTTTATAAAGCATGCAGGCAAAACAGTGGTCAACCCGAACTGGAACTCAAGTTGCAGCTGTGTGATTCATCAGTCAACTATTCTCATGTAGTATTTCTGCTGGTTTTATTTGTTCCTTGCAGTGTACAATCATAAGTTGATTCCAAAATTTCACTGATTAGTCTTAATTGACCTGAAACGGCTGTTCAGCCTATTTTATTCATTTTAAAATGCCAAATCCAGGATTGGATAATGGAATCAACTTTTATATTTTGAGTTATTGGATTAAATACATTTTCAACATTTCCCCCTTTTAGTTAAAATTTTTATATTATGACTAACAATATGGCATTCAGACAAAACTTTTAACAAATTTATCAAAGTTGTGTTTTCTTTTGAATTATTTGCCCAAACAGCTATTTTCACACACAATGGTTTATTGTTGCAGAGCAATAGTTTCCAACTTTTTTGCCTTAAAATGAAGCCATGTGTGATTCCTCATCTCCGGTTATAATATGTGATAATAATATGTAATATATGAGCTTCAACACTTCAACCAAGGAGTGATTTTCACTTCTCAGGCTGTTTAATTTATTTCTAGAGGGAGAGAGAAATAATTGAGTATTTCACAAAAAAAGACCAAAGATTATTGAATTTTTTTTTTTTTTATCCAGTCCATAATTGTGTAACCCCTCATATTTATCCTGTGACCTGCAAGTTGGGAATCCCTGCTACAGATGGTATTAGTGCACTGCTAATAACAGTACCAGTATTTTGTGAATACTGTTGTGAAAAGATTCTCCTCTTAACTCATAATGTGATTCCTTTGACACATTTTACACAAAAATCAGGGTTATTTATTTTGAATTGCATCAGGACCGTACATGATTACTGAGGGGGTTTTGTCACATTCCCACACTGCAGCCTAATGAGTTGGTTGTACTCGAGTGTTTTGGGGCCTGTACAATCACATTTGATCTCAGCAAATCCTTTCTCATCACAGGGAAGGGAAAATGTATGATAGGATGCTTTGGTGGTAATCCAGCTTCGATGGAGACGCTGCTTTTTTCTTGATGCAGGATGAAGGAGGGATTTACCTTCATTTGTTTTTTAAGGGGATTTATATGAGTGTCTGGCTAACAATTAAGCTCATTATTTGTTCTGCATGATTTGTATTTAATCAGTTACAAAGTTTGATGTTAAACAAGCTGAAAATGTTATTTTCAACTGTGTTTGTTTATGGAATTATTCACTCCTTATTGTAAAGGCTTTGTGATGTTAAAGGTCCAGTGTGTAGGATTTAGTGGCATCTAGTGATGAGGTTGCAGATTGCAACCAACTGAATACCCCTCATCCTCCCCTTCCAAGCATGTAGGAGAACGTACGGTGGCTGTGAAACTTTGCGAAAAACACAAAAGGCCCTCTCTAGAACCAGTGTTGGTTTGTCCATTGTGGGCTACTGTAGAAACATGGCGGGCTCCGTCTAAGAGGACCCGCTCCCTATGTAGATATAAATGGCTCATTCTAAGGTAACGAAAACACAACAATTCTTATTTTCAGGTGATTATACACTAATTAAAACATATTTGTAAATGTTATATTCCATTTCTGCCAAGTCCGGTCAGCTAGATGCCACTAAATTCAACACACTGGATCTTTTAAAGAAATAATAATTCAGAGGATTCACATCAGGGCTCAACATGGTTTAAGGAAGGATAAATAAAACCACAGTGTCTGACATTTCAGTATTACTGCTAAGGCAAAAGAGGACTTTATTCCAACAGGGCTGTTATCATAATCGAGTAACATTAAACTTATAGAAATATTGCGACAATTGTCTGACTCAGTGAGTCCTGGAGCCGGGGAGAGCAGCAGGTGAGCCAACTGTCAATCACAGCTGTCATTCAACGCCCGCACAGCAGACATCAGCTACAGCTACTATAAGTCTTCAAATATTATTAACTGAGCAATAATTTCCAAAATGACCACCAGCACACTTATTAGAGAGCCTGAATTTAGCAACTGAGACCATAATGACTTGTTGAAAAAAGATATTGACTTGGTATTTCTTGAGAGAAGTTGATGTTTTTTGAATGGGAGTCAATTGGAGCCAGCAGCCGTCAGTGGTACTTTTAAGGTACTTCCGCTTTGGCTTCAGCCTCAAGCTGTGGTAGATGCTGCTTGGCTCTAACTCAGTCACAACGGGTGACAGAATAGAGCAGTGACAGGACTTGCACATGATCTTAGTCTACATCCTACCTGCGCATATTTAAAGCATACATTTTGACTCAGGAGAGCTGCTTTGTTGGTCCGCTGTTCACTTGATTCTCACATCTTTTCAGCACACATCAGATCAGGTGACGTCTTGACACCTGATAGCAGGTTTACATACCAGCATCACATATACAACAGTGGGTGTGTAGAATCTGCCCCAGAAAGAAAAAAAAAAAAAGCTTGGAGGCAGATTTGCAAAAGAGAGGTTATGTATATTTTGAACTGTCATGGTAGACCGTAATTAAAACCATTAGTGATTATTAAATGACGATGATCCATTTAAAATAATGTAAAAATACAAAAGTGCAGATTTCAGCGCCATAAATGAGCTGTCTAGTTCCCACTCTGTAGTCCTGCTGGGCCAGCTGGTGCGTCCACTGATAAACACATCAACATATTATTAGTTTATTATGCTCTGTCCTCATCGCTCCCTCTTATCTCTTTACTTCTTCCTGCTGTTTGTCTGACCATTCCTCAGGCTTGTAGAGGCTGATACTGCAGCGATTACGGTCTAAAAGAGGAATCTCACAGTATTCCTCCTGTGGTTCCGCACGGTGTATTTGCGGAGGCGAAAAAAAAATACCACCCAAAGGTAAAAAAAAAAACAAATATCTGAGGCTCCAGTCTGTGATCTAATCATAACGAGGAAGGAGGAGGACAAAAAGATAACCCTGTCTGAGGCTTCATATAACGATACAGAAATGTGTCCACGTACTTGTAAATCATCATCAGCCCTGTCAGTGTTTCCACAGAGTCGCTTTTGTTGCTTCCATTCACTAAATTAGCTCTTGGACTTGGTCTTTTAAGGGCACCAGTGAGACTTTTGTCTGTCACGATCCCACCTTTAAGAGAGGCCTCTTCATGCTGGCAAATCACAGGAATTGCAGGTTATATCAGTTTTAGGATGCCGTTCTGTCAGGCTCTGACAGCGTGTGTGATTATATTGTGCATCGTCTTTGTGAGCCAATTGCCGGTAAAGTTCTTGGCTTTGGTCCAACCACCATCAACAGCAGGTTTTTGGAAGGTGCTTGAATGACTGAGACAGAGCCCAAAGCAATAACTGCCAAAAATTTACAGGCTGCACTAAGAAGAAGTGCATCAATGAAGGCAGCTATTAAGCCCAAAATAAGATCAAATTTCATTTTATTGAAAATGAAATTGAAAGGAAAAAAAGGTAATGATTTGCTTCTGTGGAAGGCTGCCTAAAATTTGTTTGGTTTGTTAATTTTATATTTGTTTTATAGTACAAATAAATGCTAAACTGACACAAAACAGCACATTAGCATAATATATTCTGTTCTGGCAACTTGTCATCATACGTCTTTTTAAACAAGGTCTAGTTGTATTATTACCTCGGTTGGATTCTTGATACTGCAGCGGAGTTTCAACATGTGCCAGACAAACACCTTCACCCCTGTGTGTGAACACATTTCACATAGGAACCAGATTCTCTATGTGTGAGTCAGGGTCAGAAGCCAACGGGAAGGATGAGGGGGGCTGCCTGTGTACTTCAGCCATGGCCAGGACTGACCTCTCACCTTTGACCCCGGGCACAGAGGAGCCCTGTGCTGCCATCGCTCCCAGACAGGAGGTGCTCTGTTAAGGAGGTCACTGCTTTCTTCTCCTTCTTCCTGCATTTAATCTTTGTGAATCACAGCAGTTTTGGCTCCCACCATTTCTTTTGTAAATTATAGATTTTTAGATTTTTTGATATATATATATATATATATATATATATATATATATATATATATATATATATATATATATATATATATATATATATATATATATATATAAACACAAGTTTACTAACAAAGATTGTTATAGTGGAGGTTCTGTTGAATCTGTTCAGGGTATTTTAGTGGTATAGTGGTAGATTTTATAAGTGGTATGGGAATATGGGACATGCTGTTAGTTTAACAGAGTTGGACCCATGCTGACTTTATCTTGAGAGGATAATAAGCTGGAAATTGCTTTGCTGCCTCTGTATATGTGAAGATGATGATGTTTGTTTGGGCTCTTCTTGATGTTCTTTGTCACTGCCAGAGGAAAGCAGAGCTAAGTTTTTAGAGGTGTAATGTTTTCAGCAGTGCTTGGTAGGGCTGCAACTAACGATTATTAGATTATTAAAGTGTCAATCACTGTTTCCCAAAGCCCAAGTTGGGGTCCTCAAATGTCTTGTTTATTAACAACCAACAGTCCACAACCCAAAGATATTCAGTTTACTTCATAGACTAAAGAAACCAGAAAATATTCACATTTTAGAAGCTACTACAACCACAATATTACTGAATCACGGGAGTCTCCTGGATAAATACACAATGCTACAGAGTTACGGTGGCTGTTGGTTGTAAATGTTCCAACTTCGTTCCTGAGAAATCACGTTTTTCTCTCCGTTACTGAGTCTTGTCGACTGTTACTATGGTGAAGACGCCGGCTGAAGCGGTCAAATATATCCAAATAAATTCAATATCATATTATACTGCATCATACACACTAAAAAATGCTGGGTTGAATTTTGAACCCAAGCAACGTGCCGGCTCTTCACTCTCTTCCCGCTCCAAGTTCCTCCTTTGCACAAAGAAGCAGCAAAGGAGACATCAAGGTGAGATCTGTAAGTATTTTGATTTTTTTTTTTACCAGTGTTTTCCACATATAATGTATTTAGTCATTAAAACGCCCTTGAAACTGTGTTTGTCCACATTTTTACTGATCTAAATGTGGAAAAAATAAGTGTAGTTTGTTAACCTGCTTGCCTCGGACTCTGGTAACGTTAAATTAACGACAAAGTGGGGTGAATCATCTTGATTGACTTGCTATCTTTGGCTAAGCTAAGAGCTAACCGCCGTGGTAGAGACAGTGGGAAGCTTTACGTTGTACACACTTGGATAAATAACCTGTCTGCTCCCACCAGGCAAGTTTTAGGGACAGAAAACGTTAGCTGTGCTCGCAACTCTCACTCGGAGCAGAGAGAGAAAAGTGGCAGTGATGTTTACTAATGCAACCACTCTGTTTTTAGTTGTGTTAAATAGCTAGGCTAAAGTCCGTTTATTAGTTTAGAAATGTCGATTCAGCATCTCGTTTCATCCATTTGCTTGATATGCAGTATAAAATCAGTCCGTAAGTCACAAGTCATTCTTGTAGTTGCATGTCATTTTTAGACCCTGCCAGGCTGTGTGGCTTTATAATAGCAGATGTGTGCCAAACTTGCAATTTAAGAGGTGCATTTGTTACAAAGCTGTCTCCCTAATTCTACGAATTAGCAATGTGTGTGTGTGTGTGTGTGCTTAATGTTAGATTTATTTAAGACAGTGCTTCTCAATCTTTTATGTGCCAGAGACTGGCAATCTGCAAGTGCTGCCCATTAAGGACTGTTTAGTTCACAAAAAAATACAGAGCTTAGTTTACTTAAGTATTAGTTTAGTCAGGGACTGGTCAAAAGAATACCAGGGACTGGCACAGGTCCATGGACCGGGGGTTGAGAAACACTGATTTAAGGTGTGTTGTTAATTCACATATGCACTTTGTTTTAAATGCAGACACTATTCTCTCACTTTTAAAATTTAGTTCTTGGGTCTGTGATGCCCACCTAAAACTGACAGGTCTGTTTGTTTGTCCATCTCCCAACAGACATGCACAGTAAAGTAAATGGATAACTTTGTCCAGGAAGCTTTCATGTTTTGGCTCCCGTTAGTTTAAAGGTAAGTTTATTTATGTCTCTGCCTTTCTATCCCTACCTACTTAATTCCTCTCTGTCACTGGCTTTCTCTTTATAAATCTGTGTTAAAATTCAGATGTTATGGGTGTCATTTTCCCTGCTACACTGTGTTTGCACATTCTGTGTGATTATGTGTGTGTGTGTGTATGTGTGTGTGTGTGTGTGTGTGTGTGTGTGTGTGTGTGTCCACCCTACTAGGTTGAAAAAATAATAAACATCTCTTTATGCATTATGCATCACATAATGCTGTGCAGTTCCACAGCAACACCAACTACAGCCCACAAACAACAAGATTTAAAAATTGTCTCATACATATTTTTAATATATGTTGTTTAATGCAGGAGCAGAGTTCAGAGACTTTTTCTTAGTCCCTCTGTGATGACATAAAGTTGAATGAAACGGTTTCAGCAAAAACTGAACATTACAACCCTCATGAAGGAAGGATTTATTGCAAGTTTTCTGTTTTAGACTACATCAGGTTTGGTGAGGTGTACCTTTTTATAATAAACTGACAGCTGAAAGTGGTATTTTGACTATATACACACTCAGGTAGATGCATCTGAAAACTCAATTTATATTCTGAGAGATATTATGTTTTTCAGAATCATAAATTTTTATACTAATGCAATATTGATGTGTCTTTTCCAGATTTCTCAAACCAGAAGAAGCAGGCAAGGAGCTTCTGTTCAACATGGACAGATTGCCTTGAGGTACAGTTTGGAATAACAATGCTGGTAGATTTTGTTTTCATTAAAGAGGTTAATGTATCATTAAATGACACAAAAATGAATCCATCCAGATGCCAAAAGTCCCTCAGACTCCTGCCAGTGATCCTGTTATCCCTTGACTACAGAAATCGAAAGACATGTGCGAGCCAAGCTTTGAAGAAAACAAGAAGTCTTTCACTGGCTTAAAGCATGTATGTAGAGCCTGCAGTGTTGCACAGCAGTTTTTAACCATACAGTGACCTAAAATATCTAAATACACAACTGCTGTCTCAGTCCTTGTACATGAATCTTGGACAGTTAGTATCACAGGAACATTTTCATTCACTTTGCATTTTCATTCACTTCACTTTACCTTCACTAAATGCATAGCCGTAAACTTGTGTCAAAGGAAGTTCAGCATCAGGGTTACTAATGAGCAAGACAGGATAGAGTAGTTCTCCTGACTAACAGAGGAGCCGGAGTGATTTCTCTAATCTGTGCAAATCAACTGATGCGTCTGTTTGTCAGCTAGAGAGGTTGTGTGTGAGGACTGAGAAGGAAACAATGTTATCAGACATATTTAGGGAGCAGTTTTTGGAACGTACTCGGCATACAGATTCAGTGTTTCCCACAGGTTGAGAATTTACTTGTGGTGGTGGGTGGCACAGCGTGTGACTGATGTGCATGTAGAGACTCATACAGTTTAGACGGGGAGAATTTAACCCAAGTGTAACATTTTTAAAACCTGATTTTTCTAATGGCAATAAAATGCAGACTTGTATTTTTAGGAGGCACTAAAATAACAAAATGGACCCTTTTTGGCAATATTTATGGAGGTAATAAACACATTTTTAGCTTATTTTTGGTAGTAATACTGAGCCCTGGCACTAAGTGGGTGGTGTTATGATGATTTACAAGGTAACCTAGACAAAGAAAGAACAATACATTTCTTTCTACCTATATGTAACCTGTCCATTGAGACATACAGTAAGTTGAGCTATCCTTTGATAAGTTTTCTTCTCTTTCTACAGCTCTGCATAAGAGACACAATGAGCTCCAGACCAGACCCAGCAACAGCATCCACTGGAAAGAGGTCAAAGGTCATTGACCTGGAGTCCATGGACGGCCGGAGAAAGATTGAGGAGGACATTTACATCTGATGCCAACCCATCTTTGAACAGAAATGGGGGTTATAATCTCCCCCATAGACAACCACCTGTTATCACTTGAGAGAAATTAGTCACACGATAACAAAACTGTCTCCTTAAGAACTGAGCAACTCCAACAATGAGAAACAACAATTTGGAACTTGTTCAGATTTTTTGTTTGTTCTTATTTATTTGTCTAGTATTCAACATTGTGGTTCTCCATAAGGTTGAGATCTCCCGTCCCTTTCTTCCTTGGCCTTAAAGACAGCAACCAATGCTCACAACTATTTGTTTTTGGAAGACAGGCACTTTAGTAAACCCTCTCTCCTTGGTGCTGTGGACACGTGTGAAGTTTGTAATCTATTGGACATTCTTGCTCCAAACAGAATTTACCTCAATAAGGCTGTTGTGTGTTTATTTGTCTGCTTCAGCAGTATTTGAGCCACATGACAGCTGTGTGGCCCACTTGACCTAAATGTTACTTTAACTGCCACTTGTACTATTGAGGGTTGAATTAACTGTGTTAATGTTTTAAGACTTGTGATCAGGACATTGAATAGAGATTGCTTACATGGATAATGCTGTACTGTTGTCATTGAAAACTGATTGTTTGAAAAGACACTTGATCTTGTCTGCTTTTATTATTGCCAAAGTAAATGATGAACTATTTGAATTGATATTTTCGGTATAATATAAGAAATACTCAGTTGCTAAGTAGAAAATGTGAGTAAATGTAACTTTAAAATGACACTAGCACATTTGGAAAAACAAAGTAGATCCCACCTCAAGTAATATGGAAATTTAAAAAAATGAGTAGGTTTCAATTAAAAATAGACATTTGAAACTCTTAGAGTTAAGTAGATCTGCTAAATGCTAAAATTAAGTTGAAATGAAAATGAAAAATGAAATTTGTCTTTTACATTAAAAAATTAAGTAGTTTATACAAATATTAGTCTTGCTTGAGCTACGTAATAATCTGCTGCAAAAAGTTGCCTTAATTTTTTAAAGTAGATCGAGCAGGATATTTTTATCAGTGTATGAAAAAGAAAGGATTGCCTGTCTAATTCCAGTTGTTGTGGTGATGGCTTTGTTTCTTTATTTTACCTTTAAATTCTCCTGCCCAAATATTCTCTTTTTTGTCCCCAGCCGAGACCAGATGGGCTGTTTTCAAAATGTGATAAATTAATTTTATGAAGCATAACAATGGCCTCACTATGCATAAATTAGCGCTTTTTTCACATTCATAAAATTTAATTGGTCATGACAGTGCAAGGCAAAGACATTTTTCAAAAGTGTGTGTGTGTGTCACAACAGCCACAAGAAAGCAGACGTGTGAAGTGAAAACCAGTTTTAGCTTGTGCTCTTTTTTTTTTTTTTTCTTTTTTTTTTGCGGGAAAGTAAAAAAGAAGTTACCTGTTTTATCAAGCATAGCAGTGATGCCAAAAGTGTAAAAAGTGTTTAGTACTTTCTTCATAACTCATTTAACATCTGGCTCATTTATCATGGTTGATAAGTGTCGTCACTGTGCTCCAAGTTTTGGATTTCCTGGACTTGTGCCACGTAATAAACCCCCCCCCTCCCCCCTCTCTGTGCTTCCTTATGCAGGTGTAGCTGCAGCCCCTGCCCACACCGCCTGCCAAGATGGTGGTGTTGTCGCTGAAAATCTGCGTTCGCCAGTGCAACGTAGTGAAGACGATGCAGTTTGAGCCCTCCACAGCCATCTACGATGCCTGTAGGATCATCAGAGAGAGGGTTCCTGAGGCTCAAACCGGACAGGGTGAGAATGATAAAATGACGACCTACAGGAAGGACACTAGATGTGGCGTAATCTGTCAAAGAACCAAAGGAGTTATACAGACAGATTAAGACATGTAGCTGTAGAATTACAAGATACAATAGGGCCCGAATAAAGCAGCTTGTTGGCACTGATCAGTCAGGAGTTTTCAAGGGTAAAGGTGGAGACAGTCACAGCTCTGGCAAAGAGGAGAGCAGCAGACCAAAATATGTTGGGTGTCACAATTCAAATAGTTTAAATACAATAATTTAGAGCAGTATCCAAGTCAGACTTGTCCAAGTCAAATCTCATCTATTTTGAGGATGGATGTGGTGCTTTTTCTCCACGAATATTTTTATGATAATTTTTTTATCATATGTTTTAAAAGCACATAAAAATCTGAATTTGGCAAGAAAAAACAAAACAGAAACCCTTCCCTCCTATTTCCCTCACTTACTTGCTACTTTATCTTTTTAGATGCATCTAAATAATTTATATAAATATTTAAAAAAAAGATTGTCAACAACATTGACATCAACAAAATATTTATAAAAATAAATAAGAAGCTAAGTAAATAACAGCCATTTCACCCCTTATAAGGTTAATATATCCTGTAAGGTATAGCATTACGTTTACGTTCAAACATGACCCAATACTTGGTCATTTTGCCCTCTGAGATGGCCACTGTGTCTGTGATTAGGTCATCGTGCAGTCATAAATCCTTGTCGTGACTCGGCCAAAAGACATGGCAGCCCACCTGTTGAACCCATATCAATCATGCCCTCTTTCACAACTTGCCACATGACTCTTCGTTGCAACACCATGTATACAGATGTGCACAAAGAGCGCTCTCTGCTCCTGTGGGCAGAACATGTCATAGAAGTTGTAACTAGGCAAGAAGATGGGAACATTTTTGATCGTCCTCCGCTACGACACACTAAGCAGGGTAAAACGAGCAATTGTTGCACCTGTCACTTATTTTCGTATCTCAGCACACCATGTCTATCAGGTCAGGCCATTATTGAGCTGATATCATGTGGTCTGATAGCTACATAAGAAATAACTTCCATCACAATCGTCTCTAAAATGTTTCTTCTCACTGCTGCAGCTTCAGACTATGGTCTGTTTCTGTCTGATGAAGACCCCAGAAAAGGCATCTGGCTGGAGTCTGGCAGGACTCTGGACTACTACATGCTCCGCAACGGGGTAAATATATCACCCCATTAAACCCAACACACACGCATATATATACATACATACATATACACACACACACACACACACACACACACACACACACACACAAACTGTGACTGTTACCATGGAGTGAGTGTTTATCCTGAGCTGCGTGTGGCAAAGGTTAAAGTGAGCGCTTGAAGAATAATAATAATGTGTACACACACACACACACACACACACACACACACACACACTCACCGGTTTACCCCGCAAACTATGTGTGACTAAAACCCTGGAGAGAGATGTGTGAGTAACATTGACCTGGACAAACCCATCAACAGCACACACGGAGCTCAGTGTGTCCAACTGACACACACACACACACACACACACACACACACACACTCTGGTTCATATCCTGAACACATTTGCATTTATATCCAAATCACGTGTATAGTAAGTGAAATATAATGATATTCTTTATTTGAATAGATCAGAACAAAGGCAGTGTACAGTATTTTTTACACAAGTCATACGAAGGAGTATAAATGAGTGAAAAAAAACTGAAGAAAAATGACAAAAATAAACGCAGACGATAAAAGCGGATGTCTAGAAAATGAGAACCTAAAAGTGGGTTTTAAAGATGTGGTTTCAGCCATCTGTAGCCTTTTTCCAGCTAGTTTCAAAGTGTCTGATCCCTGCTGCCAAAGGCTCTACCAACTCCATACATCTGTGGGTTTTTAGTTTTGCAGCTCTAAATGGTTTCTCCTCTTCAAATCCACCAAAGGCAACCCAGGTAGAAGGCATGACTGTGACCAATTATTCTGAACCAAATCTCTCCTCATTGTTGTGATTGGAAGGGAGCAGCGGGCTGTGATAGGCAGCCGTTAAATGAGGTTTTCTGGCCTATATTCTCCCCTCTCACCATGCAACCTCGGTGCATTTGATCATTTCTGTCAGCGGTTACTTTCACTCTCTCTCTCTCCCTCTCTTTCATTTATTTCCTGCATTCCTCTCTTTTTGATTCTTTTTTTTTTCTCTGTTGCTTTCTGTCCTGAGCAGGACATCCTCGAATACAAGAAGAAGCAGAGGCCCCAGAAAATCAAAATGTTGGATGGGGCTGTTAAAACCATCATGGTGGACGACTCCAAAACAGTGGGAGAGCTGCTTGTGACTATATGCAGTAGAATAGGTACAGTAATTTTGACAGGCGCTGTGTAGGTCTTATATCAAATTCATTCTTTTAAACTGTCATTTGTTCTTTACTGGGTATTTAACATACACATTAAAAAAATCAGTTTCACAAATGTTAAAACGTCCTTTGAATCTGGTAATGCTGAATTTGCTGAACATGTAAAATCTGACGAGGACTTTTTTTTTCCCCCCCTTTTGATTTACAGGCATCACCAACTATGAGGAATACTCTCTGATCCAGGAGATGGTGGAGGAGAAGAAAGAGGAAGGGATGGGTACACTGAAGAAAGACAGGACACTGCTGCGTGACGAGAGGAAGATGGAGAAGCTGAAAGCCAAACTACACACAGACGATGACTGTGAGTTCAGGAAAGAAGTGCAGTAGAATTAGATGTGACCTAATGGTGTAGTTTGTTTCCCATTAAAGCATTTGTGTTTAAAAACAACTGCACATCTGCCCGGATGGGTGTGTTGATTTTCTCCTCTTAACAAAAATGTCATGCTCTTTAAACATAAAAAAAACATTTTACAGCACACAGTGACCATTTAATAACCATTTTAACAGCTGCATGTGAAATCTACCGTCAGATTAGCCCTTTCCTTTCCCATCTTGCATCCATTTCGCCTCAGTGTGCTCAGCCCCAAAGACCATCTGATATACACCAGTAAATTTCATCTTGAATTTAGCCTTTTTTGAGAATACTTGGCATTTTTGACAGCACAGAGAGCGTTTTCCTTTGATAACACAGCAATATTTCTGGAACTTGACTGCAGCCTAGTAGTTTCACTCATTTGATACAAATGTAATACAATGTAGAAAGGCTTACAACTGTCTTTTATAACATTATGCAGTTGACAGTAATGTTAGAGCAAAAACCAAACCAGGTCTAGGGAACTGTATGCATCTGACGCCATGTCGCCACCAGAAATCGAATAAGGGCTGTTTGGAATGGATTACTCTGGTTGTGAAATTTTGCAAATCATACATTGTTCTTTGCTGTAACCACACATATTGGAAAATAACCCTTTAACACCAAGGTGTAAGTTAATTGTCTGCCTTTTATAGAAGCGACTGGTATAATTTGATTACTGTGGCTGTATTTTGTGTCGTCAGTGAACTGGTTGGACCACAGCAGAACATTCAGAGAGCAGGGTGTGGACGAGAACGAGACGCTTCTGCTCAGACGCAAGTTCTTCTACTCGGACCAGAACGTGGACTCCCGAGACCCGGTCCAACTCAACCTGCTTTACGTACAGGTCAGACCCCTCTCTCTATCATATTAATGTTTCTAAAAGCTTCTCTTTATTCACTTTCTAGTAAAACCAACTAATGACTCTCGTAGCAGCAAGTTGTCAGTCTCAAGAACAGAAGCACTGTGGTGCAATTTTTGTGCCTCAAGCTAAATCAGATATGTCTAGTGGAGTCGACAGCACATCACCACTCCAACCAGTTCTAACATACATATGTTCGTCTGAAGTCTCCCCTCCCCCTTCTACAAGAGAATGTACAAAGCAGACGATATACTGTATCATTTTTTCCCCATAGTCCCCTCATGGCGACAAGCAGCTACCAAAATGTGCAGTGACAGATGGCTTGTGAATTGAGAAGTGCGTGGTTCATCCTCATTAAGTAACAAACCAGAGCACCAGTGGGTTTAGTCTTATTTCTGTATGAAGAGGAGCAGTGGTGGAAGAAGTACTCAGATTCTTTACTTAAGTAAAAGAACCAATACAGCAATATAAAAATACTCCATTACATGTAAAAGTCCTGCATGAAAAACTGTAAAGATACATAAGTAAGCAGAAAAATGTACTAGCATTAAGTAGTAATGTAAAAGTATTAAAAGTACTTATTTTGTCCCTCTGACTAATATATTACTATATATGACATCATTAGATTATTAATACCGAAGCATCAGTTTGTAAGCAGCATGTTACTGTTGTAGCTGCTGGAGGTGGAGCTAGTTTGAACTACAGTTAGCTAGTTTAATCCAGTGGTTTCCAACCTAGGGGTCGGCCCATTGTGTCAAATCTTCATCTGAAAAGTAACTAAAGCTGTCAAATAAATTCTTCTACCTGTTCATAACTAACGGAAGGTTTCATTTGTCTTTCAGGCCCGAGATGACATCCTGAACGGTTCTCACCCTGTATCATTTGAGAAGGCTTGCAAGTTTGGAGGATTTCAGGCCCAGATCCAGTTCGGACCTCACATAGAGCACAAACACAAACCTGGATTCTTAGAGTAAGCATCTAACCCACAAGGAGATTTCCCACTGGTGCAACATGTCATTTCACATTGACTAACGCAGCATTTTCAAGAAAACAAAATCGCGCACAAAACGTAAATAAAAAATGCCGTGAGTCATCCCAAACCCTTTAGCTTTCAAAACATGTTTTGTTCCTACATTTTAAACTTGTTTCAGAAGTAAATAATGAATTTTCAATGGATTCTTTTCTAGACATTTAGTGTAGAACTCATTTGATTAGAATAAAGTTGACTAAAAGTTTTAAAAAACAAAAAAAAAACTGTCCTCCAAGGAAGAACTGATAGAAATATTTGTTTTCATATTATAAATCCCGCTCTGGCAGCGTATGAAACTGATACTTCTTGAGAGTTTTAAGGCTGTAAAAGAAAATTGAAGAACTCATACTTTTTATATGAAGTTCAGCCTCTTTCTGTTTTTCATTTTTTTTTCTAGCCTGAAGGAGTTTCTACCCAAAGAATACATCAAGCAGCGAGGAGCTGAGAAGAAAATATTCCAGGTGCTGTCACGGTTTCTCTCTTAATAAATGCACATATTGATTTTTCCTTGTGAACCAAATGTCCAGACAGCTGAATACATGTTTGACCGAACTTACAGGAACACAAAGACTGTGGAGAGATGACGGAGATTGAAGCAAGAGTGAAATATGTGAAACTTGCAAGGTCTCTGCAGACATATGGAGTATCTTTCTTCCTGGTCAAAGTAAGTTGAATATTTATTTCTGTGATTTTTACAAAAATACAACATTTTAATCAAGTACCACAATTTTATTCAAGAGATCTTCCGCTCTCAAAGCGAAAAACCTAGCCTGGAGTTCTTCTCTCCTCGTTTTTAAATTGAATTATTTAAAAAAGGAGAGGCAGAGTTTGGAATTAGTTGGACATGTAGTTTGAGCCTTTTATCTCTTGAGTGTGAAATCTTTTCTCTGGGCTCGGTGTTAACTGGATAAGGGAGTTGAAGGGAACTACCCAGCAGGTGGGGTAATTGTTCGGGGTCCACCTGAACTTTCAAAGCTTTTCATGTCACCCAAACAAAAGAGAGCTCCTGCTGGCCATTTCCTATATACACACTACAAAAAAAAATACTAGAAACAAGACAAATATTATGTAATATGATAAAATTAAGTATCGGGCAAAAACAATCTTTATTCTTTATATAGCTGTAATAAACAATGACACTTTAAAGTTACAAGACTACACAGAAAGAAAGGAAAGGAAATATTCATCTGGAATTACCTACAAAAAACAAAATATTGCAAATTTTGCACCTGTGCAGGATAATAAAGCTGCTCCCTCAAAGCCTTATTTGCAAAATTTCAGCGACAGTATGTTTACGGACTCTTTTTTCTCTTCCTTTTGTGTTAATATTCTGTCTTTCTTTTGTTATATAAATGATGCTTTTAGCCTGCTCTTTGAGATTGTTTCGTAATGAATTCAGAGCAGACTGTATATTATTGGTAAGCGTAACCATTTGCAAATACAAAACCATTTTCACTCCACAAATGTGGAAACCGAAATAGAAACAAAAGCATACAGAGGAAGAGACCCCCTAGGGATTTGTATACCATACATCTCTATCTCTTTCTCAGCTATTCACTGACACACACATATACAAACAGGCGCGCTCACACGCTTTGCCGGCAGCACCTCGTCTGCTGGGAGTTCAGCGTGTACCTGGAAGGAAACCAAATGTTGCCTGTGCAGCCGAGTGTGGCACTAAGATTATTTCAGAGCGAGAGGGAGGAAGTGGAGTGAATGAAGGAGACATGGCGCAGACATACCTTGGGACACTTACTCTCCCAAATAGTCCAACTGCCAGCGGATGCCTGCTGATAGGAGCAATTTGCTGATTTCCAGATGTAATACCAGTGGAACTGCTATGCCCAGAGTGACAGATAACTCGCATCATTTGTTGCCAAGAGGACATCCTGCATAAAGCCATTGAAAAACGTCCATGTCGGCATTGATAAATTGCTTTCCACTTTTCTGACTTTGCTGCTGAGCTCTCATAGAAAATGAGATAATTTCTGGTAATTGCTTGAAATAAAGGTCGCTTGTGCTGACTCTCTGCCAGACAGCTCCTGGCTTTTCATCAGTAGCTTTCAGCACCAGAGGATAAGGGCAAAGATGAAGTATTAAAAAAAAAAAAAAAAACAGTCCCTATTAGATTGAAGCTCACCTCATCAAGTCTTCATTTGCAGTAGCTCACACATTCCACAGTCCTGTAAGTCCACGCCGCACCCTTCTTTTTATTCCTTTCCAAGCATAAGACACACAAATCTTAAACCGTTACGCACCTCCTGGCCTCGGATCTGCGTTCCCCCTGATCAATTTGACATCTTATCTGCTCACCTTTGTCATTTCGGTCATCCTTGAGTGTAATCCAGTGGAGCAGAAACATCTTAAAAATAACCCAGGGAAAAAAAAAACACAGCCTATAGTCTCTAACCCATAACCCTGGAGGCCCCAGAGAGTTTACAGGCCCTCCAGGACATTTACTCAACTCACCTCTTTGCCCTCACGTCACAGCCCATCACGTTCTGTCCATCTGCTGATGGACTGCAGCTCCTGCAGAGACGTTTGCTCTTTCCATGCAGGAGAAAGAAAAAAGACATCTGTGGGCTCAGAGAGAGTCTGACATTAGAGGTTTAGTGAATACTGGGGAGTTTGGGAGTTGTTGACAGGCAGACAAAGACATGGATTAAGACATAACATTTTAATTACTAACTGGGAAAAGTTGGGTTTTCTCATTGGTTAGACAGATGAATACCCATCTTGGCGGATCAGTGTGACAGCAAAATGAGAGTTTCATGCTGTTAGGCCTGTGAGTTTAATTTTTGTGTCTTGAATTTGTTAATCTGTCCTGTTTTCCAAATGCTTTTTTTATTCAAGTAATGCCCTTAGCAGGCAAGGGAATATGAAAATTAAACAAAATTAATGTGGGCCAAAATTGCTTACCAAAGGGAATGTAATGGACATTTAAATGGTTTGTTTGAATCTTTTTTTTTTTCTGTAGGTTTTTTCGGATTTCATTTACTCAATCTGCCTTCATTCATACAGGGTGGTCCAATGAGAGTTAACTCTCTTTTGCATGAGTGCCCTGTACTGTATATACAAGAACCTGAAAGCAGAGATACTACAAGTTATAAATTATTACAAATACAATTAAAAGACCAAATAAGATTAAAACACACAAGGCTTCAATTGAAGTACAGATTAAAAGGATAAAAGCAGACATCAGAACAGTAATAAATAATGTAAACCTACAGGAGATATCCACAAATGTAGCAATTGCAGGGACAAGTATTGTCAGTGTAGGATGTGGTTATTTTTAAAACAGGCAAAAGACTTAAAGTGAAATAATTTCATTCTGTTGAATTGATTTCATCCAAGTATAATGGCTTTTTTTCACCATGTTCTTTCAAGGTTCATTCAAATCCAGTCTTGTGAAGCAGTTGGCTTCCTTTCCTTTACTGCATAAGTGATGAGCGATATAAAGACTAAGCTCTATAAATATTTAGCAAAGAATGCAGGTCTTTCAACAGGGAAAGCCATCTCAAGTCAGTACAGTGATGCTTTGTCAAACTAACACATTTTGGTGGGGATATGATTGTCACATTAACTAGTTGCTGCCCATTTAGGATGTAGGATGACACCTGTTCAGTGTAAGACACTGAAGGAGACGAAGATTTGTGTCATCTGGTCAAGAATATGATATTTTTTTAAAAACTTAATGCCTGTTTTTGTCGCTGAATAATCAGCCACAGAAATTGTAGGGTTGTCTGTGATAATTATGGTTGCAGAGTGTTGTAATTGTTAAGAGATTCTTTATAATATGATGCTTTCAGTTAAAGAAGGAAACTGGCAAGTTTTGGATTACAAAGTAACTTTGGTCTGTGGTCCAGTTTGATTCAGTATTTGTTTGGCGTGAAGTTTTCTGCTTAATGTCAGGGTTTTCGTCAGGTTTGGAAAGTTTGTGAGGATTAAATAAAGTGTATGTTTTGCAGGAAAAGATGAAGAGTAAGAACAAGCTGGTACCGCGGCTCCTGGGGATCACCAAAGAGTCTGTGATGAGAGTGGATGAGAAGACCAAAGATGTGGTTCAGGAGTGGCCACTTACCACTGTGAAGAGGTGGGCAGCATCACCCAAGAGCTTCACCCTGGTAAGACTCGCATGCTCTTACAAAGTATACAAAGACAACCACACCAATGATTTAATGAGAAAACCTGCAGCATTAGCATCAAGATTTTAAGTCACTCTGGAGAGGTTTTTTTTTTCTTTCAAAAGAATACACCATTTTTTGGTACTGCTGGCTTTGTTCTTGCACCCATTTTTATCTTTTATTCAATCTGCCCACACGAGGCACTCTATCTCTAGTTGTAAATAAGTACGACAGGCTCCCAGTAAACTCAACTGTTCCGCAGTGGCCATAAAACAATCGCTGCAGTGCTCAGTCTGCCTGTCCTTTTATTCCCCCGTGCACTTCTGTTACTGAACAGACTCTCTTGTCTTCCCTGTCAATATTCCTCCTTTGTGTCAGCACCCACAGTCAATGAACAACATGGATTTAATCTTGCAGATCGGTTAGACGTACTGTCTCTATTAAATTAACACGGCCTCCCTTTTTCTCGCTGTTATTTCAGCAGAGCGCTCTGCAGTTTAGTCTGTGTGTTATTGTGACACTGGGAAAGATTCATTGTTGAAGGAGTTGTATATTTTGATCTGATGTCAACTGGTTGGGTGCAGGGGTTAATTTATTTAGATTTCAAGTGTGCCAATATGCCAGATCACTCCATCTCGCCCTTTTTTTCAGCTAATAAAAGAAAAGAAATCTCAGTTTTTAACATAAAATCTCTTCTGAGATGGTTTGTGGGTTAATCTGACTCTCTGTGTGTTGCAGCAGTTCTTACTTTCCGTGTGTGTGTGTGTGTGTCTGTGTGTGTGCGTGTAGGACTTCGGGGAGTACCAGGAGAGCTACTACTCGGTTCAGACCACTGAAGGGGAACAGATCTCCCAGCTCATTGCCGGGTACATCGACATCATCCTCAAAAAGGTGAGGCCTTTTATCTCCGGAGACACAGATGAATCATAATGAATCGATATCCTCTGTGGCAGATAACATCTCAGATCTGTTGATGCTTGATGCACCCTGGCTACTGTGTGGTACAGCTGCAGTTAAATAAAAAGAAGCACAGGACAGCTGATGTAGAGCAACATAGGTATACTGTAAGATCTCATCATGCATATTTCAGCAGACCTTTTTACTATCAGCCCAATTATAATCAACTATCGCCTTCAGAAGCATTAGAACTATAATCATGAGTTCAAGTGAGATTGAAATTATGAGTTGAGTAAGTGTTAGCTTATTAGAAGACAGTTCTTCCCTGTATTTATCACAATTGAGTCTCCCTTCTTTCCTTCCTAGGGGAAGACAGTCATTCCTAAGCCTAATGCCTTCAAAATATATCTGCACACCTTGAATATGTGGCTTAAATAAAAGTGAAAAACCTCCACACTCTGTCTTGCTTAGTGCTGGTTTATTTAATATTCATTTAATGTGACATTTCTGTCTAAATGACCTTCATCTGGTATATCCAAAACCTAAAAATAGGACCAAATATGTGTCAGTCTGAGACCAATTTCCTCGCTCTAAGTCGCTTGATGAATTTTGGCCCAGGTTATCTTTTGTGCGGCACTCAAAATGTGACATTTAACAAAGAAAGCATTAGGGTAGCGTCTCTAAAATCCCTGTGGACTCCTTTTTTTTTAAACAAATATTTGGTGTTTTTTTTTTTTTTTTTTGCAGAAGCAAAGCAAGGATCGCTTTGGATTAGAAGGTGATGAGGAGTCAACCATGCTGGAGGAATCTGTATCCCCTAAAAAGTATGTACTGTAACTTTTTTTTAAACCATTACACAGGTAGAGCTACTCTACTAAATTCTATCTTTGAGCAACAGCAATGATGTAGAAAACAATGTGCAGTACTAACATGTGAAGTCATAGTAACAACAGAAAGCTTTACAAAAGCAAGAAAATAAAACTACTAGTCAACACGCTTATAGATTATGATATATAATGTGTAATATAATGAATCCTTACAGTAGTTCCCATGCAACTCCTGCCGTGTGTTATTGTGTTACACTGTTATACTGTAAATTGTGGTATGATGATGGTTTGCCTATGAGCACAATAGCAGCACACAAAGTTATTGCATATTATTCTAGCAAAATACAATATCAGACTGGGTCTCTTTTCAATTTCCTTCACAATACCGACCTCGGCCGCAGCTCACACATCCATCTTCCCGGACCTCATTTCCCCACATGAACACTTCCTTAGCTGGACTTTATCCTGAGAGATAATCATTATGTGAGGAAATTTTGCTGCACTGGACAAGCAAAGGCTCTATCTGAACATTTCCTGATTAGATGTGTATTAGCTCATTTATCTACAGTGGACTCTCAGTCTGTAACTGAAGCCTCTCTTTTTTCCCCCCGTCCTGCCTCAATTGATATTGCTTTCCTGCTCTCAACTGAGAGAGTATTTGCAGCAATTGTTATTGTATTTTTCTCTTTTCTTTTATCTGGGCTGATGCGCTGGGCCGAAGGCAAAAGTCTTTAATACTGCAAACACATAACAATCCAAACTCTGGAAGGCCTTATCTGAGGAAAAACAAAACAAAGCTTTGTCTTCCAGAAGTACACAGTGAGAAGACTCTGCAGTGTCAGTCTGCTTTGTGTTAAGTGTCCCACTGTCACAAATGTGCACAGCCACGCTGCCTGGTGTTAAATCTCTCCCATGAACACACTCCGACACACAGAAACAAGCTCTTTTTGTCTTCATTAAGTTACTTTTTCTCTTACGACAGTTTTCCCTCTTTGTGTTCTTGTCTTTTATGTGTTTGCACTGTTTCAGCTTGTTTCTAACATTCTGATTGACTTCTGCTCCGTTAGCAAGCCATTTGGCTGATGGTGTGTTTGTGTACATCATGCTCCTGTATGTATGTTGTATGCATTTACTCAGTTTTTAGATTTTTTGATTTGATTGATTATTTCATGGCTTTTTTTGCTTTTAATCACCAGTTTCTACATCTATATGAGAGAAATTATTCTTTTGTCTTCCTGTAAAAGGTTTTCATATATTTGATGACTCATCACTCATCATCACTTTGAAGACTTTATGTTGTGGTAGCTAGCAGAACAAATACTGTAAGGGGAGGTGTGTGTTTGGATATCAGTGGGCTAAAACTTTTTCATCTCTAAAGGAATGTTGGTCTAATTTCCTATTTCTCCTTCATCCTCCTCCTCCTGATCTGACACCACCAGTGAGGGGAGGTGTGTGTGGAGGCCAACTGTACTCTGCAGCTCTCTATTGCTCTGAATTCACTTAAGCCATGCCCACCATTTAGTGGTCCAGTCAGAAAATCTGAAGGATTTAGTTTATGTTTAAATACGTCACAGCACAGAAGCTAAAGACACCCTATCACTATCTTCCGTCTCACTGTGACTTTAAAGAAACTATATTTGCTATTTTCATGGCAGCACAAAGACGAGAGCAAACAGCGCTACGACAAGTTGGTAATTTCCTGACCTTGAAAAGTGCTTTTCCTCTCTGTGCCAAGCACAGCAAGCGTGGCGCTACTAAGAGTGCAACTAAAACAATGTTATCAAGCAAGCAGATATAAACTGAGATTTGCTCCGCTTGAGGTGAAAAGTTCAGTGGCGGTATGATTTCATTGCAAAGAATTGTAAGTAAATATAACATGCCACATTTTCTCTATAAGAGACAAGTTCAGAATTGTTCTCTTACTGTGTGCACCATTCTGCATTACTGTGACACGCAGACACAGTGATCATCCCTTCTTTAGAAGCTGTATTAACTGTCTGTTTGCGTACCTGCAGGTCCACCATCCTTCAGCAGCAGTTTAACCGCGTGGGCCGGGTGGAGCACGGCTCCGTGGCGCTGCCAGGGGTGATCCGATCTGGCTCCATTGGCACAGAGTCACTCAGCATGGGCACCATGCCATCTGCTCAGCAGCAGATCACAATGGGTCAGATGCACCGTGGACACATGCCACCGCTGGTAAGAACAGTACAGCAGAAGGGCTCTCAGTATGTTTTACATTCATTGAAGAATTTCTGTTAAAGGAGTAAGCTACACTTATACGAGTTTATTTCATGTGGTAAAACTGGACAGAAGTATCATCATCCTCCACTATGTCACCTTTTTTTTTCCCCTCCTCGTGGCTGCTCCCTCCACATGCAAACAATTAGCTAGAATCTTCTTTAGTGAGGTTTCCTGTAAAATCACTCAAGGCTACATTGTGTAAGACGCTCTATTTTCCTTCATGTGTAGAGTTCAGCACAGCAGGCTCTGATGGGAACCATCAACACCAGTATGCAAGCTGTTCAGAAGGCTCAGATTGACCTGGGGGAGGTTGACAACCTGCCACCACTGGGACAGGACATGGTAAGCTACACATGGCTGCGCATGGACAGTTATAATAAAACCAACAAGACAAGAACACACTCATACTTAATACATATTATGGTAATATGTCACTTTGGTGTATTTTATTTATGCAGTATAATGACTTTAGGTGTCGTCTACCTCTGTCTTTGTGCATAGGCGTCCAAGGTGTGGATCCAGAACAAGATGGACGAATCAAAACACGAGATTCACTCTCAGGTCGACGCCATCACTGCAGGAACAGCCTCTGTCGTCAACCTCACAGCTGGTCAGTGGCGTTAACATGACTCAGCAGAATGTGATAAAACCCTGACAGCATGACAGTGGAGCAAGGCTGCAGTACATTATACATTGTTGTAGCCTTTGTGGCATTTATTGTAAATAAAATGGTTTAAGTCCTTCAGGAACCCTGAAAGTCTTAAGACCCACAGTTTTTATGAGTCATTTAGGGGGTTCTATTTTTTGTTATCTGGCCAGTTAGCGACTTCAAAGCAGAACCTTCACATCAGTCCGTCACTCATTAACAGCATTGTAGATCATGTATGAAGTCTAATGGTTCCCTCATATCCCGCTGTGGTGAATATGGGAGAGTGAATTTTGAACCATTCAAGTTTAAAATCAGTTGATCAGTCAGCTGTTTTTTATTTTTTTTGCAGTTTGTTATCTGTAATTTCTGTACTTTCTCAAGTGTATTTCCCAGTGCTTAAATGGACTAATGTGTTTTATGCAGAGTCTCTAATTATACTTGAAAGCAAAATGTTGACCCTTGGTTGAATTTTAGTCAATTTATACATATCAGTGAATCTTAAGGAGAGTCACTGGAGAGCATGTTGCATTTTTCTGTCCTGGGGGTTTGAATTAAATGGCTCTATTTTTCTGATGGTCTTTCTTATTCTGTCATTTCTCCTCCTACTCTCCTCAACAGGCGACCCGACCGACACAGACTACACAGCAGTGGGCTGCGCCATCACCACCATCTCCTCCAACCTGACAGAAATGTCAAAGGGTGTGAAGCTGTTGGCTGCACTGATGGAGGATGAGGTGGGCGGAGGTAACGACCTGATGAAGGCTGCCCGGACACTAGCAGGGGCCGTGTCTGACCTGCTGAAGGCTGTGGAGCCGGCATCTGGAGAGGTGAGCAAAGGAACCTCAAACTCTGAGATCATAATACAACTTCATGTGTCAAACATATCAAATTCGCCTTCTTAATAGATGCACAGTACATGGCAACCTTAAAATTGTCAGTCTGTCTTTACACTTAACTACACTTTCCCTCCTTCTATGTCCATCTGCACATCTGACATATTGAAGGATGCAGACCTGTTTAATCATGTTTAAGACCAACACAGCAAATAAAGCACATAATGTTAGATATTAGCGTAGAAAAGGAATAAAGGAATATATATTGAGCCCAAACCAAATGGAGGAGGAGAGGTCAATTGTTGAAAGAGTTGCAAAATGGAGAAAGTGTAGTCTGACTTTGGATTTGGGCCCATGCAGCAACCGAACGTTTCACTATTTGTGTTACTTGAAATGCCAGATTTAGTATTTTGTTATCTTCACATAAAATGCTTTTTTCTGTCCAAATTGGCAACGACAAGCTAAAAAGTTAATTAAATTAGCCACAGAGCAGCTCTACCATGAGACAATGTATCGTCTCTTAATAATGCAGCATCTCTCCTAGTCTTCCAAACTACACTTAATTACATTAACATCCTGTGCTGCTGGCCAGCTTCAGCTAACTGAATTGTCCTGGCTGCTTCTGAATAAAGACCTCTGACTGAGGCTGAGCTGAAACACAGCTAGATTAAAAATACTGCAAAGCACACATGGTGAATAATTCACTTGTGAGTCTCTGCATCTGCTTGTGTTGCAGGACTTTAATGTTCTCACTGGTGTCTGTTAAGAGTTTGTTATTGTTTTATTTTTGTGGAAGAAACATTCAGGAGTTAATGAACTGCACAGTGTTGGGCTGGTAATCTACATAATGCACAGGTTTATCTATCTTAAACTTGTGCATTGTGGATGCTGTTTGTCAGACAGATAATATGTGGCTGTAGGCTCCTTAGATGAAGACATGTAGGCTCTCTTTAACTGTGTGTTTGTGTAGGAATATTATGAATCACTCCAGCACTGATGCAGCATACAGCACATTAAAACACTGTGCAGGTTAAGTAGAAGCCATATCTCAAGATGCCAGATGATGCTGTTTCAAATCAAGCGTCTAAATGCAGTTTCACATCCTGATGGCTTTGTGTGTGTGTGTGTGTGTGTGTGTGTGTGTGTGTGTGTGTCTGCAGCCCAGACAGACCGTGCTGACAGCAGCAGGCAGCATCGGCCAGGCCAGTGGAGACCTCCTGCGCCAGATTGGAGAGAGCGAGACAGACGAGAGGTTCCAGGTGACACTGCATTCCATCCATTTGTCATAATCACTGCTCTGTGTAATGTTCAAAGAAAACTTGAGTATCCAGGAACTGCTGCTCAGCTAATCAAAAACACATTGTAACCAGGGGAATATGGAGTGAACACTAGTATATTCAAACAAGTTTTTTTCATTATTTAACCAGAGTTTCCAGAGTTTTTAGTTTGAACAGACAAAAAATGTATATAAAAGGTGTATAAAGTTGCTGATGAGATGTCTTGTGTTTTCTTCCTGCTTTGCTACCTGTTTTGCAGGATATCCTGATGAATCTGGCCAAAGCGGTGGCCAACGCCGCAGCCATGTTGGTGCTGAAGGCCAAGAACGTGGCCCAGGTTGCAGAGGACACCGTTCTTCAAAACCGAGTCATTGCTGCAGCCACCCAGTGTGCCCTGTCCACCTCCCAGCTGGTGGCATGTGCCAAGGTACAGGAACATGTCTGCTGGACACTCAAATGTTATGGATTAATCTGCCCCTCCAATAAAACAAGAGTGCTTTGTGAATAAGTGTGTATGCTGAGCATTCACCAATGCTACCAAGCATGAAATGTGAGGCTTATTGTACTAAATGGCTCACATCACATCAGTATTTGTATAATATGCAGTCAATTCTCCAACAATAAATTTAGCAGATATGCAAATACTTGCAAATACTAAATGATGCTCTGGTGGTGTAATGTTTTTTTTAATTTATTATGTCAGCTCTGTCTCGGATTTGAATATTATTGTTATTTGGGAAGCTATTTGGTTAAGTGCATGACGATAATTTCTCATTTTGTATTTCACCGTATCTTATAAGCAGACTGTGCAGTGAGGTTTGGTAAATAGAGGCTTTATTTCCTCAAATATTTGAATAACCTAAGATTTGTCTGCAGCTTAAAAAACTATTTTTGGAGTGTGAATATCAGGATGCACTAAAGCACTGTTAAATACCCAATCATATTTGCACATCCATAATTGTACAACCCACATGCTTCTAATTAGTTTAAATGCCCTCCTGGCAACTCCTGAATAGTTGCATTTACTAAACAAATCCTTACCTCTCTGCATGGTACTGTGATGAAAACCATCTGCTGAATCCCTTTCAGATAGATATTTCTCTAATCTGTTTCCTCTGTTCTTTGTGAAATGTGATTTGTAATTTATTGATGAAAAGACTTTTATAGCAGTGCGTTTATACCAACGTAGTAGATATTTATGGTTTGTGTTTGAGTCACATTAGGGAAGTTAAATGCAGATTACTTTGAGCTAAAATGATTAACTGATTAATTTATTTGTCAATCCACAGAAAATTAATCTGCAACAATTAATTATTTTAGATTATGTTCATTATATTTGATTAATTGTATTGAGTAATTTTTAAGTGTTTTCTTTGTCCTTTATGATAGAAAACTGAATATAGAGGTTTTATGTCCTCTGTTATTACATAACTATTGTTTTTTTTTTCCACTTTTCACCTTCATTTCTCTCTCCCTTCCATGTTGTTGTAGGTGGTGAGTCCCACCATCAGTTCCCCTGTTTGCCAGGAGCAATTAATCGAAGCTGGAAAGCTGGTGGATCGCTCAGTGGAGAGCTGCGTCCAGGCCTGCCTCTCAGCCACAGAGGATGGCGAGCTCCTCAAACAGGTAAGTTTGACACATGATGCACTTAACTGTGGTCCTCCATGTATGATTTTCTCCTTTTTGTTTCAGAAAATACTGTAACAAGTTGTATCACGAGTTTTACCCAGACAACACTAATTAGGAGCAAATGAGTTGACTGTTGTGTTTTCTTTTTCTTTTTTTTCATGTAAACCACACCAGACGTTTTTTAATGCCTCTGCGCTGGGAACAGCCATGCCCAGAGGCATTATGTTTTCAGGCTGGAATTTCTTCAAATTTGGCACAAACGTCCACTTGGACTCAAGGATGAAATGATTAAAATTTGGTGGTCAAAGGTCACTGTGACCTCACAAAACATGTTTTTTGGTCATAACTCAAGGATTCATACACTAATTATAACAAAGTTTCACACAAATGTCTAATAGGATAAAATGATGAAGTGATGACATTTTATATTCAAAAGGTCAAAGGTCAACTTCACTGTGGCATCATAATGTACTGCAAAAACATTTTTCTGGCCATTATTCAACGCCATAACTCAGGAACAGAAGCGGAGATTGTGACCGTATTTCACATTTGTTCGGCTACTGAATTGGTGACACTAATCTTGAAACTGTGGTGATTGTATAGATCTTCTGTGCTGTCGGGTTGAAGATGTGTGTGAAGCATCCATGTTTTAGAATTTGTAGCTTCTTTGCAGAAACATCCATATCTGAAGTATTGTCTACTGTCATGGCTACAACTTTGTATTCTATCAGAATCAGTTTAATTGGCCAAACATGTGAACACATACAAGGAAAATACACTTAATACCTTTGTATTAAATTCCTTCAAAGTCTTCACTACAAATATTATGAGCCTGGACAGACATGGATGTAAACTGTAACTTGACTGTTTGGTGGAGACATACAGTATTTCTAGTTTATTCAGAGAATTCTGTTTGTGCACTAACACACGGCTTAAGAAGCAATGAAGATAATGAGCCCGGTGTGCCTCTCCCCAGCCTGCTGGAATAAGAAGCAGGGAATAATGCAGCTTAAGAAACACAGCACTAACATTGATGATGTGCACCTCCTGTGTTGAAGGTGAGTGCAGCAGCCAGTGTGGTGAGTCAGGCTCTGGGAGATCTCCTGCAACACGTCCGGCAGTACACCTCAAGGGGGGAGCCTATCGGGCGCTACGACCAGGCCACAGACACCATTATGACCGTCACTGAGAGTATCTTCAGCTCAATGGGAGACGCAGGTGAGCCCAAAAGAGGATTTTGCTTGGAGATGAAAAGCTGGGAAGATTAGAGACTAAATAAAATTAAACTACTGAATATATATTGAACTTAACGCACTTTTGTTTGTGACTGATGTACGGTACTTAGGTTAAGGAACTTAATTAATTGCCCTTTTACTGAAAATTTATTTTTGATTTGACAAGCAGTCATGGTTTAAACAGTCATTAGCAGGATAGCAGAACCTGTGAGGTTTTAGTTTTTATTTTAGTCAGTCAGTCAGTCGGTCAGTCAGTTGGTCCAGACTGAATTATTTTAACAATTATTGCATGAAATGCCATGAAATTCAGTAGAGGTAATCATGGTCCCCAGAGGATGCATCCTGATGACTTTGGTGACCCGCTGACTTTTCCTCTAGTGCCACCATGAGGTTTACATTTGTGGTTTTGAGTGAAATGTCTTTACAGCCATTGTATGGTTTGCCATGACATTTGGTACACAATTTGTCCAATACTACATTAATAATAATTATAGTTATACAGTATGTTATAAATATAAGCACGCTAACATGCTAAATCAAGATAGTTTACATGGTAAACATTACCTGCTTAACATCAGCATTTTAGCATTGTCTTTGTTAGCATTTAGCTTAAAGCACCTCTTTGCCTAACAAACCCGTTAGCATGACTTTAAACTCATCTTGTTGATAATACAGCTGGTAATTGAAAATAAAGGGTTAAATGATTTTATAGAATTATCAAAAATAAAACCCAAGAAACTATAAAAGATAAAGGCAAGGTAGTTGATGGAACCAGCCACAGAGTCTCTACTTAAAAACAGTATAATTTTGGCCGCTGTCGTGCTTTGAAATTGAATCTAAAATGTGGCTAAGTTTGACATATATCTTGGTTTAAAAAAGTGATGAAAAAGCACCAACTATATCTACTCTAAGCTGTAAAACTTGCTTGCCACTACAGCTCTAAAGTTTTTGTTTCTCAGTATATGTCTACTGTGTTATCAGTTTCTGCTTCATCCCATCTTCTCCTCTGTGGCATGATGATGGGTTTGAATGGACTGCTGTCAGCCCGGGTGCAGCCACAGAGAGAAGCTGACAGTGATGTTAACAAGTCTGACAGCGGTGAAAGACAGGAAGATAGAAAGCGATGCAGAGAGAACGTCCCGGCCCAGCGGTCAGCTTGGCTGGACTGATTGGTTTGATAGATCAGTAGAATGACTGTTTGCTCTGTCGAGGCCTGAATACACACAGCCAGTGGGAGAATACCGCCTTTGAACTGGTGTCAGATATGTCAGGTTATGTCACACCTGGCAGTCGGGTACAAAAATGTGTGGTGAGAGGAATTAAAAAAAAGAGTGAATTCTTCTGTTGTCAAGTGTTGGCACATCAGCTGATATATTTACATGAATTATAGCGGCATGCTGCCAGATATCTTTTGTGTTGTGCCAGGTCTGCTTTGACAGAGAGAATTTAGACGCTGTGTCTTTCCATCCCCTTTTGTCTTACCTCATTAGTCTGATTCTTTTTTTTTTTTTTTCCAGAGGGAGTCAGACACACCGGGGCTGGTGGAATAGTTACATCCAAGAACAATTTCAGTCAGTCAGCTACCGGTGTTATACAGATCTAATTAGGGAGACCATCACAACAGTGTGAGAAATTCAGCCACATTGTTTCTTTTTGCATCTTGTTTTCTCCCACCAGGTGACATTCACACCCTTCATGTTTGACTGCTAGCTATTGCTTACTACTTCAAACAGTCCCAGTATGAGTCAACACACCATCAGCCATTTTAACAAGTAAACTTTGAATTTTCTCTTACTGCTAAAAAATTAAGGGGTATCAAATTCAATGTCAAAGTCAATGCAGTCTTGTTGAAATATTTATCTGCTTCACTAAGGTTTGCCAGCACTCCAATACTTGCATCCTTATTCCTAAAAAAGGTCGTCAACCATACAGTCGTGTGTCCATTATTACAAGTAGTTGAAGAAATGATGATGGATTTATGATTTATTATTTTTAGTCTAAATTGTTCATGACAACTCGATAGCGTTAAGCAATTATGTTTTTAAATTTACATAAGTGTCACTCGAGTAATCTCTAACGAGTATGACTCATACATTTGCACTTTTCTTCTCTCTCTCTCTCTCTCTCTCCCCCCCCCCTCTCTCTCTCTCTCTCTCTCTCTCTCTCTCTCTCTCCCTCCCCCTCTCCCCCCCCCCCCCCCCCCCCCCCCCCCTCTCTCTCTCTCTCTCCCCCTCTCTCTCCTTCCTCTTACCTCTCCCCACCTTTGTCTTTTCTCCCCCACTGTTCTTCCTCTCAGGAGAGATGGTCCGTCAGGCTCGGGTGTTGGCTCAGGCCACCTCAGACCTGGTGAACGCCATGAGGTCTGATGCTGAAGCTGAGGTGGATGTCGACAATTCTAAGAAGTTGCTGGCAGCTGCTAAACTGCTGGCTGACGCAACTGCAAGGATGGTGGAGGCAGCAAAGGTAAACTGGCTATGAAACATAAAGTATATCATATTTTGGGGGATTATTTTCCATTAAAAGTTTTGGTTTCGATCATTGGATTGTCATTTCTTTAAGACCAGATAAAGATCTACAGCGCTGGGTTTAGCTGCACTACAAGATGACCTTTTCAGTGACAGCAGAGGGGAAAGAGTGGGGCGTGTGTGTGTTTGTGAAACAGAGAGAGGATGACAGTGTGGAAAGTGATTCTGCTCAGCCTTGTTTGTAAGGTGTTTTTTTTTTTTCACTGAAAAAACAACCTTTTAAAACTTCTTTTAATAAAACTTGATGGCATGGACTGATCTTTCATTTGATCTTTAACACCTGAATCCCAGCGTGTGTTTCTGAAAGTGGTTTAACATTGTAATTTGGTGATATGATAAAGTCAACATCTGCAAACATGGACCGCTTTCCAAGATGGAAAGTTGAAATTTCTGACCAAATTTGTGGGTGTGTAGGATTTTAGTTTAAGATATGCAATTTAAATTAGTTTTGTCTGGGTTTAGGATTCCTGTTAAGAATCTGGAAAGACCGGGTGTGCTCTCATTGTGTCTTTGTTCCATTACTTCATCTCTATACTGCAGCTCCAGGATTTGTCTCTTGTACTGGTGTCTGACCAAAGCGAAGACTTGCAAAAGCTGTGCTTGCTGTTTGATGTGAAAGGGTCAATACATGCTATGGCTTTGTGACTCTGTTTGTAAACTGGGTTTAATTTGGCTCTGATGCCTTTTAGTTCTAGTTTGTTTTCTACAATAATTATTGTAGAATTACTGTGAAACTAGTAGATAATGAAGGCAACCTGTAGTCCCAGGCAAAAAACAAGAAATGCCATCTTACTCACACCATGTGCTATATTAATCCTTCAACATTGAATGTTGAATGCATTTTAAGGAACTGAAACTTGATAACCAGTCCATTTCTTTAAACATTTATTGATGCAGGGTGTGATATGACTCTTTGGTTTGAACTGTACAATAATATGTCAGAGCAGCACTGAGATTTATCATGCATTTAGTCTTTATGCCTCAAGTTTTTAGCGAAACATGATTTAAGACCAAGACGACATCAAACTCTTTCCTCCCAGACAGCTCCAGGGGAGGTTTAGCTTTGCCACTGACCCCCATCTTCCTCTATCCCAACTCTTTATCTCCTATCTCTCCACATCACTCTCATTATCTCTCTACCGAATCACAGATTGATATTAATAGCTCTCCACTTCCACCATGAAAATTAAATGACGCCTTCCAGCTGGTTAGTCGAGTTTGATGCCAGACTTATCAACCGTCACAGCTGTATATTTATCTGTGTCAGTGGAGGCTGAGACCTTAGCCAGCCGTTGCCTTGGTAACTGATTAATTGAGCTTGTGTTGTATATGCATGGACGATGTATTCACTTATTTTTCTTACTTAATGCTTAAGTTAGGTAATGATTTGCTTTAGTTAACTTTTTGTGCATGTACTGTATCAGTGTGAAACAGACCCTGCTTTTTGAGGGCTGGTTTCCTGTGATGAATTTTTGCATGTGATATCTTGTTAGTCCCTCTGGAAATCAGCACTTTTTTAATAATTATGCAAATTAGCCGTGCTATTTAAGTGGTGGCAGTGGTTGCCAACAGGCAGATGACAGCTGCAAACTCCACTGACTTGAAGCTGGTCACTAACATCATTTTACAAAATATGCAACTACTTAACAGCAAAACAATCTTTTTTTTGTCTGTTTGTACACTTGTGTGCCTTGTTGATAGTGATATCTCTGTGACTTCTGCCACCAGCAGCTGTGGGGTTAAAAATAGCCTTAATGACATGGATTTTCAGTTGCGTAAACACCCACCTCTCCGTGTAGCTGCAGGTGAAGCTACCAAGTTCCCAGTTAATTAACCTAATGGCATCAGGCTTAGCTTTCTCTCCAACAGCGGGAGACACAGAGGCGCTAAGTGATATTGGTCTCCGCACAACCCAGTTAACTTTGGTACTGCTAGATACACAAACAGCAAGATAAAAAGGTCTGTTCGCTAATGTGAATTAACAGCATCTCTTGACATTCAGCCATTAACAAAGCACTGATTGTTTGAGCGAAGAGGAGCTGCAGCTGAGTTTGAGTGTAGTGATTAAGTCTGCGTCATTTCCAAAGATCTGTGTGCACTGATTGGATATTCTGAGATTATGTGTATGTGTTGATGGCAGCCGTGTAGGTATGTCTTCCGCTCGCCTCAGTAGGTGTGTGTGTGATGTGATGAATGCTAACAGTCACTCAGAAATGTTAATGCTTGTCAAAAAAAGTGCAAAAATCATCATGAAATAGCTTTTTTTTAAAGACTGTAGAAAGTCAGGGAATATTAGAATTGGATTATCCAAGAATATACCTGAATGTATTGTTTTCTTTGTCTTCCCTGCTCTATACGAGCTGCTGGCCCACCTGGCTCACAAGCCGTGTATGCTGATCACTGTTCGTGTGTGTGTGTGTGTGTGTGTGTATTCTCAGGGTGCAGCAGCGTACCCAGAGAACGAGGATCAGCAGCAGAGACTGAGGGAAGCTGCGGAGGGGCTGCGTGTGGCCACCAACGCTGCTGCTCAGAATGCCATAAAGAAGAAGCTGATCAACAGACTGGAGGTTAGTGATGACAGTTTAACTTTTACCTGCAAACACTTTGTTGCTACGTCCACTTTACCACACTTTGACCTGAGTGAAATGGCAACTTCAGAAAGAGGCCGTTTCTTCCTGAATTTAAAGGTGCAGTGTGTAGAATATAGTGGCATCGGAACGGACTTGGCAGAAATGTAATATAATATTTATAAGTTTTTGAAAATGAAAAAACACCCATCCTAAATGTCACCATCTCTGATGTACCATATGTTAGGATACTGTATCGCCATCTATAAAGTGCAAGTGAGGGCACCAAAGCTCAGCGAGTATTACATCTTGATTTCTGTAGCATATCATTTACCATTAAATGTCAAATTTTTACACAGATTTAGTTTGTCACTTTCTAAAATGGTCCTTAACTTGGAAAAAAGGTGTGGCTCATTGACTTATGGACCCATTTAACTCATCAACAGAGTTTCAGAGGGTTTGTTACTCAGTTTACAGGCTGGGTCGTCCCTTATCATTTGATATTCTGTTATGATGTGCAGTTGTATGCATGTTTTACTTTATCATTATGAGTTATATGTAATATTAGGATTTTTATTATCTACAATAACTTCTTAGTTTTGAATTAACGGGGTGAGACCTTAATTTGAACTTGATTATTTAAGGACCGACCTTTTTTATTGTGCTGTATTTACATTCTAATACATGGATGTTTAATAATGTATTTATTGCAGCTTACATCGCCAGATATGCTTTTAGCTTAACATTGTGTGTTAAGAAAATACAAACACATAGAAAAATTATCAGGACTGTAATTTTAAATCACTTATACCACACATTCGACACTAGAATCTTTTAACATCCGGTCAGAGGTATGACTTTAGAGGCCTCTGAATGGATACTTGAAAATGGACTGATACAGGCACCACAGTTACTATATTTTACATGTGGATATGTCCTAATATTCCTCAGAATGCTGCCAAGCAGGCTGCGGCTGCAGCCACACAGACCATCGCTGCTGCTCAAAATGCTGCCGCCTCCAACAAGAACACTGCTGCTCACCAGCAGCTGGTGCAGAGCTGTAAGGTGGGGATGTTTTTATTTTTAGGTTTTCTGTCTTTTATATATTAATAAATCTTAATGTTCGGTTTTCCTCACACTACTTTTTCATGTCCTTATCAGCTGCTTAATGTCACTGTATCAGGTGCATCTAAATTGCTTACTTGATGGTACATAGATTTTAGACAAAAAGATTTTTTACTGCTCAGTTCTGACTGTGTATTTATGCTTGTCTTTATGCGTGTATGTGTTTTTTGTGTGTATAGGCGGTGGCTGACCACATCCCACAGCTTGTCCAGGGGGTGCGTGGCAGTCAGGCTAAACCAGAAGACCTCAGTGCACAACTAGCCCTCATCATCGCCAGCCAGAACTTCCTACAGGTGCAAAACACACACACACACACACACACACACACACACACACGCAGACACACACACACACACAGGCCCCATCATTTCTTACCTTTGAGAAGGGATTGTTAAAACTTTTATGTCCCCATAGAGCAACTTCTCTCCTGCCTTGGGAACCAGGCTGAAAAATGTATAAATAGTGTTTCTTCCATGTGGGGACCCATTAAAAATAGGCCTGTAACCTCTTTCTGGTGTAACAGTAAAAGACGCACTGCAGTGGTAGGATTATGTGTTTAAAGCCCCAGTAGTACTTTTAGAACTGAGCATAAATACATGTACCTATTGGTGAAATTGCAACCATATAATTTAACCTATGTTCATTGCTGCCTGGAGCAACATTTAGTTAATAAATAGTCTCTTACTGGTCCAAGGGAAAAATATTTTTTATTAAACATTTTAGACTTTGTTTTATTAAAAAGCCATTTTACTTTTTTCCCCTCACTGCAGCCTGGTAGTAAGATGGTGACCTCGGCCAAGTCATCTGTTCCCACGGTGACGGATCAGGCTGCAGCCATGCAACTGGGCCAGTGTGCCAAGAACCTGGCCACCTGCCTGGCTGAGCTGAGGACGTCTGCACAGAAGGTAGGACACAAACGCTCAGAGGCATTCATACATATAGCAGGGCATGCAGGTAGTCACTGCCAGTTAGACACAAGAGCTTACATGCAAAAACTTGACACACTTGCATCATTCCAGAAATGTACTTTACCTCTCTGGATCATTTATAATAAACTTACTGTGTAAAATCATGAAATGGACAAAAATAGAGACATTTTAACTAGCAGGAACTGACAGCAGAATATATTTTTGTTGAAGGATGACTACTTACAAGTGCAAAACATACTGTAAGTAATAACCTTTTGTAACCAAGTGAACTGTGAGCAATAGTACAGTAAGACCTACTTTATTTACTAGGCTCATGAAGCTTGCGGCCCCATGGAGATCGACTCAGCGCTCACTGCTATCCAGACCTTGAGAAGTGAGCTGCAAGACGCCAAGCAGGCTGCTGTTAATGCCCAACTGAAACCACTACCTGGAGAATCAGTAAGAGACTTTTTGGACCCCTAAGATTGCTTTGACTTGCATTAAGTTTGATCTAGATATACAAAAGGTATTGACCGCAAGCAGTGGTTTCACACAGCCTAATATTTAGTTTTTATTTGCTTATTTATAAAGCTGCTGTTTTATTTCTCAGCTGGAGAAATGTGCTCAGGATCTGGGCAGCACTTCCAAGTCAGTAGGATCCTCTATGGCTCAGCTGCTCACCTGCGCTGCACAAGGAAATGAACACTACACAGGTTGGTACTGCTGACTTTTTTTGCAAAAATGTGCCAGACTGGTTGTCTTTGCAGTTACCAGCACTGTTTGCATCACAGTACACACTGTGGACAAAGCTTCTCTCTCTTTTTCACATGACTTTAAAATATTTGAACTGCTTGAGAAATGATTGAATAATTCAATCCAATAACCCAATAATACAGCATTAAAAGTCAGTTAATATTTCGCCTGATCTCAGTTAGTGTTTTACTGCTTTGTATGAAGCAGTAGGGTAAAGTAAGCCAAATAAAGATTTTCTTAAAACATACTAATCTTGCATGTTTGATCTCTTCAGTATTTCCAGGAGACTTTTCATTACCTTTACAGTGTCTCTCTCTCTGTCTCAGTGTTTTTATAGTTCTCCATAGAACCTGAGGAGAAATGTTCCTCTTGGCTGGAACGTCTTTTCCTTCCCTTAAGTAATCTTGTTATAACATATAATATGTGACTGAGAGTCTTATTGTTGCTTCCAGCCTGTGAGGCAAACAACTCTAGGACCAAATTGCTTGTTTTGCTGGCTGCAACACATTTGCCCAGACAGATATTATGTTTTATACATTTAACAAACATTCTGTACAAATATGTGGCCAGTTGCATTGGGAAATTAACACATGATAGTGACATTATCTTGTCATAAAGTATCATAGCTGTAATGCAAATGATCTACAATGCGTCTGCAATACTTTGTCTGACTGTAGCTGTCGTCTGTCAAATCCTAACCATGTGTAGGAATAGCAGCCAGGGAGACAGCTCAGGCCCTGAAAACACTGGCCCAGGCGGCCCGCGGCGTGGCTGCCTCCACCACAGACCCCAAGGCCGCTGCTGCCATGCTGGACTCTGCTCGTGATGTCATGGAGGGCTCAGCGCTTCTCATTCACGAGGCCAAGCAGGCACTGATTTCCCCCGGAGACGCTGAGAGTCAGCAGAGGCTTGCACAGGTGAGATGATGTAGGATTGCTCGAGGTTACGGAGGGTATAGGTGGTGCTTGTTTGTGCTTTTTAACACCACGAGTCACTCCTGATGCTGTAGCCTGGAACATTCAGTGCGAGCGTCATCTTTCTGTGCCTGTGCCAGTGAGCTAAATGCACCAAATGTCACAGCAAAGTTGAATCTGCAAGTTGTCAAAAATATACTCAGACTTTTTTTTTTTTTTTTTAAAGCACTGATTCACTTTCTTCAGTTACTCTTGCCTCCTCATCTCATTTAGTTCATTTAAAATGCACAGCAACATTTTCTCACCATATACAGTGTATGTGTGTGTCATTAATGTTATTTTAGTTACACTTCTAATTCATTACATATCAAACACAGTATTTTAACTTGAAACATTTGGTTGAGTCACGGATTTGGACTTAAAAATGTTCTTAAGTTTAATGATGCTTAACATTTCATTGAACTTACTCTGCTGTCTTTTACATTTACACAATATTGTGACTTTTAAAGATGGCTAAAAATAATCTGTTTTATTTGTACGAAATGAAACATGCAGCCATGTAGAACTGAAAGGAACATCAGCTTTTTTTGCCTACAGCACTTTTTCCTTTGCTGTATTTTGTTATGGTCTAAGCCAGGTAAATATCTACATCTGCTCAGTAGCACATGAAACTGAACACCTGTCAAATATAGCAGGGGACTTCTATAATAAACCTGGTGGCATATATATAGGCCAAGTAGTTTAATTATTTATGACTTGTCCCTCTCATACAAATTGAATAAATTATGTGTTTCTCAATAGACATAATAATACAGATAAATTAAGAAGGAAAAACATAGATGAGGCAGTTTTTTCTATCTTGAAAAAATAGTCTATTATAATATTTTGTCATCTGAAATTGAGCGTAAATTGCCTCTGTCTGCTCCATTTCAAGTTGTCATGTGCTTCTTGTTTTGGCCTCTGTGATGTGACAGCCCAGTTAGCATTTCGTTGCACAACCAAACAGAACACAGACATATTTGTTCTTTGTAAAAGAAAAAAAACAGAAACTTCCAAACAGTGACATCAGTTAATCTGCATGACTGCCTTGCTCATTTTAATTTTAAATTCAGATTTCTAGCTCAACCTGGTCGCCTGTACACACTCTTGTGTATAGTTAACACCTTCTAACCTGCTTTCCTTTGAACCTGCTGTGTGTTCCAGGTGGCCAAGGCTGTGTCTCATTCCCTGAACAACTGCGTCAACTGTCTGCCTGGCCAGAAGGATGTGGACATGGCTCTCAAGAGCATCGGGGAGGCCAGCAAGAAGCTTCTGATAGAAACTGTGAGTACACAGCTCTGCCAGTATAAAATTACATCACACATGGGCCATTGTGCTGATATATTACTGCTTGGAGATTCAAGAAATACTTAATATTAGTTGTTTCTCTGATATGATGTGTGATCATTCTGATTTTCTGTCCTCCATTCAGATCCCTCCGGCCTCCAAGTCATTTCAGGAGGCTCAGAGTGAGCTGAACCAAACTGCAGCGGACCTGAACCAGTCAGCAGGTGAGGTGGTCCACGCCTCTAGAGGCTCCAGCGGCCAGCTGGCAGTGGCCTCTGGGAAGTTCAGCCAAGACTTTGATGAGTTCCTTGATGCTGGCATCGAGATGGCCGGGCACACACAGGTTTGTCTTGTTGTACTGTGTATCCGTTTCACAAGAACATCAAAGTCTTTAAAATATATACCTACATTTTTTTCATTCAGTTGACATAACGGTAGCACTTTTTAAAATATATATACTGGACAAATGACTGCTCAGAACTGCAAGTGGACACAGGAAGAGTTTACACGATCTTGAAAATATTTCCACATGTTGATGTGCATTTCAGAAGAAGGACGACCAGGTGCAGGTGATCGGTAACCTGAAGAACATCTCCATGGCTTCCAGCAAGCTGCTGCTGGCTGCTAAGAGTCTGTCCGTGGACCCTGCAGCAGCAAATGCCAAGAACCTGCTAGCAGCTGCCGCACGGTACCACAACTAACCACACACACATTTAAACATACAGTGTGTAGGGTTAATGCTTCTATTCAAAGTGTGTATATTGTTATATCTTCTTATAAGCTCTATGTCTATGTATTTCCTATTTAAATTGTTAAGTTGCAGTCTGATTGCACAACACGCTAAGCATTCGACTGGATTATGTTCATTCCGTCTTCTCAGGAAAGCAGTGATTGCTAGTCTGAAAGAACTTCATGCAGCCAGTGTGATGGTGCTGCCTCTTAAATTTTCTGATGATATATCTTAAGATCTGAGTGTCCTACGACAATCTTAACATTATATTTTCATCCAATGTTTAAAAGCTTTGTTTTCAAACCACTAAGCAGTAAGTAACTCATTCGACTTCTTGAAACATGGTGATATTATCCAAGTCTATTCCTTTATGATATCCAAAATGCAGAGACATCTGCTCACCATTAGAGTCATAACTTAGTCATAAAAGGCTTTAATGGTGCTGATTGTAGCTGCCAATCTCACTCGTAATTCAAAAAATAAGAACAAACCTTCCAAAGACGAGAAGAATTTAGGGTTTCAAATTGAGATGCAAACGGAGATACACTAATGGACTTTACTTACACACAAAAGTAAATGTGCCCATACATGTCAAAGCCAGCATGCTTGCAAACGCTTATTACCACACACATCAAGGATTAATGTGTGATTTTTTGGTTCTGTTTTATTTCTTTGTTTCAGAGCTGTGACTGACAGCATTAACCAGTTGATAACGCTGTGTACACAGCAGGCTCCTGGCCAGAAGGAGTGTGACAACGCCCTGAGAGAGTTGGAGGTAAACAAAACGTAACCACCTTGTGATGGAGCAGGAACATTCAGCACTCATATCAACAAAGGCTTGGTGGGAGTTTTAATCTAGGCTTATTTACCATGGTCCATCTGAGTCATAGCCAAAAAGGAAAAAAAAAAGTTCTAGTAATTCTCTCTGGCTTTAAGCAGAGTGAATTTTGTGAAAGTAAATTGCTGATCTAAGAGTGGTACTGCTCATTTGTCTCTCAGGCTGTCAGAGGAATGCTGGACAACCCCAACGAGCCAGTCAGTGACCTCTCGTACTTCGACTGCATCGAGAGTGTGATGGAGAACTCCAAGGTAGGCCTTCAAATCAACCAGCGGAGTGATCAAAACACCAAGATCTCTGCACACAGAGCTTAGGATTCCTTTTTTTCTTCTCTCATTGTTCTGTTGGTGCTCTGTCAAGGTCCTGGGAGAGTCCATGGCGGGTATTTCTCAGAACTGTAAGACGGGAGATGTGACTGCATTTGGAGATTGTGTGGGATCAGCCTCAAAGGCCCTGTGTGGCCTCACTGAAGCTGCTGGACAGGTACAGCATGTGGAGATACATCTCTCATTCTATAGGAGCTCTTTAATGAGTCATTTTGTCTTTTAGTGATGGTGCTGAATGTTGATGGTGGGTTTTCTTTTCCTACAGGCCTCTTACCTGGTGGGTGTGTCTGATCCCAACAGTCACGCAGGGCACCAGGGGTTGGTGGATCCTATTCAGTTTGCTAAAGCCAACCAGGCAATCCAGATGGCCTGTCAGAATCTTGTAGACCCAGACAGCAGCCCCTCCCAGGTACATGCACCTACAATATTTTCTGTATATACATATCTGCCAATAAACTGTCAGTCAAATGTACATTACAGCAGCCCTAGGTGTTTGGACATGAAGGATATCTTTGGTTTCCTGCAAAGATGTCACAACATGATTTGTTTTTAGGTCCATGTGTTGAGCGGATGAGCGTTAAAGTTTTTTTTTATTTTTTATATGGCTTCAATTATTGGTTGTTTTACTGCTCACAGTGAATGCAGATTTTCTTATGATGTCCTCATAAAAAATATTCTTGGATCCTTACCATATGTTGACATTTTTCATGTTTAAACAAAGCCAGCTTCTTGTGTTCAAAAAGTCAAATTCAATCATGTTCTACTCACCCCTGTATCATCAAGAACTTCATTGAATTTTATACAGAAAAAAGATATTTAGCTGCTTTAAACTGTGGGAGGTGGGACAAAGTCATTTTTTTAATAGCTTCCAGAATAGTAAAATAGTATAATATATTCAACTGTTTTGTTGCTTGACACTTTCACTACAGGTCTGAAAGTCTAATATTTACCTCATTATCACCTTTATTTTCCTCATCAACAACTATTTGTTGATGATTGCGTGCCCCCCACAGCACTCTTACATGAGTCAGTTTCCAGTTCTCCAGTCTATAGCAAAAGTTTTAAGGGGTGATGAAAGCTTGTACAATAGCAAATACACTCCTCCAACTTTGAGTGCTGTAGAGACCTTCTTTGAGATACTATAAAACATCAGTTGCTGATTTAACATTTTGGTTTTTATAATGCTGCAGGTTCTCTCAGCAGCCACAATTGTTGCTAAGCACACCTCAGCACTGTGCAACGCCTGCCGTCTAGCTTCCTCTAAGACAACCAACCCAGTTGCCAAGAGGCACTTTGTCCAGTCTGCCAAGGAGGTAGCCAACAGCACTGCCAACCTGGTCAAAACCATCAAGGTAGGATTGCTTTGCTAGTCTTCTCACAAGGTTTGGTTCTTTCCCCTGAAATGGCATACAACAGTATAGATATGGATTCAGTATTGACCGTAATGTCCTTTCTGACTGATTCTATTCTGAAACATTTTTTTGATTGATTCATAACAGCTCATACTTGTTCCCAAAATGTAGTTTTCTCCAAACTTCTGTCGATGATTTGTTTCATTCTTGATTCTTGGTTAGATTACTTAGTAGACACTACTCAGATTTGTTTCATGTGCCTTCATATTCTCTCTGTCCCTCTGTAGGCTCTAGATGGTGATTTCTCAGAGGAGAACAGGAATAAGTGTCGAGTCGCCACTGCTCCACTAATCGAGGCCGTGGAAAACCTGACAACATTTGCTTCCAACCCAGAGTTTGCCAGCATCCCCGCTCAAATCAGCAACGAAGTACGGCTGTTCGAACATTATTGTTTGTAGTATTCATGGACAGCTGTTGATTTATTATTAGACATGTAGAAGTATTATAGCAAGTTGTGGATTATGCTGCCTAAGAAGGACGTTATAATAAATGCTTTTAAAAGCATTCTGGCTAAAGTTCAGTTTGTTTTTCTGTAGGGCTCTGCAGCACAGGAGCCCATCCTCCAATCAGCACGATCCATGCTTGACAGCTCAACCCACCTGCTCAAGACCGCACGCTCATTGGTTATCAACCCTAAAGACCCTCCCACCTGGTCTGGACTGGCTGGTCACTCTCGCACCGTCTCGGACTCCATCAAGAGTCTCATCACAGCCATCCGGTGAGTGACAAAATACACAAAACAGAACATAATTTTTAATCCTTCTGTCCATTTTTCACCCTTTGTACTCCATTTCTCTCCAGCGATGTTGTTAATTATTTTAAATTTAAAACTTAGGTGAAAGAAAATCAGAATGAGGTTTTCACTGTGCAGCCTTTTCTTCTATTTATCAAATACTCCTTTATACATGGCTCTTCAAAAACACCTGTGAGACTAATGCAGCGTCCTTGAGAAACGATGCCCAAATGGCATACTAAGATGTAACAAATACTTGTTCCCACACCCCCACAGCGTACATTTTTAATCTTCTCTTTCACACCTTTTGTACCTGACCTTGATCAGAACAAAACTGATGCCCATGAGGAACCAATTCCCAGTGTTAAATGCTCTGAATTTTAAGGTTCTCGCTCGGCTCAGAACATCTGCACATTAGCATTCATGTGCGGCCAGCTTAGCATCTCTTTCAATTCTGATGCACTTATCACAGTCTTCCTTTTTAGACTGCAAATTGAGTGCTGGGTGTTTAGCCCGGGTTTTTAATAGTATTCAGTGATGCACCAAACACAAACAGGAATGGATTCTGTTCTATAAAAGCAAACCTCATTACTTTGTTTGGTCACATTACATACAAAGATGAGGGTTTTATTTCACTTTCACTTTCAGTGTGCCATCATGCATGGAAATTGATGTTTAACTAACTTACTCTGCCCATGTGGCCGGTGCCCCAGACCACTCAGAGGCTTCAAATCTAATTTGGCTGCTCAGCTTGATCTCGCTGTGTAGTGGTGAGACCCTCCAGGCCCCAATTCAGCAGTTGTGAGCTAAGCGGCAATGAGATGAGGGATCCAGAAGAAAAGATGTTACAAAGACATCCTGTAACCTGTCTGTGTTGTAATAAGTGTTAGTTATGTTAACATTTGCACTTCTTTTCTCTCTTCCTGTCTTCTGATGTGTCTTTCCTCTTATATCATTTCTCTGTCGCCCTCTCTGTCCTTTTTTTTCCTCCCTATATCTCATCTTTCAACTTTGCTCTCATTTTTTTTTTTGTTTCTAACCATTTTATTGCTTTCTGTTGCTGCTCTTTTCCTGTTCCCGTTTTATTCTCAGGGACAAGGCCCCAGGCCAGCGGGAATGCGACTCGTCAATTGATAACATCAACAAATGTATCCGGGACATTGAGCAGGCCTCTCTGGCAGCAGTCAGCCAGAACTTACCCAGCAGGGACGACATCTCACTGGAGGTAAGCAACCATCAGAAAATGGCACGACATTATCCACAGACAGCTACTGGTGTTTTTTATTTCTGTTTGCATCTGTCTCTATTTGCTCGTCCTTGTCTGGTTATTTATCTCCATCGCTCACATTCTCTCTCTCTCTCTCTCTCTCTCTCTCTCTCTCTCTCTGTCAGCTTTATTGTCAGATTGTTGTTGTTTTTTCTTTTGCTTGTCCTTCTGTTGCTTTTTGTATCTTTCTGTTAAATTACATATCTAATATTGATGATTTTAATTAGGTAAATCAGGAATTTGTAGATTTTAAGGCAGAACTCATCATAGAACAGGTTTTAGCATTGGGGCCAGTTTTGTTGAATCATGAAGAATTTAAGTCCACATAGCAGAACCTAGAGTAGCTTGGGGCAAATATCTCTGTTAAGTCCCCTGCGTAGTGCTCTGTAGCAGGTTCCAGCTGACTTAATTTGAATGGACCTCTGTCTCCCATAAAAAGCAACACAAAAACGAATTTCTTTTTAATACCTCTCTTCAGGCCCTGCAAGAGCAGCTGACGTCCACCGTGCAGGAAATTGGCCACTTAATTGACCCTGTTTCCACCGCTGCCAGAGGCGAAGCTTCCCAACTAGGACACAAGGTATGTGGGGCAGGGAGTTAATGACTTTAATGCCATAATTGTGGAGCAACAAAGTAGTACTTTTTTATTTTAAAAAAAAGGTAGCAGTGTAACATATTTCCACATGTTAGGAGTGGGTGAAAAATTAACATAATTTCTATCAATATCTTTCTTTTTTTTTCTTTATTTACTGTAACTCTTCTTGTCAATTTGAAAATGTGGCATTCGCTGTAAATGAGGGAAAAGATCCAAATTTTTTACTCTTTTCACAGAACTCATAAAAAATTTGTAACCCTTCACCTCAGGTGACCCAGCTGGCTCGATACTTTGAACCACTGATCAGGGCCTCTGTGGGTGTGGCATCCAAGCTGAATGACCACCAGCAGCAGATGACTTTCCTGGACCAAACCAAGACCCTGGCTGAGTCCGCTCTGCAGATGCTCTACGCTGCCAAGGAGGGTGGAGGAAACCCAAAGGTAAGACCATTGTACTATACATGCTCTTTCCTCGCTCCTCCACCCGTGGAAAGATAATCTGGATAATCGTCCACCATCCCTCACGTGGCTCGGTAAAGACACTGTGCATGTGCCAGACACTGGGATGCCACGAAAACTATGATTCATTTTTCATTTTAAATGATTTTTTTAATGCCCAAACCCATCTATTAATGTAATACACTCAAGAATATTTAACGCACGCTTGTGCTTTTTTGTCACAACTCACAGGCATCCCATACCCATGATGCCATAGCAGAGGCAGCTCAGCTCATGAAGGAGGCAGTTGATGACATTATGGTGACACTGAATGAGGCTGCCAGTGAAGTCGGCATGGTGGGAGGTATGGTGGACTCCATCGCAGAGGCCATGGCCAAGGTGAGTGCTGCTGTGCATGGTGGGTCTTACAGGATGTTTGATGTTTGGTAAAAACTGGTTATTAGAACACACAGTACAATATTTATCTGCTTTCACTTTGCCTGAATACCTGAAAGGTGATTGGTTACTTAAATTGACACTCTGAATCATTAATAGGACTTAATAGCAGCTACAGGCAGTCCTCTCCTTTCTGAACTTTTTCTCCACCCCCCCGTCCATCAGCAGTTAGCAGAAATGCCCAGACATCCTTTAACCAGCCATGTCTCAAGGTTCAACTCAGGACCCCGAGGTGTTCCCAGGCCAGATGAGTTATTTATATACGGTGTAGTCCCTCCAGTGTATTCTGAGCCTAGTCCAAGGTCTCCTCCCAGGGTAGAGCTCTGGGATGCCTCCAATTGCCCTAAACACCTCAACTACTTCTCAACTACTTCTATACTCAGTTAAAGATGTTTCCAGACAGGTGTCTTATCCAGACATGCCCAGTTTACTCTCAGTCAAAGTTTGGGTTTACTGGGTTTTTCACCACCATCTTATCCGGTTCACCACCAGATGGTGATTTGTTGACAGCTCTGTCCTGTCTTCACTTTTGTGTCCAAGACAATATGGCCACAAATCTGATTAAATGATTGTCTACCTTTATCCTAAAGTGATGATGACGCCCCTGCTGAATCAGGGGGTCATCATGACTTTTCCCACACTCTCCCCGTACTTCTCACCCTGAACAACTCTTCAAAAAGACAAGGAGTTTAGTTTCAACTATATGTAATGCACCACCAATGTGGTTGCCTGAGACTACACAACACATTGCGATATCAGCATAATCTGTTAGCAAAATATTATAGTATAGAAAATATGTTGTTTGGGTGAGAATCACAATGGCAAAAGCCAAAGTGCTGTAAAGAAAACAAGTTAATAGTGAGTGAAGGTGAACTGGCAGGAAAGAAAATGTTCTTAAAGGTATACTTTGCGGGATTTGTCGGTTGGTGTTTGTAAACAGCATTCAAAGTTGGCTCCTCCTCCCCGGCTCAACAAGAGCGAGCTGAGTACAGAGAGAAGCGGTGGTCGAGCGAGCTAGAGAGTGAATGAAGAGAGCGAGCAGCGCTGGTGAGAACAAAGCTGTGAATCAGAAAAATAAAACGTTATTTTCTGATTGTTTCACAGCAGTTACCTTCTAAAGCACAAATAAACATGGCCACACTTTCCACACAAACCTGCGGGAAGGTGCTGCATTGCCGGATTTTGTGTCCTGTCCGCTGTGGCCTCTCTGCTCTGCGTGTGTGTAGCTCAGCCCCGCCCTCGGTCAAGCAGACACACAGACCTGCAGCTCTTTATACATCCATGAGACAGAGACACAGAGCAGAGCGGAGCAGAGGACAGAGATGGAGACAGTGATGTAACCTGATCACTACTCTATGAGTCACGACCTCACACCGTGCGCGCTGTTATTGGCTGGCGGTTACACACCCACTGCCCAAAGTTTGACACCCAGAAGTGTCCCGAACACAGCAAAATAATAAGTAAATACAGGCAGTGGGCAGATAAATACACTGTCACTCACTTCTAGTGGGTCATAAGTGATGATTGAGAGGGATTATTTTTGCATGAATCTATACATTGTGTTTTAGGAAAATCCTGCATAGTATGCCAGGATGTTCTGGTATTTGTACATACAACCATCCTTTTGTAATTAGGATTTCCTTTTTTCTTCTCTTTTGACCCATGATTTCCTTTTCCTGCATGTAACGTCTTGATTAAAACCTCTGCATCTCCTCGGAGCCATAAAAAGTCCCAGATTAACATATTAATACAAAATACAAGCCACTGAAGCAGAGCAACAAGCATTTGGACTATCTTTCCAATTAATAGTCAAACTCTTGGCAAACACATAAGGTGCAAAGCAAGAAAAAGCCTTTTTTCTCAAGTACAGACAAAGAATAGCATCAACTAATTAACATCCCTGCTCGTGTTTGTTTGAGAGACTTATTACAAAGGTGAAAAAGTTCCTCAGGTGTGTTGGTCACAGCATCTCTGCGCCACGTTCGTGTTGCCTGTCATGAATAATTAATGAAAGTGGTTTGTTTTGCAGGTGTGTGTCAGTAGTTGATTAAATGGAGATAATCCTCTTAGATAATCCATCGACATAATGGTCACTCTCTGCTGTGGATTCAGCCGAGGTGCTTTAAAGGCTCAACTTTTACTCACTTAGTCAAGACCGCAGATTTTAAGGTGTTGTTTTCGCTCAGCGGGCAAAGTGAACATCATGTACTTGCGATTGTGGATTCATTTCAGAACCAGCATGCTTTTCCCACATGGTGTCATCTCTCTCATCTCTCCGGCTTTGCCATGACACTCAAAAGTGTTGAGCGCTGTCTAATTTAGCAGAAATGCCAGAAACATAATATATGCATTTCAAACTGATGATCAAATGTTTTTGTAGTTGATGCTATTTTAAACCTGTAATCACATATTAGATTTGGTGGATAATTTACAATGAGTGTTTATCTGAATATAAAATTGCATTGTGTTGGTTTGCAGATTAACTGCTGCCTGCGCACCTGGAAGAATTATTCTAATTGAAGGGTACATTTGATTTAACATGTCAGTGCAACTAAGGAGCTGAATGATTGTTTTCATACTTGCTGATTTTTGTAGTTTTTTTGAAGAGCAAACCAATCATGACTAACATGAAAATTGCTGTGCCATCCTAACGGTCTGCGTTTGTGTTTGTGTGCACTCCTGTGCTCGTACTTTAGCTGGATGAGGGTACACCACCTGAACCCGAGGGATCATTTGTGGATTACCAGACTAGTATGGTGAAATACTCCAAGGCTATTGCTGTCACTGCTCAGGAAATGGTAAGCCTTCAAAATAACTGTTTAAATGGTGAACCATTGTGGAAATGTGACTGTGAGTTGTGAATGCATTACTGTTGAATAGTTTCACTCACACTTTTCACTCCAAATCTTTTCAAAAATGTCAAATCATCCAAAGTAAATACAACCAGAACACCAAAATGTGGTTACCAGCTGGTAGAAATGTAATGCCTGGTACATTTGGCTGTTCATTGTTGCTAATTCACTGTTATACTTGGTATATATACACACACAAGTATAGTATAAGTATAGTATATATACTAGTATATGCTCGTATAATGTTATTTAAACCTCACTGAAATTCTAAATCTTCAGTCTAGTTTTGAGTTTATGCTGTTGAATTTGAAGTTAGATGTTAAATGATGGAGATATTCTTCAATTCATTTTCAAAAGGAAACACATTGTCTGTTTTGTATTGGAACAGAATAATAGGCAGTGCTTCTGTAACGTCACAGGCTCCAAGGTATTAGAGAGAGCTGAAAAAGAAAAGTCCCCACTAAGAGTGCTCCACTGTCTACAGCCCTGACGTGAAGCAAGCTTATCTCTTTAGTTTGGATTGACAGTCGGTGTGTGTTTTTGCAATCAGATGACCAAATCAGTGACGTGTCCAGACGAGCTCGGAGCCCTGGCCTCTCAGGTGACCGTGGACTACAGCCAGCTGGCTGTTCAGGGGCGACTGGCTGCTCACACAGCTGAGCCAGAAGAGGTGAGGGGGGGGATGGCCTGGGTGTCGCTCAAAAGACGAATTGTCCTACTCATTACACAACTTTGCTGCATCAGTATGACAGATGTATTTTTTTTTTTCTGTCTGTTGGCTGGAGCAACACTGCGAGCTGCAAGCGTGTAAAAAGTGGTGCATGATCAATTAGTATACAGGAAACACATCATTTACATACTCCTATTTTTATCCAAATTCTCTTCTACCTGTCAAGTCTGTATTTTTGCATATAAATAATTACTCAGTACTTTTGTAATGTTCTGTAATTGCGCTTTTTGTTATCCAGATTGGTTTCCAGATCAAGACTCGAGTGCAGGATCTCGGTCATGGCTGTATTTTCCTGGTCCAGAAGGCCGGAGCGCTGCAGATCACTCCCTCTGACAGCATTACCAAACGAGAGCTCATCGACTGTGCCCGCACAGTCACGGAGAAGGTACGACATCATATCATTAAAAGATCTAGGAGTTAGGATTTGTTTTTTTATCAGTTGGAAATGTACATATTTGTGTCAGTTGTGTCTGATTTACCCACCCTACTCCTGAAGTTATATTGTTTATCTAAGTTGCCCTGTACATTAACCCGAAGCTGTCACAAGGAGGCCACTTTTCTACTTCCTTCATCAAAAGTACATCAGTGTTAATTATGTTTATGCCAAGTCATTCAGGGCTGCAGATTTTCCTGATTTGCTTTGATCCACATCAAACTATCTTTGGGGCCAAATCAGCTCAGTGTGTTGTTCTTTATTGTAATAATAAAGCATTATTTTCTAGCTGTGTAGTTCACGCCAAGTGATTCTGCTGTCATGGTATCAACATTTTAAGAGGGTTAGTGCTATAAACCATTTTATCACATGCCTCCTAAATTAGAGAATTTTTGAAGAAAGCCTTTGCTACAGGCATGTTTATGCTTCAAAGGCTGACTGTTTAATTCATAGTCCTTGGCAAAATACATTTCTCTGCAGTCTGGTTTAATAATTCATGCTTAAGTATTGCACAGATTGTATTGAATCAGTCCAGCAACCCTGTACAGATGTGCAGTTGTGGCCTGAGAAAGCAAACAAAGTCCTCTGTGTTTGTGCTACTCCTAAATGATGACCATTTTAATCATTTGTATTCTAAAGATATGTTATGTTGTCAGATATAGATGGATAGATTGTTAGATTGACCATCTTCATGATGAGAAAATAATTGGTTTCTCTCTGTAACATGTTACGCTTGTTCTCTTCTGTTCTTTGATTTGATCTCCTAACCTTCTCCTAACCCTTCACATCTATCATATTTAATGTAAGAAAGTGTCAATACCTTTTTCTTAGTAGTAAGAGTCCAGGAACATCAGTTAATTATTCTCCACTGCCACTCAGGCAAACAAATGAACTCAAAACTAGTTTGACATGTGCTCATTTCAGTGAGTGATGCTGCATGCTGCTTTGCGCCGTCATGGTATTTCACTGTCACATAAATTTTTAAATCCTCTTGCGACTACTGTTTTGGTCTTTTCACTTGAAGGCATTATTTATCATTTTCCAAAGAGATGTATGTATATCACAAACAACGCAAACTGGAAGTTTTCATCAGAAGCCATATCAGTGCTTTTTTTGTCTGCACTGTTTGGAGCAGTAAAGGTGTGTTCAGTAGCATCCAGTCCCTGCCTGATGACAAGACATCTGCACATCCTCACCTGTTTGATGACAGGTTGTGACGTCTGTGTGTATCCTCAGGTGTCCTTGGTGCTCTCAGCCCTCCAGGCAGGCAACAAGGGCACACAGGCCTGCATCACAGCAGCCAGCGCTGTGTCCGGCATCATCGCCGATCTGGACACCACCATCATGTTTGCCTCTGCCGGCACCCTCAACGCAGAGAACGACGAGTCCTTCGCTGACCACAGGTGAGAGCTGGAAATGTGCCTGATTGTGTCTGTATGCATAGACAAGTGCGCAAGACATCACTAAGTCTACAAGTACAAGACCTGACTGGAGTCTGAAGTCTGCCCTCCGGTTATCTTTCATCTGAAACTGACAGGATGACATATTAGCCGGTGTACAAGGAGAGGAAATCTCTTGAGTTAGAGACTACAAATTACCCTCAGGGTTTGAAAGATGGAGGAAGTGTCACATCTCTCGCTGTTCTTCCTCTCAGACTAAAGACTCCACTTGAAGGGTCCCCTTGGTGTTGGAATAAGAGACTTATTTAGAAGTTAGAAATTATTCTTTGAACTGCCTCATTGTTGTGCAAACGTGTTAGTAAAGTGTTCATATTCAAGGGATTGGCTTGTGTTAAACTTGTTTTTTGAAGGAATGGAGTTCAAAGAGAGAGCTATCTAATAATCCAAGGCAGGACTTGCCATATTACATGCTATGACCAAAAATTATTAATAAAGTACATCCTTACAGATAATGGTTAGTGAAATTGTAGAGAATGTAGATAAGCCCTGCTGGGGAAGGATGAAAGGGAATTGAATCACTTTTTATCTCAAATTATTTCATGCAGCTCTCTTACAAATCAAGAAGAAACTTTACAATAGCTTCCTACACTTTCCCTTGTCAATTTTAGAAAAATAATGGACTTGACTCGTTACATAATCTTACCTATTCTCCTTGTGTTTGCAGCAGCTTTGATGTACAAATGCCTTTTGATTTGAAAAGAGACAGGAGCCAATGTGCATCATTTAATGCTGTATTCACATACATTTACATTTAATTTCTGCTGAAGACTTCTAGATCAGGGCTTCAGTCATTGGGCACTTTTTTCTAGATTAAGCTTTGGTACATACAAGCTCAGGTGAATTATTAATAAGCGTCAGTCTTTCCTTTTAAATAATCACTTTCTTTTTCTCTCTCACCATTCCTCCCTTTTCTCTATTACTGCCTCTTAAATTCTCTCTCAGGGAAAACATTTTGAAGACAGCCAAAGCTCTGGTTGAGGACACAAAGATGCTGGTGTCCGGTGCAGCTTCCGGTCAGGACAAGTTGGCTCAGGCTGCACAGTCTTCTGCCAAAACCATTACCCAGCTCACAGATGTGGTCAAACTGGGAGCTACCAGCATTGGCTCAGATGACCCTGAGACACAGGTTAGCCAGGCGGGTCTCTAGTGGGCCTTTTTGTCTGAATGAACTCAAAAGTTACTTTAGTTCACTTGTTTTAGTGTTTCTACTGCCAAGCAGACAGTCCAAACTACAACCCAGGTAGTTCCTGAGCCTTTAGAAGGATCATAAGATGCTACTTTTTAAGTCTCATTATTTTCCTCTGTTTTGTTTGTCCTATTATTCAGTGTGTCTGTTATCAAAAAGAAATTAGTTGAGAATGGCAATAACCTTTCATGGTTTTGTCCTTTACCCAGTCGGCTCGCTGATAAATCTCTGTCTATCTGTGTCCTTTCTCTAGGTAGTCCTGATAAATGCTGTCAAAGATGTAGCCAAGGCTCTGGCTGAGCTCATTAGTGCCACCAAGTGTGCCGCTGGGAAGGCAGCAGATGATCCATCTATGTACCAGCTGAAGAGCGCTGCCAAGGTGAGGATCAGGGTGTCTGCAAGTCCTGAAACCATGTCATCTAATTTAAATGTCTCCAGTGAGCTTGAAGATAGTTAAATATAGAGAAGGGTTTATGTCTTTAATTTAGTTTGAATGCAAACTGTTGAGATTTCATGGTATTTTATTCTTGTAAGGAATCAAACCAATTGTTTTCAACAATAGCTTTTTTTCTTTTGTCAATTATGAAAGTAGTCTTATTTTCCATTATAACTGTTATTAAAATGGTCTATTAAAATCCTAAATCTGAGCACATGAAAGTAGTCACCCTGTCTTCATTCCCCTGCCCAACCTGCCAACCTGCACTGTCAACATACTAACCTGAAATACAATATTCTCACTATCTATTATGAGTCTCTAAGGTTTAATGGTGAAATGCGTATTCCCCGAGTGGAAGACATGCTATATATATATATGTACTATATACTGTAGCAGACATCCTCCTCCTCTTCCAGGCAATGCCGTTAATCAGTCGCAACACCCCTGCTGCTATTATGAAACCGTGTTCACACAAGTTCAGCTGAAGACTGTGTCTCAGTAATGTAAATAGCCAGTGAATGGATGCTCCGGATAACAGGAAAGTGGGATATTTCTAACCCAGATAAATCAGCCGAATGCTCGGCTTCAACACATACGCAGTGAAGATTTTCATAATCTCCTCATGACTGTTCACTGTTCATTATCACCTTGAGCTGAGAGGTAAAAAAAGAAAAAAAAAAAAAAAAGTCAGCTTCACAGTCTGTGACAGCAAAGTGTGTCATGATAACATGTCTCGCATGCAGTTTTAGGTCCCGAGGTGAAAAAGTATGGGTGCTGTGCGCCCCCTGTCTTTAAGTTTGATGTAGTACACCCTCACAGTTATGTGCAATGCTCTAATCACAGAAGAAGCCACTTCTCTTGAGCTCAGTTAAACATGATCATACATACAGGGCAAAATATGCTTACAGTGTATGGCATGTGCAATACTGTAATTTAGAAGTAGGGGTAAGACATGTATAATGCAAGCTGATGCTGATGCTGTCAGAGATTGCACTATAAATCATGAATGATATTACAGATAACTTTTTACCCTTTTTTTATTATTTCTATTTAGTTGAAATGGATCAAATTATATTGTGTGTACAGTGTGAGAGATGCAGATGGGGTTTGTTGTCTAGTGTTTTACTGTTCTTGCTGTTTAGAAATATTGATTTGACTAAAAGACCATCTGTTGTTTTTTTGTTTTTTTTTCATATTTTGTGTTCTCTTTTTCCCTGCCAGGTGATGGTGACAAATGTGACGTCCCTGTTGAAGACAGTCAAGGCTGTGGAGGACGAGGCCACTCGAGGCACCAGAGCGCTGGAGGCCACGATTGAGTGTATCAAACAGGAAATGGCGGTGAGGAGGCGTGTGCATGGATGGATGTTACACAGCAGTGATGTGTGACTGTTATATCAGATGTGTTGTGTCTAGAATCACCAATATCGGTACGGTAAATACAGATAAATATTTGCTCAGTATTTTAAAACAAACGCTCTCTATTTGTTTTGTAATACGGAGGAAGATTCAGCTTGTATCAGTATCCCAGTCAAATTTCTCTTTGTTGCTTCCAGCTGTTTGAATCCAAGGATGCTCCCAACAAGACGACCACACCTGAGGAGTTCATCCGCATGACTAAGGGCATCACCATGGCAACCGCTAAAGCAGTGGCTGCGGGGAACTCTGCCAGGCAGGAGGACATCATCCATACAGCCAACCTCAGCCGCAAGGCCATTTCAGACATGCTTATTACCTGCAAGGTTCTTTTTTTTTTACCTTATGTATAATGTCTTAATGTTGTTATACGATACACAATACTGTATATTCTGTATGTAAATAACTGGCTTACCTCAGTTATTCCCTGTAAAAAATTAAACCAGAATGTAAAGTGTTGTCCTTGTCTTACTGTCTTTCAGCAAGCGGCCTATCATCCAGAGGTCAGTGCTGAGGTGAAGAAGAGAGCACTGTCATATGGATCAGAGTGTACGACTGGATACATTGATCTGCTGGAACAAGTGCTGATGGTAGGTTGTTGGAAACTGGAATTGGAAATATTCTACATGTAACTTTTGAACGATTTTATACACATTTCTCTGTAATTCAGCCTGACATTTGATGTCTTTACAAATTTTGCAAAATTTGGTAATTTAGTGTAGGTATGTTCACATCTGGCAAAAGAATTATTTGTTTTTGTTTTTGCAGTGCCATAATTCCCCTGATTTTAGTAAATTTAGTTAAGGCCATTAGCTCATTTTTGGTAGAGCCTGCAGCCAGGATAACGTGGTCCCCGTGGCGCATTTTTTTTTCCAAGTGTTAAAGTGTTTAATGTGTGTCTGCAGGTGCTGCAGAAGCCCACCGCAGAGCAGAAGCAGCATCTGGCGGCTTGCTCCAAACGAGTGGCAGGAGCTGTCACAGAGCTCATCCAGACCGCAGAGGCCATGAAAGGTAATGGCCAGTGCACACATGCACACACACACACACACACACACAGTGAGCACATCCCCTCCCTTCACACACTGACTCATTTTACAGGGTTAAATGTGATGTGTTAACTTTTATTTACTTACTAATGAAGCTTCCAGCAAAATCTGTCAAACCATATTTAGTTGTAGTGGTTGATTTAGTGAATGTGGAGATACGCATTGTTTATATTCCTCAGTAGGCGGCTGCTACATCTATTTTCTTTCCCAGGAAAATTGTCCCTCAACAAGTTTGCCAGATCATTCTTTGTGCCAAAGACAAACATTTTAATTTCCCAAACAATTGAGAAACAGGAACATTCCTTTAAAGAAACTTTTGGTAATATCCCTGTCCTCCTTCTCTTGCCACAGATGGAGGTAAGTTAGCATTGTTTTCTGTACTGTGACTGATTTCACCAGTTGTGAGCTGCTGAACACCTTCTCTTCTCAGCGCTAACATCAATCCATATAATCCCATTTTGGAATCCAGTTGCTGTCAAGCTTCTCGAGTCCATGCAGTCAGCTCCATCCATCACGCTTCGTTTTTACATGCCATCTCATTTAATCAAAAACATCCCTCCATCTTTGTTGCAGTGAATGGCAGTTTGTAGCCTTCATCAGCTATGCATGGGATGTGGTGATATGTGGCACTCTTTTTTTTTTTTTTCTGTGTGATCACAGTGTTGGTGGTGTTTTTGTGAGGCATGATCTTTTGACACATTGCTTTTTTTTTTAAAGCTTTTGTCAAAATCACAACTTTTAATTTTGTATCTTAATTGCATGTGTGTGCATGCGTGCCTCAGGTTCGGAGTGGGTGGACCCCGAGGACCCGACTGTGATTGCAGAAACGGAGCTGCTCGGAGCGGCAGCATCCATCGAAGCGGCAGCTAAGAAGCTGGAGCAGCTCAAACCTCGAGCCAAGCCCAAGGTGAGTGACTAGATGGATGATAAGTAGGATTTTTTTTCAGTGTATGGAGAGGTGAATACGGAAATAATTATGTCACCAGAGATTTGTTCTAAAACAGCTGCAGCGCTGTAGAAAAGATGGTTTTGTACTGTTTTCAGTGTAATGTTTTAATGCTACAAGGCCTGTGTCAGAGGCTTTTCTAGCCAAATAAGAAAATATTCACTGTGATATACTACATCACACTGCAGTGGTTAATATACCGTACATGTGTAGATAGTAGATTTATATCACAATTCCTAGATAGCCAATAAAAATGCGGTCATGTAGCATTTAAAGTTTGCAATGTCAGTTGATTTTTAAAAAAATTCATTTTATAATTTATGAGACAAAACATTATCCGAGCAAAGCCTACAAGCAAGAGTCTTTTTTTTTTTTTAACCTTTATCAGTGTTCTGTGCCTATCTGTTAGCATCTCTGTGTTGTTTTCTGTAGTTATTTAAAGGTACCCTGTGGAGTTTTTGACCTCTAGTAGCACTTAGTTACTTAGTTTTTCTCATACACAGGCACAGTCACGCACATACATGCACACACAGGCATGTGAGTGACACGATACGTGGTCCTGCTAATGCTCTCACATTATTCCACTGATCAACAGCTACGCAGTAATGTGTCAGCAAAAGGCAGGGACGAAGAAGACTGCAAGCTAGTAAACATGAATGTAAACAGTTAAAAAAATGGCTTTGCAAATGTTTCATGGGGAAGGAAATGCATTCAACACTTTAATTAGACTCCAAGGATACACACAATGTGTTTTGGTGAGTGACACCTGAGATATATAAATATATTTTTATGTTTACTTTTGGTTTACATCCACAGGGCACCTTTAAGTTTCAGTGTGATTTCACAGTAACAAAATGACACGTTTTGTTGTGATATTCACAGAAAGGGTGCTCTGTCTCGTGTTGTCTCCTCCTTGTTCACATACTCCCATTAAAGCTTCTTTGACCTCGATTTAAGACCGACTTATTTAGAGTCTCTTAATATGAACTTCCCATAACGATCTAAAATGTTCACTTTTTTACCCAGTTTAGTATCCATGTCCATCAAAATTTTACCCTTTTTAATTTTTCTCACTGTAGCTGATAGTTATCTGATATGTGAAAACTCATTGAAACCCCACCTCCCTCACCGCATCCACATTCGATTATCTTTGGCCATATCCTCTTCCATAACGACACATCTGCCACTCCGTCTCCTCCTCCACCCATCCATCCATCTGTGGTAGTTCTAGCTAAAGCCTGTCCCAGTAAACTGTACGTTCTCTGGCTCCCAGTTAACCCCCTCCCTCCCTCCTTCCCTCCCTGCCTGCCCCCACCACCGGAGGCCTTCTCTGCAGGGCTCTGTCTGATATGTTTGATATATTAGGTTGTTATTCAGTCCCAACTATATATCAAACATATTCCTACAGTGTCCCGCTCTGTCTACAGACTTGTGGTGTGAATGTGTGTGTTGAAGTGTGTGTGTTTAAACAGGAAGACTTGTGTAGAGTTGGATGTGTACAGTAATACTGAGTCTTGTTTCTTCTTCGTTTGCATTTACAGTAGCTTCTTATCGGCTGTTGCACTTTAATTAGATGTTTTGTATTTGGCCAAGTGAAGCTTTTGGGGGTCGTCTTTGTTTTTCTTGGTCACAAACTGCATCAGTATTGATAAGAAAACCATGAATTAGATGTAAAATTTTCCATCACAGACAAAAGTCTCATAAATGGGCAACGGCACTTAAAGGTGCTGAATCAAATCCATTTTATTTCAATGCAAAACAATACTTTTACACTATTGTTTTAGTGATAAATTGAGTATTGGAATATGGATACATTCAGTGAATTTATTTTCTGACTTCAGTATCATCAAGTGTGGCTCACTGAAATTAATGTAAATACACTAGATTTAATGTTTTGTTAGTAAAAGGTACAAACTCGAACTTGTTTAACTGATTGGTCTCCTTCCCCCTCAGTTAGCGGACGAGACGTTGAACTTCGAGGAGCAGATCCTGGAGGCAGCCAAGTCCATCGCTGCAGCCACCAGCGCTTTGGTCAAATCAGCTTCAGCTGCCCAGAGAGAGCTGGTGGCTCAGGGTAAAGTGGGCTCCATCCCAGCCAACGCTGTGGACGACGGACAGTGGTCCCAGGGGCTCATCTCTGCTGTAAGTACGAAAGGTCAATTTTATGCATTCGCAATTTTGCCGACAAAATGACTTCAACTTTCTCCCTCTGCTTTTCTCTCTCTCTCAGGCTCGTATGGTAGCAGCAGCAACCAGCAACTTGTGCGAGGCAGCCAACGCCTCCGTGCAAGGCCACGCCAGCGAGGAGAAACTCATCTCCTCAGCAAAACAGGTGGCGGCCTCCACTGCACAGCTGCTGGTGGCCTGTAAGGTGAAGGCTGACCAAGACTCCGAGGCCATGAGGAGATTGCAGGTACAGACACGCTCCAAACGAGGCCGCAGTTTAGTTCACTTCCTGTAGCAATCAGCCCTGCTAACATGGAGAGTGGCAGCGTTCATATCTACTATAGCTATATAGTCTTTTAGGCTGCACAGACAGTTGTATCGTATAATAATCATGTGATAATCATAAGTGTTCCTTGTTTTTTCATGTTTTTTCTTCCAACAGATTGCTGGGAATGCAGTGAAGAAGGCGTCAGACAACCTGGTGCGGGCGGCTCAAAAGGCAGCATTCGACAAATCAGATGAAGACAACGTGGTGGTCAAGACGAAGTTTGTGGGTGGAATTGCACAGGTAAAACTATCAAGATTTATTCTAATTCTCTAAAACTTTTGATCAAAGTTTGAAAAATGTGATTGCATCAATATTTAGTATAATCGGTGTCTTGTGGTGGTTTGGTTTTGAATCACTGTTCAGTTGCTTTCTCAAAAAACCAGCCAGGAAAAAAATATATATATATAATCCAACAGTTGAAATGTTAGATGCTGTGAAGTAAAGTAAATGTTTCTTGTCTGTTTGTCCAGATCATTGCAGCCCAGGAGGAGATGCTGAGGAAGGAGAGAGAGCTGGAAGAAGCCAGGAAGAAACTGGCTCAGATCAGGCAGCAGCAGTACAAGTTCCTGCCCAGCGAGCTACGAGAGGACAACAACTAACGATACAAAGCAGCCCTCTCTGCTACATACGCTTGAACGCCAGTGTGAGGAGCACATCTGTGTTTGTGTGCAGATTCGTGTCCTTTTTAATAATGCACGTGGACAGGTACAGTATGTCGCCTACCGTACAGCAACTTCAGATAATGTTGTGACTGATTTTTAACAAACCAGTAACGCCCAAGTCTGCAGTGAACACCGTCCACATCATATGGGGAGGTCTTAAAGTCAACTGCTGCAAAGTTTGAAATACTACTGTGTGGAACTGACTACTTCAAGAAAACAACTCAACATAAACTGCTTTGACTGACGTAATCTGAAAGAGAATGTGACATACTCGGGACAAACAGTACAGCTCATACGCTCTCATGTTTGCACAGAAGCTACTCCTTTGTTTTATACATTGCAGCGCTAGTCCATAAACTCTTAAGACGAAGAACTGATTGTATCGCTGTTCTTGTCACATAAGCAAAACCATTTCAGCTCGGTACTCTGATATTGTATGAATGTGGGCCTTTTATGCTCCGTGAAACGTGTTCACATCCAATCTGGCACCTTAATATCTGTTTGAATCATGTAAATCACATGACGCGTGTCTTCTTGGCTATAATTCAGTGGTCATTAACCCTAATACGAAAGGATGTTTTGCATACTGGTGTTTCTTGGACCATACTGTAAATTTCAATAATGGAAGGTTTTTTTTTTTTTTTTTTGTAGACAGTAATATAAGCATCATACTTTCTTCTTTGACTTTTTTATGCTGATGTCAATGGGCTCTACATGCTAAATTACCATCTTTTTTTTGAGATACAACAAATTCTGCATGTTCGTCTAAAAAAAAAAAAAAAAGCCCTTGAATGTAGGTGTCATTGTGTGCAGCTGCTGAGACTCCAGTACAATGTTTTACATTATGTTACCATGTGAATGCTTTTCTACACAGGAGGACATATTACCATAGATGGAATATTTATTACTTCAGAGTATTTTTAGCAGAGAGGGGTCTTTCAGGGGCAGTTAATTACCGTCACTAGCGGAGCCTGTGGCGCTACAGATAGCTTCCAGGCAAGAAAACCGATCCCGATCCTTCAGTCTTTTGTTTTATTTCTGAACATTTCAGGTACTGAGACATGCATACATACAGTATAAACTGAATTTGACCATGATGCAATAACATGGATGGTGCTCTAGGGGGCAGAATTGGTTTCCCTTACACCATGCACAATGCAAAGTAATAATGTAGGAGATATTGTATTACTGAGTGCTTATTTTGCTGTCAGTATAAAATATAGTTTGGGTAACCAGGCAGGTAGAATTTGGCTACATTAAACATGCAAAATAAGAATACCTGGAAATACCTCAGACATCTTGAATTAGCTGAATGTCAACACAGTGCCGCTTCTTCGATTTATATGCACTCTGTGTGCTTTGTCTCCCAGCGGATTTACTTTGGCCCTGCTCTTCATTAACCTGACTACATGTTTTCAGCAATACTCAATCATCGCCAGGGATTGATGCGAGTCAATTCACCTCCAATTCTGTCAATTCAGGAACCAAATTCAAAAATATGAAAACCACCTAGCAATAAGCTCATTCTAACAAAGAAAAACATTGTCAGACTTGAGGTTGCGCAATTTGCAGTTCCAAGCTACATTTGAAATGATTTGCAAGTGAAATGACTGCGACACTAATCACTTCTATCTTTCTTTTGTTGTCCGCCAGTCTCTGAATTTAAGGGTGCTCCTTTGGTGCGACTTGACTGAATATACTACTTGCTGCAATAGAAGAACCTTTTGTTTACCGAATTTGATTGTAGTGCGTTTGGTTCCTTTGTCTTACTATACGGGCTGTCTTTCAATATTAAACTACAGTATGTTGTAAGATTAGGTCCTGCTGTGAAAAATGCATGGCTTTGCGCTTCAGATGCATCTCTGTTCATACAGCCACAGAATGAAAGTTTTTAAGGATGCACTGAGTGATTGTGACCTCCACATACAGTACAGACAGTATACAGCTGCAAATAGCTACAGACAGACCTTTACTTGTTAATCAGGTCTGGAATTCAGAAGTGTTTTCTGGCATTGTATTTTGTGTGTGAGCGTGTGTGAGGGGAGGGGAGGGGAGGGGAGGGGAGGGGGGGGTCCACTGCTCATCAGTCAAGTCTGTAGTGTTATTATTAGTGCCTTAGTCCGTAGCCCATACAGTGTCTGGTCTGCTTGAGTGACAGCTTCACGTCATCAGTTAATAGAAGATACTGGACAAGCAATTGTTTGGGAATGTAGGTTCATGTCCGTGGGTTTCCTAACATTTGTTAACATACTGTTCCTCCAAGTGCTGAACCAGCTGCATCCCCCTGATCTTCTCTATCTCTCTCTGCCACATGTAAGGCCTTTTAGGGATGACAGAGGAACTGTCCGCCAGTCACAAAATGTGTTGCTGTTTAAAGTGTACCATCAGTATATATATATATATATAATTATGTATATTATATATATATATAAATATAATTATGTATATTATATATGAACACATTTTTGTACTGCATTCCATGGGCATGTACCACAGTGCTTCTAAACTACAACAGACTGGAGATTTGGGTCTGTCAACTGCTTTATTGTATGTTATGAAGTCACAGAAATTTTATGAATGGGCGTTTTTTTTTTTTTTTCTCTCTCTCTCGTGCTTTTAAGCCTCTATGAAAGATAAATGTCATACGAACATTTCGATATATCTGTCACCATTAAGATGTTGTGACGCATTTCAAAGATGTGGAGTAATTGAAGTTGTTCCGTATGTTTTACCCTAAACAGAAATAAAAAAATTATGAAGTTACTACAATAAAGAATAACGTACAATAGAAAAGATATTTATCTGGCCTCGATACAACTATTTTTTGTATTCACTGAAAATAAAGCATTTCAATGTAAGTGTGTCTTGATTTTCTTGCATTTTATTTTGTGTGTGTGTGCAATCTGAGCTGCAATTTGATTTTACACTTTATCATATCCTCACTTTCTGGTGTATGGACATGCAATTTTAGATTTGAGAGCTGCTTGAGCTTGAGCAAGGGGAAAAATATAAGAGACTTTTATTGATCGCAAGTCAGAATATTTGATTCAAAATGTCATTTTTAAAAAATAAACCACATAAATTAGTTGTTGAATACATCTTTATACTTATGAAAACACTGATGTTCACTTGACTTCACTTCAAAATATTTTGAAGCTTAAAAGGCACAATTACATCCCTCTCATGCTCACACATCTGAAACAGTATATACAATTTTCTCCATGTCTGCACAATGTTTCAACAGCAGTACTGACATAATGCACAACCGCTACGTTCTCCAGTCCCAGTGAATAACACAGAGGTGAGTTCTGGCAAGCGAACAAGGTCCTCTAAGTGTCTGTTAGTTTAGTGTCAGGACAAGATGGTATGTCTAAGTCAGCAGAAAACCTGAAGCTATATTGAGTCCAGGCTATGCACTGAGACCCGTGCTAAATTTGTCCGGCTCTAAAATTTGAGGAGGCAATGTCAATTACAGTGGCGCAGCTGCTCCCAGCACTGCTTTTAAAACCTGGAATCTGTTTTCTGCCTCATTCTCCTTTAAGTCAGTTCTTAAACGCTATAACTGCGTCTGCAGGTCACAGAAACGAAATCTCTGTGACTCTTTTTCTTTTTTTTCCTTTTCCTGACGCGTCTGACTTGAAAGAAGAGGCCCTGTTAAACTGACTTGGCTGAGAGGGAGACAGCAAAACCCCTGTGTCCATGAGCCTTAGCTTAAGGAATTAGAGCTTTGAATTTAATGTGGCCAAGCAGCTGATAGAAGAGAACTCATCCATTATTTTTGTCCTAAATCTAATTATAATAAAAGTCACAAAGCGGGTACAGTTACTGATGACTGCAGCTTGCTACATAGCAAGGTTAGAGGCTTCGTCAACTGAAGACTGTTGTTTTCACTCTAAGATTACCTGTCCTGACTTGAAGGCGCCACAGGCACAAACACTTTGATTCATTTTTTTCTCAGCCGCAGCTTATTAGTATCATTTTACATCTTCCTTTCAATAAAATGACCAGTGTCATATCAGGTTGTTGGCTGCTGTTACTCCACCGACGGAAAATGACACACCAGTGATATACTGTAATTAGTCACGGAGCTGTGATCCTACACACTGTACACACACACACACAGAGAGAGAGGTAAACACACTCATCACACTGATATAATTACATGACCTCACACATGAACTCTGCACATCTACACCGATAGGACGAGCTCAATTAATTTGAACCACAGCAAGACATACAGGGTGACTCAGGCCTGTTGACTGGAACACCAGTGTATTCTCTCAATACTTTTTAACTGAGGAGGAAGTGAGAAATGCCAGTCTAGACATTTACCATGAAATCATCGTCATACTCACTTTTTTCTTTGTCTAGAAGTTGCTCAGCCGGTTTAAACAGCATGTCTGGCTGACACTGAAGTTTAATTAAACTTTGATTAAGACTCTGCGTTTAGATTTATGAGTTTTTCAGTAACAGTAAATCAGTGATGCATACAAGGCCATCAACAGACAATGGTCACCTAATCAAATCCAGTTTCAGAGGTCTTTAAACTTCACATGTGGCTCTTCAAAAGCCATAATGTCATTGTTATAGGCCCGCATGCTTTCGTGCATGATAAGGATTCTGGGAATACTGTGGGGTGTTTCGTTTATCACACCTGTCTGACGGATGGCTCTAACAGCATCTCTGGCACACAATTAAACTTTTTCTCCACTGTCAGCACTTTTTTGAAAGGCTTGATCTTTATCTTTTTGCTATAAGGAATTTCTTGGTGAACAGACCAATTAAAAGAGACATTTTGTGTAAAAATAAGCCATTGATTTCCATTGAAGAATACTCAAGAAGAAAGTGTGGTTTAAGACACTTGTATTTAAGAAATAAGACCTTTTTTAGCACATTTACACAGGTCTGGAAATGGCTGGTGAAAGAAAAATGTGTGTAAATTGAAGTTCTGTAGCATCGATGTGAATAAAACATTGTGACAAAAGGTTCCACAGAATTGTGAAGACGACCGCTTCATTGTTGCAGTGGGCAAAAATGCTGTAATAATATAAAATTCACATTTTTGCTGCAAGTATAAATATCACCTACAGTGTTGTGTCAAAAAGACATCTATCTGAACTTTTAAAGTATTTTGGAAGTATTTCCAGACCCCTGAATCAAACCCCTAACTCAACCATAAACCATTAATTAAACCATTAATTGTTGGACAGGTACAATGTGGCAATGTTGGTCTCTATCTATCCACGGTGCTAGGGTGACATGGATTGCGCCATGAGCCTCTCTGATCTCTGTATATGACAGGCATGCCTGGCTGGCTGCTAAACAGTCCACAAAACACATGGTGGGATGACAACACAGTGACAGCTGACTGTCTTAAAAAAGCTCAGCAGAAAGGATATCAGGCCGGACCACCAAAGTGATAAAATATAGGAGTAAAAAAACAGGAAATGGGACAATGAAATGAATAAAGAACAGACACTGAAAAGACAGGAAAAATCTTAAATTATCACATCATAATTCAGCTAAAAGTACTAGTTTGTTGGATCCTCTACAAGTTTTTTTATTCTTCACCTGTTAAAACCAAGAAACATTTACACTATCATTACATTATCATTGGGTCAAGATTTACCCAGCTCTGTATATACAGTATTTACCAAGACATGGAACATTTAAAAGTAATAGCCGAGAGTTTTTTGCTATGCCTGATCATTTACTTTTCTCACCAATTCCTTTCACAAAGGCACCAAATCAATTCGAAAGGGATCGAATGGCCCTTTTCTAAAAGTCAAGCTCAGTAAGGGTGGGAGTGGTCACAAGGGCAAGAGGACAGAGAGGACAGAGTCAAGCAGGTGCTCTCCAAGTAGTAAGATCCCAAAAATATGCACTCAACAAAACACAAGCAGAGCATCGGGGACAAGGGGAGAAAGGGAGGATGATAAAGTCCAATGACTCATTTGGGCTGATCTGGCTTTAGGCCAACAAGACAGTGCTGTTCATATAGTATTACATAACAGTAATGTATATCCAATACCCATACTATGACACTACTTCTCCATTTCACCTATCCAGCTCATATTTAATAATCATTGGAGATTTCTTATTCTTCTCTAGGTCTAATTTCCCTTACATATACAGAAATTAATTACTGTAGTCGACAGTAAACTATTATTACTCAACCCTCCTCCAGTCTTGACCACAGGTTGTGTGTGTGTGTGTGACAGCTGCGGCTGAGCCAGTGGCCCTGTGAATTATCACAGAGGCACAGAGGGGCTGTTGAAATGCCAGAGCCTCTGTATCCTCCACTGCGCACGCCATCATATCCACTGCGGCCCATTTGAGATATAACTCTCAGGCATGTATTAGCTGAGAGAGGAGTTGGACAAGCTCGATGATATACCTCTACAGAGAGCAAAGCCTATCTGATTGCTGTTCGGATGTTGAACTATGCTGTGAGGGAGCTGCTGAAATGATCCCTGGAAGACAAACAAGCTGTACTGGCTAACATGACACCCCTTGGAGGGAGAGGAACTTTCACAGGGGCTTATCCAATCACATATATTTGCTTTGTCTGAATAGCTCTAGTGCAATGAATGCTGTAACAATTCATTCTTTTGCTGATCTCTGTTGAAATGTTGCTGGATGAATATTAAAAGAACAATAAATATGTTATTCCTGAGGACACGATTCATTTCAGTTTTTTTCTTTTGGCACAGCAAGATGTTAAAAGCAAACTAAAGTTTTAAACATTTGTCAAATTATGTTTTTTTTGCCTTTTCTCATAGTTTCTGGGTGATCTCTCAGGGTGATAATTAGGTCACTATTATCAGCATGTTTTTCCCAAATAACCCCCCTTCAGTGGGGTACTCCCTCTTCGAGTCTCGACACACTACTTCCTGCCTGTCAATAGGAGGGTGTTAGAAATAGGAGTAGACGTCTTGGTGTGAAGGGGGGAGTGCCTCTCTGACGTCCATATCCCATGTATAGTCACAGAAGTGGTCAAATGTCTTGAAAGAGCGAATCACTGAAGAGATTCAGAAAAAAGAAAGGTCCCGCGTTGGCAAGCAGCTGCAGTTGTTTCCAAAAAAGTAATGGGTATCCAGTAACTGCCCTGCCAAAATACATATTTGACTCACTACAGCCTGGGCGAGCTCGCACTCCAGCTTGGTGATCAGTGTGGTTCGGACGCTCCGATCCTTAGACTCAGTTGCTTTTGTTTTTTTTTTTTGGTTTGCGCGGACTCCCCCGACACTAAGCAGCCATGGATGCCATCAAGAAGAAGATGCAGATGCTCAAGCTCGACAAGGAGAACGCCTTGGACAGAGCTGAGCAGGCCGAGTCAGACAAGAAGGCATCCGAGGACAGGAGCAAACAGGTCGGCATCCAGTGTGAATTCCACTCTGGTGCTTTTACGCACCGGTGCCAATGGCACGGTGCATGCCCAGTGTCCTGTCAGTGAGGATTGAAGTGTATTTCATACGATCGAAAGAGCTTTTAAGAATCAATTTAAGAATCTTTTCGCGACATTTTGCTTCATATTTGGATGCGTAAAGTTGGCAACAACGGGGAACAACATGTGATTTAGCCATACTGTTTAATAGTAAGCCTAGCTGTCATTACCTTTAAGAATAATTGTCTTTCTAAATGATTGATGTACTGTTTATTATGTCGCACAGTTATATATTAGGACTATTTGCAAACATTATGAGGTGTCGCGTACTTGATGTTGAATATGATACATCCTGATGGTGTCTGTTTTCAATGTAAATAAATCTCTTGTTTCCCCGTGGCCCAGCTTGAGGATGACCTGGTAGCATTGCAGAAGAAGCTGAAGGCAACTGAGGATGAGTTGGACAAGTACTCCGAAGCCCTGAAGGATGCCCAGGAGAAGCTGGAGCTCGCTGAGAAGAAAGCCACAGATGTGAGTTTGTTTGACTGGTGGAGAAGCACCAATGAGAAGCCCATTGCTTAATGGTTTGACCTTGAACCACCCCCTTTGATCGCCTTAGCAAAGCGAGATTACCCCCCCCCCCCCCCAACCCCCCACAGAGGTTTAATCTGATGATCAAGTTATACAATAATTAATTAGGGGAGGCCCTTGGGTTGTATAGGATGAATATGCAAAAAGTTAAATTTAGCACATGTGCTGTATATGGTAAGGTCACCGCTTACTGGCTTACCGGTGCATTCCGCAGCCATTCACGAATCTGAGGGCCAGTGTAGGGTTTCAGTCGCGCATTTTACAGGCATGTTTTGGTCAGTAAAATTCTTGACAGATTTGTGCCGGTTTCAGTTGGTACTTTGTCTGCAGTTATGTCCAAACCCCCCCGATTAAATTACAAGTTTATTGCCTGTATTAAATGTCACACCAATTAAGCCTAATTGATGACGTCACAGTCACTGACATCAGCAACTAAATTACTGAAATAAAGGTAATATAAGATTAAATAACCTTCATCGATCCCCAGAAGGGAAGTAGCCTAAAATACAAACATGAGCATCTTCTATATAGACTGTGTAAAAACAATACATAGAGGCTCCTCATGCATCGTACACAAATAATGTGTATTCGTGAATCACAGGAAATCACAAATAAAATAAAATTTGTGACATCATTAAGTTGCAATGAATAGATACATACAGAACAAACAAACAAACATCACCAGCAACAACTATTGTTGTTGTGCCTGCAGATAAGGATGTTAACAGCATAACATAAAGTTATTGCAAACACAATGGTGCATAATACTAGTAATAATAATACCACTAACACTAATAATAATAATACTAATAATAAGTCAGCATTTAGTGCTTTAATTAGCCTAATAATAATAATTGTGTGCACAGGTTGATTATACTGCTGCTGTGATTTTATAGGATCAGCTCAATTTACCAGCAGGGGATGCACTTAAAACAATTTATGGATTGGGCAGGTTGTATATCTTCCAAAAGCATTTTTAAAACGACATTTTTTTATTTGAAGTAACACTGTAAGTCAATATAATTCTTTTTTGAAATTCAGTTGATACATTTAATAATTTACGTGCACAACGCGTTACTTCCGGGCTGGGTGGCACGTCCCAATCCTCATCAGCGGTTGATTAAAGGCGGTGGGGGGCAGGGATCAAAGTGTGTGCGCGTGTGTGTGTGTGTGTATCGGTGTGTTTCTGCGCGGAGGCAGCCCGCACTGTGCTGAGAGGAAACTAGCTTAGCTGAGAGAGAGAGAGAGAGAGAGAGAGAGAGAGAGGGATATAGAAAGAGGAAACAAAAAACCAGAAAGAGCAAAAAAATGGCCGGTGGGAGCTCTCTGGAAGCTGTGAAGAAGAAAATCAAGTCGTTGCAGGAGCAGGCCGACGAGGCGGAGGAGCGGGCGGCGGCACTGCAGCGGGACCTGAACCTGGAGAGGAGCGCGAGGGAAGCAGTAAGCCGCTGCTAATGGTTTAAGGCAATTAGTCCTCAGACTGCCGGCGGCATTAGAGGCGCAAATCTGGTCAAAAAGCGTGGCTACTAGGCCCAGACAGCGGCGGTTTGTGCTCGAATACGGTCAGGTAGCAGGTGGATGTGTTTGAAATTAGCCCACAGTAGGACATGCGTAATGATGGATAGATGAAAAAGGCTCCACCCGACACATCCCGAATAAACTAACAGTCTTGTAACAAGTAGGCTAGGCTAGTGTTACAGCAGCAGCAGCAGCAGCAGCAGCAGCAGCACAGGTCCTGTGAGACAAAATCCTCTCCTGTGTTCAATTCTTGTAAGTGGAGCACAGGAGAGCTGCTTTTTTCCCTTCCAAAATACCCAATTGTAGCCATGTTTCTGTAGCTAATGTGGTGCAAGATGACTAAATGACTGTGAGGTAGGGAATGGCAGGTCTGACTTGACAGAGGAGAGAGAGGTTAATAAACTGTTCTAACAATTCATTTTAATGAACATTACATTCAGATGTGTGTTAAAAGAAGAGAAATACCATCCATCCCTTAGCATGTGTATAAAAGGTGCATATTCATAGACTCCCTCCCTCTCTTTCCCTCTCTCTCCCTCCCTCCCTCCCTCTCTACCTTGGGTGTGTTCCTGACCCCAGCCCAGACTCCTCAGAGAGTCTGCTTGAGGATGCTGTAACCCTGCAAACGTTGTATGTGATGTCAGGTCATACAAATAAACTCAAGTGTTTGTTGTGCTCTCCTAGGCTGAGGGTGATGTAGCTTCCCTGAACAGACGTATCCAGCTGGTTGAGGAGGAGTTGGATCGTGCTCAGGAGCGTCTGGCCACAGCTCTGACCAAGCTGGAGGAGGCTGAGAAGGCTGCTGATGAGAGCGAGAGGTGGGCACACTGCACTCATACACCATGCTAGTCTGGGGTTTATGCAGCGGCTGAAATGAGTGGAATATGAATTTTGTAACTTCCACGTCTTGATAAGTTTGGTGTTCCTGCAAAAAAGGATTGCTCATGATCCATGCTGTTGGAGTACCACTCCTCTAACATTTCCCTCAGTGCTGCCACTGGTGGTTGGAAGTTATATTGCAGTGATGTTCAGAAGTATTCAGTGCTGTTTGTACAAATATTGCCATACAAATTTCTTTATCAATGATGCAAAATCACTCCTGACCAAAAGTAGAAGTGGCACACCTGTAGCCTTCTGCTGGAAACTTAAATTGTCTTTTAGTACTACAAGTGCATCATGCTCTATATAGTGTGCTGGCCACCATAATATGCCAGTGTATGTGAAGTACACAGACGTTTGGTCTGGATAGTAAAGTAAAACTTTTGTGGAAACCTTCACCAATACAAGACTTCACTAGGAACCATACACTCTGTGGTAAACTGCATAAAAATTGTCCTTTTTATAAGACAAACTACTGATTAGTTGTCACACACCACACTCCACTGCTAAACATATTGGCCTGCTGTCGTGCTCATGGTCATCCCCCCCCCCCCTTTCAGAGGCATGAAGGTTATTGAGAACAGAGCGATGAAGGATGAGGAGAAGATGGAGCTGCAGGAGATCCAGCTGAAGGAGGCCAAACACATTGCTGAGGAGGCTGACCGCAAATACGAGGAGGCAAGTTTCTGAGCTGTTCCCTGCACTCTGAGCCCCAAGCTCATCTTCTGCTATATTCTTGTCCTTTAGTGTGACAGCTGACGTCTACTTTCTGTTAGCTGTTTACTTTAGGAAACACAAAGAAGACACTAGTGAATATGATTGTACTAGTGTGTTGTGTGGGACTAAACCTCTGTATGTTGTCGACTTCAGGTGGCCCGTAAGCTGGTGATCATTGAGAGTGATCTGGAACGTACAGAGGAGCGTGCTGAGCTGTCTGAGGGGTAAGAACTTCCTCTTGTCATTCCTCCCTTTCCCCTCATCTGTTCCACCAACTCACAACCTGCAATGACAACATGCTCCGTTATAATCAGTTGTAATATAATATTTCGTCTCGCGTCTCTTCCCGCTTGTTCGACCAAACCATAACACATCAGCAAATGCTCTGAGCTTGAGGAGGAGCTGAAAACTGTGCAGAACAACCTGAAGTCTCTGGAGGCTCAGGCAGAGAAGGTAAGATAGCAGAAGACGCACAGCAGATAATCCACATTTACAAAACCCTTAAATATCTGTTTGAAACTGTCTTGTATTAACACAGTAGTGATATTTGCCTAACTCTGGCCTTTGTATGTGACCACAGTACTCACAGAAGGAGGACAAGTACGAGGAGGAGATCAAGGTTCTTACAGACAAGCTGAAGGAGGTGAGTTAACTAAATCACCAGTGACTCATTTTGTTAAATGAGTTATCCATCCTGTTGTACTTGACTCATTAGTTACTTCAAATAACTGTATTGACTGTATTTTTTTATTAGAAGTGATACTTAGTTTTCCTTTACAGTACTTAAGTGCTTTAATGTCCAGTAGGGCTCTGGCCAGAAACACATTAATGATCTGTGAAGCTCTTAATGGGAGTTGCTAATGTTTAACTGTGTTCTTCCACTCAGGCTGAGACTCGTGCTGAGTTCGCTGAGAGATCAGTCGCCAAGCTTGAGAAGACCATTGATGACTTGGAGGGTATGAAACTTTTTCATTTGCCTTTTAAGCGACAGCAGAGTTTGTTTTCACAAAGCGTAAGGGCCAGTTTGTTACAGAGCAGCTGTGATGTACAAATGTATTCGAACCATTCAACACAATGTAACAACACCACTTTTCCCAAATTTCTCACAATCCCCAAAAAGAGCAAAGTACCTCTTTTTGTAAACATTTGCACAGTGTTTGGTTATTTATCTGGTCAGCAGGGTGTTCAATAGTCCTCAGGACAAATATCTGCACTGTCAGTTCTCTACCGGGGGGGGAAAAAAACAAAGCAGCGATCCACAGAGGCCGGCGTGATAATATTCACATTGGCAGCAACATTTCTCACCACAATGCTGTTTGGCATTCTGATACACTGAGTGTTGAAGGCCAGCCTGTCCCGATCAGTCCTCTCAGGGTCATGGAACATGTGAGGCAGTTTCTCAGTGACTCCTCAGGAATCTGACACAATATCAGCAGCTGTTACAGTACATGCACCCTTCCTATTTCTGTCCTGCCTTTTTTTTTTTTTTTTCCCAGTTTCTCTATTTGCCTTTTCGACTTCTGTTCTCTGACTCTTCATTTTTCTTCCCCTTTTTTTTTTTTTTTTATTGCAAATCCTTCACTGCCACTTCATAATAATTACCACACAATAGATGAGCTGTATGCCCAGAAACTGAAGTACAAGGCCATCAGCGAGGAGCTGGACCACGCCCTCAACGACATGACTTCCATGTAATTCACCTCAGGCTTGTGTTTGCTCTGTGCCTTAGCCCTCAGCATCCCTAACCACTCTCACCAATGTAGCATAGCTCCCTCTTGTGGCATGTTTGAGTTTTTTTTTTTTACTCCTCTTCCACTGCTTCTCTAACATTGGTTTGTGTGTGAATTAAGGCGTTTTGTAGGTATTTTTAGGCTAGATTTCACAGATCTCTTGATGTAGGAAACTACTAACAGCATTCAGTAGTAGTTTTAGTATCCTTTGATAATTTTTGGCACCACAGTCACATTTCTTCATCAGTTTCATTCTTTTCTGGCTTAGATCTGCAGCCTTTATTCCCCTTTTTGCTTCTGCATGACATTTATCTTCCATTCTTCCTTCATTTCTCCCTCCAACGCTTTTGATTTTCTCCTTTTTTCACAGCTAAATTTTTACATCCCTTCACCCCCAGAAGCCACCCGCTGGTTGAGCGTCTTCATCTCTCTCCTGTGCAGCGTTGCCCAATTTTCTGTCTGCTCCTTCTCTGTATTTCTTTACTGCCCTGCCACTACTGCACATTGGACCATCGCTGCTGCCATCCTTTTGTTCATCTCTCATTTAGACCTCTGAGGCGTATTGCTTTCTGTAAAATAAACATTCTTCCATCTATGTCAGCCCTTCCCCTTTTCTCCTGAGATGTTTCTTCATTTCCATTTGTCCCATCTTTTTTTTTTTTTGATTTGTGTCTTCTATGTGTTTAATTTATTTTGTTGAGTAGCTTTCGAATAAACTCTAAAGCTCCTCTCCCATTCACTGTTCCTTTTTCTGTTTGGGAGGTCTATTATTTGGTATAACAGTATTTCTGGGGTGCTTATTCATTTAACTTATAACAAACTAGTCCTCACTTGAAATACATAGTTCTGTTTTCCTCTTAATTAGAAGAATACTGGAATATAACAGACAGGTTACCTGCTTTGATAGTTTATTCAGGCATTTGTGTTGTTGCGTCTGAAGAGGATCAACTGCATCACTAGAGATTTTAAAAGTACTGAAACAATCATCTTTAAGGTCTATGGCCTCCTTTTTTAAAAGACTATCAGTGTGAATGTTAGGTACTGTGCTGCCTGTTTTGCTTTCCAGTATGATCAGCTGATCACATGTAGGCTTATTTCATGCTGTTCTCAGTGTCTCTGGGGAAAAAACTAATTTTCACACCAACAAAAGCATAATGGGTGCTGTTGCTATGGCTAACAAGGACAGCAAGTATTGGCAACGGTTTGTTAGATCTTTTCGTAAATGTGACTGAATAATAGTGAGTAACTGCTTCAGTTTGATATGTTCATGAGTTCAGCAGCGTGAATATAAACTATAAATATAAACACTGGTTTTGTGATTGGCTTTAAAGCAGCAGTTGCTCTTTGTCTTTTGTACTAACTGCCTCTTTTCCTTCTCTCTTACCCGCTTTCTGACGGTCAAGACCATCTATACAAGCAGCTTGAGAAAAACCGTCTTCTGACCAATGAACTGAGAGTAGCCTTAAATGAGGCGTGAACTGGAATGGCCTCTTGTATGCTTTCATTCTTCTGAAACTCAAATGTCCAGACATATTGTCTAATGCAGTGATATATATAAAGAGTATAGGCAACTGTGTCTATGACACACAACTTAAACCAAGTAATGCTTTCAACAAACAGGAACAAAACTGTAAGGCTTTCAACATTATGCATGCTCAGACAGTTTCAGGACGGAAGGTCAGGCAACTCTAGGTTATGACAAGTTATCATAAGCATCTGATATTTTTTTCTCGGTTATCGTCAGGGCTGTAGCACAAATTCTTTGAAATCTGCACGGTGCTGTTGCTCATTGGATGGAAGCTGGTGATGATTCTTGTGGCCCACAGGCTCATAAAATGCTGCAAGGGGTTTAGGGGCCTTTCTACACTCCTGAAACCCCCTCTGTAATCTTGTAATGGTTAATAAGAAAGTCAAAAATAATCAAATCTAAATTGATAATCACCAAACTACCAGTTATTTTAGTTGTAATGCAGACTCCACTTGCTGTCTTTTTGCAGTTGGAGTTTTTTCAGTTCAGTCAAGACACTAGAATCAGTGTTTTGACCATAAATAACATAATAAACACTTTAAATGAAAAAATCTTCTGAATTAACTTAAATATAAAGGGAGAGACTACAATTTGGTGTTAAGCAGCAAGGACATGGTTCTGACTATTAGTGCATGCAGAGAGAATTTGTACCAAATCTGCCCATAAAGACCTCCAAGGTTTTTGCTTTTGGTCATATAGAAGATTATTAAATGACAGAGTGCCTGAACCACTGCAAGGCTCAATCTTCTGAGTCCTGTCACTTAGTGCAGTATTTGTGAAAAAACAAACAAACAAACCCCAAAACAAATGGAAAAAAAACATGGAATGTGACATTAAAACTAAAGCTTTGGAGTAAAAAGGATAAAAAGGACTACGACAAACTAAAAGCTGTTGCATGATGTAAGATGTCAGGAAGGGGAATATTCAGGGGAGAGTTTTTCATGTAGGTGTCTAATTTGAGGTCAAATCGGTGCTCACATTTGTGTTTTGAGACCAAATTGTTATTGATTGACCTGAAACTGCTTGGAAGGTACACTTAAACCTGATACTGTAGGTCATAAATCCATTGCCAAACCACAGACTTGAACCAAAAAGAACAATCTAGTCTAGACCCATTCTTTTATCCTCAACCCAGCTCATGCAGCCGTGACTACAGCTCTGTCTATAGCCTGAGTACAATATTTACAGTCTGACTTTAAAGGTTTAAATATCAAAATGAAACTTGAGTTAGTAAAATTGGCTCAGAGTGTAGGATATGTACTTACCGAATGCTAACTTCTGTTATCGGAAAAAAAGTACAGAGAAGCGAAATTTCTGACACTCATAAGGTTTGTAACAATATCCAGCACATGTCTAACACTGTCTGTTATCCTGGACTAGAGCTTTGTCTGTTTTATATTCTGTGCATCTATGCGCTGTTTGTTTTTTATGATTTTTTTAACCGATGCAATGCTATATTAACAGATAAACTCACACGAGCTAAAGAAGAGAGCCTGCGCGTAAAGCAGATGCTGGATCAGACTCTAATGGAGATGTGTAACATTTGACTCAGCTCTGCTCCTCTCTCCACATTGCCTCATCTGCTCTGAATGTGGCTACAAATAATGTGGGGGGGCTTTGTGTTCATATGTCTCCTGTGACCTTGTCATCCTGAAGAAACAAGCTCTACACAAGGTAGCACAGTTAAACTACACCGTTTTGTTACACACTGTAACCAAAAGGCAGATACAATTCACTGTATAACTTTAATAAGTTTGTATGTATATGTTGGGAGAATTTGCACTTTTTTGGGAAAAATACTGCACATAATCATCATGAACAAAGCCATACTGTAAGTTAAGCCAAGTTTATATAAAAGGGACTTTTTATTCTGTGTATTTTCGTAAAGTTGCTTGTGCGTCTTTGTTTCTCTCTCTCTGTATTGTTAACATTTATTCAGTGTCAGTGATGATGTTCACTTCCAGTTTAGCAAGGAAGTAGTTCTTAGCACAGTTGCTTGAATGTACTGTATTGTTCCAGCTAAGTGAAAGAAATGTTTGCACACTGTACTCACTTTTCTGTTCAGAATTTAGATTTTTTTTTTTTTCTTTCCAAAAATGAATTAGTTTGATTTTTGTCTCCCATTTTATCTTGGAAATGTAAAGATCATAAATAAATGGTTGAATCATGTATAATTTACTCAAAGTCTGGCTTTATTAGAAAGGTTCCCCATGCTGTGATGTGATAATGGTTAACAAAAATGGGGGATGGCACAGGCTACTTGGGTTGGTGGGATTCATGGTCATTACAAGGCAAATAACTACCACATATTCTCCAAAAAAAATCCACCCTTTATTGAATCTTAAGGACAGTGACGTGCACAGACATTTTGAGGGACAGTGGCTCAGTTTAAAAAAAAAAAAAAAAAAAAAAAAAGGGTCCCCCCACATCCACTGCATTATCCCCATGTCTCCTCCTCCTGATGTTGACACTATATATAAAAGTGTATGCCCAAACACAAATACATAACTTCTCATGGTTTGAAGTAATGGTTAGAGGCCTCGAAAATATGAATCAGCAAAGATTTAAAATGATATATATTTTCCTTCACGTTACTATTGCCTCTTGCATACATTTAGTATAAACTATAGGGTTGTGTGTATTATAATGCATTATTCAAATATTCAAAGGCAGGACTTTGGTCTAATAACGATGATTTAGTGTAGTAATAATCTGAGGGGCCCTTCAACCACAGAGGGGAAAGGCTTTAACTGCTGTAGCACCTCCTCGCCGCAGGGGGCAGTGTGTAAACTCCGCGCAGCTCCTCCGCAGCGGAGGAGGAACAGAGGTGAAAGTTCGCAGCTGGGCAGCCGTGCTGGGACATCCCCGACTCGAGAGCGAAATATGTGTGAAAATCAGGATTTTGACGTGTCTTTACAAGACAGCAAGGCTGCGTACGTACTCAGCAATGTGGCTGAAGTGGTTGAGCGAATTCTCACCTTCGTACCGACTAAATCGCTTCTACGGATCGCAAGGTGTGTTTATCTGCTAACAGTGAACTCTGCTAACGCTAATGGCTGTCGGACAGAAGTAAAACTGCTCTGATGAGATATTCAGGGCAGATAGAAAGCTAATGCGCCAGCTGGAGTATTTCTGTAGTCGGTGTACTTGTTATGTAATTGCTTGCAGGTGCTCAGTCGTGTTGTTTGATAGCGGCAGGAACTTATTAGCTAACTCTTGCCAAGTTTTTAGTAGCAGGTGATGCTGAGCGTGTGTGTGCGTGTGTGCGCGCGCGCGGGCGTGTGTTTGTGTGTGTGTGTGTGTGTTTTTGTCTCCTCAGTGTGTGCAGGCTGTGGAGGAACTGTGCCCGCAGAGTGCTGAGGACTCAGCAGCAGTTGACCTGGGTGTCAGCCTGTGGATTTTCCAACACAGAGGTCCATGCCCTCTGCAGCATCCTGGCTGAGGAGGTGGAGGTAAGAAGTAGAAAAGTGGCTGTTTTGGACAGTGAAACGTAGAGGACCCTATTTAGAAAAGGCACATTGGATAATGGTAAATGGAACAAAAATAAATAGAACAAAATGCATAGCATAGCAACAAAAAGTATAGCAAAGGCCCTTTTAGTAGTAGGATGAGTTGTGTGATATATACACACAGCTAGATATGTTTTTCAGGTGAAAACCTGAAAAGTGTGTTATCAGGAACTGAAAAATAAACTTTAAAGCTTCAATACAGAGCTGGAACAAGCTAATATAGAAACTCACCGGCCACTTTATTAGGTACACCTGTGCAATCTAATACAATCCAATACAACAGCTCTGCTATAAATTCTACATTTAAGAAGCTTCTACATTTTCAGTTTTTTTTTTTGACATTGTCAGCAAGGTGATAATTCTACTTTGTTTATTATTGAGGTCATAGTGGGTGGTGGTGGTGCACTGGGGTGTATTATATTAAATGGTGTTCCTATTATTTTGCCCATTCCATTAACATACATGAGGGGGGCAAAATATTAGGAACACTTTTCTAATATTTCTAATATTAGTGGATGGTGAGTGTATATGATACTGTCATGCATATATTTAGAATACGATTATTTTAACAGCCTTAAACTTACTTATAAGGTGGTAAAATGCATGTTTTGTGATAAACCTTACAAATAAAATGTGGTATACTATTGTACAGTGTATTGTAGCCACTCAGAAATCAGTTTAGAAATCACTAAACTCATGTTTTAACACTGTTTTAACACATGCACGTTGCTTTTGACTATTCACAGAAAGTATTTCTCCTGCCCAAAACCGTTCTAGCAATGGTGGACTGTGAGACCTTCTGGGGAGCTTATCGCAACAGGCAAAATAAAGGTTGATATTAAATAATATAACACATTGCTGTTGTACTTAAGTCTGTTATATTCATTAATGTACATCTATGTTTCATTCATTATTGTTACAATTGTTGTAGAGAGATGTATCCTGTAGGAAAGTGGTATAAGGAGATCTACAGGAAAGTGACATTTAAAGGAATTTACTTAAAATGAATGTTGTAAAAAGTTTTAGTTGACATAACTGAAACAGAGGCAGACTATAATATACTGCATTTACAAACTAGACTTATGTGACTTTTTTTTTTTTAGAATAATGTTTATTGGGTCCTTTGACCTCTTCTAGCATTTCCAACAAATAGTTTTTTTTGCAAGTAGACAAAGAGATGGCATCATGCTGTTTCAAAACAACAGACTTTGTCTAATATCCATTTGTGCTACTAATCTGTGTTTTAGGCTCCAAGTTCTGTTGTTTGTTGAAAAATGTACTATTAAAATACAACATTATGGGTACTACCTTATTAACAGGAAACCACCTTAGACTACCTGCTGGACTATTACAGTCATAGGGGCAAAGTTGAAAAGTATAGTTAACAATTGAAAACAACTTTAATCATTTTAATCACCAAGCGTGCAGAGTTGGGTCATATCACTGTGCAGGACAGTTAGCAGTAATTTTAACCTGTCTGTTCCCTGTTGGTCAGTTTCGACTTGTGGCTGAAGTTCCTCTTTGTTACTGCACTTTCAGTGGTGCATCTTGTCTTGTTGTTGGCATATTTAGAGATTGTCATTTTTGTTTCGACTGAGCATTTGCACTTTTTATCATGTGACCATTTAAAAAAACCCAAAAAAAACCCAAAAAGGGACATTTCAGAGTATTATCACACCACTATCATGGCCAAAACTTATTCAAAAACAAGGCAGGATGTGTTCAAATGTGAAACATAATCCGACTTTCTGTGGTTGACTAGAACTAACAGACTCCTGCCAGCCAATCAAAAATAGGAAATTCAGGTTTGTAGCTAAATATGAAAGTATCGGTTTCATATAGATTTTGCTTCCATTTTGAAATTCACTATATAGAATAGAAGTGTTTGAAGTGTTTTGCAACACTAAGAAAAGTAGACTTGGAGTCTCATTGCTAATAAAATGGTGCTTTGTTGGTATGAATTTCTCTGAATCTAAAATGGTAATGTAATCTTGGCAATATATTCTTAATTTATGATTAAAATGTAACATGTGATGCAGTGACCTTCCTCATTAACATGTTTTTTTTTTTTTTTACTCAACTACTCCAAAGCAAAGAAGAGTCGCCACAGTCCAGACACGGAAGAACTGAACCTGCTTTTCCCCAAAGGTTGTGACATCATGGGCATTACTACACTAGGCATAGTCTGTAAGTGTTCCTCTTTTATGTCTCACTCATATTTCCTCAGTTATATATAATATATTAAAAATAAATCCCCACATCATCCAAAATAAGATCATTGGGAGCCACAGCCATTTCACATTGCAGGAGTCGTTTAGTTAAATACAAACATAAAAAAATATTTCTTAATAGAGCCTCAAAGCTGCAGCTACAGCTCTAATGGTATGAATGTGCATGCTTAACATGTAGAACTACTCGGATGCTGTAGAGAAAATGAAATCTAACCAGGCGTCTTGGGCATATCTAAGAGGAATAGTTCACCTTTCAGCAGACGGGGCTTTGCATTAATCCCCACCGCTGCTGCCTAGTTGGAAAGCACCACTGGTGGCTGGCACCACCCCGCCTCTCCCTCTGATAGATTGCCTAGTCTTCCTGGTGCTGTGCTCCCCATTTCTCCATATAATCACAACCCCTCCGGAGAAGTGACTCTCCATCAGCCACGTTCTCTTTCCTCAAGATGATGGCTTGTCAGGCTCCCATCGTCTATCAGGTTTAATGGCAGCCCATGCTGTTTGTGATAACACTCATTTTGTGATATTGCAGCTGAGGGTCACCACAGGGTCACCACACTGCTTTTAATTCAATTGAATGAAATCTCTGATTGGATAAGGGGGAATCTATAGATTACATGTAATAGGTTTCCATACAGCCTAGAGTACAATTAGTCATGTATGCATTGTGGCAGCGGACTGCACAGTATTACAAAGACGACTTATGACACACCAAGACATAGTATTTCTGCATAATCCTTTATGAATTCCATAAACAGAAACACAGTGCAGGATGGGGATAAATGAGATACTAATTATTTGTAATGAGTATTTGCTCATTTTGAATACAATGAAAGCTTTTTTTTTTGTTGTACAAATTTTGTTGCACACCAGGGGTTTAGCTCAGAAAAAAATGAAACCCTGGAATGTAAAGTGTTGAATGAAGCTGCCTGTCTTATGATCTTTCATTTTGCATAGTAACACATTCATCTGCTAAACTATCTACTCAACAGAGCCTCTATATAAGCGCCTGTGATTATGCCCTTGATTAAGAGAAGTGAAATCATATTTTTCCTAATGTTTATGTAATTTGCTGCTTCATCCTAAGGCTGTCATTTGCGGTGTTGTGCAAATATCCTTTCAAATGTTCAGGCCAGTGTTGATGTGGGTCTACTTGTGACCACTGTAAAGAAAAAAAGTTCTCCTGTGGTTAGTATATGCTGCCATGATTTTTTTTAGTACCAACCCAGCGGCGAACCACCACTGTTGACTGGTGAATCCAGTGCCAAAGTACCTCGAGCTGCAGTTCCTCTAATAGCCACTAGATGCTGACTCCTAGAAACGGACTATACCAAAATCAAGAGAAGATTCCTCCTGTTGTGTGTAAGTGACTGCATGTAACTTACCATTCTCTGCGCAGTGACTCCCAGTGGCTCTTGCTCCGGCCCTCCCCAGGAGTTCCAGGAGGGGGAGGCAGGCTTTGCAGTCATGTTCCCCAGTATGGAAGGTGTCCACATCAAGCCCTTTCATTTTTGCAAGAAGTCCATCTCTCCAACAGCACTGACAGAAGCAGGTGAGTGAAGGCCCATAACAATTATTCAAACTGAAAAAATGCAATGCTTGTAATGTCTTCCAGAACTTGCTTCTGTATCAGCCCTTTATTCATTGTGCTTTCTCTTTACAGGACTTGTTGACAACCCAGAGCTGCGTGTGGTACTACTCTTTGTCTATGACACATACAAATCTGGACCTTTCCTCAACCAGATACTGACGCCTCTGGCCAAGAGCAAAGCTCTCATCGCTGGAGGACTGGTGGAAAGTGTCTTCTCTCCTTCCAGACCCTGGTGAGTTAGTGTCCTGCACTTAAATCAAGGTTATTTCTTAGCAGTCTATGAAAGAATGGTTGTTTAATACATAGTTAGTAGTCGCAAGTGATTTCCTGCAAATTCCCGAAATTAAAATATTTCGAGGCTTTCTCAATTACAGTTTTGTCTGTAGAAGTTTTCATAGACACTGGGGAAAATCCTGTTTAAAGTGTTGGAGCAGTAATTCAACCCAGTATTTGCTGTGAGAATAAACTCTGGCTTCTGGAAATGAGCACTCAAAACTGAACCATTAAGTTTAACCTCAATTCAGGTTAAATTTCTTTATTTCTCTGTAACTTACGCCATTTATGTCACCGCCAACATCTCTCACTCTGTAGCTGTAGCCAAGGGGCATACGGCGTGGTGGGCCTGGCCCTGAGTGGCCCTAAGGTGCAGGGAGCATCTGTGCTCTTGGACCAAGACATCAGCAACTCAAAGGCGGCTGAAGCCACGATCCGGAGGCTGAAGGCGGCTAAAATTCCAGAGAGGAACACCCTGGGGTTCATGTTCGCTTGCGTGGGGAGAGGCCAGCATTACTACAACAACCAGACCAACGTGGAGGCCGACGCCTTTCGCAAGGTGTTCCCCAACACTCCGCTCTTCGGCCTGTTCGGCAACGGCGAAATCGGCTGCGACCGAATCGTTAAAGATGATTACACGCTGTGCGACACTGACATCAACAGTCTGCAGCATGAGTACACGACAGTCATGACCCTGGTCCATCTGGGTTGACTGACTGACTGACCCCCCACGATGACGGGAACAAAGACGACCCATCATGATCCTGTTTGGAACGGCAGTCGGGGAACAACAAATATTCTGTGTTCAGCGTGTCACTCGCATCACGACTCAGAATATTGCTGTAACATTTCTGCTCGTAAAGCAGGAAAATGATCCCTTCAGCCATCAATATAATGGCAACATTAGGGAAATTGTGTCCATTGTCCAGTTGTGAAAACACAACTTTATATTAGAACTAGTGAGTCTCACAAAGTTAAGTTAGGACAATACTGATCATCTCTTTTAACATTCAAATGTGATATAGCATTCTTGTAAAATATGTGTATATATTTTTTTCCCCCAAATTCCGCACACATTCAAGGCATATCTTTCACATTAAGCTCATGGTCTGTTTGCTTTGCAGATGAGTAAATTATACACACTTGTGTCCCAAGCTATTGTTAAAGTTGTTGATTCAGCAAAGGCACTTTTTATTCATGTAAGTAAGAGGAGCCTGGTCCTTCTTCCACAGAATCGCCTTGATTCTGTGGAAGAAGGACCAGGAAGAAGGACCAGATTTAAACGCTCTTCCTCGTTATGTAGGTTTTACACTTTAGTCTTACCAATGGAAAAAAAAAAACAAACCTTGTTAGCCTGCAAATTAAAACCGTTAGGCAAGACGTCGATCTACACTTTTTCAGTTGGGCACAGCGAGGTCAGTCAGAATCTCAGAGTGCCTCTTTTTGTCCACATGACTTATCTTCTACTACCTACTTCCAGCTGTTAATGGTTGAGCTTAATGGTCACTTCATCTCTGTAGCTTCTGCAGCTTAAAAGGAAAAAATATCCATTCTAAACTGTAAGTCAGAAACTCTCTGTTTCACCCCACTTTACTTTCGGCTTTTCTACAATTCCTGACTTTAGGAGACAGCTGTTGGTGTTTGGAAATTGAAGGTGAACCGTCCAAGATCTGAAAAAAAAAAAGATTGATTTGATATTAAAGAATGAGTACTTGGTATTCTTCTTCTGAAGTGATAAATGGTTTGAAATCTTGATAGTATAGTCTGAGACTAACTACCTAGTTGCACATTGGCTTCTGACCAAATCCATTGAATGCTACACAATTCATATCTAGATGATTTTCTAGATGGCCCTGTCATTCATTCACATCTTGTTTTTTCCTCTCTAACAAGAATATCCTGATGCGATAAAAGGTAGATTTTCCAGTATATTGTTCGTCATGTAGTTTCTGTTATGTTGAGAATAGCTGATGTTAACTTCAGCTTTCCTGTAAAAGGTGCAACATTGGCTGTTTTCATGAAAGCTTCAATATTTTTTTTTTTTTTTGTCAAGAGTATCTTCCTGCTTTGTATCATAATCATAATACAGACATCTCCCCTTATAGTTACTAAAGAGGAAATGTAAGCTACCTGTATTCTAAGTTAGTGTTGTTAACGGCTCATTGAGCAAGTTGTTGGTGTTAATGCACTTTTCTACATGATGTGCCAAATCATATCTGTTTTGCTCCTTTTCCCTCAATAAATTGAAAGCTTTCAGTATGTAGATTCGTATGTACTTGACTTTTTTTTTTTTAAGCCCACTGTTGAAACCACTACAGCAGCCTTTTAAACCCCCCCCCCCCCCCCATCCATCCCTGAACCCACTGGGCGTTACGCATCCTTACTCGGTTGTAACTACAGGCCCACTCTACCTAATTCAGATCACCGCTCTTCGTTATTTGCGCACACTCTGAAATCTGAGCCTCAGCCTATAACATGTTCAGCAGCCCACGTCCAGGCGTGTTTAAATGAAGGAAGAGACGCTTGAGATTGATTGATGTACGCTTTAACCATCGACTGGCTAATCCCGATGAATGACAAACGGTTAAGCCAATTGCTGTAAAGGCAATTTATATTCCCATAGTATCTTTATTTTGGGAAACCATAAAAAAAACCCGCTCATGACACGGAGAGGGACGACCTACCAGGCGTAAAGCTAATAAAATCATCTGTGGCGATAATCTGCTCTCAAATTGGCCTCAATCAATAACAGAAAATCTATTCACTGGCTTTCTCTCTCTCTCTCTCCCTCTCTCTCTCTCTCTCCCTCTCTCTCTCCCTCTCCCTCTCCCTCTCTCCCTCTCTCTCCCTCACACACACACACACACACACACACGCGCGCGCGCGCGTCCACCCCACGGCCAACATTTTTAGACTGCTATGTCGTGACCGGAGCGATGCAAATGTCACACGATTCATTGGCTACAGTCAGTCTCCGGCACGAAAACGTCAATGTTTTTATGGCGTTTGGCTGAAATTGGCCCTGTGTTGCCCGGCTGCTGCTGTGGAAGGGGCTCGGTGGAGAGCCGAGGCTTCGTCGGGCTCGTTTCAGCACCTGGACAGCTCCTCTCGCAGGGTTCCCCGCTGCGCTCGCCGGGGAAGCCCTCTGCTGAGGAGCGGACCTGGATCTGGATCTGGAGCAGCTCACACTCAACCCTCAGCCAGGAGGAGATTGCACTGAAAGGTCGTCGTTTTGATCGCTCCGATACACTTAGAAAGCTAATATGATCCCGCCGAGTGACGATGCTTCTTGCATTTGAGCTTCATCCCCTCGTTTGGTTTTGCACTGAAATCCAAGCAGCGCAAGTGGGAGCAGCAGCGGCAGCAGCGGCGGCGGTGCTCGTCCAATGCAAAAGTGCTAAGGATAGCTGCAGCCTACACACACACTGCGAGCCTGCTGCTGCTTCACTTACTCTGATCACCACCGAGGGAGACATTACTATCAGCGAGGGGGCAGCGGGAAGCACAATTACCCGTCAACAATGTAAGTCTCACACAGGTAGGTGCTTTGGTCCTGATAAATAATTCATTCTACTTTATGTACAGCGAGGAGCTCTCAGCAGTTTCACCTACAACTTTCATTTAGTTTATCCTCTCTGGGATCAGATACAACAGCAAGTATTGTAACACCGGTGCGGTTATTACTTTGATGGCAGGAAAGTCTGTAGAGTGCTGCATCCAACAACCATAAGCAGGTCCACGTTTTAGTGGTGTGATTAAAAGTTTTGATTGTAAAAGTCTGTGTGTGGGGTTACAGTCTTTTAGTGACTCCACACTTGCTCCTTCACTTTAGTCCATTGTTAACATTGTCTTATATTTATATTGAGTTCAACTTTATAGAAACATGTGTGACTTATAAAACTGCAGTGTTGGGGTTTCCTTAAGTTTGATGTTTGCCACAGTCACTTTTATTGAAACAATACGAGCACAAAGTGTGAAGAAAGCTGGAAGTCTCGCTCATATTTGTCATCACTGGATAAACGAGATCAATCCGCTTGGAAGTCTTATTTATTGGGCTGCAGCTGTGAAGGAGCTTCACTTGGCTGGCCGACTTTTATATAACGGCTCTATCAAATGTCCCTGATGTCAGAAGTTGTCATTGTTTTTTTTCGAAAGTCGGCATAGTGCTTCGACTGATAGTGAAAAATTACAGATACAAAACTTTTTTTTTGTGTCTTTGTGTCTGTGGGGTGGACAAAATATCTCCTCTCTCACTATCAGAACACTTCTCTGTATAACGCAATACATTTCAACAGCACTATGAACCACAGCCTCCAAAATGATCTGAATCAAAACCTCTCTAAAACATCAAAAACTGAACATTATAACCTTCATGAAGGAAGGATTTATTACAGCGTTGTGTTAGACATTAGTGCACTCATGAGCGTATTTGTGCCACTATGTAATAACTGTTACTTTATAAGTTCCTCACTTACATTCTTGTCCGTGTTCTTCCCAGGTTCAACATGAAAGCAGCGTCTATCAGGTGAAAAGGTGAACTGCAGCACTAAAACAGGCAGAACTGAGTGGAAACCTTGTGATCACCACCATCATCATCACATCGCTCCTCTCCATCACACAGCAACATGGCTAATGCTGAGTAAGTACAGTTTACACCACTGATCTTTCCTCCTTCTTTTCCCTCATGCTCTCTTCATATTCCCAACCAGTGTGAAAAGCTGCTTTCCTGTTTGGATTCCCACATGTTGAAAAAATGGGTCAAAGTATACTCAATAAAAACATGTCTTCAAATGTCAGAAATTGATAGTTTTTTAGTAGGAAGCTCGATGAAGAACTAAACAGTGTTTGTAGGACGTAGGCCACTCTCTCTGTACATTACACTTTCCTCAGCACGACTTTTTCTATTCAGATCTTCTCATCTTTTTTTCTCATTTCAGTTAGTCTCATCTGTTTCGCTGCTTCCTTGATTTCTGCGTCTCCATTTCTACAATAATGACCTTTATTCACTCAGGCCCTGCTAGCATTGAGGTGTCTCTGACCCTCGTCACTCTGAATGCTAAACACAGACGCACACTGAGATGCAGATGCACACAAACGCACCCGCACAATGCCGACTACAGAGCGGCCATTTTGCAGACATATATACAGAGCACTATGTTAATCCTTTCAGTGAAACTGCATGAATTGATCATTATCCACGGCCACCGCAACTTAAAGGCATACTATGCAGGATTTGTTGCTGTTTGTAAACACAACATTCAAAGTTGGCCCCTCCTCCCCGGGGCTCAACGATACCAGAGCGAGCTGAGAGAGAGAGAGCAGCGGTGGTCGAGCAAGCTAGAGAGTGAATGAAGAGAGGGAGCGGCGGTAGCGAGAAGAAAGCCGTGAATCAGATAAATAAAATGTTATTTTCTGATTGTTTCATGGCGGTTACGTTCTAAAGCAAAATTAAAAACGCCCACACCTTCGCACAACCCTGCGGGAAGGTGCCGCATTGCCGGATTTGTTGTGAATGCCTGTCCGCTGTGGCCTCTCTGCCCTGCGTGTGTGTGTGTGTGTGTGTGTGTGTGTGTGTGTGTGTGTGTGTGTAGCTCAGCCACGCCCTCGGTCAAGCAGTCAAATCTGTTCTCTTTATACATCCATGTCAGAGACAGAGAGCAGAGCGGAGCGGAGGAGGGAGATGGAGACAGTGATGTAACCTGGTCGCTACTCTACGAGTCCCGACCTCACACCTGCGCGCTTTTATTGGCTGGGGGCTACACACCCACTGCGCAAAAGTTGACGCCCAGAAACGTCCCAAAGACAGCATAATAAGAAAATAAGAAAATACAAGCAGAAGGCAGGGTCTCTGTAGATACATACACCGCCACACACTTGTAGTGGGTCATAAGTGATGATTGAGAGGGATTATTTTTGTATGAGTCTATACATTGTTGTATAGGAAAATCCTGCATAGTATACCTTTAACACCCTTTTCCAACAAACCACCTCCACTTTTCATCCAGCCCTCCATTTTTAATTTGTGCTCTCCAAGTGTGTACTGAGAACAGCTGATGCATTACTGAGGGAACGTGCTGTAGCCTGTGTGCGCGTTTGTGTGTGTGTGTAATGACAAAGTAAGAGGTAAGGGACAACACTGAAAATCATTATTCTCTGTCAACTCATGATTCTGCTGGTGTAGCATGACTTTCTAATTTGTCTCATCTTAACTAGCTGCATTTATTCTCTTGACCTAGATAAATAGCCCTAAATCATTGCTCCATTTGTGCTTTTATAAGAGAACCAGTTCCGCCCTTGGTCCCATACAGAGCCCGGCTCAGCAGGTCTCAGTAGCAATGTCATATCATGCTGTGTTTAAGGTGAAATGTATCCTAACACAGAATGACTAAAGCTCGCAATTGCTTTAAACAGCTCACCTGAAAAAAAAAAAAGAGCTTTAACTCTTGAAAACTGATCATGATGAATCATGTCATTAAGATACAATACACAGAATATTCCCCAATGAGAAACAAACACAGGCATTCACCAAAGATTAATTTATTCAATTGTGCTAAAGTGTTTTAACCTATCTTTCCTCATTTGATGTTTATAGTTAGGTTGGTGAGGGAAACAAATCTTTATGCAAATTATCCAGCATGATTCTGTATAGGGAGCCTGACAGTCTCTGCTTCATAACTGTTGGCATTTGTATCAGTAAACTCCAAGCAGATCATAAATTGGTCTCCTATCGTTGCCACTTTCTCATTTTGAGCCACGCTAGCAGCATTAGCTCTAGGAATGGCGATGTCATTCGTTCTGTGGGTCGGTTGGTCAGTCCACCATTTTGGTCCAGAATTATCTTAACAGCTATTGGACGGATTGCCATGAAATTATGTGATGAGGATGAATCCTAACGACTTTGGTGATCCCCTGACATTTCCTTTAGCGCCACCATGATGTTCAGATTTCTGGGTTTGGGTGATGTGTCTCAAAAACTATTGGATGGATTGCCATGAAATTTTGCGCAGACATTCACGTCCCCCTCAGGATGAATTGTATGAATGAATGAAATCACTTCGGTCCCCTGACTTTTCATCTAGCGTTAGCTAAGGCTGTGCCTTAGAACAGCTTAATTGAGCCACTGGCATGGCTGTAGACTTTATTAGTTTGTTAATCAATTCTATGTTTTGTCTCCTAATGATGTCATAGATTTGCGACTTGACTCTGATTTCAAACTTTAGAGCAAAAACATTTTCATGTTTTATGTATTCGTATAAAGAGTTTAGCTTCATACAAATGATCCATACAATAAACTGCGCTTTAGGGTGGATTTTCCCTTTAAGATTCTGAAGGGTCCTTGGCGCCGGACAGGATCATTCATCTTTCTCCCCACGTCGCTGTTTACCCTGTTGTTTATTCAATGCCAGTGGGAGGGAGGAGAGGTTGGATGGCTTTGCCTCTTTTGTTCAGAGGGTGGGAGACTCTGCCTGTTGGGAGAAACGCTGTCTACAAGTGGCCCGATATTCTGCCTAATTGGCTCTTCTCATAAGTACACGGGCATAAATGTGCGTGGTTTATTAGCCGTGGATATCAAAAATCTGGGTTAGGAGATCTCCATGACATGCATGAAGGCTGCTTTGTTTTTAGAAAGGGGGGAAAAAGATGTTAAAACCTTTATCCCCATGTTCAGTTCATACATGGTCTTACAGTCACTGCTCATTGTGTGTTATCATATACTCTAAAGCTTCAACATAACTTTATCTTTGACAGTTAGAGGCTAAGGTTCCTTCCCTGCTTTTTCTTTTTTTGACATGAGGACCATTTATATCATTACAGCTTCCTCCATATATAATCATAACATTATCCTTTCCTAACTAATCAGACTTATCTGCTGAGAAGTCTCTCTCCAGTTAATTGTTCCTGGAAATGTCTTTATAATTCTAATTAATCACTCGCTTGTTACTGAATTTAACATTCAAAATATTGTAAGATAATGCTTGAGATGCATTAGGCAACGCGTCGAATGCACAGAATATACTGCACGTCTCGTTATGTCTATGAGAGGAAACAAGCCAGTCATTTAAGTCAGTTTCACAAGTCTATAGAAATTTATCTTTTCAGTCATTACGTGTTTCCAGACCCATATTCCCTTAAGTGTCTGTAGAAATTAAAATAATCTATTATTGGACACTGACACATTGTAAAAAGGTCTACGGACCTCTGCATTATGAAGAAGGCTTCTGTACATCTGCTGTCTTAGTCCTGCCCCACGAGGATCTCTGTGTCTCCCGTGTCTTCTGCAGCTTGCATCTGTAAAGGTCAGATAAGAGACTGGTCACACCAGGGCCAGAACAGTCCATTGTGCAGTCCACCAATTCATCATAGTTTAATCTGTAATATTATTAATGAGCTAATGTGCCTGGCAGACTTCATTAATAGCCACTGGCATGAAATTATGAAAGTTTCTCTGGAAGTTGAATTAAGTGTTCTGAGAAATTACCTGAAGCAATTTGTAAATTCTGCAGAAGTGTTTAGTTCTACAACATGAACATCGTGTTTAACAGAGTTTCCCCCCCCCCACACACATTATTGTCTTGAATACCCTCATGGTTAAGGCACCTTGGTTGTAATTAGGAAATACAAAAGAGAAGGGAGAAGGACATTAAAGAATGAATTATGTGAGGTGTGTATTGACCAAAATGCAAGCGGTAAGAAAGGTGAAGTGTATTTTCTGCTGGTATCACTGTTTTAGTGTGGTTTAATCTAGATGTCGATAAAGTCCCATAGGTAACAGCTGACAGTCCTTCTTTTGCCTCATCTTCATCTTTTGATGTAAAATCCATATTGCGATATATGTGAGTCAGCAGCTAAGATGAACATTACTCACTGTCCTTTACTTTCTTAGCTGCTCATGCTGCTGCTACAAACACACAAACCCAGGACTGTATGAAGGGTGAACATGCTAAGACATATTTATCCTATTTAGTTATCAAACTGATTCAGACCTTGTTTCTGAATATATATTTTAGAAGCTGTAGAATATTTTTTGCAACACTGTTGGCTGTTTCACCAACTGTGTGCAATGAGTATGTAACACTAATACACAATGATGTCCAGCCTTCTCCACAGTTCTCCACAGCAGCTGTCTGGGAGCAGAGAACATCTGCTTTGTACCTCCATGCTCTGGCCAAGTTTGGGTGTGTTTAAAATCTTCAGGCGTTATGCGCAGACAACCTAATCTAACGTGTGTGTGTGTGTGTGTTGAGCTTGCAGACCACAGAGGCCTTGGACAGAGTGTGGCTCAGGATAAAATGTGCCTGGATGGAAATAAATTTTCTTTACTCCTCCAGAAAGTGTATTTTCCAAGCTGCCACTGGGCTTTTCAAGGGGAACTGACAGGCAGCGTAACACCTAGTTTTATGTCATGTTTGAAACTCTGTTTGTCAGTTAGAGAAATATATTACCGCTCATAGTTTTAATGTTTCATTTTCTTGATTGTTGCATATGTTTACACTATACGTTAAGCCATGAAAAAAGCATGCAGGGGCATATTTCTATTTCAGTTTTACATAGATTTCATAGCACCATTTATAAGAAACATTAGTACCCAAAACTGTTTGTAGGGTATCACTGCCTATTTGACTACATTGTAGTGGGTCTTCACAGGATAGTAGATCTTAATATCATAACGCAGAGTGTAGGTGGAATTCATGATTCATGAACAGTGTCCAATAAAAGTTTAAACAAGATATTAATGTGCTGAGTTCATGTTAAAGCACTTTGGGATCAGATTGATTCAAAAGTAATTGGATAGTCCAGTGTTTCTTACTTTGTAATTTTCATATTTTAGATTGTGACAATATTTATTGACACTATTTGTAGAAGGGAAGCACCTCAGGAAAAATGGTAGTGACATTACAGTATCTTCTTTTTTCTTTTGGTTCCAAATATTTTAAAAACCAAAGCCAAATTTTTCATTTTCCTGCTCTGAAGGCTGCTTGTAAGCTGGCTTATTGCACAGGGGTCACGATGGTCATGAGCGAGACACTTCCAGTCGTCAGATGAAGAGCATTCTTCAGCGCCACTGCCTCCTAGTTACTTACATGACCTTCTGTTTTGGTCAGTGAAATCCCTTGAGCAACTTTTGTCTCATAATGACCTTTCCTACCTGGCCCACAACACTACAGACCACTATTTAATTTTATCTGCCACCCCCAGGGGATTCTACTCCCCTGAATATCACTTCTTTCCTGTGGGTGCTCTTCTGCAGTTGCAGACTTGCTCGTCTTTCCATGAAATAGTGTTTTTTTTTTCAGAATTTTGCAATTGCCACTTTCTTTTAGATGAGAACATCAGGGGTGTTCAGAAAGGTCACTATTTGTATTTAAGACAGCAAAAATAATATGTGTAATTATATTTGTACTTGGCTAGAAGCAGAGATTGATTTGTCTTTCTGGTTTTGTCACTGACGTTGGGAAGTTTGCGCATTAAAGTCATTATTGAAGTATAACGACAGCACTGCTCACTGGCGCCATTTTGATGCAAGGAGCTATTAACTTCATATTATTTTCATGGCATTCATGTTTACTTATTGTGCTTTCAGTTACTTATTGTTTTTTTTCAACCTCAAAGGTCCTGAACACAGTGCTCCTCAGCAGCAAACTCTCATATTACATTATCTAGCCTACAGCCTACAAACTGTGACTATATACTGATCACTATAATGGATTATAAGTCTCTGCAAGCAGATTTTCATACCATACTTTATACTATAATATAAAAAATGTTTTACATTCATCAATATCAATTACTGACAAACATTCATTTAGATGTAACAAAAATTCTGCAATACATTAACCCCCATAACCCTTCATAGAAGAACTTTGCTGAACATTGAACAAACTCAGCATCTTTTCCTGATACCTCGACTGGCAGCCAGGCAGAGCACTGGGTGCATTACTGTAAGCTGTGGGCCCGGCGGGCTCTGGACAGCTTGTGTCTGTCATGAATAGTTATGTGTACGTTCCCGATTGTTTGGGAAGTCAGCCAAACCTGCTGCTGTGCTGTAGATGAGAGGTGGTATAGATGAGATTTGGTGTGTAGGAGAAGCGCGGAGAAAACAACATCTATCAGGCCAACACTCTGTGACATTATACTGTACATCCACAGTCTCTGAGTGAGAATCAATTCGTTGCCAAGTAAAATAAGTGTGCGGGGATTTGTCATGGAGGCAAACTGACACCTTCCACAGTTAAAACAGCATACTACTAGTCCACACTGACACACATTTAGAGGGACACATAATGACACATTGCATTGGGTGATGTCTTTTTTTTTTTTTTTAAAGCAGCACTGGTAGTTTTTAACCGCACCTTTCCCCCCCGCATTTTATTTTATTTTATTTAGGTGTACGTACATCCCTGAACTCATACAACACTTCCTGAACAGACAAGAACACGCAGGTGCCTAAAGAAACTCATAAGTGACAGTCTTGTTTTTCCTTTAATATCCATTTTCTTCAATCATACAATACATATTGCATTGTACATGAGTCAACAGCATCCCGGCCTCCAGTGACCATCTTTTTGACTATAAAGAGTATGTATCTTCAAAGAAATGTAAGGTCCTCTTCCCGAGGGAAACAATCCCATCAAATTGGGATGAGGGCAGCGGCTTTGAGACTAGACTGCAATAACACTTCTTCCTGAGAGAAAGGCGTTTTATTAACGAAAAAAGCAACCCGCTGAAAAACACGACGCTGTTGGATGCTATACATGCAGAGACGATGCTGTTCTTGGGCACTGCTACCGACTCTGCTTTTTAAAGAAGCCGTAACACACATCATTACATCTTTATAATGATATAAAACTTTTGTTCACTTGTTGGATTGAATGTGGCGAGGCTGCCCTACTGTACAGTTGGTTCAAGTTACTGTTGAAGTAAACATTTGAAGGTGGGATTTTTCTGAGACCTGCCGGTTAAGGTGTCACTATGGCAACCTGAGCCACAACTTATTTGCATTACTTACTTACTTACTTACTGTCCTTCTTCTTTAATGTACATATAACGAAAACACCACCACTATCCTACCATCTGTTTGTACCATAGACTGTATAAAGATGGACGTAGCGAGGTGTCTGCATTGGAGCCAGTTTGAAAGCCCCGAGTTGCTGCTTATATTTGGTGCCATCTTTTCCGTTTGGAGCCAGGACCTTCCAATAAGGAGTCCCTCAGACTGAAGCGAATGTCATCATGTGTATCCTCTGATAGATGAGGAAAAATGCAATTATAGATCAAGTTTACCAGTGTTAAGAAACTCTACTACTAGGACTTCACACACACACACACACACACACATCCTACATTCAGTATTAGAGATTACGATGCCCTCCCAACAGCTCAGGTCACTCCAGATTGCATCAAAGGCACTTTGGCATTGACATTATCACTGTATATTTTAATAAACCGTGGATGTGTCGTGGGCTGGGGGGGGGGGGGGGGGGTCATGGTATGTGTGTTATCTGTTATCTGTCTGCATATCTATCTGTCCTGTCTGTCTGTTTACCTGTCAGTCCTTTCCTAAAGGTATGCCTGTCTGTCAGATTGCGTGTCCCTCCTCTGAATGTTTTAGGTCACTCAGTGTGGTCTGTCACAGCAGTTTGAAGCTGACTGTGGGAGGAGGAAGGAGAGAAACACAGAGTGGGAAAAAAAGTCATTTCCGACTTTGTGGGTTTCTAAGCCATGAGCTAAAATAGAGAGTATCGTGTGATCATGAAAGATGCACACAAAAGTATATGGTTTTTATTGTCCTTGAATAAATACTAGTGCAGTGCCTGTTCAAAATGTGCCTGTTGCCAATTGCCTGGCCTCTGGCCACTAATTCAACGCATAGAAAAATTAATACAGTTGATGTGAGGTATGAATGAGTATATACACCAACAACATGAAAGAAACTAACATTCTATTATACACAGATAATATAAATAACTCTAATAGTAAATAAATGTTCTTTTCTAATTTCAAGTAAAATAAGGGCTGTATTTAAAACTAAAATACTGTGCATCCTAAAATAAAGTGGATCGATCATATTGGGCTCTTAGATTGTTCCTATTTTCTGTGCCTTCACTTCGGATTTGAGTGGGTATGTTTGCTCCAGAGATTTGAGCTTTGTCTGTAGTGGCGCTTCACAATCAGCATGGTATCGGAGCATATGAGACAAACTGGTTTTGAACTTCCCATGGAAGTATTTGCTCAGTTTTCCACGTGTAACTACAGTCGTTGTGTATTGGGCTCTGAGCGCTTCTAAAACGCGGGTGACCTATGCTCAACCATGTACCTGAACGCCTCCAGTGTAGTCACTTGATGCTGCTGCTAAACGTGCTGCTAATGCTATGCTTTTGGTCTAGACAAGGGGTAAGAGTGTCCACACTTTTGCTGTCTACTTTTGTCTATTTAAAGCCCTTTTCTCTGACTCGTGTCACACCTCATCTCTGGTGTCTCTCTGACATGCTGGAGTCAGTCGGCAGAGCCAAGTAAGAGTGGCTCGCTGATCGGCGGTTTATTCAAAGTTTATTAATATTAAACATATTGCGTGTCCAAATTGTACCAAATTCGACACTGCACTCCCTTGGGTCCCCAGCCACACACCCGCCAAGTGTAAAGCCAATCGGATGAATGGTTCAAGAGATATGCAAAGGACATACATACATACATACAGAGATTCCTTCCTTTAGAAGACGGATATGGTTTTTGCTGCTTATTTGGAATTTGATATCTAGCCCCTGTTCCATGATTGACAGACAAACTTTCTTACATCACACAAGACTTGTAACAGTCTGAAATGGTGGGGTTGTTGTCCTCATCCAGCATTTTCTTTACTTTATTTTCTATTGTCTTTTACTTATTTCCTACTTTTTCCTCTACTTTCTTTTCTGCTTTACCCTGTCTGTGGCCCTTACCTTTTCCCCGTTACCTTTGATGTTTTACCTCCACTTCTCACTTACAGTCCTCACCCTGAATCTTTGTGCTCCTCTTTACCCCCCTTGTCTCTTTTACTTTAGTCTCTTTCTGGTTTCAACCTGCTCTGTCTAGTCAATTTTCCCTCTTCTATTACTCTTCATAGCTGCTTTTTTTCCTTTATTACTCTCCCCTGTCCTCCTTGTATAATCCATGATATCATTCCACTTTTCTCCCACTCGTTTCCCCTCCCCATCCACCCCTTTCCTGACTTCCTTTGACGTTTGAAGGAGAGTGGGGATCCACTCAGCTGACAAAGGGAGAGGCGATGACGTCACAGCAGACATGATACACCAGCATCTGCTCTGGTCTAAAAATACACACCACAGGGCACACACAGTCAGTCTGCAGCTGCACTCAGCATTTGTTTCCACCTCCACGCTCTACTGAGATGGCCCAGCTTTTACACAACTGGGGCTTGTGGGCACGCTGGGTTACAAGCTGCTGGCCCACAAATAAGCAACCTTGATGTGTTTAGATATTATGGTTTAGAGACACTGTGGATAAAGGGGTAGAGGTTTGCTGATGTGAACACTGAGGAAGGTGAACATGGTTGTGTTAGGTTAACATCCAACATGTCATTTGTGAATGAGTCTAAACTTTCTTCTCTGGTAAAATTGTTCAAAGCCCTTATTGTAAATTGAATTAATTACAATAAAATTAATGGAAATTATTGAAATAAAAATGTGATAATTACTTGCAATAAACAGTACAACAATAAACAAGGCCAAACCTAAACTAAAACATAATTTAATCATTTTATCACTTAAAAACTGTAATGTGAATGCCTGTGTCATCGACAAAGATAAAAACGCACACACAGAATCAGGCAGTGACAGCAGTCTACAGTGAAACAGAGAAACCTGTAACAGTGAGAATAATGTATGTCAGGCAGCAATGGTGGAAAGTACATTTATTTAAGCACTATACTTACTGTACAACCTTAAGGTATTTGTACTTTACCTGAGTACAGTATTTAAAATTTCTGCTACTTTAAGCCAGTACCTCACTACATTTCAGAGGGAAAATGTGTCAGCTGTAGTTACTTTTGCAGATTAAGAATTTCAAAATGCATAATGAGCATAAAACATGATATGGTTATTATTATACAATAAATTAAAGCACTCAGTGGTATAAAATAACGGGTTTTACCTCAATCTTGACCACATACACCATTAAAATGTCCATAACACATAAATGCATTAGTCATAATAATAACATAATGCAATATTAACATAACACTGACAGACACTCTGTTCCCATGAGTACTTTTTATACTTAAGTATGTTTTACTGATAATACTCATATACTTTTACTTGAGTACAATTTTGAATGCAAGACTATTACTTTTGATGTGAGTAGTTTATACTGTATTGCTACTTTTATTTAAGTAAAGGATATGAATATTTCTTCCACCAGTGTTAGGCAGTATCCTTCCCCATCTTATCAATGTTCTGTTTTATCTGTATTATTTGGTGGTGTTGCTGTGAGTTAAGCATGTTCACTGTTGTGTGACAGAAGCTCAAATTTTCAGACCACTGGACAGTTGCAGCAAGACACACCCTACCTTAGTAATTAATTGGTATAAGGCCGCGTCCAGACCGTTCCGCGTTCAGACCAAGGGTCAAAGTTCCTTCGAGCAAGGCACTGTACCTGCATCTCCTCTGCTGCTCAACAGTGGAGGGCTGTGTGTGAGTGCTCAGTAGCTCCTTGGTGCTGAGTGGGTGTTTGTGTGTAACCCTCCCTGACCCTGTGTTTACTCCTTGAGGCCATCACTGTAAATAAGACTGTGTTCTTAGGGAAGTTGCTGGGCTGAATAATTAAGATCTTTTTTATCTGCACTGCTTTTGTGCTCATACACACAGTATACGCTTCTTCAACACACTGTTCTCATCTTCTGCTCTGCTATCTCGGCAGTAGCTGCTACTTTTTTATGATAATTGTCATTATAATATGGTTAACTATTATTAATATAGATATATATTTGAATAACGAATTGTTAAAAAAGTAGTAGTAAGACACTAATGTACCATCTTTATTTAAAGAAATTATTTGAAGGAGTGGATGATTATATGGTCAAAGAATATAGTCTTTCTCAGTGTCAGACATGGTGTCTACTCCTTCATTATTTCCACAATAGCATCAATTCTAAATTCATGTTACTGTAATTACTGTGTAATGTAATATTTCTGTACACGTCTGAGAATTTCGACTCTTCTTTTATAGTAAAATGTGCCTTTCTCTGTTCTGTCTCTTGTCTGTTATTGTGTGTCTTTTGTATGTCTGTTGGCATGTAACTAGGGAAGTGGAGCAGGCAGGTCTGTCAGACTTGGAGATCATCTCGCAGCCGATGGAGGATGAGAACCAGTGCTTGGCTCCTCCAGTCCAGCTGGTGAGTTTTGGCTACAGAGATCTGCCCCTCGCAGCTCTGGACCTCTCGCTGGCTGGCTCGCAGCTCCTCTCCAACGCAGATGAAGATGAAAACAGGGAAGGGTGAGTGCGAGAAAACAACAGAAAGTGAGACTGTTCTGTGCTATAGATGAATTTGCTTGTTTTGCTTTCTTTGATCAAAATATGGTTTGCCCCGAGGAGACCAAAACATCAGGCAAGAGCGAGTGCCACATGTGATCATGAATTTGTTTCAAACAGCTTTTTTCGGTGAATTCTGAGTGACGATAAATTGCCTCTGTGAACTATTTGGCAACAGGGAGGTGAGAGTGACAAAATGGTGGTATATTTTCCAGGTGACTACTATGAAATCATTTGGAAGTTGTTTTTTTTTTTTTCAAGTGGCACAAATACACTCACAGTCAGTGTTGAGCCAACATATTCCTGCATCTTATGAGCACTGGTTTGTTTAAGGAACTCAACAGTCCTCACTGCCAGTGAGTATTTATCATCCCTACACCTTGAGCTTGTCATCTGTATATATTTGTTAGAAAAACTGGCCAGATTTTGGTAACTGATTACGTTTTTGCTCCTAATTGGCAAGCACTTATCTCCACTGGCTTTAAATAGTTCCCTCTCTCTCTCTCTCTCTTTCTCCTGATATTCACTCTTACTCCATTATGCTAATTCTGATTTCACATCATAGTGTCACAAACTAAACAACTAAATAAAAAGTCTTTTATGAGAACTTTGAATCAGAGGCATTGTTCTGTTCAGCAAGCAAACAGCCTGCTGTTGAGACAACTTGCTGTCAGTGCACATGCCAGAAATATTATCATATCATACACTTCTCTACAAAAAATGAATGATATGATTTAAACAAATATTGAGAAATGATATGATTCGCAGTTTGTGTTTGTCAGTCAGTTTCTCAGTCAAACTGTCAACTGTCTTGATACTGGCTTTGTCCAGGGTGGACATTTTTTAATGTGTTATGGTTCATGTTGTATATGACAGTGTTTATAAAGGCCTGTGTTATAAAACATATACACTGTTATTCATCAAATGCAACTTGTTTCAAGTTGGTTGTGACCAAATGTTCCTGTACAAGTTCCAAGAATTCTTCAGGAGCCAACAGAGATGTGCTCAAATTAACTTTATCATTATGCCAATACATTTTCAAAAATATCAAATGAAACTGCTGCTATGGTATTGACTTACTAAACATAAAGACATCCCAATAACAGAGGCAGACATCACTAGTGATGAGCACTATGACACTACGCTTACTGCTGCATTCTTCCAAGAGTCTTTTAAAACCTTATACAGTTAATTTAAATGCATAATAATTGCAGCATTATCTTATTCAAAATACAGTATCAGTCAAAAGTTTGGACACACTTTCTCATTCAAGTGAATGGGAAAATGTCCCATGTATTTTGATACATTCCTTACTTCCTTCCTACTTACATGTGCAGTATAACATAAAAATGATTCAGAGTAAAATTCCTCACTGAAACAAATTAGTATTCAGAGCTCATCATCCTCACCCTGAGGTGATTACATTGACCAAAACATCAGACTAAGAGCCAGTGACAGCAGTGATAAGCCATTCATTCTTACCTGTCGTACCAAAACACACAGCTCCACAATAGAGATGTCCATCGTTTAAATTCTCCTGATGGCGAATGTATTGAAGACCTGATTGATGCAAAGCAAACTTCACTGATCTTCCCCTGTCAGCAGTGACACGGTTCAGATGAAATACACAAAGAGAGAGAGCAGGTGCACAGCTTGTAGTGGTCTTTGCAGAGAACATAGAGACAGTAGCTGGAAGGGGTCAAGAGGTGGACATGCATTATACATGGATGGCGAAACAGACAGCTTTAATGTGACCAGGTACAATGGCAATATATGCTGAAACTATCAGCCAACTGGATGGAAAAGATGTTTCATATCCCCTTCTCTGTCTCAGCCTGATTTGTGTTGGAAGGTGAAAAAGAGTTGCACACACTATACTGAAAACATGCTGAAGATCATATTGACCACAGATTATTTATGTAACGTTTACACCATCAGCAGTATCCAACATGGAGGCATCACTGTGGAGTCATTAGCAAATAGGAAGCGTAGGAGAGCTGCGACTCCCAGGAGAGTCTTCACTTCATCTGTTACTGAGTGTGGCTGTGTTATCAGTCCTCTGAAGTGGTCACACGTTACCTTTTATTTGAACCATGTCATCTAACTGTATTTGAATGCAATGATATAAGGTCACTTTCAGTGACAGTAAAAGTCAACCAGAGTTAGATAAAGTTTTTGCCAGGTGATGAAAATGTAGATTATAAGTTTCTGTCTCAGAACTCTTTCACTTTTTGTGTGAAACAAAAACAAACACTTTAATTCACATTAAGGCTTTTTATTATTATTTTACAATACTTCTCTATTTCTCCTCTTGTTGCAAATATGTGTCTTACTATTAATTTATCAACTTTTTGTTCAGCATATCATCATTGCTGCTATTTTGCGATGTATAGTAGGATATTTGCATATTTGGCAGATTTATGAACTGGAGCACTGGAGTCTAGATTTATGTGTAGTATATATTATATTTATAGTACATATTTGGAGGGACGTCAAAACGTTCTTGACATGATGCATGGGTGCAATATTTCCCCTGTTAAGAAGACTGGGACGGCTATTGTGGCACAAGAACCTGAAGCTGCTCTCTACAAACATTTTATAGTTAGGAGCTGCTACACACTCACACACACACGCACACACACACACACATACACACACATACACACGCCCCATCACGCTTGCATAAATGCCACATAGTATGCCTGATTATCATCCATCATGTATTAAGTCTCCCTCCCCAAGTCCTTGACTTGCTGTCCCCGTTGCTCAGTATTACGTCCATTTATCATTAACTGACAACCTCTGGGTTGTCCGGCGTCCACAAGTTAACTGAGATCAATTCATCATTTCAAACTAAATATCCCAACCCCCCCACCCCCACCCCTCCCCATGCCTGCTGACAGTCGGTGCCTTTATTGTAAGTGACATTTTGCAGCACGTGAGTCAGAAGCCGATAATATCACATACTTAATTTCTTGTAAGTCTTTTGTACTGTCTAACTGTACATGCCTTCATATTCAATTACCTCAATGGGTCTCACATGGCTGATCAAACGCAGGCTGTTTGAGGTTGTACTGTAACACGTTTCCAGTTGTTTGATGTCTTTAACAAAGTGCTGTCTATACTCTGAGGTCATCTAAAGCCTGCAAATTCTCGTAAACTGTTTTTGACTGAACTGTAAGTGTGTGAATTTTTATTTCGGCTCACTTTTTGATTATTTTGAATGATATACAATACTTTTATTTTTATTTTGACTGAAATTTCTGTTTGGACTGCACCTTACACACACATGGAAATTTTGTTCACGATTATTACAAAGCACCATGAAGTCAAAGAATAAAGATCAATTTTGTAGACAGTAAAATACTTTAACGGGGAAATACAATAACAATTACACAGGTTTTAGAGAGGAGTGTCTGTGCAGTAATTTCAGTCAAATGCACTTTAGACTTGTGAACCGCTGATGCTGGTCCTTGTTTTTCCCACTTTAAAATGATTGTGTGAAATGTTGATATGGCATATGGATATGAGGTCACATCACAGCTGTCCTTTTGATTAGTCACAATATTAACAGATTTTTTTTTTTTCACTGAGCAAAACCTGCTCACTGTCCAGTCTTTCCATTCTGTCCAGCAACTGTGACTCAAACCTGGCTCTTAGCGCAAGCTCTCACCAGGATGCACATAAACACCATAAGCTGTAGTACAGGATCCAACGGACACACGCACACACACACACACACCATATCCATACACGCAACCTCGTCCAAGTACTCCGTTTGACACCAAATCAGGTCTCACTCCATTGGTTCCCTTCAGTTAGCCAGTCATGGCCAGAAACAGATGGATTTCACAGACGCACCGTCAACAGTGGGCGGTGCCGACACTCACGCCGCGCTTGTGTCACAATCAGTACAACCCTCATGTGTCCCATTTCGTATCAGGGTCAGTGATAGCATGTATTTCCATCCCTATGCATAATGGATAGAGGTGTGTATATTTGTTGTGATTGTGCTTTGATGCCACATCCTCTCCGTCTTGCTACAGTATATTTTCTTGTCCTGTGGAATGCTGTTGGGAAACACTTTGGTGTACAGCGATGAATTATGCATGCGGCGTTTTCCTATTGTAGCGCAACCTGTGAAATACCTGTAAGGCAGTGTTTCCTAAACTAAGAGTTAGCCAATAACTGGGTCACGGGCCTGCTGTTGTTGAGTAATCACAAAACTAGAGTACCAATATGTTTAAATGAGCTCGGGTCCGAGGGCAAGAGACTAAATTCCCCATTCTGGTCTCAAGGCTGAAAAATGGTAAGAACCCCTGCTGTAAGAGGCTCTAACAACAGATTTACCAGTCGCTGCTGTGAAGGTTATTTTTCCAGTGAGCTCAATTTACTCAAACTGTTCTTAGTGCGATGGGGTCACTATTTCATATTCAAGTCATTAGTGCGAAATGTCTGCCTGTAAAAATGCTGCCAGTGGGAGTTGTAAAAGTCATCATTCTTTCTTTTAGCTTTAATGAAATTCCATTTAAATCCACCAGGCATGAGCTCCGGTAATGTGTACTTAGTACGTTACATCTCCACTATACCTTAAACGCTATACTAATCCCTCACATGAATCACTATTACCAGGCCTTGTGTCTGAATGGAAGTTTCATTAGGATGTTCCTATACGTCTTTCTTTGTGATAATAGAGGTGAAATATCAAGAGCCCTCGCTGTTTATAGGTCTCCTATCACATCAGGTGTTTTTGTCAACCTGTGAGATAGGTGAAGAGAATATGCAATACAGTAAGAAAAGTGGTGAGAATCAGCCCTGAAAGAGAGACACTGAGAACACGGGGAAGAAAAGAAGCCTCCTCTGACATTAAGGCCACGTCATTAGAATCAGTGAGATGCAGCGAAAGCATCTCACTCAATGTGTCAGTCAGCCCGCTGCCCTCTAGGACCCAATTCTGTTTTATTCTGTGAATTTCAGCACTGCTGGGCTTTCGGTGATTACGCCTGTGCCTCCGTCTCCTCATTACTGAATCGACCTACCTTTCAAAGAGACAGCGGCCATTAGCCTCCTTAAATGACATTCACCAACCACCACGCCCGTGCACCATCATCATGTTTCCCGACGCTCTCCTGCTGCAGTTTCTTAAATCAGCGTTTTTTCACATCATCTACCTGTTAATTGACTTTGTTGGGTCATAACAGTATGTAAGCACCACCAGGCCCATATTTGCTCTCAGGATGCTGAAGCTGGTGCGCAGCTCTGTATCAGAGAGCATCTAGCAGAAAGACCGATTGCTAAACTCACCTTTAAAGAAATGGGGCAGGGGAAATGAGCCTTTTTTTATGAGCGCGTGGAATGATGAAGTGAAGTTGAGAGAAGGCGAGACAGCGGCAGTGGGACGGCAATCCACAGCCATCAAAATGAAAATGTATGTGGGAGAGGAATCTGTTAGCTGCTTCACTGACTCTACCTGGGAAAGTGGATTGCCCCGCCACCACCGCGACCCCCTCCTTCCCCCCTACCCGACACCCCTCTACTCCCAGCCTGCATTAGCTGGCTCATTGGCTTTCTGAGATAGTGAAGGAGCGTCATGAAGAAAGCTGTGCATGGGAAATGTTTAGGCATGCTCTGTAGTGATGTTTGGCAGAACGAGCGCGTTCGTTCCTGAAAGTGAGACTGTCACAACCACGCTAGAGGTGTTTCATCAACATGGGGACGGTTCATTGGGTGAGGGGCAGAAAGTACTTTCACTGGCTCCGTAGTTTGGGAATGTCTCGCTGTCAGCAAAACTTTTCTCATCTTCTCATTTCCGAAAGAGAGTGGCTATAAATGAAAAATATGCAAACTGATATTTTTGTCTGTCGTAATGTGTTACAGCTTGTGGCATAATCAGTTTCATTGACAAGTCCCTGAAATATTGTCACCTTACAAATTATAACTGAGAAAAAAAGCAGGGGGAAAAAAAATCACATTTACATGTTGGCAGCAGGAGACAACTTGCAGACTGTATTTTTCTCCACGAGTTAGACCTTTAACGAATAAAGCTTTGTGCTATCATGGTTTGCTTATACTATAAGGTTGCGGCATGTTTCATAGCGGGAAGCAAGCAGAGGGGATTAATCAAAAGAAAAGGCTCCTGTGTCAAGCTGCCACTGCGTGATGAAGCACCTACTGTCAGCCATGTTTGCATATCATAGCCTGTAGCATTGTGAAGGTGGAGCTGACCTTACTGCTATCTCTTGTATAGTGTGCTGCCCTCGCTTCACATGACGGCAATGTAGTCACTCACACACAACCTCTCTCTCTCTCACACACACACACACACACACACACACAAATATATGCATGCATGAACAGAAACACAGCAAACAGAGTATTTATATGCTGAGAGAGAGGAAACAAGGCCAGGCCTGAAAAGCTTTTCTCACTGCACTGTGTAGTGGTTGTTATCTAATCCTCTGTAATCATGGTTCACTTCATATTCCAGTTTATACTGGGCTGTCACACCTCATTAGGAACAATAGTGCTCCTTCATTGATGCTTCTGCGCATTTCATTTAGATTTAGGCTCTTCTTTCTCTCTCTTTCAGCACTTTTCTACATATTTCTATATCACTCCGGATTTCTCTACGTATGTGCATTCGTTCTTCTCTTTCTTATTCTCTTCTGTTCCTTCTCATTTTCTCATCTTTTTCCATCTCTTTCTGCCCTCGATTTCACACAAAGTCTTCCCATACTGAATGCCAATCTGCATTGTAAGTAAATAAATGCCAAAAAGCAGACTCTGTTCTCTTATCACTCTAAATTGGTGGTCCGCACACTTGTCAATGCATCTCATTAACCGTAACTACCGTAGGCACCATGACAAGCCTTCGGGAGCCTCCAGGTTCATGGTCGTGTGGCGAGTGAAGAAAGGTGGATAGGTTGGAGATTTCCGGCACCCGTTTACTGAACTGTTGCCTTACACAGTGTTCCTATCAGGAGAGAAGTGGGCGACATTGTGGGAGGTGGTTGTTCTAGCTAGCATCAGGGGGCACTTGCAGTGTTAGCAGTTTTGGCGCCATGGTAAGTGGAGTGTAGTTATTAATAGAGTTGGGCCCATCCATCTTCCTGTCTAGGAAAAATGCTGGGAGGACCAAGGTGGCTTGGGCTTGTGTTCAGCACTTTCATGGCCGCCCACTCTCCCCCTAGTCATCAAACTGCTTTTGTTTGTTTGTTCACTTTTTTTTTTTAGGTTGAAGGGTTCTTTTGGTGCATTTCAGCTTGTATTTATGCAGGATGCTGCTGGTATGTGACTTTGTTGTGGGTAAAACTGTCAGGGAGGGAGCTATGGAGGCCTCATATACGGCTTGCATTGATGGTTGGAATTGACGATTAAAAAGTCACTTGTGACATGTTGAGCAATCATATAAATTATTAAAAATCTTTAACTAGATTTCCATACTATTAAAGATATCACACTTGTAGCGATTAGTCAGCAATCATATTCTGCTGTGAGATGAAAGTTCAATAATTCAATAATTATTTTGTAAGTTAGAAATTTTAACATGGAGACTCATTTTTGTGAGAATAAAATACCATTTTATGACATGGACAAACGGCAAATCTGGAAATTCACTAAACCCTGTAGGCACAAACAACCAAAAGCATGAAGGTAGACTTTCACTGAGTAATGTGACAATGACAGGTGACTATTAGAGTCACTGTGCCAATAAGTCTAACTCTGTTTACAGGACAAATAGAACATATAATAAAATGTAGCCCTGAAATTAAACCCTAAGCTAAAGCTAGCTAAAATACCATGTAATAACCAATGTGGCAAGGCACCTGACCCGCCACTAGCTGCAACAATACCTGCTCAGTGCCTGAACGTATATCTTGCTGCCAACCTGTGAAGTATAATGTACATAAATGGTATGGAAGAAGTTGTATAGTATGATGCTGACAGCGTGATAAGGGCCAAGGGGAACTACCCAGGCTCATTATTATCTGAGGAAAAAAGTGCAATGTAGAAGTGACTTAAGATTCAAGTTGCCAGACTGCCTCACCGGACCACCCCAACCCCCAATGCCATTACAAGTGCACACCTGAGCAGTGGTATGATGTCACCTCCCATCCCAGTGATGGGTGTGTGGTTGCCAGACGCAGAGACAGAAGCATATGTTGCTGATACGGCTGTTCCAAATGTGCGAGGAGTCCAGGGTTAGGTACCAAGACCAGATGGTTCATCTAAATCTGTAGTGAGCAAAGGGGGGTGGGGGAGAGGAAAAAACAGGAGCTCCAACCCTCTGCCACCCACCAGCTTTAGGCCAAGGGTCCAAATGTTCTATTTTGGAAATAACTACTGGCCCATTTGCAAGTTTTAGAAAGTAGTCAACGCGGCCCTCTGCATGTAGTCACAACCAACTCTTTTTGTTTGGATTTGAAGTGTTTCTGAGATTTGACTTTTGTGACTCAGACTTGTACCAAACAGTGACATTTTTGCATAAAAGGGTCAGTTAAAGCATGCCACATTTATTTACAACTTTAAATTATCTTCAACGCCTTGTATGAATACATTAAAGGGCCAGCAAATGAAAGGTGGTCTGAGATTTAAAGGATTACTGAGGGACTGCTTTAGCCACGTAGGGGGGGTCACATTTAACGCTGTACTTCCTCAATAAGTAGCTGTGGGTCCATCATTTATACTTTACATGCTTCAACTTTGTTAGAAGAAGGGGGGAAAAAAAAGTTAAATGTTTGAAGTCTTGCTTTTTGGAATAATGCATTCTCTGAAGGCTTTCACCCGGTTGAGCCAATTTGGCCTGATTTAATTAGAGAGCACAGGAAGTTGTCTGAGACAGCGACCGGGGAGTGACTGGCCTCCCTGTTATCTCCCAGGCTTCTTAATTCCTCTGCCACAGGGATGGCTGCGGGCCAATGTAGTGAAGGAGCTAAATGTTCATTGTTTTTTCAAATAAATGTTTTCTGTCTGTCTCGAGGACAAGTGGACATGGACAAACCTTTCACGTCAGAGATGCCCCAAATTATTTAAAAAAATGCATAAATTGTGCTTAAAGTTTGTGATTTTGAAACGATATGTGTCCAAATGATGAGTAATATTGTAATTTACTGTGCAGCGCCACTGCTCTACCCTTCTATAAACACACCGCAACTTTAGCAGCCCATTACACCTGAATCATAAAACATAACAACTATTTGACCGAATTAAGTTTGACCATCATTAATTAACCTGAACATTAGTAAACAGACATCATATACAACATTTTTCTGTCCATATTTACAGCCTCCAGTCCAGCTCATATGTTTTGCTGTGCCAACTGTTGGACATCTCTCTGTTTTCTGCTGTCCACACACTGTCCACAGGCACAGTACCTGGACAGCCCATATGTAGTGCAGTTAATCCCTATCCTCACACTCAGCCCCTAAATCACCTCAGAGAGGAGGCACAGCGTGGTTAATATTCACAGACATGAAAAGCATGAGATTGCTTTTCTGGCCAAAGAGGGAGAGGGATCAAGTGCTGGAGCAAAACCCTTATAGTGGAGACCAGCTTGACGGCCTTGGTGCAGATGTAACTTGATCTATCTCTGTTTACTTTTGTATTAACAGATTATTTCTCTGGCTAAGAACAACATTCATTCTATTCTAAACCCTCCTTCACAACCCCAAACAAACGCACCATGAGGGCTTGGTCCAAAAATACATATGAAACATGTCTCCATCTACAGTAAATAGTCCCTGTGTGATTTAAAAGGTTTGACTGTATCAGCCCACTATAGTGGGGATCCACTACTATTATTTGATTTGTGGCACTCAAAGTAGCTGAAACATTTCAGAAGCTGGTAAAACTCAAAAAAACAAAAAAATCCTTCTTGGGAATCTTGACATGTCAACTCACAATAATCCACAGACATTGTTTACACCTTGTTATTAGCAGTCAACTGTGGGAGTCACTCAGCACTCATGTTACAGCCAGGTACATAAAGGTTATAGATACTGTAGTACAACGATGTAGACGATGGATCACAGCAGCACCAATGACCAAGCTAACTAAGGTACATTTAGCTCCATTCAGACAGCAATACTTGGATGTCTTGTCTCCACCGTGTACTCCTGTCTTCACAGTCTCATTAGTCGTTCTTGTCTGTGAAATAAGAATACCGTTGAGTTTTGTTTGCTGCATCTTAAATGAGCTCCACCTCAACTGCTACAGTCTATAGTGAGAGTAGTTCTGATAAGATGTGCACATACGAATACACACAGAATACAGAATACGCCCGTGCAGACACACACAAACACATACACATTGACCTTCCTGTCTCCTTGTAACATACAAATGAGTCTTTCCCCAACGCTCCCACAGAACTGTGAAGAAAGGCTGAACACCAGTTGCCCTGTTGTGTTTTCCACATGAGGGTCTGCTCAGAGTAAACTTTAAGCCTTCAGGGGCAGCTCCAATAAAACCCAAAATCTTATAGCATGTGTGTAGCATCAAAAGTGCCTTTCAGCATTGGGTTTGAAGCTATTTTGGCCGTAATGTTAACACTTCTTTACACTTTACTGTGCTGCTGTGCTAAGTAGCACAAAGTAAGTAAGGTGTCAGGTCATAAACAGACAGAAGTTTTAAGATTTACACATTCTGACCGGGATTTTGATCACATTATAAAAACTCTCAGTTTGTTTGATAATGACCACAATTGAGCTTTAGACTGAGACTATATGGAAGGCTCCATGTACTAACATTTGACGTGTTATTGTCATCTTTGGCTAACCAGCTACAGTCCTAGCATGCGTAGCCATTGTTGCTGGCATGACTTGAAATGAAACTAAGAAGCTGTTATGTAACTATCACACATAAACAAATTAACCATTTGAATACATAATTTCTTTGCCTGACAATTTTGTTGATGTCTGAAGCAAATACTGTACACTAATAATTCACTTCCTATTTCCTTTCAGCTACTGCCAGAGTCAGAGTTTAAAAAAAACAAAACAAGAGCCACTCTCTCTTTGAGCAGAAGTCAGTCATCTTCCTCAGAGATGTATATCTTTACTCCAGGGTCAGTCATTTATTCCTTTGGTTGTGTTTCCAGTGAAAGTGCTGCAGGAGTTTTGGGGCTTGCCTCTTCCCTGCTGATGTGTTGTGATCAATGGTGCACAGGCATTGGTAATAGGGAACCTTTCAAATGTAAAATTAATTACCTGCAATCTGACAGCATCAGAGAAACTCAGCATGTATTTTATGCTTAGTTGGTACTCCCCCTTTTCCACGCTTGCTGTAGCATGAAGCATCGTGTTTGTGTGTGTGTGTGTGTGTGTGTGTGTGTGTGTGTGTGTGTGTGTGTGTGTGTGTGTGTGTGTGTGTGTGTGTGTGTGTGTGTGTGTGTGTGTGTGTGTGTGTGTGTGTGTGTGTGTGTGTGTGTGTGTGTGTGCGTGCATTGGTTAAATGTGGAACCTGCTGGAGACACATTTGTTTCTAGGGGAGGATAGGATGCTGCCTGTCTGGTGTCTGCTTTGTCATATTTGTCTCATGAGACTGAATTTGCCATCAACACATTGTGATTTTACTTTTAAAGTACAATTGTAAACCTTCCTTCAGGAAGAAGAGGGTCTTCTTGCACTGGTCCCATCTCTTCTTTCTTGCTGAAAACAAAATCCATAAGCATAGAGGTGCTTTTTGACAGCATGTTATTTGGCTGTATATTCAGTCACTGCTGGCACTGACTGTGGCAAGTTCTGGTTTGGCACTAACACAAACAAATAAACAAAGATGGTGTGTTTATTGCCAGTGTCTAAAAAAACTGAATGGCAACCATCTATACACATGTACATGATATTCTTTAGTATCTTACAAAGTACTGCTCATGTCCAATATCTGAGAAAATATAAAATATCTTTTTGCTCAGTAATTTAAGAAGTCTGTGATGTGAGGTCAAAGAGAAGTGCACAAAAACGTGTTTAATTACTTTACAGAAACAATATAACATACATTTGACAGAGGGCACCGAAGGAAAGCATATAATGCTGTTTCTGCTGGTGTGTAAGTAATGTAACAGGACATGATAAGTTGAGTTAGTATGCCAAGAATCGTTGTTATGAGTTTGCTTTGGAGTCACTTTCTGACCTCTAGTGGTCAGAAATTACCCAATGTAGCTTTAAACATGTTCATGCCAACCAGGATCCTCCTATACTGCTGCTGCAGAAGTTGCATTATTAATTAATTAATTATTGCATTAAACTAAACTAAACTAAACTAAACTAAACTAAAACATTTAAGGCTGAATTAATCATTATTATTAATTAAATAAAAATTAGATTTTACTTTCTTGTCTCCACTCTTCACCTTCCACTTGTTCTCTTTATTTGGGGCTCTGATACAGTGCTGCTCCCTCTCTGTTCTCAGTATTAGTGTAAATTAGTTTCATCCACTGGGGTCACATTTGTAGCGCAGTAATAAAACAAAGAAGTGTCGAGACGATCTCATTTAACATCAACGTTCACAATTGCACCTCTCTTCCTACGATTGGCTGTCATCACCAGTTTCAAAGCACCTCAGGTGATGAGCTTTTAAAAGAAAAATCTAATAACTTGAGAGTAAAAATTAAAGTAGTAATAGTAGTAAAATTAAAACACACACTGGTGTGTAGCCAAGATTCTGACTATTGAACATCAGTTTGTTGTGAATTTAATTTGTTATATTTTGTGGTGACATAACAAAGAGATCAATCCATGCTGGATTACTGTGAGTCATTAAGAGACTTACACTGCAGCAACATGTATTGTATGCTTAAGAAATTAAGCTCATTTTAGCTACTAAGCCCATGGTTTTCAAATTTACCCATTTTTTGTAAAGCGCAGTGTGCTTGGATACGTTGTTGTCAAACATAAAAGGCTCTGCACACTTATTTGAATGTAATTCACAAGCATTTCCATAATATCTTATTGTGCAGCAGGGGTGCGACCATTACAAATACTTAGATACTACTACTTTTTTGTGTGTTTTTATAAAATGTAACAACTTTTCATGTAACAGAGTGGACGAAAAAAAGGATATTTTGACACATTTGGCAACATTTGCCCCTTCCAGAGTTAAATAAAGGTATTGTTTGGTCAAGAAACTATAAAAGGCAAAGTAGAAAAATTGTGAGAAGAAGTAAAAATAGTAAAGACTTGATATTTCCCAATAAAGAAACCCTCAGTCAAACCCAATTTATTTGCAGTATTTGAGTGAAAGGAGTTATTCTCTATTTCTGTCTATTGGACTAAGGATGAATAAATGTTTAAGCAATATCTCCGACCCCACTGCAGTGGAGTACTTTATCTGATGAGACCATCAGGTGCTGTGAGTCTGACAGTCCTAGTGTTTGGTGGCTCACTCGACATGCTGGTATCGATTACTTTCCCTGATTTAATCTCCCTCCTCTGTTTCCCTGTCCAGCTCCACTCAATCTCACCAGCAGTGGGAAACATGGACAGCTATATCAACCCGCTCAACACACACTGGCAGCAGAAAGGATGTAGAGAAAGAGGGGAAGATTTACAGAGCAAGAAAATTAAAAAAAAAAAAAAAAAAGACATTTTATAATCCATGTTTGTGTACAAAAAAATCTAAAATGGTTTTTTTAGGTTGTGGAAAACGTCAGTGTGAAAATCCTACCAGTTTGAGAGGTGACCTTGTCCACTGTATGTGCTTGTCTACTAGTGACTTGGGCCAGGTGGTTCTGTCAGGCCGTCAGGGCCGAGTGGGTCAGAGAAACATTTGCTACTGTTCTGTTGCTTTAATAAGACTCATTAATATACTGCATGTGTCACCAGCAGCGTCTGACTGCGTCCCCTCTGGGCTGGGCTAGTTTTGGCATGACATGAAGTAAGGACACACACATTCACTGAATTTAGCCCATTTGTCTTATGTATCAAAGCTAAGTCTTCCTACTTCCTACCTGTGAATTCATGGTCCTTATTCATGTGTGTGTGTGTGATGTATTGGCCTGTGTGGTGCAGTTAGCCTGTGACAAGACGGTGTATGTTATCGATGCTGGGCGGATTGTAACTCACAGGTTTATTGCCTCCTTGACTCGTTTTAATATCCTCCGATGATAGATCTGATCCTGGTGAGGATGCTGCCTTTGATGCACTATGAACAAAAAAGATATGGATTGCAGTGGATATGGGGGGCAATTGTACTATTTTCCTATTTAAAGACAGGCAAACTCACGAATGCCCTTTTCAAGGCTGTGTAGACTTTGAAGGCACGCTGTATGGTGAGTTTAGTTTCATTTAACAGGCAGAAATTACACCTACAACAAAGGTTCAACACTTAACACAGCATTAACAATCTCTCTGACCATTTCCAATCATGTGGGACTGGTTCCTCATGGCTGTAACAGGAAGTGGATCAAGCATCTGATGTGACCCCCCCTTTTTTTGGGTAATTTTTGAGTGAAATTAGTGTCTTTCCACATACACAGATTACAATGTGCAGTTTATTCAGCATCACTATTCATCTCCAGGGTATTCTAAAGGAGTGTATACCTGCATTTCTGGAGGTGCTACTTCACATAGACAAACATTTTTTGGGATAAACTAAGCTAATCTCACCAATCATGCTCATTTTTCATGGAATATGGCCAGGTGCATCATGCAGTCACTTTTTTTGACATATGCACAGTTTCACATATGTTAATGTTCACACAGTATTTATCTGCTGTGGCTTCTCATGTTTATGATCACCCCCCCCCCCCTTTCAGTAACGATCTAGACTGAATAGATAGCAACTAATACAGCTAATTGAATGACACTTATTTACAGTATATTGCATTTAATAGCAATATTGAACTAGAAAATGTAAGTTTAAAGGCACAGTCGCTTATTTACATAAAGAAAGCTCACAAACATGTAGCTACATGTTGTTTTACTACTGTTAAGTTCTTGACTCTGTAAAAAATCTCCTTACGTCCATCCCCCTGTTTTGTAGGATGCATTTCAGTGTTGCAAATTAGTTTTGACAAAAACAATAATTTAGCTACTAATAATACTACTAACAATAGAAAAGGACAACAAGCTAACAATTAATTACTTGTGGGTTATAGTTAAAACTACTGATGCTAAAGTAGTTAAGTAGTAAAGTTAAATACAAATAAAAAAGAAAAAAGGACTTTTGTTTATATTCTCTATTGTTAAGCCTAATTAAAAACACTTACTGTGAAAATAGAATTTAATGATTTCTGAATAAGTCTGTTTTGGGGACTAAACATTCTACAGTTTCAAGTATGGAGAAGGCAGCATTTAGATCCTCATGTAAGAAATAAAAAAATACAGAAGGTATTTAACAGATAACTGATAAATTAAATGTAAAAAATCAAAAATAATTTAAAAAATGTGAGACCTTTTTTGTGAGCTTGCACTCATGACCTCACTATATGTTAATTCCTGACTTTTACCCTGTTTAGGGTTTATGGAGGGGGAAAAAAGAAATTTCTCCCAAAACTGGGCTTTTTTATTTAGTGGCGTTCACTGTGATTGGCTGCACTATAACATGATTCCTAGAGTCAATAAAGCCTGAGGAAGTTTGTGAGGGGAGTATTTCACTTTTACCATTTCTTTTTACTATTCCTGCTCAAGGAGCTTTATTGTTCTGGTATCAATTTTTCTTATTTTGTGCTTCCCTGCAGCAGTTGAATGAAGTGTGAAATCATTTGATATAAGATGCACTTTGATGGACTATCTAATCATATGGTGGAAGTTTGCTAAACCATAACCTCTGAAAATAGAGGCTGTGTGGGCCAATGAAAAAAAATATTTGGTGCCTTAAACGCATGGAATTACCAGTGCATGTTTTCTTTAATGTGAAAAAAAAAATACAAAGCTACCCCCTAGTCTTAATATGACTCAATAACAAACTACCATTGCTGTTGAGCTAACTTTAGAACGTATGCACACAGTATTTAATATTTCCATTCATTATGTTCGAACTTACAATAATAAATGAGACTGAATGCTGTGTAGCCATAAATTCACAAAGGTTAAAGAAGGTTATTACTGGGGGGTGACTGGTGCAAATCCACAGAGTCTCGTGGAAAATGTGAGTGGAGAAGGTGAAAGAGTAACTCTCCTCACCTTCAACTACCAACACGATGGCTTTCAGCACAGCATCAACATCCAGCTGCTCTAGTGAACCAGATCAGAAGCAGCTGGTGAATATTTAAATTTAAAGCAATGCACGGCTGAGGGAGATCACTCCTTCAATTCCTGTTTAAATGAAGAAGCAATATGTTCCTTGTTTAATGGTCCAATTAACAAAAACTTGAATGTTTTAAGTCTCCCAGTGAAATAACGACGTCTTCTTTTTATTGCATTTGTAAAATATAATATTAAGTGCCCTTGCGCTGTTACCTATAATTATTGGATTGTCGATTTTCTCACTGCCAGATTGTCTTCATAATATTCACAGCTGCCTCACATTTCATCTGTATACTGCTGACATGAACTTTAGCATAACGTGACTTTCCACTGAGTAGATATTTTAGTTAAAATGATTGTAGTAGCGAGCAGCAGCTAGTGTTTACTGTCACTCTGCAAGTTGATCCATTACTTTTAAATTACGCTACAGCTGCAAAGACGTTATGAGCCTGAATGCTGCATCACTCTGAAGCTGATTTTGATTTCATGTCAAACTCACTCACGTTACTCAAGTTTAAGTTCAGTGTCAGATCCAGAATCCTTCAGATTATGCCATCACCGCCATCAATGTATGGTAAATATAACAAAATATGGGATTTTTTAAAATATAGTTTAAAATATTTAAATTGTAGTCACTTAAACTGCCTTAAAAGGTATTCAGAGCAGCTGCAAAAAAAAAAAAAAAAGTTAATGTTGACTGCTATTTTGTTTAGGTCTGTTTGTAGACAAGGTGCCCAGGTGTCCTGGCATGTAAGCTGCTACGCAGGATGGCACGATACCTGGCATCTACCGAGTCTCGCCAAGACTCTGGTAGAGCAGATTCTACACCATCTGGAGCTCGCACACTCGTGCTACCCCACCCAAAGCCAAGAAGATGATTGCTATCAGCATGATTACGCCTTTATTAGATTAGCCGTACATTGTTTACAGGCTTGTGGCTCTGCCCATGCCAGGCTTTAACAAATACTTTCCTCTGAAGGACCAATGAGAGGGGTGGAGTGATCAACTCGACAGATGCTGAAAACATTTCCCCTATTACTATATAAATGTATTGTTATTCCTTCAGTGATGTCTTCAGAAATGGTCTTTTAATAGGGTCAGGCAATATGGATAGATTTAGGTGAAAACATGTTATGGCAGCCGTCTTAGCCCAACAATCCTCCTCGTAACAGGACCCTAAATATGTACAAAGTGGTAGGATTATGTCTACTGTCATCTCTTGGAACTATGCTACAATACAGTATGTCATGATGTTATGTTTTAAAATATCCTTTAATTCAATTCAATTAAGATAGGCAACTTTGTTGTACGGGTTATGTGAAAATTTTTGTGAAACGTTTCTCTGTGATCAAATAGCCAAAGAGACACACAAAAAAAAGACACATGTGTGGCCTCTTTCAATGACTGAGCAGAAGTAAACATGCAGAAATGAGGAGGTGACACGTAAAATAAATGTCTCCCCTGAGGATCATTTTGCTACAGTATCAAATCAACCAAATGCTCCAGATCTGTTTTATCATGATGTTCTTATAGCCAGCCAAGAAAATTGTCCATCCCATATACTTTCCTCTAGATCGTCTGCTGTATACCATCAAAAAAACAGAACAAACAAAAACTTCTCTCTGTTAGATGGGTGCTTTTGGGATCAAACATGGAGGTAAAAGTAGGACTTGTGAGTCAATGAGAGATGTTTGAAACTGAGAAAGTGAAAAGTGGTTTAATAGGCCACAACTGGTATTAAAACATATCCAGTTTCTCCCATGATGAGTACAGTATAATCAGTTTTGGAACCCTGGTGAAAATAGAGCCATTTTGCCACCGTTGCAGCTCATATTAGCGCCATGCCAAGGAATGAAGACATGATCAGAGGAGAGAAATGCTCTGCCAATGTCTGTCTCCTCCATGCCAGTGCATGGGGAGAAGGGAAAGGTAGCGGGCAGAGCCAACTTTCCACTCCAGCTGGAGAACTGGTGAGAGGCATTGTTTCTCTCAGCTCCTACTGTCAGCCCTTGTAGTAGCTGGTCTGTAAGACTAGCCCACTGTTTCAAAATTGCACTGAGCCATCTTGCCAGACATTTTAATAACAAAAATGCTGGATTCTTTCAGTACCTGGCAAAAAAAAAGGCTTCTTTTGGAGCAATGTCCACCTAATGTGTTATTGAGAATCTTGGTCAGATTTTTTCAATCAAACAGTTTAGAGTTTCTAACTTATGTGGCATGTATTGCAATTTAATTAGATTTTTTTTTGTCTATGTATCACACTTTCACTGGGGTCTCAGGCCAATGATTTTGCTGAGTGTGAAATCCTTCCTTCTGAGCAGCATCCTCTACACTGACTCCCTTCATTGCTGTGTAAAAAGGAGTTCATCAATATTCCAATCACAGATACGGCTGACGGTCAAGTCACCAGTTCACAGAGCTTCACTGTCCCTTTCTCTGTCAATGCTGTCTCTGACCACACTCACCCCTTTGCTCGGGTCGTCACCACCGAACCTCGCTTAGATTTAAACAGGCATCACCTTTGTGAACTACCACCCTCTGTTGGCCATGTCAGGGACTTCAAATATCCAGATCAGACTAAATACTGCTCATTATTCCACTGGGGGCCATTTGTCACATCCATAGTATGAATACGTTCAGTTAAAAGATGAAATATTATCTTGTTTAAAATAATCTGTACTTTGGCAAACTTTTGACCCTCAGAATAGTAATTTTCTGACATGAAGCACCTCCTCTTTTGTGTGTCATGTAGAAATACAGAAATGTAAGTAAATACTGTAAATACTGCTCTGATCTATTTTATCTTATGAAAAAAAATTCCACCTCACTCTTTGTCCTCTCTTTCCTCAGGTCCAACTGGCTGAAGCCATGCTGCGGCCGTCGAGTGGCCCTGTGGCAGGTCTGTCTGCTCAGCGCTGGCTTCAACTGTATCCTGGTGGCCTGTGTCATCCTGGTGGTGCTTTTCCTGTCTTTGGAGCTGCTCATAGACACCAAACTCCTACAATGTAAATAGTGTATTTATTTATTTTTTACACTTCTTTTAGCCTTTTTTTATATATATAAACCAGGTGGACTGAGGTCCCTAAATTATTTGTGAATATGACTGCTATATGAAGTAGAATGTACTGAGTACTGTGCCAGTAACATACTCTATTCTACACATTACGAGTAAGTGTTGTTGAAATCATCAGAACAGTCATATGATTTATTTTACACTATATATATGTGTTATAGCCGTGGTATATGTGTATGCATTTAGTGTCCACACTTTCCATCACCACCGTCTGTAGTCTTGCCAGTCACAGAGGAGCTGGTGGTGCAGGGTGGTAAATGCTTGTGATGGAGAGTGATGGAGAGAGGTGATAATGAACCCAGCCTCTTGTCAATGGCAGCAGGCACACATCTCCATCGATTACTGGCCAGCGTTCTGCTTTGATGATACCTGAGTCTCACTGCAGGGACTGCAGGACTCAAGTCACTTCAGATCTATTGTGATCTAGTGCTTTGTCCACTGCCTGTCCAGCAAGACAAATAGAGGAGTGAGCAATAGGGCGGGAGTGACGAGAGAGTGCGCAGAGAGATTAGTGGTGTAGATGGTGGGTAGATACAGGTTGACACCGTGGAATAAAGGATGAACTCTGAGATATGGAGAGAGCTAAAATGCTTATGGACATAATGTGAAGGCAAGCAGTTGAATTGCTGGACACAATTGCTTTTACAAGATACAGGCTAAGACACAAAGAGAAATAAAACAACTGCTTTTTAAATGTTGTTGTGTAACTAAAATAACAATGAGCAGTGTGTGTGTAGAACTTTTTTAACTTTTGTCCCATTTCTTGTCTCTACAGTTTCCAATGCTTTCCAATTTGCCAGCATTATCCACTGGATCAGCCTTATCATCCTGTCACTCTTCTTTTCAGAGGTAATGTGTTTGTCTGTGTGGGTACATGTTATTTCTGGTACCACCTTTAATAAAATTAAATTAATATTTTCCTACCTCTCTGCTCTTGGTCTCTTACATGATGTTATAAGGTCACAGGAGTACATCAGGGGCACAAAGGCCCTGATATTTGAACTGACATTTTGCATTTCTTTTTAGCCATGTTGGCGGCGTGGCTCTACAGTAGGAAATGATCGTCGTCCTGCCTGGCTACCACTTTGGTCCAGACTGAAATATCACAACAGCTATTCGATGTATTGCCATGCCAATTTGGGATAGACTTTCATGTTCTCATGAGAATATATCCCACTGACTTTGGTGATCCCCTGACTTTTTACTCTAGCGTTAGGTTGACATTTTTGGTGTTGAGTGAAATATATATACAGTACCAGTCAACAGTTTGGACGTGTTACAGCATGGATGTAGACCTTTATTCTTGTTAATTCATAATTGAATTGCTCAAAACAAAACTTTCTTTAACTCTGATTATGTCCTATCTCCAGCAAGGCCCACCAGGTACAGGCTTAAAGGAGCTAGAGTAGGTGGTTACCATTTAATTCTCATTACTGTCCATTCGGCAAGTCAGGATTTAGCTTTAGCTTGAGAAATACTGGGCTGGATGGCTCGTAGAATGTCTATTGTTTGAACCATCATTGTAATTAGTCTTAATAAAAATTTGAGCCATTGTTTGATAGAATAATGTCTTATATTGTCACTCTGGAATTGTGAAAAACAAAATGGAGAGGGGAGAATTTGGCCCACAGGCCTCTACTCCAGTGCAAACCAATTACCTTGACTGCCTCAGCCCCAATGCCCTAAACCAAACATTAATTACCAGTGAGCCAGCAATAGCAATAATTAAAGCTGAGCTTAATGAGCAGTGGGGATGGGGTTACAGTGATACGATCCATCCAAACACCTCGCCCACTGACATCATAGAAGAAGAGTCATCGGGGAATGGTGTTAGATAGATTTAGCCTATCACCAGCTGGTCCCTCTGCACCAATAAGAGAACAGGATTCTAACATGTGGGTGGAGCCCCTGCACTTCTCACTTGACACCCGGCACTGTTGTCCAACAGGCGCTCCAGATGATGGATTAGCAGGACCACTTGTACATGACACCCCATGCTAATTGGAGTGTAAATCAATGGCCCTGCTCAACAAAGGGCCCTGCATCTGACAACATTTGTGGAGCGTAATCTAGAATTTGATAGGTGATCAGATTACAAGCGTTGCACCCTCCTTTTGTAGGTCAAAGATCAGTGTGAGGGAACAGATTTGCTACAAAATGTGGCTTTATCAAAGTGGATTGTTATATGCAATAAATTAGCTGTAAACACTTTAAAAGGACTTTTCTCTATCATTGTGTTGTATCTGTGATGTGTGAAAGGCAAATAAGTAATATTATGTGTGCATGTATTTATTCTTTTGTAGCTCCAACCTATTTTACACTAATCAAATACAGTTATTCTTTTTAATTTTTGATCTACTTTTTGTTTTTTTCACATTTTTTCTATCTATCAGTAGTTAGAAATCAAGAAATTAAGATTTGAGGAGGAAAACTGTACTGCGCAGGCCTGCTCGCTGTTTTTAGTCTGTGTTCACACGTCTTGACTAAGGTTGTTGGATGTGATGACAGCTTAAAAGACTGAGAATATCACAAGAGCTTTTTATATGTACCAGCATACTCCCTCACCTATCTATTTTAATGCTTTCATTTATCTCTCCCTCTGTCTGTCTTAGACTGTCTTCAGAATTGTAGTGCTCGGGATCTGGGACTACATAGAGAACAAAGTTGAGGTTGGTGCTGGCTTTCTGTGTTTATTGGCAGATCTTCATGGCCAGTTTTGAATTTTTGCCAATATTGGATATTACTTTTAATTTGGATACCTGTTTCTATATTATATACTTAGGTTTACACTTAAACAACCTACTATACATTATATAGTTCACATTTATACATTAATAAACTTCACTCCAGCCAATTTACCACCACGGAGTTGGGGTAGTGTTTGAATTTTGTCAGCACTTGTGTGTTTGACTCCTCAGGTGTTTGATGGTGCTGTCATCGTGCTGTCCCTGGCCCCCATGGTGGCCTCCACGGTGGCCAACGGGCCCAGCAGCCCCTGGGATGCCATCAGCCTCATCATCACCCTACGCATCTGGAGAGTCAAGAGGATCATTGACGGTGAGGAGGGCAAAAACCTCATGTCCAACAACATTCTCTTATCAAGAGGGCATAATATGGGACAAATTAATTTTGTGGACCAACTCAGGGAAATACCCAGTCTTTCTTAACTTAAAAGGATCACACAGATGCATAAAAATCAGCTGGCCTCGAAAGAGCCAAGTGACCCTGTTCTCTCCATGATTATACAAATGATTTACTATTCAGAGCAATATAGCTATTGATCATCCCTCAGAGTAAATTGCTGCCACTCTGCTACTCTAACTTGTATCGATTGAAAGGGTCTGGTTAAGTAGATTCAGAGAGGCCATAATGAATATAGTGGTTGTTCTCCTTTATGCTAATGCAGACCGGTTCGATATTTGTTCGGAGGTCACCCTCACCACGGCCCTCTGACTGCATACAGGATCAGCTGCACGCAAACCACACAGGAACTCAGCATGCAATTTGTTCATGTCCAGTGCGACGAAGTGGAGCAAAGGCTTGTTTTCCAGAATATTCCCCTTTAAATCTGCACTTTACAATTACCTGCCATTCCATATTTCCTCATAGACAAAAAAGTTGTACTTATTCAGCCTCAAGGAGGAATACATTCAGTAGAAAACGATGGTTATTTTGTAATTTTATTCATATTAATTTAGAATTTGTATTATTTTTATATAGTTTTTTGTACATACAGAAGATCTTAAATAGAAATGTTCATGATGGCTTTAATGCAGTCTCTTAGTCATACCTGAGTAAGTTCTTTGACGGACCAACATTTCAGGTTATTAATACAATACAGCATTCAGTGTGATTGATTTATTCTGGTGAAACACACTGAGCAGGAGCACAACTCCTTGGAGCAGTGTGCTTCTTAACATGCAGCTGCAGCATTGGTTTCCATTGCATGAACTCTTGATTTTCCTGCCGCACACCTCGACCTGTTGGGTTTGATATTTGTGAGTGATTGAGTTTTCTTGTTAGGCTGGCGGCAACACACCTCAGAGGAAAAAAAAAAATCACACTGAAAACAATAAACGCGTAGCTGAAGGACCAGCTCTGTTATTGTAGGAGAGAGATTGAGTCTCTCACAGAATTAGCTTGATGTATATAGTGGCAATGTTTGTGTCAGTCCAATGGGAGTGGAAATACAAAGGGAGTGAACTGCAGCACAATTTATGAGGTGTGGAAAAACTGAGTTGAATTTATTTGCAAAGTGATACATCAGATGGGAAATATCAATCTCTCAAATATGTAGAAAATAGGTGGCTTAATTGTCATTTCAGTGAGTGTATTTGAAAACAATTTGCTGCATGATGAATTAGGACTGCAATGCACTGTTTCTTGCAAGAGAGATACAGTAATAATAGTAATAATAATAATAATAATAACTTTATTTATATAGCACTTTTCAAAAACAAGTTACAGTCGTAAAAAGACAAGAGAAATTACCAGATAAAAAATAAATAAAAGTAGAATTGTTACAGTAGTAATGACAAGCAGGGTGTAAATGACTAAAACACAGTAAAAACAAATAAAGTAAAAACAGAAGAGAAAGCAAAAAAAGTGCATTTTTAAGAGAGATTTAAAAGAAGAAACAGAGCTAGCCTGCCTCCCTGACTCCAAAGGCTCGGTCTCCTCTGGTTTTTAGCCTTGACTTAGGAATTACTAACAGACCTCTGCTGGGGGATCTCAGGCTGCATTCAAGCTCTTAAGGGGTTAGTAAGTCATTGATATAATTAGAGGCCAACACCAAATGTGCTTTAAAAGTAATCGTTAAAATGTTTAAATCAATTCTAAAACGTACAGGCAACCAGTGTAGAGATGCTAAAATAGGTGTTATGTGGACTTTCAAATGGATTTTGTGAGTAGTCTTGCTGCAGTATTTTGAAGTAGTTGAAGTTGAAGAGGTTGTATTGAGTGAGACAGGAGTACAGTGAGTTACAGTAGTCTAGGCGGGAGGTAATTAAAGTGTGGATGACAGTTTCCAGATTCTTAGCGGATAAAAAAAGATCTAATTTTCAAGATATTATGAAGTCGCAGAAAGCACGATTGAACGACTGACTTCACCTGCTGGTCAAAGTTAAGTTTATTATCAAAGATAACACCCAGATTTCTGCACTGGGTTTTGATGCAACAGGATAGAGAACCTAAGTGAGAGGAGAAGTACTCGCTGGAGGGGTCTGGACCAATGATAATGACTTCTGATTTATCGGAGTTTAACTGAAGAAAGTTTTGAGAGAGCCAGTTTTTAACATCTGTAAGACAGAACTGTATTTTGACCAGTTGTGTTGTGTTGTTGGAGTCAAACGAGAAATAAATCTGGGAGTTGTCTGCATAAAAATGGAAGCTGATTTGACCTAGAAGTAACATATAAATGTAGAATAATAAAGGGCCAAGGACTGAGCCGTGAGGCACTCCACAGGATAAATGGGAGGTGAAGGATTTAAAGTCACCAATGGCCACATAGATTTTCCTATTAAGATAGGAATAAAACCACTCTAAAACTATACTTGATATGTCAACACAATACTTAAGACGTTCAATTAAAATCACATGGTCAACTGTATCAAAAGCTGCAGTAAGATCTAAAAGCAATAAAACAGATGTTTGGCCATTGTCACCTGCTAAAAGAATATCAATAGGAACTCTAAGAAGTGTCTCAGCGCTATGACCTGCCCTAAAACCTGACCGAAATTTATCAAAGAGCCCGCTGTCATTCATATGTTTGATGAGCTGCCCAGCAATTATTTTTTCCAAGACCTTAGCCAGGAAGGGAAGTTTAGATATTGGGTGGAAGTTATTTAAAATTGATAAGAGATGGCTTTTTGAGAAGTGGTTGAACTGTAGCCGATTTAAAATAATCAGGCACTTGACTGGATAAAAGTGAGGAATTGATAATGGCTAGGACAAATGGGGATACTGTATGAAATATTTCTTTAAAGAAGTGAGTTGGAAGAATGTCCAGTGAACAGGAGGATGATTTCATGTTAGTAATGACATTGGTTAGATGCCTAGTAGCGACTGACTTAAATGCTAGCAGGGTGCAAAGTGTTTTATAGCAAAAGTCAGGGAGAGTTTGAGAAGGGGGGATAATTGCATTCATTCTAACAGCTTAAAACTTATTAGAGAAAAATGATAAAAACTCTTCACATTTCTCAACCGAGGGCTCAATAAAAAGTGGGGCAGGGTTTGTGGTGTGGCTGATAATATCGAAGAGTCGTTTATGTTTAGTTATAAGATCCGAAAAATAATTAGTACGTGCAATTTTAACTTCCAAGTTAAAAATTTTCATGAGATCCCTCACCCTTTCAAGGTGGGTGGATGTGGTGATGAGGTGGTGGGTGTTGCTCTCAATTTGCATTCTGCTTTACGGCAAGTTATCTTTATTAAACGGATTTCGTCATTAAGGGCTGAGATGGCATTTTAGGCTTTAAGGCCTAACAGGAGCAATATTATCTACGATATTTACACAAGTGGAATTAAAAGAATTTAAAATAGCCAAGATGCTCATTGTGGAGCAGAGCTGGAAGTCAGAAGAGGCCAGAATTTACCTGCTGAGGATGAATTGAAAAAATGAGAGCGAGTAGGTTGTGCATCACAGCTTATGCTACTAGTAAATGAGGCATTAAACAAAATATGTTTATGGTCAGAAACCCCAATTTCTCTGCATAGCATGTTATTCAGTAAACAACCAGAACATAAAACCAGCTCCAGCCTGTATACTAAAATAGAGAGAATTTTTGTTGACTCTTTGAATTTATATAACACTGCTAAACCACCCCCACGTCCAGTTATTCTGGGCTCATTTAGGAAAGTGTAATCTGGTGGGGAGCACTCAACAAGAGGAACGTTGTCACCATCAAACTGCCAAGTTTCTGTTAGCAGGAAAAAGTCAATATTGTAACAAGTAATGAGATCATTGCATATGAAAGATTTGTTAGCTAGTGACCTGACACTGAGCAAAGCAAAGTAATTAATGTGCTCTAATTAATTATTAGCTGTGACAAGGCGGCTGCAGTGAACAAGGGAGAGGTTATCCATGTTAACAGATCTTTGAGGCAGATGAGTGTGTGGCCTGTTATTGAGAAGTACTGGGATGTCAGATACAGGGCCAGGATTAGGAGGTCTGTGTGGGGATAGTCAGTCAGTCGACTACTGTGCCCCTCCTATTGGGGTGAAGGGTATAATTTCTGAAAAGATCTCTCCTTGCACAAAAGGAATCAAAATGACTGATGAAGCTGTAACCAGTTGCAATTCAAAAATTCTACAGCCACTGGTCAACGCCATAAAGATGACTGGACCACTCACAGCCTTTCTTCATTGTGGGAATTGGTCCAGAGAAGATACACTGTTTCCCCCGACTTTCAATTGTTTCTGTGAGGAACTCAAAGTTTTGATGAAGCATTACAGATTGTCTGAGCTTAATGTCATTTGTGCCTATATGAACAATAACAGTGTCGACAGTGGGATGATGGTCTAGGACAGGAGGGATGTTTTCAACAATATCTAAAGTCTTGGCTCTAGAAAAACAGCAGGTAATTCCCCTCAGTAATTCCACAAACCTGATTATTGAATCCCCAATTAAGAGGAACTCAGGGTCTCTGCAGTTGTTGTTGTACACAGTGAGATTAGAGGTGGGAAGGAAGTCAGAATGATCAACCCTAGTCAGCCAGAGTGCGGCTGTGTCCGGAGGTTGTGCAACCTGTTGCTGCTGCGGGCACCACTTAGCAGCAGGAGAAGCTGCAACACAGGACCACTTCCTCTTCTAAATACAGTACATGAAGGATTTTATGTAATAATAATAATAATGGTGATGCTTTGCACAAAGCCATTACACCAAAGTCAGCTGTGTTTGCCATGCAAGTAAAAGTTGTGCAGTATATAGAAATGTTGATCATGTTGAACTGTGATATATTATACAAAATGGCACAATAAACACAGCTAGATGACACACCAATGCCTAATTGGTCAGTTGGTCTTTCTAATACATCAGTATTGAAATATAGAGAAACTATGCTTGCAAACACTGACAAAGATATAAGATACAGGAGCATAAATGCATTATTATTAAACATTTTATGGCAAAATAATACATTTCTGACTGAACGTTTCATGCTTGTTTGAATTCTGACTGGACTGATTTCATCTGCTGTCCCCCCATTTGTGATGTGTGATTGCCAACAAGACTATAAATAGGTACAAGGAGCATGCAGTGATGGCTGTGTGCTTTGCTGCCCCCCTTTGTACAGAGAAGGCTGATTCATTTTCTTCTCAGTGTTTTCACAGAGCCAGAAAAAGAGTCTTATAAAAGTTCGGATCCACAGCAACAGTAACAGAGATTTACGAATAGAACTAGTATAATAACTGTTTATCTTTATTCCACCAGGATACACAATGTTACCATGTGAGATAGCATGTGGCTGTCTTACAAATGTGATGGCAGAGAGGTGTGAGGGACTGATAGTCTGCCAATTGTGACGACAACAAGTATCCAAATTTACTCTCAGTATCCTTTTTTAGGTACACCTTCCCATCCTACTCCAGAAAGTGTGTCATGTATAAATAAAACATGCAGACAGATTGTAAAAGGTGCAGTTACTAATTGACCAAGACAAGATATGGAATCTTTTGTGTGAGAGGTATCAGTTCTAGTATATCTGCCCTTTAGATATTTTGGCACATATTTTCTATCATTTCTTAAATACATTTATTAAAAGAAACAGCAACAACAACAAAAACAACCAATCAGCTGCAGCTTTGTGTGAAAAAAATATTGGTGAATGATGGTGAGAGTTGATGAAATTGATTCAAGGCTGGTCAAAATATGCTGGCAGCACTTCAGTTCAACACTTTAGTAGGAAGAAGGTCGTGTCAGATCACACTACTGAAGAGTAAAGAGGGTGTCAACCAGCAACAAGAAGATGAAGCTCAGATGGCCATGTGACCACCAAGGCTATACAAGTAGAAGGATATCCGTATACATATGCAAACTAGCATTTGAGCATAATTTGAGCAGCATACTGTGGCTACATGTTATTGCTGACTGGGTACAGGTAGATCTCTTGATGTCCATGATCTATAAGGCTCATTGTTTTTGCTTTTTTACTGATTCTTCTAGAAAATAACTTTAAAAAAGGTGTTAAAATAATTTTAAATTTTTTGATTTTACAGTATGTCAGTCACAAACATCCAAAATTTGTTATGTACTGCTCCAAGAAGACATTGTTAGTGTGTTTTATGGGAAAAAATTAGCTGCCCTGTGACAAGGACAGCTCAGAAAATGCTTCTGGTCACTAAAAGTTAAGATTTGGAGAACCTGCAAATGAGCTGCTTCAAATAACTAAAACAACAATAAGCAGAGTTTGTTTGTTTTTCTGTTCCCCCCCTAAAAAATAAACAGGCAAACTGTTTTTGGTTTTGAAAAATGAAAGTCAAAAATTTTGAGCCATGTCCATCTTGTCCTTCTCCAAGTGTTCCAGGACTGTGACTTTAGTTTTTCTAGATGTTGTAGTTGTACACAGGCCACAGATGTTACCTCAGTAGAGACTTTTTGGATGACATGGGATGTGGTGTTCACAGTGCAAACCTGGACTGAAAATCTACTGAAACCTTGTGACATTTTCATGTCGGCATAAACCAAGATCCCTGTGGAACATTTTCAGCACCTTCCTGAATTCATTCAGTACGGGTATAGAGTTACTGGTTGCTAGAATTTAATGAGATTTGTATATGTGATGACAGACATATATGGAGCAAAGGCCTAATGGTTCACCAACACTGACCTTTGACCTTGATCTGCTCAATGTATTTTACCATAAGTATCTTAACCACAGCTGCCTCACCTAGAAATCTTTTATCTCTCAGTAAATCTTGATACCTGGTTATCATTTTCAGACCATTCACTCATGTATTTTAGTGACCTATACAATCATTATTGTCTTTGTTTTAAACCCTAACCCTGTCTCTTTCCTCCCTTTGCTTCCATCTTAGCTTATGTGCTACAAGTCAAAGTTGAGATGGAATTGGAAATACAGCAGTGTGAGAAGACCAAGGCTGTGAGAGAGGAGCAGCTGGAACGTCTCACTCAGATCTGCCAGGAACAGGCTGTAAGTACCTAAGCCCCTTTCTGTCAGACTGCATTCCTTCATACACATCAGATTTACCCACAACATTAGCTTGTAAAGTAACATAAAGAGAAGGAAACATAAAGCATAGCCTGTCCAAACTGAGGTTATATATTATAACAAGAGGCAGGAGGCAGGCCCTCATGCACAAACACTATGTGTGACTACTAAAAAAACATTGACATGGTTCTGCGAGAGGATTGAAAGAGAAGCAAAAATATGGGTTACAACATACAGTATTAAGCATGTGGATGGAGAGAGGGTAAGTTGAGTATACTGCAGGTGTGGTTTGAGAAGTTTCTATGGACTATTTAACACTTTTTTAAACTTTGAAATTTGGGCACTATTGGAATCCATTGGCAACCAATGTTCTCTATGATGGACGATACTACAAACTTTAACAACCCGATTACAGGGTATGTTTAATACTCAAAAGATAGATTTTGAGTAGAATATAACTTTAAAGTCAGCTTGCACATATAGTAATCACACAACCTATATACAGGCATGTCAATATTAAAAGCATTCCATTTTAATTAAGTTTCTAACTGCTTTATGGCCCATTTATATAGTGAATCTATAGTCATATATCAATTAATTCTTTGATGAAAGCAGTCTGTAGATTTGACATGGTAAATGCTTTCCTACATTAACAGTCTGATCAAGGCCACGCAAGCACGTATTGCACTTGGCCAAGTAAGAAGCTGTCAATCCATCTACAACCAGAGGAGGGCAGCAATACCTAACAAACTGGTTCATTCTTTCCCCACATTTCATCATGATTCCTCACAGCACCCACTAACTACCTGGAAAATGCAGACTTTAATAAATATTGACAACAATTTAACTCTCAAATGACATGAAGACAAAACATGAATAAAATAAAGAAATAAAGTATCATAAGAAAATGATCAGATCCTTCCAAAGATTCTTGTCAACTAAAGTTCTCAATAAATGTGTATAATTTGTAAAAGTTGTTACTACAATGTTTTTTCTTTACTTTGTATTTGCTTTATTTGAATAGGTTTTCTGCTGCAATGGTTTCTTATCAATGCTTTGTTGTGCAATCTTGAAATAAAGACAGAGAGACGTCATCATTATCATGCAAATAACCTTGTAAATATTTAGTATTTTAATGTAATATTAAAAAACGTTTACCAGCAAATAACCTTGTTTTTTGCTATGCTAAATTATATTAATTTATTAAATAAATATAGCTACATTGTCAGTTTTAAATAACGGCCTAAATGCTATAAAAACTGGATGGCTGATAATTTCTTACAGCTAAATGCAGAAAAACTGAATCTTTATTTCTGGCCTTGTTGTCCCTAAGATAAGGAATGGTTCTCGGGTCTCTTACTTTGTTGGTTAAATCCTCCATAAGAAATCTAGGTGTCACTATGGACTAGGCTCTGACTCTGGACCAACGTGTTAAGTGTCTGTGTCTTGTTTTTTTCCAGCTGAGAAACATTGCAAAGCTCAGGCCCATTGTGTCTCAAGCAGAGATAGAAATGTTCAGTTCATGAGTTAGAATTCATTCAATTTAAAATTCATCCTTTTATATCATCCTGTCTTGACTATTGTAACTTCCTTTTCACCTGCCTCAGCAAAATATCCCTGGATCGTTTACATCAAATTCAGAATCCGATTCAAAGTTCTTGTAATCCCCTATAGAGCTCTGCTTGGTCAGGCACCTGCCTACATTAAAGATCTACTGCAGCCCTACTGTATGTCACCAGCAGGTCTCTAAGGTCCTCTGATCAGGGTTTGCTGGTTGTTCCTAAAGGAGGTTGTGGCTCCTAAACTTTGGAACTCTCTCCCATCGGATTTAAGATCTGTGGACACTGTGGACGCCTTTAAAAAGCAGCTCAAGACCCATTTGTTCAGACTTGCCTTTGTGTAATTTTTCTATTTTCTATTTATTCTGGTTTTTTTTATTGTGTTTTACGTCTGTATGTATGTTTAAGCTTTATTTCCTCTGTGAAGCATTTTGTGACGTCTCTTGAAAGGTGCTGTGTAAATAAGTTATATACTTACTCTACATTACTCCACAGATTGTGTAAATCATAATTGATTTTTTAAAAAAGCGTATTACTGTCAGTGTTTGTGATGTTCTTAGTGTTGAAATATACGCAGATCACTTATTCTCTCCCTCTTCACCTCATCCTGTGTCTCCCTCTTCCTTCCCTCCCCACTCTGATTCCCTCTGCTCTTTTACCTTTTTTCATCTCCTTTCTCAAACTCCTCACTCATCCTTTTTTAAAATCCCTTTTTACTTTCATTGTTCTTTCACACTCCCTACATTCCTTATTCCTCTCTTATTCTATGCACGTGCACAATCACACACACCTAACATCTCCAGTTTGAGATCAGGCAGCTGAGGGCCCATCTGGCCCAGCAGGACCTGGACCTTGCGGCGGAGCGTGAAGCAGCCATGCAGATCCACCATGTATGGGGCAAACAGGGCAGGAGTTTTCAAGTTGTAGAGGGCTTGACTCCCGGGGAGTCTGATGATGAGGGCGGCCAGAGAAACCCCAGGGAGCCCCATGCTACTGCAGGTACGGTATAGTTTCTAAAGCACTGTTTTTACAGACTGACTTGTGGGATATTATAAAATTGGCTCTTAAACTATTATGGTGGAACTGCAGATATCACATGAATTCATCATACATTTTGAGGCTAAATGAACTTAAACTTAATGCAATTGAAGTAAAGCATACTTACAGTTGTACCATTAAGAATATACAAACTAAAAACATAGGTCCATTTAGTTAAAAGGAAAATTTTAAATGGCCATATCTACCAAATTGTCTGTGCCACAAAAATATTGCTTATTTGAATATACATTATGCCAGGTGCTGTGTTTGCTTGAGAAAGCAGCATGACAAACCAGGAGAGAGGTGCAGCATAAAGTATGTACATAATTATGTGGAACAAAAAGTCCCTAACGGTGTAACATCAGGTGAACTGGATGCAGAGCAGTGTACAGTTAATCTGGAGCAGTAGCCCTGGAGCATCTTCGAGGCCAAGCTCTTAGCCCCTCTGTGCTCACACACGACACCCATCTGACCGCAGGCACTGTGGGATCAATATGAGGGCAAAAAGGCTTTTAGGATCTGGTGAATTCTGGAGAAAACAAGCATGTTTTCCGACACTACGTCAGCCTGGATGGGCTTCTGTCATGCCCCAACTATCTCTCTTACCGCCCCCCTCGTGGCGAGGCCAACCTAGCCAGCCCAGAACACTTGGGCTATTTCAGGTACAGAGTGCTCTGTGCATTGGGCCTTGTTAGGAGAGAGTGGGCTTCTGTCAACATCTGTTCCCCCTTCACCTGCAAACCACAATAGGGCACCAGGAGGCTCCTCAGCGGGCACAATATTACCCCAAGGGCATAGTGGGAAATCTGGCTCTCAGAAAAAAGTGGGGCTTTTTACAGAAACATGGTCACTGGGATGAGCACTTAGGCCAAGGAGCCCAACTCAAGTCAGGTCAGCTCAAATCAAGTCAAGTTTAGTTGTATTGCCAAATATTGCACACAGTGTCTCAATGGGCTTCTCTCGCTCTCACCTGCAGGGTATCATCAAACTATCAAGGACTCTTATCAAGGCCTTCATAAGAATTAATGCCTCAGGGGATTAAAGGGTTATGCCACCTTCGAAGTACCAAACCATGTAGATTTTTAAGAACATGCAGTGACAATTAATCAATGAGCCAGTGGAGTTTTCTCTCAGATGTGGAAAGAGGATTGTAGTGACAGAACAGTTAACAGTAGAAAAGTTTTATTGCAGCCAGGAAAGATGCACATTACACTACTATATCTACTAAATTGTCAAAGCACAACACCTTGCAAACATGTTTTAAGATATTAAAGAGTCTATTTGCAGCATATACGAATCTCGCAAACCGAGAGACAAGTATGTCATAAAATCAAAGTCTATTTCTTTTTAATTTGAAATAATCTTTACCTGTTCAGTAAATGTATCTGGATTAGCATTAGTTGCAGCGGTTGCTAATCTTCCTGGGGTCTACTCTAATACTACTTGACCAGTGGTGTACAACTGATACTTTACCCATCAAAATAATAGTTTAGATTTGAACTAAAAGAACCTCGGCATGTCACCTCCTTTTTTTACACAGACAGATGACAGCCTGGTAACTTGACTGTCACAGAAAGACAAGGAGAGCCTTTTATGTATGCTGGACAGCCCATTCTTCTTTTTTTCCCCTATAAGACTCATGTGTTATTAATTGTGGAGTGATTGTCTCAGCCTTGTTTTAGTGAGTGCAATGCTTCCTCTCCAGGGGTGGCTCAGGGATTAATATTTTAGACTGAAAAATAAATGAAATTACCCATCAGAGTCTGCAGCATGTCCCGGGGGACAGGGGCTAGCACTCAGGGTACTCTGGGTTCGCACTCAGCCGGTGGACAGTGAGCTCAAGACCAATCAAGCGAGCAGAAGAGCATAGCAGATCGCAGCCATTCACCACGCACACTGAGGCCTGCGACACTGGAGGGATGGCTGCCTGAACAAAGAGCTCCCACTATATCTCTCATTCTCCCCCGTTTCTCTCATCCTTGAAACCAACCCCACCCTGTCCCTGTCCCAGTTTATTCCTGGTGCACTAGGGTGCAACTAATGCACAGTGAAGCAGTGCTGGATCCTCGCGACCTGCCTATAAAGCACCTGTGGCCTGGGGCAAAAGTCATCTCTGTCAATATTATGTTGTAAACATAAGAGATATTTTCCATTTGGACTAGTTTGTGCTGTTGATATTGGAATAGACCAAAATACCTACAGATAAAAGGTGTGAAGTCAAAATACAGTCAATGCCACACAGAATTTTCATAGTATCTGTCAGTCACACTATATTTAACTCTAATTTGAGCTATGACTTCCTATCTTATTACATTTTCTGGTGCATTCTATAGTCACGCTATATATAAAAATATGTATTTAAGTCACACTTCCACTTCCAGTGTGTCTGTTTATACATAACTTATATTGTATGAATTTGTGGATTGTTGAAAAGGAGGAATCAGAGCTGGAAGTATTTTAAATTGTACAGTCAATTAGAAGAGAGAATTGAGAGTTTGTGATGTATAATAGAATATCATCTTCATACAAGTTTATTTTACAGCAGTGTGATTACTGAACTTATGGATGCATTAAGTTCGAAGAAGAGTGGAAACAGTAATGGGGATAATGGGGATCCTTGTTGAGTACTTTTTACTGTTAATCCATATTGTGACATTTAGCAAGTAGAGATGAAGAATGGTTCAGTCTATTGATAGCACATAATGAATAGTCTTTTATCTGCTGTAGGTGGTTTAAGATCTTTGTTTTTTCACTGATTGCTCTGAGCTGTATTATGATGATGTATTATGATGTTGTGTCACTGGTAGCACCATACATTTGGCATTTTAGTAAATGATACGTTACCCACAGCAAGGTACAGCAAGGTTATATGTAGGAAAAGGTTGTAGACAGAAAAAAACGGAATATACATGCCTGCCTCAGAGATAAGTTTTTGGATATGCATGGACTTAAATGGTGGTTTAGGAAGTAAAAAAAAGCCAGAAATGTGAAAATACTAAAAAACAAACAAAAAAACATTCCCCGATGATAACATATTCAGATGTTGTGATTCAAAACTTTCTTTTAACTTAAATAATAAATACTGTTATTCTTTATTTACTTCTTTATTCTTCTTTTAAATCAGATCCAGTTGTACGTGATGACATGAACAACTACATCAGCCAGTACTATAGTGAGGCGAGTAGTGGTAAGTGACTGAACACAGACATTATTATGCACTTTTACATTATAGCACCTTCTATGAGTAAATAAAGTTCAGTGGAGGAGATACTCAAAGTCTTTTGACTGGTTATGATGCCACTAAGTCATAGTTTTGGTCTGGCTGCATATTGAACCAAAAAAAATGGTGAGGCAGCATGTAGTTTGCTGTTGGACCAGCAGAGAGCTGGAAATCTTGATAAATATTTATATGTAAAATCAAATCTTATTTAGCCTGACATTTAGTAGACAAAAACCGTAATTCTTACTTATGATGTCCTTTGTATAAAACATTACTCAAACCCCCAAATTTACTGTTACATTTAGCCAAAATTAGGAACTTCACTCTGAGTAAATATCTCAGATGTTCACTCAGCAGCATAAGTCATACAATTACATAATTAATCTGTTTTGTCTGACTTTTTCTAAATGTATACAATGTCGGTCATGAAGCCGGGGCATCTGGCTTAGGCGCCCGGGTCATCACCACGGCAGCCATTGACATTCACCTCCCCACCAATCCAAATCCCATCCAGTCAAACCCGATGCTCGCTATGGAGCGAGTGGGCAGTGCCATAAGTGACGCCTCCACCAGCATATCACGATCCAGTGGAAGCCTGACAGCCCGCCCCCAAAGCCTGAGTAGCCACACCCCGGGTTCATCTATGACAGACTGCAGCAGCAGCACAGCCCAGGACCTCAGTCTGAGCTACAGCTCCCATCGCTACTGCCCTCCTCCCTTCTCAGGCCAGGACCCCTGCAGGGACCCCAGCATGGTTGTACAGGAGCTACTCTCCTCCCTCTCTGAGGACTCCTGTCTTGCTCAAAAGGGCCTGGCAGTGGACCCTGTCAACCTTAAGCTTCCCAGTCCTACTGGCTCAGAAAAAGCCAGCCCTGAGCTGGACAACAGAATAAACATCTTCAACCGCAGGAACCAAGAGGAGAGGCGAGGCCGTGGAAGAGGTTGTGTGCTGTTGCAGACCAAGCCACTGATCCACCTGCAGGGCAGCACCACTGAGCCCTCCCTGGAGGAGAAGTACCGGCTCCTGGGACCAGCTGACACACCTCTGGGCCACATGCCTGATACATAAGCTGCATTTACACAGAAACAGAATGAAAGATGTTCCTCTTTCACTGCCACCATGTTTGGCACATATATGAACTCTTGTGGCAGGTCAAACTTTGTGAGAGCGACTGCGCAGGATTTAAAAATTGGATTTTTTTCTGTTGCTGTGTAAATCCAATCTTAGCCAATTCAGAACAAGCTTGAGCCTTAGCTTCCAGCTAACACTGATGCTCCTTAACTTGATGTGTTCAGATGCCAATGGTCGAGATGACAATAAGATCTCTTAGGCCCTTTTCCATACAGTCCAACCTCCCCTGTTTCTCCTTGATGGATGTTGAAATCAGAAATGCCCTGATATAGCACAACAAAGACAATAACATCCCAGATAGGGGGACTCTAATGTGTTCTTGAGCACATTCTTCATCAGGAATTCTCACTTTGAATAGGTCCTAAATGCACTGAACTTTACATGAATTAAAACCAGCAAGGGGCCATTCAAGCCTATATACTGAACAAAAACTTTAATGCTGAACAGTATTGCAAACCAAGACACTGTTCTCTATTCTTGGAGTTTCAAGCAGTTAAAGGGAGTGTTTTCTATTGCATTTTTCTTGTCATTTTGTTTCTTTAATTTGTATTATCAACTTTAGACATTAATCATGCTGTTCTTTGTTCTAACAGCCACAGGGTACAAGACTGGATTAACTATACAAACAGCCATTTTTTTACCTTTGCCTTTCTGTCACCTGTTTGTTTGATTGGAAACCATCATCAAAATCTATTGAATAGCATTTTTGTTTTACTTGTTCATAAAAAAATTTTTAAAAAAAAGTTAGTAGGGTATATTTGTGTGGATGAAATGAGAAGGTAAGTGACTGGATTCTTCAAATGAAACTAGACTGGAGTGCTTGTAGCATGAACCTTTAAAAGATATGTGCCCTAAATGGCAAGCAAATTCTTTGCACTTTAATGTTTACAGACACTTTTGTAAACTTGATATGGAGGAAGTAATTGCCAAATGCAGGTGTTGTCATTTGAATGAAAATAGCAAAAATAAAAGTTAGTATTTCCTTAACTGCTCTCAGTTTACTGACTCTAATACATGTCATGTTAAGTGATTTAAAACTGTACTAAAGATACTGTAGCAGGATAAAACAGCGTTACAGAGCAAACAGTGACACAAGCCTCAAAACACGTGATCATGTTGGTAGACTGAGTGGGCTCATTGTTACACACTGCACTGTACAACGTTATTTCATTGGCTTCATTTCCTTATTTGCATATGATTAAAAAAAAATCTAAATTATTCAAGGTTATTAAGATTGGAAGACCTGTCACGGCAACCGCTAATTGGTCAAGTCATTGTAACTGTGTAGCAAGAATAATCAACCCCCATAATTACCCCCTCATATCATTAATTCAGAAGATAAACTGCTGTACCATTTTGTTGCTTGTCAAATGTTTACAAGTATCCAGAGAATGTTTTAATTGTTAATAACTATTACGGCTGCAATTAAGCTCTCAGCACAAGTGTTTTAAGTTTTGAGAATTAGGTACTTAATTTACAGAACAGGGTTTGTAGATTGTTTTTGTAATTCATTTCTAAATGATGCAGTCCATATGGAGATGAGCTAACAGGAATATCACAAATAATTGTGATAAATATCAGCATTAGTTCACAAGATTTCTGTCCGTAGCTATTTTTATAGAAACAAAACTGAAAAAACCTGTGTAACAACCTTTTCTGATGACATATGAGATATTTAAAATCTGAATGTTTTACACAAGATTTATGCCTGAACTTCTGCATACTAGTCTTGGGATGTGTATTTAAGTGACATTAAACCCATCCAGCATAGTTTCCATTTTCACAAGTAAATGCTGATGGCCAATAGTTAATACTGGAAGCCTCCTGTGTAAAGAGGCTGCTTACTTACAAACAATTACTTAAATAAAAATGGAATTCCAAAATGTAAAATGACAGATAATGCATCTAAAAATTAAGCACCTTTTTCAAATGCACCATAAAAATTCAAATACATGAAAAGTATTTCTTTTTGGGAGGTTTACTAGCCACGAATGGGAAGTGGTTGTTTAATATTTCAAATATTAATTGAGTGAATATGAGTCAAATTGTGGATTTGATTGACTAGTTATCATGCTTCAGTCAACAACAGGATACATTCAAATAAAATTATTTATTTATTTTAAAACCAAGGAATTCCACTGAATAAAGTTACTCCAAACAATGACAGAGCCATGTTTGCCCTTAATCTTTCTGTGTAATCTAAAGCCAACATCAGGAACTGCACTGAAAAAAAATATATATTTTAATGATTTTAAAGTAAAACCAAAAGCTTGAAACAGAAAACATGTCTCTGTCACTGCTTGAAGTAAAACCACACTCTTAAAATCAAATTTGTAAAAAGAAAAACAAAGAAGAAAAAAGACAGAAAGAGGTTCCAAAACCTAATTTCCTTCAGCTGCCATGTAAGCAACATGTAAGCTGATATCCTGGATCTGCAACCTACTAGTTATTACTACACCCATCACTTCAATCTAGTTTACAAAAACAACAATGCCTATCGCATGCCACGGAACAAGTAAATAAATAATGATCTGCTTGGCTCCTGACACACACAAAGGAATCCTGTCGAATATGGGTGCCAAACCCTGGGTAAGTCTGTCACGGCTGCCTCAGTATTAATGTCTCAAGTGGAGACGCTGTGCCTCTAATCTGAACCCCTTCCAGCTCAACCAGCCGTGTAAAAGAAGAGATAACTCACGAGCTTCAACTTCCAGCTCCTCTCTGAGCAACACCGCTCACTGATCGAGCTCATTATTTGCACTAAAAGTATCTGTGGGAATGTACATTTTGCTAATAATTGTAAGAAAAACATGTGATGCCCACGCTTGTCATTAAGGGCAAATGAAAGGTGTGTCTAAATGATTCATATGAACCCAATTTGTCAATATGTATCATACCAGAGCAGTCTGAGTAAAGTGTTCAATTTTGACAGGCAGGGACACAGAGCAGGTCTTCAGGAGACATGCTAAGAAGTAAATTGCTTTTGGGACCACTCCGATGAACCAAGAGGTACGGTCCCTGTCACACTCACAGGAAGCTAAGTGAATTAACAGTGACCATTAGACACTTAATAATTGAAATGTTTTAATAATGGCACAGAGGGAGTCACTTTAACTGCATTAACATTACATGATCATTGTTTTCATTCTCATTAACAGAGGAAACCGATGGCTTCAGAGATGACATCTGCAAAGTCTTAGGTACGATAAAATACAACTTCCTTCATGTCTTGGCCTACTTAAATTCTTCACAAAATTGCATTGTAATAACAGTGACACATGTGCAGCTATAAAGAGCTGATCTAAAAGCTTTCATTACCATTAAGATGATATTTTTTAAACTCAGAGCACAAGAAATAACTGGCGCTAGAATGTCCTATAGGTGGAGAGCCTTAATATTTAAAGGCTGACTTAATTTAGGTATTCTTTCAATTCACACATTATAAAAACAAACAACCACTGATTGAAGCGTGACTATTAGAAAAGCACACCTGGTCTGGTGGGTCATGTTAGGATTATGTACTCTATAATCTTCTGAGCCCCATCTCTCTGTCAGGACCATTCAGATCAAAAGAGACATCAACACAGACATTATGGCTGAAATATGAGTTTATTTTAAAAGCTGTATTTTTAGCCAATATACCTATGGGTTAACATAATATTATTCTCATCCCTGTCATTTTACAGATAGTGAATATGACCAGCCTGCTGGAAACAAGTTTACAACAGAATCATATATTGTTGTTTTGATGTTGTCGTTTTAACAAAAACCCTTCCTGCATTTGATCTCAGCCAACTACTTGACTTCTTATTCTATATGACATCTTAAAAGCATTAGTGATGTCACCCTATGTCAAACTGTAATAAAAGAGTGGTGTGCATGACTACAGAACTTAGTTGGGTCATCTGAGTCAACCTGCAGGTTGACATCTGAAGTAGCTCTGCAATACAAAAGACTGTAAATATTGTATTAAGTTTTAATGTCGCCATCATTTAGACCTTTCAAATAACTGCTTTTGATAGTTGGGTTGAGACTGGACCTACTTAAAATTCATGCCTCCATCTGATCATGACCAACATCTCACAAATGTCTAGTGAAGAAATCTAACCAAATAAAATACTAAATATAACTGGAGTGATGCCGTAGAGGCTAAAACCTCAAATTTTGAGTTGTTTTGCTTAGCTGTCATCCAGTACAATGAGTCTGCATATATCATCAAAATAGCTAAGCCACGTGATGGAAACTGAAATATTAGGACAGAATTTTTACTGATTGACATTAAAGGCATTTGATTTCTTTTCAAGTGCGTGGAAGAGATTTAGAAAACAGTGGTATGGCACTGAACAGCTGGGCGCTTGTTTAAAAGGGTCAATCTCATTGAGAACAAATAGATGTGGGGAGTATGACTGCATTACTGCTACGGTCTGACAGATTCAGAGCACGTCGCACACAGGACACTCTTTCAAGGAGCTCCGAAGCAGGAGAAAAATACAAATAAATTATACATCACTCTTTAAAAAGCTTCTCAGGTTCTCTTTTTGAAACATACTTCTTAAGTGCACAGGATCGAGAAGTTCGCTTGGTGGAAGAAATCCACTCAGGAGACTGTTGTCATGGCTACAGAAGTTTTTTTTTTTCTTTTGCATTTACATAAAACAGTTTTTTTTCTGGTGCCCTTCCCTCAGATGCTTGTTACACCTCTTAGGGTAAAAGTGGGTCAACAACAAGAAAAAAAGGAGAACTGAAAACAAGACCCACTGAGTGACCAGGCTCAATCACATCACTCCTCTTCAGATGTATAACTATTAAATCAGTTTGTAGTAAATTAACAGAAAATGTTTGCTAATTTGTTTAATCATCTTAGAATAATGTGAATACCAACAAACTATAAACACAAATAGAATCAGAAGCAAATTCTTGAGTCAGATTTGTCTGATGTGAAGTTCTTTGCTATATGCTTTTTGTATTTTCTTCCAAAGAAAGAAAAAGGAGAAAAAAATACTGATAATTTCTCTTGTTGCTCCTGCATATATTATAAGCAATCAGAGGAAAGAATGCTAGTTAGTCATTTGATAAACATGAGGACACGACTGACACAGTCCTCTGGGAGATGGGACGCTACATTACTCTGTACTCAAAAGAGCTGAATAAAATAATCTACAGAACATCAAAATTAATTCAGCAATCCGACGTGTAAGTATGTAGTTATGCATGGCTTGCTGCGTGAAGGCTAAATTAGCAAACATTTTTTCAGTTAAAAAGCACAACTCTTCGGGGAAAATTGTTGCCACAGATTCAACATTTTTCATAAATCCTCCGGAAGCCATGAACATGTCTTGCTTCTGCAACAAATGCATAATAAACACCCTGACCAAACATTTACACTGACTTACATACATTTATTTACAAACTAATTCTTATTCTACAGTTTTTCTCAACCTCCGACTCGGGTGGGTTTTTTATTATTCCATACACTAAGATAAACAAACTTTTTGAATGAATTAGGAATTTTGAGTTTGGGCTTGTGAAAAGCTTATGCTATATTTATAGTGGAATACACAGTTCTGTATGAATAGATTTATACAATATATATTGTACTGTCTTTTATTCCAGTCAGATGCTACACTGCTCTTGAGATGCAAACTGCAATTGAGCTCCTGCATTAAAATGAACAAACACGGAGAAATATTCATAGAAAATAATAGCATCAATAGAAATCGTAACTACATGAACAGTTTCATTTATAGTTATAATTTCAAATGTTCAATGTATCGATCTATAATCTCAAATTAGGAAGAACAATCTAATCCTTGTTGACAAGCAACAACACACTGAAATGTTCAAATGTTTCCACAGCGTCTATTTGATTATTTAAATTTAGATTTTTGTACCAGTGAGTGATTTGTTCAAACTGAGGAGAGGGATGGTGGTAAACTTCTCTCATTCCCATATATATTTTTATTTTGTCCTAAAATCCTAGATAGCCTCCAAATTGCCGACTGCTTTGCAGCACAATACACCAGGTATTGTATCTCGCAGTGTCTCTGGCCACCAGGGCAGACACTCACTCCAGCCGTCCTGAATCTGGTAGCCTTCAACTTAGTTTGACTAGGTACCCTCGGCTAAATCACAATCACTGTCGGGGCCAGAGCTCAGGGTGTCTGCCAGCGGGTGCTGGGGCCCTGCAACATTTCCATCTGGCCTCTGGGGAGTCGCACATCAATTGCTCTCAGCTAAATGCACTCACATATGAATATTTCAGTACAATTTAATGTTTCAGCTACAGCCCCAGAGGAGCAGAGCATCAATTTGTGAACACAGTTCTCCTGGAGTTAAAAGCCAGGCCGGATAATACAGTATGAAAGGCGCTGTCAATCTAGGGGGCCTTTTTTCACTTGAGAGACAGAAAAAAAAAAGAAGAAAAGCACGCCCCTCTGCCTTCAGCATCCAGTGGCATACAAACAGCTTTTCAAAGTTTCCTCTGGAAAGTAGCCGACTGAGGCAGCAGGCAGCCTTTGCTTCGAAAAGACCAGAATCACCAGTCAATTTGCCAAGCTTGGTCAGTTTTCCCAGAGCTCTGGCTGTTAGCCATTTGGTCTCCACATGCTCACACACTCACACACACACACACACAGCTGGTGGAGAGAACAGGTCAGGGAGTCATGCACCTGCTGTCTTGTTAATAAAATACCCCAAAGTGATGCTGAAACCTCTTTCTTCACACAGCAAAGCTTCCCTCAGGTGTGAGAACATGAGTGCTTTACAAAACATGCAGATTGTCGCACAACTGAGTTAATCAGCTGGTCAGTAAGCAGAACACTGTAGAGCACATGGCAGAAGACTAAAGCCTGGGCTCTTTATACAAATTATGTTAAATTACCCAGAAGCACTTATGGTGGTGTTGTACAGTCAAAAATGCATGCAATGCTTTGTCTTCAAAAGTTAAGACATAAGGAGAATTTTCAATACAATAAATGTGTTAATTTGTGTATTACTCATGCTTGAAACCTAAATTTAAAAATAGGGGCCGACTGTAGCAAAAACAGTACAATTATTACTAACTTACTGTATGAACATGAATCTGTTAATAGTTTATTATTATTATAAAACACATTTTTTTTATATTTCAGTTCTGTCTCTATCTGTAGTAGTTTTAATAGACAAAGCTGTTTCAGTGTGTGGAGAGGCATCACACACTAAGTGGATAGCATTGTTTTGACTGATCCAAATAGAGAAGCCTCTTTCCTCATTTAAGTGACACAAGCTTCTTGTTAAAGCCATTGATAAGCAACGAGACTGCTGCTCTGTGCTGATGAGAGCAGCTGATAATAAAATACAAGATGTGCATTTGTAAAATAAAACAGGCGGCTGACAGTTACACTGATAAGGTAATAATGGCACCGGTTCTTCAGCCTAACAATGCAGAGCTGCCCTGAGGCACCAATCAAAAATTAATACTAATTATCATGTGAATACTGCATTAACTCTGAAGAATTATGAATTATAAATCTGCAACATGGTTCCCCTCTCTGAACGGCCTCGCTTGCATGAGGATGTGATTTTTTTTTTTCTTGCTGAGGCATTTTTGAAGACCTGTCACAAAATAAATAACTGTGCACAGACATACCATCACTGTTGTGATATATAAAATCTATTTACTGTGCAATATACCAAACAATAATTATGTCTTTAAAGTGATACTTGACCTTTTTGTCTTTATGTCATTATAAAATGATTTGGGGAGATATCTGTTTACACATTTTAATATCTTATACCCTGAGTGCCTATATTAATCTCACTTTTGGCTGACTCTGGGCATAAGAACGGACTCAAAGCACTTAAAGCCAACACACTATTGGTTCTGGTAAATCATTTAAAGCTTCAAACCAGCCATTAACTACATTTCAGCGGGCTCACATCTTTGTTGGCAGCTAGTGTAAACTAAATTGTCTACATGACCTTATTTAAACATTCAAATTAAAACAATTAAACAATATTATACTGCACAGTCACACACTAAATGGTTTTAGAAATGTTTAAATTGGTGCAAATGCCTGCAGGAATCAGCCTGTTGTGTTAGGAACAAGGCACACCTGCTGATCATTGTAATAATATATATATATATGTAAACAGTACTATAACCTAACAAAATGTGCCAAATCAAGACAGTTGAAGAAAACCCTTAATAAAAATATTTATGTTTAACAGTTTTATCATTTTTATAGGGAGTATTACAATCTGTGTTCATAGTTATAGTATAGTATATGTTATATATAATGCCTGTATTGTCTTTTATCTACAAACAATAAGTCTACAATAAGTTAATACAAAAGTTGATACAAATGACCAAATATATAATGTTTAAAACAAAAATTCAGGTAATTCAGTCTTATCAAAATATAATATTTATGGATCCCTTGGTGAGAGAATAACAGACAAAGCGTTTATGTGATTAATGACTTATAGGCGCAACAATCTTCCCCGTCTGGCTGACCTGCGTGTCATTGGGGATGAAGCCAGCATCTACAGAAGCTCTCGAAGCTCCCACTGCATTTCAATGGAAATGGGATAATAAAACTGTCGTACACACACAAGAAGAAATTTACTGATCACAGATAAAAGCACAAAAACAGTTTATCAGCCAGCTCATACAGCAGCCTGAAGTTGTCACCGCTCGTCAGGCCTGGTCCTGAATAAATATAAAAACCATAAAGGTCAGCTGAAGCGAGGTTTGAGCGTTGATACCCACTGAGACCGTACACTAGTGCTGTTGCTGCAAACTGCTGCTTTTTTAACATCATCAGTGGGCCTGATCACATCTCTCAGCCTGCTGAATGTGTGTTACAAACTTAGCTTCAGAAAGGTCAACTATAATATAAACAGATATAATAGATACAATATAATGACAGTGACAAATGGTTGTTTGCTCAAGATTGAAAAGAAATATAAAATTCCAAATGATTCCTGCGTTTCATGAACCTTATGTAGCATATCCAAAACTGAACAAGTATGTAATGCTGGAAAATAAAAATAAAAAAAGGCTTTTCAGAAAGTGCAAGTGAAAAAGTTCCTCCTCACCTCTTTGTCACCACTTTATCTCTGGTCTGTCCTTCTTGGTCGGGCTCTGCTTGAGCCACTGGAAATGCCCCACAGGAGAAACTTTAAATAAATGAATAAGAATAAAGTGAAGTGTTGCTTTTGATATCTTAATTACACACAAATGTCTTAATTTATTACATTCTATTCTTTATTTTATTTATTTGTAAGTAAATAGTTTTACTACTTTAATTAATCATAATTAGAGATATAAATTAGCTGAATGCTTAACAAAATTGTTTGTATAAATGACATATTTCAAATCTATACAACTTTAAAAAGGTTCAGACCATGGTCTTTTCCTCAACTAAGAATTATTTCATCAATTAATGAAATTAGGTTTATTACTCTGTTCAATAGCAGCACTTCCTCCTTCCATAGGTGCAGCTTCAAACGCTGTGGAAACCATGAACCTCTCATTGCACTTCACTGTGCACAAGGCAGCAACAAGATCTCACACATCTCCCGCAATTTAATTACAGCAAGCCAGTTAATAAGCAGGCACTCTGCCTAAAACATGTATTCAGTGTGTTGGCAGGGGTCGGATTGTGTTTTTTTTTTTTTATGTTAAAAAAAGAGGTTGCAACAGACAGAAAACAAACTGGCACAACTTCAACTGAATCAAGCCTGGGGAGTTCGAAGGGACGGCCATTGTAAATTACTTATTATAGGTCTGACAATAGAGGCAAAGCGCCATAGAACTCTAAAACATTCAAGGGAAAATAAGTCACTGTGAAAAGTTCAGTAATGCAGCCCAGGAAAGCCCCCACCCCCACCGAATTCCAAACAAGAACATTTGGCTCTTGCCAAAGTTTAAGTGGATGATTTCAGTCACACATATATATTTCATGAGGTTAATGGGCCCCATCAAACTGTGATTAGAGATTCTTCTGGGAGGCTTTTATGTTGGAGTGACAGCTAGGATGGCTGGGCTGGATCTAGTACTCATTAACAGGGTCACAAACAATCATGCTGCATGTGATATTTCCTGTCACTGTATGTTGAATGTTTATGTATGAAACACCCACCTAAACCTTACACTTAAACCTTGACCTGCTGCAGTAGCTAAACAGCACAATCAGTTATAATAATATAGTTTATATCTAGTATTTTGCTCTTCTGCACAGGCTACACACTGCAGGTAATAAAGCATCAAGAACCAAAACTTTAATGGATGATTTAATGGAAGTGTGCTATACTGCATACTTATACAGTTACAATACTGTGCAAGTATTAAACTAAACTATTATTATTATAAGTATTAAACTTTATTATGGGTATGATGGGTTCTAACTTACCATCGATTGGCTGGTGTTAAAGAGGCATCAGTTCACCCATGAGTGTGGTGTGAGCCTCTCCTACATCCTCTTTACATTTTCAGTGTTGTTTACGCCATTAACTGCAACAAGAGCCTCACCAGCGTAAAGGGTCCTGACAAAAGTGTCTTCGGGTTTGACCTCAGTGATGTCTGAGACAGCAGCCGCATCCAGCCGCACTCTGGGGAGAAGATTCTGAACATTTTAGGCTCAGAAAGCTACAGATTGTAAGTGACAGTGACTGAGACTATAAAAGTTGAAGTAATGGTTGTAATGAGTTCTGTGAGGGCCGAGTGAAAAGGTTACGTGACAGCACGTGTTTACAGACCAGTTTTAAAAATCTCTGCAACAAATTTCTGTTATATTGAAACCATTTTTATAGTAAGACATAAAAGTAGAAATAAAGATCACTCAGCTTCAGTCAATATGAGCTGGATAAAATACCTAAGATTTTGTTTAATGCATCCTAATTCAATTGAAATGCCATTAGATCTGCGAGCTGACGGTTCTACTGAACACTGGCAGATCAGAAAATGAGGTCACTTAGACGCAAAATCCAATATGCAAAATACTGATCTGATTTTTTATGCATGCTCAGGCACTTCATATAAATGCATCAGAATACACAGAATTGTTTGTGTACTGAGAGTTAGTCTGGATTTACTAAATTTGACTAAAACTTTCAGAAACTTTCTTTGTAAACCTATACATAGCAACCTTTTCAATATTCATAAGTATATTTTAAATGTTACATTTTAATACTAATACTAATAATTACAAGACAAAATTTAAATTGATTTCTGTGTCCTAAATTATTCAGGCCAGGACTGAGGTAAAGAGCTGTGAACAGCTAACCCTGACAACACACTTCATAATATCATAATATCCAGTTTTCAGGCCTGAAAAACAGCTAATTCATGACATGTGTATCATGAAAATGAGAGAACTTGCATCACTAAATGAATCACTTTCTGCCTCGGACAGGAGTACAGCTTTTACTTGTGATCTAACTCATCTTCCCAAAAGCAGAGGCTCCACAACAGATGTGTATGATGTTAAATTAAATCTGAGTAGTCAAAATCTGAAGCGTTAATTCCTCTGTGGACCAAAAACAGATTTGAATTTTTACGGGGCAGAGAGGCCGAGAGATAATCAACCATATGCCAAATGATAATAACAAATTATATACAATGACAGCTTGCTTAATGAAATATGACAATATAGTTTCTATTCTGTTATTTCATATTTATGTAAAACTCATTAGAACAAACAGAATTTATTGCTAACAGAAAGATTCATCATTTTCTAAATGTAATCGCATTAATGATAATAACAAAAACAACACATAGAGATAAATAAATTAGCTGGTAGGCCTTGGTATGAATAATCTTGTGTCACTTATATCTTCTTGACCCCCTTGACCTCACTGAAGTGATGCCATGCATCCTAACTGAGCTCACTGTCTTCATGTCAGCTGTGGTCCAATTATAGCTTTAGTATAAATGTGAGTTTGTATATTCTTATTGTCTTCTAGGTTTCTTTTTTTAAATGATGTAATACGTGTCTCTGCAAGCTATTTTTGATGTCTTTAGGAACAAAACACAAGACACAGGAGCCTGTGGTGACACAGACACAGATGCAGAATGCACAGTGTATCTGTGTAAATCAGCAGTACACTTGAATAAAGCTGAACCAGCTGTAAGTATTCCTGCTGTTAGTTTTAGGCCCTGAACATACTGCAGGTCCACATTTACACAGCTACTACCAGCAATCAGGCGTGGTAACTCTCCTTCCACCTTGCTTAAAAAATGCTAACTAGCTTAGTGCACAGCACAAGAGCAGATTAAGAGGAATGTAAGAGTATTACCCAGTTTACAAGTTGAATTCAGTGCCTTGCTTCAGAACATTTTCACAGAATACCATAAATTGCCAATTATCTTTTAGTAAAGGCTGCATGATAATACTACATTACTGTGACATACTGTGTCACAACCTGCCAACAGCCAACAACCTGCATTGAGGTCTTTGGACATGCTTCTATCATGGCAGTGAAAACAGGTTCAATCGACAATAAAGTGCCAATAAATGTGTCAAATGTATACCTGACACTAGAGGCAGGTGGCAGACTAATGTATTTCTTTTTGGTTGGCAGGAATGCAGTACATTCACATTTTTCTGCTAATGAGCCAAACTCAAAACAACCTAAACTCATCTGTAAGACAGAACTGAGGGATGAAACCCCAAATACATATCCTGATTTGGTTTGACCCTACAGAAATACAGCTGGTAGTTAACTACACTTTGTCCTTGAAGCAAAACAACCACATGAATAGACACAACAATGACTGAATTACATTTACATATTTCTACTTACCAACCTTCCCAAACTCTGGCACTCAGATCAGCTCCTGAGCAAACTGAAGCTGTGAGGAGTCAGGAGCAGTCTCACACCAGGCAAAGAAAGATAGAGGAGCAAAAGCAGTAGGCCTGTACATTTTACTGCAGTTCCTGCTTTTTCTGAGTATATTTTTTAACCTGTGGTGGTAAGAGGGAGAAGATGTGCAGAAAAATGTCTATTTATTGAATTTTTGACCACATTTCTACTCCATATAGGTAGAATTTAAATGTAGATTTTATTTGTTTTGCACTGGTTTTTTATGTAATACGCAACATTTTTCATGAAAAGCCAATTCAGTCAATCTTCAGTTATTCCAAGTGAAAATCCCGCCTCACACTTTTCTCATATAAAATGCAGTTATGTCTTTTGTCCAGTAGATGGCCTTCTCGAATAGATGAGCAGTGGAGGCTTGTCAGCTGTCTTCAGATCCCTCTGAATTTATGCCCCAAAACAAATTACTGCAAGAATTGATCGTTTTGGTGTGTAAAACCTTTTCTGAGATGATCACGGCAGTAATCTGCACAGTTTTTTTCCCTGCATGTCAGAGAACCAGCACTGCGGTGCTTGGATTCTCACCAAAAATAATTTCCCCAGCATGAAATGGGAAAAGATTTTTTTTTTTGTTAACATAGGAGATAGAATCAAAATATATAGACATTTGTTTTATGGCAATATGAAAATGCCACAACAGTCCAACGTTGTCTCTTACCTGAGTGAATCTGTGCAGGACAGTTTGATAACTGGCGTCAAATACCCTAATAATGTATTTCTTGTCAATTATCAGTTATTATTTTCTCCAAGAAATGCAGCCATTGGTTGAAGTTAACAAACTTGGGATTTTTTATTATTCTTTTCATTCTTTCTTTTTCGTTTTTTTTTAGTGGTGGCGGCAAATATTGTTAGATGCAGGAGCTTTGACACAATTTTTAGTGTCCAGACAAGGCTGATAATCAGGAAGATGGAGGAGACAGAATATGAGTGCACAGACAACACTTGATCGAAATAGATTAAATATGTTAAGGAAAAAAATTAATATCTTTGTTATTGGTCTTTTGTCATACATAAATATACACCGGATTCATCATTTTACAGGTTAAGAGAGATTCAGTAGCGCGATTGGAGAGTCCGGTTTTGACGTCATGACGTCAGAGGAGCAGCGTGTGGGACCCTGCAGCCTCCTTGCCCCCCTCCCCTCCCTCCTCCTCCTCCTGTCCGGAGAGACACAAGTTATCAGGGAGGCAACCGAAGGGCCAGTCATCTCCTCACATCTTTTCTGCATCTACCACAATCCCATCTATCCGTCCTGTATGGTGGATATTATTTTCAGCTCTTCTTTCTTGGGTGATATGGGGGATCATTCCAAAAGTAAGTAAGCCAAAACTGCTCGCTGGAGTTTTAAGTGACAGATTTTGTTTTCGTCGCAGCGACATTATGAGCTACATGATATATTCAGCTGTGCAGCGATAAAGTCATTTTTTCCAAATTATGCAGTAATGCGTAGATTTGCTCAGAGGCTGTGAGTGCATTTTAGGGGCGCTTTTAGAAATGCAACAATTCCGTGTTTTGCTCTGCGAATATTGGCAGAAGTCTCCATCTCTTACATAACATTCAGAGTTGTCCAGCCTGCAAAAAAAAAAAGAGGAGTTAACTGCAAAACTGGGACATCCTGGTTGGACTTTAAAAAACTATAATAAATGCTGCAGTTGTTTGTGATAGTGTGTATTTTGGCTGTGTTTCAGTCTGTGGTTACAATGCTGTGGGCTCTTTGCAGAGAAGCCAGGATTCGCGATGTGTGTAGGATGTGGAAGTCAGATCCATGACCAGTACATACTGAGAGTCTCTCCCGACCTGGAGTGGCATGCAGCCTGCCTGAAGTGTGCAGAGTGCAGCCAGTACCTGGATGAGACCTGCACTTGTTTCGTCCGGGACGGCAAAACCTATTGCAAAAGAGATTATGTAAGGTAGGCGTTTGGAAATATTTCTGATATATAGGCTGAAGCAAAGTTAGTAATTTTTGTACGTAAAGTTAAATTAAACAAAATACAATTGGAAGTTATATACATAAGAGGTTTATAGCATAGGCTTAATTTAAAAATGACACATTTGGACATAAAAAGGACAAAAAACGCACAAAAAAGCAGAATAACATACATAAATATAACATATATACACATATACTCACATAGTTCATCTGATGTTAACAGTTTGCAAAAAAGAAAAAAAGCACATTACAATTTTGTTACTTTCACTTTCAAAATTTAAACATTTTTTAAAATTAGCATTAAAAACATTCAGCCTCTTATCCTACCTATTGCTTTTTTTTCGTTGAATGTTTCTTTTAACATTTTTAATTCCTCTGCCAATTTTCCAGGCTGTTTGGAATTAAATGCGCAAAATGCAACCTGGGATTCAGCAGCAGCGATTTGGTGATGAGAGCCCGGGATAACGTATACCACATCGAGTGCTTTCGGTGCTCGGTGTGCAGCAGGCAGCTTCTCCCGGGAGACGAGTTCTCTCTGCGGGAAGACGAGCTGCTGTGCCGGGCGGACCACAGCCTGCTGCTGGAGAGGAGCTCCGCAGGAAGCCCCATCAGCCCCGGACACATCCACTCCAACAGACCGCTGCACCTGGCAGGTCAGATCATTATTAATGTTGTTACTATTATCGTTGTTGTTATAATTATTAATAATGATTTATTTTATACTTTAGCCAATGAACTGGTTAAAACAACACCAGAACACCATTAAATAGCAACTGTTTAAATAGTGATCTATGATTAACTGAGTGCATGAAAGACAATCTCATATATTACAAATAATTAAACTCATAAAAATAAAAAAATAGGCTGAGAAAAAAAAAGAAAAATCAATACAAGGTTGTCAAGTTTTTTGTATTTTTTTCTTTGGGGTTGTCAGGCTTTGTGTGTGTGTGTGTGTGTGTGTGTGTGTGTGTGTGCTGCAGCGACCTTTCTTTAGGGCTAATTTCATAATTGATCTCATTAGCTCTAACCTGCTCTGTTGCCATTATCTGAATAATCTGGTATTTTAGTCGCGGCTGTGTGTGTGTGTGTGTGTGTGTGTGTGTGTGTGTGTGTGTGTGTGTGTGTGTGTGTGTGCAGAGCTGTCATCCTGAGGGCGCCTGCCAACAACGAGAACAAAGCAAATGTGTGAATAATGTTCCCCAACTTCCTGCTCAATTCAAAATAATTTACACAGCACAGTGCAGTGACAGGCCTGTGGTGACACACATGATTTCATATTGCAGCTGTTTTTTTTCTTATATATTTGAGTTTATGGTAGAAATATGATGGGAAATAACCTCCTATTTTACGGCAATACGCGTAATGATTATTATAGGCTGAAAATAGACAATAATGCAAGAAGAGAGACACGTTGTAAAGTGCCTACATGCATCTCTGTGTATAATCCAATTAACTGACCAGAATTTCGTTTTTTATTCCCATGCCGGCTGCTGTATGTAGAAAAATCAAATGTAAATTTTAACACCTAAAAACTCTGTAACAACCAGCAGTAAACGAAAGCACCCCCAGAAAAATATTCACTTCTTTTTTCCTCTCTAAGGATTCATTTTCCCGAGCCTATGATTTTTAAGCTATTGTTGACAGACTTATAATAAATATAATAATAGTTACGATAATTATCTTTCCTGCACGAAACAAAACAATCCGAGATGACATACAATGCAAAACAGTACAGATTAAGATTAATAGGCTGCAACGAAACTGTATCAGGAATTGTAAAGGCTCTTTCAGGCCTTTGTATAAAGTTTCTGACTGGCTTTTCCCCCCTCCTCCCTCCGCCCTCAGCAGACCCGGTGACGGTGCGGCAGGCCCCGCATCGGAACCACGTCCACAAGCAGTCGGAGAAGACGACGCGGGTCAGGACGGTGCTGAACGAGAAGCAGCTCCACACGTTGCGGACCTGCTACAACGCCAACCCGAGGCCCGACGCGCTGATGAAGGAGCAGCTGGTGGAGATGACCGGCCTGAGCCCCAGGGTGATCCGGGTCTGGTTCCAGAACAAGCGCTGCAAAGACAAAAAGAAATCCATCCTCATAAAGCAGCTCCAGCAGCAGCAACACAGTGATAAGACTGTAAGCATCTTCGTAAGTTTGACCACTTGATTACTATAAACGACTATTTTTTTTCATTCATTCAGTTTTAACGTGTTTGCTTATTTAGTGGCAAACAGATTGAAGCCGTATGAACACGTGGCTTAATGATGTTTTTAATGAAAATATCATGATTTTTTGGTTTATATTGGTGGGTATTATTACTAGTTGCAGGTCATAGTTCACTCCTTGTTTTCCTCCCACTTCTGTAAATCTCTGGCAGTGACTGATGATATGATTTCTTACTCCCTTCTAAAGTTAAGTTTGGACTTTCCTAGCGCTGAGACACAGAGGGAACCTTTCCAGTTGGCTCAAATGCTTTATTCAAACTTTAGTTCAATAAATAATGAATCTCCTGCTTTGGCTTCAGTTGCTTTACCTGCAAAATAATAAAAAAAAACATCCTCTGCAACCAGGCTTGATCTGCATCTCTGAAAACTCCTTTTGCTCTGTGAGCATAGTTCAACCTTTGCTCCACACCAGGAGAAGCTTTTTGGATAAAGGATGTTGAGCTCATGATTAAAATACAAAGTAACCCGCAAAGAAAACCATTTTAAATGTGTCTTTCTCACTTCTTTTGAAGCTGACAGATGCTTTTTTTTTGCAGGACACAGACAAACTATTACTTATGCTATTTTTTAATACATTTGTCAGAACCTGCAGGGCCTCACAGGGACGCCTCTTGTGGCTGGGAGTCCTATCCGACATGAGAGCACGGTGCAGGGGAACCCAGTGGAGGTTCAGACCTACCAGCCTCCATGGAAGGCCCTGAGTGAGTTTGCCCTGCAGAGCGACCTGGACCAGCCAGCCTTCCAACAACTGGTGTGTGTGTGTTCGAGACAGACTGAGTTACACACACACACATGCAAAACTTATCTATCTATGCATATTTTACGCATACAGACAGATGCACACAAAAATAATTTGGAATTAGTTGCATGTGTGAATACAGACATGACTCGCATGCACACAAACACAAAGACACGGATGATGAACGCATATAACCAAGTTCCCAAAAAACAAAAACCTACATTTATTGTATTTTCTGACACTTTGTTTCTGTCCTCTCAGGTGTCTTTCTCTGAATCGGGCTCTCTCGGGAACTCCTCGGGCAGCGACGTGACTTCTTTGTCCTCTCAGTTACCGGACACCCCCAACAGTATGGTACCCAGCCCGGTGGAGACGTGAAACGGGGCCCTCAGACCTGTCGGTCCCCTTCCCCTGCAAGTACAATTGCAGCATGATCCCGGTCCCCTGCATGTGACCAGCTCATCACATCGCCCAAAAACTACAGAGAGGAGAGTGTTTTTATTCTCTTGACATGGAGGAGATTGATCGAAGAAAGAACCGATTGACTCCGAGTTTCTGGAGATTTCAGTGACAAGCAGGACAGATGTTGTTGTTGCATGACTCGTTATGGAGAGAGAAGATGTACAGAAGACCCCCCGATGGATATACTACAACAAACCTTCCCTCAGAAACGAATTGGAAACATTTCCACGTCGAAACAGATGGACATTCTTCGATTTCATTGTGATCATATTGTGTCTTGTTTCTTCAACATGAGAATTTTTTTTGATACATTTAGGCTATTGCGTTGTGGAGTCCGGTTGACTCTTGTCTTTGTCTTAAGGTCAGAGCATGATAATCTGAAATTTATTCGTGTTGTAAAATACTTTATCTTAAGGGCAGGATACAGGTTGTTTGAGCTTCTCGGACAAAAAAAGTAAATTATTGTTATATTATTTATTGTTAGGAAAGCGATTCATAAGGGATTATTAACTGATAAAAAAATAAAAAGCTGAATACAGAACGTGTCTTGATGACCAGTCTTTGTACAGGCGTAGTTCTTACATCGCCCTGTTCAGCCAATTTTGTTTTCAGAGGTGTATAAACAATTTAATTTATTTTAAAATTCAGCTTTGAAACAAGCAAATTAAGAAAAAAAAAGTCTTTCTCTCCCTGCAAAAGTAAAGAGCAGATGTTTTAAAATGGCATTTATGGTGATTCAAGTCAAATTCATTGTCCGAATCCCAAATCATAGTCACCAGATCGTTACTGCTCAAGACAGCGAGTAATTTCTGATTTGGGAAACGTGCAAGAAATGCAAAGCTGGGCGATAGATTCACAGCGTAGTAAAACAAATAGCCATGTCGGTTACGCATTGAATGCTGTTTGTCTTGTTCGGCCTATATCAAGTTAGCCTGCTTGAATTGAAGCCTGAAGGCTCTGCTGTTGTCTTATCAGCCCCTTCATCTGCGGTGTTTTCCCCCCTTCGGTAATGTAGCAGGAATCGGCCAGTGGTCATTTACTATCTTGGGGGCAAAAATCTGCTGTAAATTGTGCTCAGTCCAGTTACTCTGGTTGAGTCACAAGCGCGGTCTAGACAGCGCGCAGGGATCGGCGACCTCTTATCTAGTCCTGGCATCACCTGCAAGCGATACACTGACTGAAGCCACAACAAACTAACTAAACACCCCCCCCCCCCCCCCCCCCCCCCCCCCCCATAGACACACACACATGCACTTACACACACCCTCCCCAAAGCCACTTGTAAGTGAGGGGAGCAGAGAGCAGAGAGCAGCTCGTAAAGGGTCACTTCTCCTCTTCGGTTTATTTTCCTTCAGTGAATTGCGTTATTGCGCACGGATCAGCCGAGATAACAGCTCGGACCAAATGAGCTGACCCTCCTTTACACTGTGTAGGACAAAACAGAGCTGCCATGTATGCACCGAAAATCTAAACTTGCTTTATTGTTCCGATATAGATACAAAGGCATAATTTATTTTTATTTCTGCTATTGGAAAACACACAATTCTGCTCACACATGAAATGCAAATCTGTATTTTTTATGTCTTGAAATCTGATTTTTTAAAAATGAATCCACGAGTGGAAAACTTTCCAATCAGGGGAGATAATTTCCACTTGTCTTCAGGGCAGTTTTTCTACTTTTGAGGAATTTCGATTAAAAAAGCAAAACAAAGAAAACGTCGTTAGTGTCAAGAAAAATTATATTTCCTTATATTTAATTCTTAAAACAACCGATTCTCACAGGAAGATTCAAATTATCCCGTCGCACTGATTTCCCCCGTTTACTGTAATTAACAAAAATACACTCATTAATACACAAAACGTACACTGTGCGCGTCCTTTACTGAGAAAAAAAAAACATTCTTTTTCGTTTTTAGTCCGCTGGCAGTTTCTTAATCGGAAGTTTGAATGACAAGAGACAGATAATAGATTTGTAATTGAGCTATTTCAAATAAGATAAGTAAACAATGCGAGTAGATTAAGATAACAGAGATAACGAGAGAATAACAATAGCGTTTACAGACAAGAATGCAGGCCTATCAACTCTCCTTTAGCAGAAAATCATTACGGAGCCATATACAGTATGTTTCCAAAACAGCTCATTTACAGCGTGGATACTGTATATAATTTATCCCCCTAAAGGCTCAAAATGAACTAAAATATGCTGTTTTTACTATGATAAAATAATCCCAAATTGCAGCTTTTGTTGTCACTTTCGTGCAAAAAAAAGAGCAATTTTAAAAAGAGTTTGTCTTTTGATAAAATGTAATTTACAGTCTGTACAGCAAAGAGAACACAAAAGATAAAATATGGTGAAAAAAACCCGCTTTATTTGCTGGGGTTCTTAAAAATGTGCCCTAAAATTCACAACTATTTCAAATAAAACCACAAACAACAATTTTAAATAAGGCGAAGTTTATTTTCCACGTAATGTTTTGTGCCTCAGTCATTCCTATTTGTCTGTGTTGCTCACACAGGCCAGAGATCACGTCCTCTGACGCCTATAAACTGATGTCTGAGTACCTGTAGGCCATATGATCTTCTATCAAGTCTATCATGGGCGTTTCCCCTCAGTGCGTTAAACAAGAACCAAAATAAACAGCGCTGATCCCAGAGAGCACACACACACACACACACACACACACACACAGCTCCGGCTACACTATCTCACTGGGATCACTCATTTCAATACATGAACGGCCTAATTGACCCAATTTTAAAAGGAACATGTTTGAGCTTTATTATAGCGCGTCTCTATAATTGGTGACTTGAACAGAACAATAAACGCTCCTAAATTTATTTCTCACAGCTCTGACCCGAAACACTGCGACAATACAGCTTCTCCCTCATTATTTAAGAATTAACTCCGAACCCAGTTAGTCCAGCAGCAGCTCTGAAAACGAGTCTGCATGTGTCAAGTTGCACAATGCAACAAGACGCTGTCAGAGGGAATGACACCCTACCATTAATGATTAAGAGGACGAGTCCATTTAAAGGTGTGATGTAATTCTCTAATTGGCAGAGGGTCTGCGTAATTAGATCACCCGGCGTGCTCGCGAGGACTGCAGCGCCGCCCACTGCGACCAGTCACTAAAGGGTCGCTGGTAGCCTCTGACTGACAGACACACACAGCTGAACACAGGACCTTTCACACACGGATCATTAATATATTCTTTAATACATGAAGACAAGTGTGGTCTAGCTGCACATACAGTAACTCAGTAGATTGTGTATACATGTTCTCAAAGGCAGATTCCAAAGTTTTTACACCAAATCCACCAAAATTATACCTCAGACTTTTTTTCCTTATTTGTTTCCTGGAGGAAAAATAAAACTGATCACATAGAAAAAAAAACAACAACAAAAAAACAAGAAAAATAACTGCTGCTTTATGCTTTTCACAGTTTTATCTTTACATTTCCCATAATTTGATAGCAATCTAACAAGGACTATATGGTCACACATCCATGCTTTTTAATGCTTTAATGCCTGAATTCTAATCAGAGCTAAACTTAACTGCAAAACAATTTAAAAAAAAAAAATTTGTATTATTTTTTGTATTTTTCTCTCAGTTATCTTGAGCATTACCTTTCAGGACCCTCTTTCAATTTCACTCCTGAACCAAACTCTGATGCCTTTTGCAGAGGAGGAAATTGTTTGCTTGGAAGATGATGATGCTAAAAGAAGGTGTGATGATGCTAATGTCCCTCAGTGATAATGCAGCTGTAGGTGTACACATCCAGTCGCCAGTTTTTAGGTGCACATACTGTAGCTAAAACTAATGTTGTCTAATCCATCAGCCCTTCAATAAATCCTACCTTTGTGGAGGTTATAATGTTCCGTTTTTGTTGAAACTAATTTAGTGTTAAGTGTTGATTCAACTTCATTATTGCTTAATACTGAGAGGTGTGTCTAATATTTTGTCCCCCCCAGTTTATATCAATTGATGTAGACATAATATTAGAAACAACTCTCAGTATAGTAGCTCAGTAGATTGTGAATACAATTTCTCAAAGGTAATTTCCAAAGGTTTGACAGCAAATGGAAGAAATACTTCTTACAGAGTGTGCAGACAAAAAATAGATGCAAATAAATAAAATAGAAAATATATAATATTTTGTAGCTTAATTATTTTTTCCTGTAAGGTGATTAGATAGCAACAGTTTCATCTTTACATGTTTATCACTGTTGTTGAAACTGAGGTATGGAGCTGTGAGGTTTGCAGTTATAAATTCATTAACAAAGTCATGGATTATAACAAATGACGTCTGTTGTCCCCCCCCCCCCCCCCCCTTTTTTGTGTAGAAGTTGTGATTTTGAATAGATGATGAGTCACTGAGTCATTTGTTTATTTTAGGCTTAAATAAGACATTTCTAATCTTGATGGGACTTTTACATAAATAAACCATCATAGGCAGATGCATGACTGTCACATTATGGCAGGACAGATTTGAGCCAGCTTGATGCTGATTCCACATTTGTTTTTTCAGTGTGATATGAATCTTAAAGGCTTCAGCATTTTCAGGAATATGCAAGAAAATCTTTTAACTAATGTGGAGTCAAACAAAGGACACCGTGAGAAAAAAGAAGAGGAAGAACCAAACATCGAAAAAAAAAACAAACAAAAAAACAAAAAACAAAAATGTTTAACTTATTTTGCCAAAGTGGCACCGTGCAATACCTTTCACACATTCATGTATATTCTATCTTGGATGTATAATAAGAATTATATCACTGGAAAGACAATTAGCCCATCAAGAGCCCAGTTTTGACATGCTATGTAAATAATTTTACATAAGTTGGAAAGTCTGAGGGTTTACTCTTTTATTTCATTTCAAATTTCTTAATATTATTATGACTTACTTTACAGTTGTTGCACCATGTCCAGTGATTAGTTTTTATTAAATGATTTCCGAGGAAGCACACACAAACATCCTCTCACTGGGGTCTATACACCCACAGAAATTGTTGTTCATCGGACAGATTTCCAATTAATATTTTGTATTTTGGAAATTGCAAACTATCACCATCAGGATTGTATTTTCATTCGCAGGAAGACACATTTAATCAGACAATAACATACAAAAGCAATATGTTTTCATTTTCATTTAATGTTTATTTGTTAGGGACAAATGCAGTATACATATAGAATTGCACAGCTATTATCCAATGCAATGCATCACAGCATTTATAGCTACTGCTAATTTCCAATGCCTGTCCCTCTTTCAAAAGGTTTTTGTCTGCCTGACAAATTTGCCTGCAGCCCCTTCTGAACCCTTATGTTGCATTCAAAGAGAAGTAGTCCTCAGACTATTGAATTAGCATTACTGACAAACATTGACTATAAATGTGTGTTTGATTTCTGTGGAGGCTCTGTGAAAGTTTCGACACTCGGGGCCACTGTGACCTTGTTCCTCCAGTGGGGGCCACCAGCAGAGGAACTGCCGGGACGAACTTCAAGTCCAAACCCTCCAGGGAATCACTCTGACAGGCTGACTTAATGCAGAGAGTGAACTGGGAGCTCTTTTTTTCTGCAAAAAGAAAGAGGGAGGAGGAGGAGAAGGAGGAGGAGGAGGGGGAAGAGCGCCGCACTTGAGTGGAGAAACAACAATGACTGGGCTGAGGGTCTCAATAGCTTATGTAAAATTAAATCATGCAAGATGACATGATACTAAAAAACATGGGATTTAGCATGTCCCTGCACACTGGTCCCCCACCTACTAAACCAAATAAATGAGGGAGGGTTAAATGTCTGAATTAGAAAATTAGTGACTCACTGTGAAACCGGATGTATCAAAATAAGACAAGAAGCTCTCTTTTTTAAAATTTCCATCACATATAATCCACACAACACAGCCAAACAGAGCTTTGACTCCCGTGTCAACGTCATTAAACTGTGTTTGCACTTTGTTTCCTCCACCTCTTGTCAGATGTTTTTAATAGGAAATCTACGGACCAATTTATCTTAGATGGGTAATGGCCAATTTAACATCTGGTGACAAGAATTTAATCATCTCTACTCTTAGGTTACACTGATAATGAAAGGGCAGCGTCAACATCTATGTGTACTACCGGGCTACTTGTGTCCTATCGATCCTGGGGAATGAATGCTGCTTTTATGGGAAACTGACACAATGAGTAAATATCCACATATTATCCTTAAACTTTTAAAAGCACTGAGGCCAACAGGGGAGGAGGTATTCGAGAAAGCTGCATTAAAAAAACAAGTATTGATTTTTTCAAAAGCGGATTTCCTCTTTATGTGTTGTGTGTGTTGACATATTTCGACCGTCATCTTTTATGTTTTTAAAGCCACAGTTGTATCCTGAGTTAAACACCTTAGAACCAAAAGAACTTTTGCACACAGTTGATGTGATTTTTAAACTTAATGGGTAATCAGCTAACTAACTGGAACCCCTACCTGCAGGACAAAAACCCTCATGTCCTACTGTACTTTAGGTGAACCTGCAAGGAGGAAATTGCAGCAGTAGCAGCTTGCCTGCAGTATTACAACACAGAATCTGTGTGTGTGTGTTCTCATCTGTGCACACATGAGTTTAGGGGCATATGTTGCTCACTCCTGTGTGCATTTATGTGTGTGTGTGTGTGCAGGGATGGTGAGCAGACCTCAGGCTCACCTGGAACACACACAGAGAGCCACAATCTGCCTCTCTGGTCCCACTGCTGAGACAGTGTCAGAGCTCTGTAAATCAAACCGCCCCACCCACGCATAAATCTACTGCAAAAACAACACACCAACGCCCATTAGGAGGAGAGAGGAAGGTTGGAGCCGCCCCACTCAACAATGACTCGCTATAAAACACAATGAGGGTTCACCTGTACTTGCCTCCCCCTTTGACAAGACCAAACTGTCATTAACCAAACGGGGAAGACAAACACGTGTCACTGGAAGCAAACAATGAGGCAGCGAGTGTGAGTCACTTAAGATGAGGAGCAGCATCAAAAGGTTTGAGGGAGACACTCTGGCGTTCATCAGGGTCATATCAGTGTCAGTTCAGGAGTTCAAGAATGTTTTCAGGAAGTCTTTGTGTTTTAGATTTAGTGCTAAAGTTCAATTAACCTTGTGACTCGTGAGTTGGGATGGAGCAGAGACAAGCTTTAATTATAGCATGCAGAGCAGAAACTGAAATGTGAATGCCACTGATATACTGCTCCTGTCAGATGAAAACACTGTGACTCAAAGGAGTCATCTTTTCACCCGGTAAAGGACTTTTCATTTTTTTATTTTTTCAGTCACATATGATACTTTTTAATATGCACACTGTTAAAAAGATCATATCATGTATTCATACTTGACATTTCTCCTTTTTTTCTGCTAAATATGGGAACTTTAATGTACAGCATATATCACAAATGTCTAGGTTAACTTTGAATTTAGTTTGAAAAACAAAACAAATCCTTTCCAAGAAGACAGGGATTACATCTACCTTGTGTCCAGTGCCACAAAAGCAGGCTTGAACCAGGCAGTGAGAGATAAAGAGCATAAAAAAAAACCAGGGAGAAAGAGGGTAAAAAAAAAAAAAACGAGGGGAGGGCTCTGCCTGCCAACTGCAGTGATCCCCTCATCCCAAGGCGTCCCTGCCACTTTAAGAAATGAAGCAATATCATTAATGGAGGCCTCCAAGGGCTGACATCTTGCTCCAATTCACCAGTCCCCGTCCATCACACCATTACGGTGGGCCCAGCAGTATTAAAATCCAATCACTCCTCTGGCTAGTTTGATTAAGGAGGGCAACCACACAAAGAGGGGCTCTGACCCATTGTTGCCTCTGCCAGGGAGTCCCCAGAGGCTGGAGCAGGTTTCTGGTCCCAGGCAGCACCCAGCCAGGACCTGGTCACTGTGACAGCTTCAGAATAATCTAGTGTTGAATGTTTGGTGGTTATTTTGTGAATGTCAGTGGGTAGGGGTCTAACAATGGCCAGACATAAACTTACACTAACAAACACCTGACTCTTTTACTTACAAGCTCCAAAAATAATATTTTACTAATGAATGTTTTTGACCTAGAACTCCATACAGGACATATGTGATACACATTTTTACATTTTTTGCAACCCCCCCCCTTTTTTTAAAATTGTGTTATCTTGTATCACGTGATCTCCTTATTGTAGGTGGAGCAGTCATTTTTTTGTCTGTTACTTCACATGGATGTTTGTTTGACGAAGAACTTGTAGGTCGAAACATTGCAGCTATTAAACAATTTTTCGAAGCTTGCACGTTTCAGTGTGCGCACTTTCCTTTGTATGCTGTTTTTGTCCTGCACCTGTACCCAACTAGGGTCGCATGTGCACACTATCTTTGCGTCTGACACACATATTTATAGAGTTCTTAATAAAAAAAGAAGACACCCATAATTCTTTAACTTTAAAGTCCCTCTCCGCTCAAAATATGTTTGGATGTTTTAAGTTTCACTGTGTGATGTATGTGCAGAGTTTGACACTGGAAGGCTGTTTTCACATTCATCTGCTGAAGAGTAAAAGGATTTTAAGGGGCGGGGCACGATTTGTGACATCACAACTAGTTCGGAAGCCAATCCTGATCCAATATTCAATTTACACGTGTGTGATGTGGAAACTTGAAGCCTCCAGTGCACAAACACTGAGGATGGACTTTACAGTATAGGAGACATCTTGTGTCCAGCAACTTCTGAAATAAAATATTTGCATATTCATAGATTCCAGATTTTTACATGAGGGAGAAGGAGGAGATGTAATTATACTTTTTGTGGAAAAACCAGATCAGACACACATTATTGTTTCAAACTGAGTATTTTTATATGTCTTAATACATGGAGGGGATCTTTGAAAGTAACATATATTTTTGGCTTGCTCAAAGTCACATCAGTCACAGCCACTGCAGGAAGATGCACAAGCACTTCTACTTCCCTGATCCAAATATCTTAATTTGGGTTTGAAACAGCAGCTCACTTCTCTAAATTTCAGCCCCATAGAGGGGGTCACATCGGTCAGTTTGTGTCTGGGAAAAAAAAGGCAGCATCACAGGTACAGACCCCGGAGAGCAGAACCTAAACCAAATTAAAACCAGAAGGCCAGGGTGAGTCTCCTCGACCACGGTGATATAAATTACCAGGATTTACAAGATTTTTAAAACACTTTTAACAATACTCCCCTTTTAATGTGCTCTCTGTTTAATAATGCACTTTAGGTTTTAAGAGCATGATAAACAAACCAATAATTCTCTTTTTTATCATCTGAGGGTGAAGCCCTTCAGGACAGCGTTCTACAGCAGCGTTCAAAGGGGCCTCGAATGGATCAAATGAAGTGCTGTCGCATGATGTTTTGGACAACAGTTGAGATGTAACTGGTGATCTCTTTGCTCTCTTGAGGATAAAAGAACACCAAGGTTCATCTTCCCAAGAACTGGGCAACATTTAAAAGGGGTACGACAGTCGAAAGGAATAAACATAAGATTTTGTAACAGGGGTTATTGGCCCGTGTCATGAGATGGGGCAGAAAGAGTCTTGGCTCATGTGGATGGCACACTGCTTATCCAACATTAAAGGATGTGACAAGTATTTTACGTAACAGAAGAACCTGTGATGCCTCTGTTACAATTTTTAGTTTATGATGAATAATAGCAGCAAAGAAATAGAAAACTACATTGACCTACTGCTTACCGTGAAATATGAAATTGTTTTCTTGCCTTCTTGGCTAAGTCAACATGCCTCCATTATTCTTTGTGCACCCGTTTGCATGTGTGCATTTGTGAAGTCTGTCAGTGTGAGATCTGGGAAAGCTCACAGTAGCATTTGGCTGAGTTTTCAGTGTGTGAAGCTTCACAGGATAAGTCAATGATTCTCCTGGCTGCCAAGACGTATAAAGAGGACTCGGCAAGAGACAGGTTTCATAAATCCCGAAACAATGAAATTCAAAGATTATTAATCTTTCAGCAACCAATGAATGATACAGTCAGAAAAAAAAGGCAAACATGTAACAAATGTCTTCCTATAGGAGCTGAGGCACCGTCGTCATGAATGTTAGAATTCAGTGAGAGCGGGGTGGAAGACAACTGACGTCTGTGTTAGAGCGAGGACCTGGAACTGAACACACACACAAAGACACAAAGACGGACACACATGCACTCTGTATGTATACTATGCACACACACACACTCTCTCTCTCACGCGCACTAACACACATACTTACTCCAGCCCACTACCAGCCACCACAAATCACTGGGCCATCTCATATAATCCTCCACCAGCCAGTGCCGCAGCATTAAACATCCAAACAAATTGTCCTTCATCAAGTGCTCGCTGCAGGAAAAGACATAAAGCAAAAGCAGATAGCTGGGCAGGGCCACGGGGTTGGATGTGGAGCAGTGGCAGCCTCCTTGTAGCTCCAAGAAACAGGACGATAATGTCTTGGCTACTCTCAGCCTGTCAGCCTGCATTAAACTGCTCCTTCCAACTTTTGTGAAAGAGATTTCAAGGGATAGCAAAGGCACTGAAGAACCACTCGATAAGACAAATGGGCAACTTCTGTTCCTCTCTCATGTTATTTCTACATTGGCTTATTGGAGTTGAATAAAGTAAACCCAGTTGTTTAGAGTCAGGGTCGGCGCTGCAGAATTTTACAAACAACTCAACTTTGGAGTAGATTAAATGTTGGTTACTTTTGTGGAGAAACAAAGTTTGCTATGTGTTGAAAGTTAGAAAGTTGTTTAAAAGACTTTTGGTGTTAAAATACTGTCGTTGGCCTCGGTGTGGTGAAGATGAGGGACTGTTATTTAGAGCAGTGCTGACTAGCGTCTTTTACACAAAGTAATCACGATTCTTTCGCAACCACGACTATACTCATGGTCATAAAAATAGTTCAGTTTACGATATTACTTCAGACATAAATAATCAGCACCAAATATTCAACATGTTGCAGCATCATCGACTTTGTTTTATGTCATGACACTGACATAAAAGGGCAAAAATGTAAACTTGTGGAATTAGGGCCAAATCATGTTTCTCCAAATCAACAATTGCTCATGAGCTGTGAGCCCTGTTTTCATTTTTGTGATGACTCATTTTTTAGATAATCCCATGGGGATTTTAAATGTTTTTATTAATCTTAAAAAGTAGGAGAATTTAGTTGATAATCCTTCAGTTGATCTGAAAAATTCTAAATCACCAAATTTGGAGATGCATGCTTTTCACTTGACAGTGATAAAATATAGCCTCTGCAAAGAATAACGCAATAAAAAAAACAAATGGAAAACGTTTATGAAATGTTGCAATTAAATAAACCCTCAGAGGGCTGAAGGAAGTGACACATGATTGAACCAAAGGGCTGCAACTGTCTAGACAGCTTGAACATCCTTTACACTGAGATCTGCAACAGAGGCCTTGACAAATATCAGCCCTGCAAGATGTTCCCCAATACACACAAACACACAGAAGATTTCCATCTTTCTCTCCAAGCACAAGCTGGAAGTGGGCATGGTCAGGTTTCTGATAAGAGTGAGGGCACGGCTGTATCTGGGAGATCTGAGAGATGCCGAAGGTTCTTGTGAAAAGGAAGCTAGACTTAAGCTGCTGTAGGGACTTATCTTTACAGTTTCCTATACCACCTACTGACAGATCCTGAGACTGTGTAAATTCCTCTACCCCCTGAAATGTCTCCAGGCAGACAATGAGACGACACTTTGTGTACTGATGTGTACTATAACACTCGAGAACAGAGGAGATTTTACAAGGTATGTGGGAGACGAAGACAAACACTAGTTTCACGTGTTGCAAATTGTGTTTGAAAATGGACAATCCTTGAAGTAAACCAATGAAGCATGCTTTAAGCCCTCTCTATATGGGCTGGTTCTGGGATTCGCTGCTAAATTCCTGCAGGAGACATCGATATATCATTAATGTGATGCATATGTCAACTTTACATTGATTTTATCTTATATACTCCGTAACAAGTGACATATTTTACTCAAAAACAAAATGCAGTTAAATAGTGATGCAGTTTGTGTCCAAATCTATGCTCCACAAAAATTCCCAGAGGATGATTCAATATGTGAAGAACAGCAGGGGTGGAAACATGGCCCAATGTTATCGCAGAAATGACGGTGTATAAGTCACTCCTGAGATGGCTTTTGTACTATTGGGAAGAGTTATTTATATCCGAAGAGCAGGGGGCATTTATCATCCAGGGTAGTGGTTCCCCTTCAAAGTTCTCCTTTTTATGACGTGCATTATTTCTCGTGCACACACATAAACAAAGCCAGGGCTGCCGGCACTGAATCAGCAGACTGTGTCACCGTGTGGCCCCTGGGTCAGGCCAGCTTTCTTGTGCCGCCAGTGCTTACATTAGCATGTGAAAGGCTAAAGCTGTTCCAAATATTCCCTCTAAACATTTATCCTGCCTGAGCCCTGCATGGAAAAATTCCAGGCACCAGGATGATTCTGGGGTGCAATAAGAGGATTTGAACTGCTAATAACATTTTGTCATGATAACCAATTAACAAGATGAATTAATGTTTAACTAATATGCAGAAATAAGGATTTCTCCCAAAGTTGAACCAAAATCTTAATAGGAAAATTGATTCATGATGATTGGTGATTTTTGAAAAATATTATTTTTGATGTAAACAGGAATATATATAATATTACACTTTATTTCCATATTTACTGTTTTCAAATGGATTTAAACTTCCTTCTACGTGTCTTTTGCCAGGACAGCCTTCATCAGAAAACTCGAGCCTGTCCATAATGTGGCAGGCAGGCAGGCAGGCACCAGGAGTCTGTGTTTACATTGGAAGTGCCTGGAAATGAATTTCCCCACACTAGTCTCATTTGTCTTATCAATCTGTAAAAGTGTTGCCTCGATGATGGAGGAACACATTTAAAACATTCAAAAAAAAAATTCTCTTTTATGCTCAACATTGCCCCCGTGCTTCTCTACGCACAGACGAAAACACTAAGGAGCAGCTGGAGGTGAAGAAACAGCATCCTTTGACTTGCAACACCCAAGTTTAGCCGCTGCTCTGTTCTGCACATTTTTTAAATTAGCAGAGTGCGTCCGCTGGGGGTGGGGGGTGGGGGTGGTGGGGGCGGTTACCATGGTGGAACATATAAATATTCAAAAGGTAGCCTACATGTTGTATTCCCAGTCTGGTCATTCTGTTAACTTTTCCACACTGCAAGCTGAATCATCTGTCATTCACCCTAATTTAATCATCAGCCACTCTCATTCAATTATCCAATATAATATGCAAATGAAGCGAACAATGGCCAGCTCATGCTAATTATGTACATCAGAATAATTAAATTGGATAGAAGTGGTGGAGGGGAACTGAACTATTATAAAATGGGGAGCAGATTCTTTAATTAAGGTTGCAAAAATTTTATTAGAATCTGTAATCTGCCCGTAAATTGTTGAATGGTGGCCATGCACAGGGGAGACATTACTCTTATTGGAAAGCGCTCCCTGAAGACTCGCTCAGGGAAGCACCGAGGGACGTGGCCGATATCAAGGGCAAATCCATCCTAAAACAGGATCCCCATTTATTATAGCAATGATCTTGGACTGTGAACATGAACAACTTTTGCTCAAAAGACTGCAAACCATAAAGCTGTTGATATACTGAAACTGACCAACAGGAGAAGCCAGTAGCCATAATTTTGTTCTCTATAAATGCTTACAGTATAACAAAACAAAGTTGATTTAAATGTAACGTCAAAAAAAAAAAAAAGAACCCCTCAAATCTTGGCATTTAGCTATAGTCAGAAAAAGAACACATTCCCAAACTTAATGAAACTAGGTTTTCACTCAACAGTAAGCAACTAAATGATGTAAATTGTGTCTGCTGTGCCAAGGCGGCAGAGCATGCTTGGCAGCCAGTTAGACACAGAGAAACATCAAGCCTAATCCTCTCCTCTGCTACTGCATGCATGCAGGCACCGCTGCCTCCCTACAACAGACCAGCCGTGTCCAGCAGCACAACACAAAACAGTCTGCCATGGGACACTGGCTCACTCTGAGGACCAGCAGACAGTGAGCAGCAGGACCCTGGACAAGGTGCTGAAGCCACTGAAATATTTACAGAGGCGTGTTTTGTTGCTTTTGTGCCGAGTGATTGAAGGGGGAGACCTCTGAGGCGGTCTCCCTCCCCGCTGATCAGACAGTCTATTCTGGGCTGGGAGAAACTTTAAATCGGACATATTTCCCACATTTACAGGTCTATATTTTTAATCTGGGACTCTACTGGAATATCTTTGCATGATTTACAGTTAAAAAAACTCCTTATTTAACTCACACTGACCCTTTATGCAGCCCCTCAGTTCAGCCTCTGCCTGAAACAGGCTGTATTAGCTCCTGTCTCTTTAAAGCCCCCCCTCCCGATGATCCCATTCTGCTCTGATTGGTTAGCCCTCAGAAGCTGCATCTCAGCTGACTTCTGGTGACTACATAAACAAATGATAGTTGTAGGATCTCACTTCTTTTACACTTTCCTTTTTCAGACACATCCATACATGTTTGAGCAGAAATCCGATCCCTAATTTGTGAGTGGATTATGCAAACAACACATGAAAAAACCTTAGCGGTGGGCATGTGCGACAAGCTGATGTCAGCTTGTCAACAAGGTAGAAAAAAATGTTGCAAAGGAAGCGTTCAGGGCAGGTTGAAGACTGGCCTTTTGACTTGCAGGGAGCATTTCTACATATGCTAACCTCAAGTCATGTTTAACATAGATATCCGATATCATAACAGTATATAAATAACAGAAAATCACAAAAAGCCTAATATGTCCCTTTCAAAGAGAAATACTTGGGGGAAAAAAAAGATAATAAAAACCTATCCTTTAAGAATATTAAATAAAAAAATTGTCTGCCTATTTTGGGGGTGTTCTTTTAAAGGAAGTAGAGGGATGAAATGTGCATTAGGGTAAGTTTGAAGATAATGATAAGAAAGCCTGAATCACATATAATTCATCACCTTCTGTGCGGACAGACAACAACACCTCTGTGACACCATGGTGTATCCTGCCCCGACCAGACAGTATTTGTTAAACATGTCAGGGTGACAGAACAGCAGTAGGTCAGGAGCACTGTAGATTAAAGTGGGAGGAAGTTTTGAGTGAGGATGTAGAGACATGTAAGCTGACACATGACACAATACACAGCAGTGATAGCCTGTCTGCTATCTCTTCCTTTTCTAATATATCTACGGTAAATGTTCATACAAGGGAGAGGCCGTTGTTTACAGTGTGCATTCTCTTCAGCCTGTATGTAAAACTCTAATGTAAACATATTCATAGTCAATCCGACCACTTCAATTTGAAATTCAGTATGGTGCTAAAGAAGCTAAAGTACTTTTTAGAGAGTTTTAGAGTGTTTTTGCAGATATATAGTGCTTTGTTAACAGTTCTCTCACAAAGTGACTTACTGGTGAATACAATGAATTATTACCAACTATTCTTACTATGTCCCAGTCTTGTAAACACACACTATGCTCCTACGTCATAAATGTTCTTATCCAGACAACATAACATTACATTAAACAAAGTAATCCTTCATGAATCAGTCCACTGTCATTGGTCACTTGAGTTAGTGCTTAACAAACTGAGCTAACTTAGAAGTGGTTCCCTTCGTCATCATGAGGGTTTCGGTAATCAGCGTTAGTCAGAGGAGTTTTATTGTAGACGGAATAACTGCAAACTGACTAACAATTTTTCATTTAAACCTGAATCATGGGCTGCATTGTCCACCTTTGTTGAAGTTTTTTACTTTAGATCCTTTTTACTTTGTAGGTAATATTTGAGTTACAGCAGCAGCATGGGAGGAAATCACAGGAGATGACCTCAGATGTAATCACATTAAAAACTGATATATGATTGATCTACTTCCCAGCTCTGGTTCTTCAAACTGTTTGTTTGTTCCTGGTTTAGTGCCTATCTTTATCTTGCACACTCCCCTGAGGAGATTTTCAGATTACTACCATACATGGATGAGCCATGAACCATTATCCTTAAAATGAAAACTTTTCATGGCAGAGCTCATTTTGTTAGTTTGAAAAGGCAAAAGAAAGATAAAAGACTACTTGAGGAGCTCACATTATTTGGGAAAACCACAAAAACTTGAGTTGATAGGTTTAAATCGGCATGTTGACCGAGCTCTAACAACACTATCTCTGGGCCCTGCCTTGTCTGTCGCCATGATGGATTAGCAAGGGTTAAAGGTCACACCCGTTTCTTCTCGCAGAGGAAACGTCCGTCCCTAATGACAGTTTAGGGGTGCAATGAGAACACCTTTCTAGATTCTTAGCACATCAAGTTGGACCACAAGGTGATAGGGCTACTGTAGTTGAGCTGCCTGAATCATTGAGATTAGCTGCTGTACACAGTAATGTGTGTGTGCACTAATCCAGCCATTGCAGATGTATTTTAACAAATGTGTTCAACTTTAATTTGTTCATGTGTCCGATTTGTTTTCTTATAATGTATGCTATTAAGTATTGGTTTTGACATACTGGTGGAGAATTTGTTTTGCTTTTGATCACATTATTGATCTTGTACTGCACTGTTAGCAGTCAATATGTTATTTTACCTGAAAAAAAACTTTGCAACCCTTACTACCCCATCGCCTATATTGTGACTGTAGCAAGACAAACAAGCAGCACTGTGAGGTGTGCTGCATAAAAACCACAAAGCTGGTGAACTAAATTAATCTTCTTAACAAGTTATAAGGTTGTTTTTAGCTGCATCTTTGTTCTGAAAGAGCTTTTACGGCAGAGAGGCAAGGTTCTGTTAATTTTAATAATTCACCAAATTAGCTTAACTGTAGCCTACCTAATAAGTAATTTCTATTTTTTTGACAGCAGCAGATCTGTGCAGCGATTACTGGCTCTGTAAATTCCAGTCCAAAACATTATACAGTAAATTATCCCCTTTTTTGACTTACTTTTGAAAATCATCACTGTATAACTAAAAGACTCATGACAGCAGCTTGTCAGCCAAGCAAGTAAAAGATGTTGGATGTTAAATATCTGAGGTCTAGCTGTCAAAGTCCACATCCTGAAAAGAAATCCTTGTTCCCAGATGAAAGATTGGAAAGCAACATGCTGGAAAAGTGACGTTTTGATTTAACACTATTATCTCCAATAAAGTAATTATGTAATTAGACTCCAAGCCCCAGTTCAACCTCATAAAATGTTAAAGCTGTTCACAGCAAACAAACACAAACCTGTCTGATTTCTCAGAGCGCCGCAACGTAAACCTTCTTTTAGGATTCATAATGAGTCAGCAAATATTTTCACTACAAATTTGCACCACTTTCCGCTCTAAATGAAAGAGCCACACTTCCTCCTATAAATACCATGTGCAGGTATCTCTTACTCAGTGGCATGCTTAGCACAGGATGGAAACCTGTTTGCCAGTACCTCCACAGTGTAAGGACCTGATTGTGTGTGGGTTTGCCTGGTCACACTTAACACTGAGACACCTGAGCAAGGAGCATGGCTATTGTACATCAGCCAACGCTGCTCCATGAGCCCCCTGTCCTCTGAAAACCAAGGGAGGAAGGAAGAGGGAAGGCTCATTTCCACCTCCTCTCACTAAAATCAATGCATCTCTTGGACACCGGAGGGCCAGGGCTGTCAAATGGCACTAAAGAGACACCATTAGGTCTCCTAGAGGCCACAGGTTATTTCTTGATGTACTCGTCTGAGACAGCACTAAAGACAAGTGTGCCTCTGTGCAAAAGAGTAACATTTTAAGGATAAATGAAGACTAAATCTTGAGCAAATGTACAATGAAGCACAGCCCTTTTCTCTCCTCTCCTCTCATTCCCAGACATTATACTTTCTCATATTATCCACGACTATAGGTTACATTTACTGGCTACTGTGCAAACTGCGGTTATGGTGGGACTGTGGAATGAGTGAGGGAACAAACGGCAGGTTTCTCACACATATTCAGTGACAGGCATGCAGCCGATCAAACAGCTGGCTGTCATTAGAGCACAGCAGCTGGGGTTGACATGGACACTGGCGGCAGCGCACAGTGAAAAGAGAGCTGACATTGACACAGACAGGAATCACTCACATAGATGTGAGATGTGTCCTGCTGGTGATGAAGTGTTGGAACAATTTTCAGTGCAGAAGATAAACACTGACATTAACTGTGTTGATTTGTCAGTGATAAGCAGTGATTTATTAGGTGATACATGATCATTCTGGAAGAACAGGTCTGTTTAACCATGTTGGGTACGACATGGTACACGACTACGAACTATTAAAAGATATGGCTGTCGATTTTCTAAATTTTTCTTATTGTCAACAGTGTGCAGAGCCAACCCAACAATGAATTGATCTACTTACAGGTATTGAGTGAGTTTCATTTACTATCCTTTTGGAAATTCTCTTTGTGTCTGTGGCAACTGTCACACAAATACAGCTCCAAAGAGTTTTGTCCGGAGAGCAGTTCCATGTAAGTCAGAGGCTGCGGCTCATGTGCAGGAACGCGGCTCATTGTGCTACACTGTAAATTTCCCAAAGAACTTCAGTACAAAGGTTGTTATACAGTGATATGTAGCACAACAAGCTAGTGAAGCTCTGTAAACAGATCTGTGTGGCATCAGCCTTACAGGTAATGTTCTCTGAGAGAGATGAAAACATGATTGCTGTCTTTAGTCTTTGGAGATATTTCTAAACAAACTACCATAATCACACTCTTCTGTTTTTTACAGTTTTTGGACAATAATGGAGGTCTACGGCACAGAGGAATACGATATATCAGGCTTTGGATATACACACAATACTTAAGTAAGTAGGATGAGTTGGTTTGGCTTTGCACATGAGATTTATTGACAATAAGAAAAATATTGAAAATCGCCAGCCATATCCTTTAAGGATCTGGGTACTTCTTCCACAGTTGAATGACCTACACATCACCAGATATTTAAAACAACAAATGTTTAAAACAGCAAATTAAATTAAAAGCAACTAAAATGTCTTTGGGTCAATCGGTGAGAAAATTTTTAAAAGATGAATGAAAAATGTTTTGTTATAGTTTTGTTGAGAATTAAATCAATAGCCTTTCTGTCAAACAGTGTTTCACTTTCCTTCTGAAAGTGAGAGCTCATGTGATTGAGAGGACCGGCTGTCTTCCATTTGTCTGTTTTTCTCCTATAGATTACTTACTATCATCACCTCTCCACCGCAGCAGACTACACACATCCTTCATCCCACTGATAAAAGGTCCCTGACCAACATCACCACCTAAATGAAAGAGGTCCAGCTTGCAGATTTTGGTGGACCAATGAAGAAATACATTCACCAAGTGACACAACATTTGACTGAAGCTGAGGAGAGTGACAAAGGAGAACTTGGTAGTGCAAGAATAAATGGCAGTTCTGTCAAATGCCAACAACTTTACAGGAAAGAGACAGGAAAGAGGTTTTGATTACAGAATATACATGTTTTAACCTGTTTTTAACGGACTTTCGTGATGCACTTGCTAAACTTCACTGCAGAGGACAACATAGAGAATATCAAAACCTTCCCCACAAAAGAAAAAAAAAATCTGCCCACAATAGCTGAGCTGAAATTCAATATGCTGAGCTTTAAGGGAGAGTCCACCATGACAATGCATTACTGTGATATCACAAATTTGTCTAGCAGTGACAGGTCCAGAGAACATTCCCTCTCCGCCCACCGCAGTACAAATCACTGGTAATTGGCCTATTACTCTGTCGCCAGGACTGCTCTAGTAGTCGAGCTTACTGAGGCCCGGGAGGAGCTGGTGGAGGGATCCGTCTCACCTTGTCTGAGTGGCTCAGGTATGTCTACCCCGGAGGGACTGCAACCCACTTCTCTTAAAGAGATGTCCTGCAGAGAGAGCTGTCCATCAGCAGACCTCCCAGTGTGTCAAAATTCTTCCAGTCAGCTCTGGAGGCAGAGCCGCAATCGCCCATTGCTGCTAAGAGCATTTAAAACAGCTTTTCCTGAGCTTTCCATCTTGTCCAAGACAATCCCACTTCTCTTTCACATCTTTGTTGGAGCTGTCAGTCAGTGCAGACTTTACATATACCAGTAATTACAATTTCAAACCACTCACAACCTCCCTACTCAGTGTTTCACATGTCACTTGGACTTAAGCTTGTTGTTATGACATTCTCCCCCTAAATGGTTTCACTGCGGCATCTATTGTCCGTTTGTCAGTCTTTGACTCTGGGCTCAACGGTCCAGGTTGCATTTACCTTCAGTCACACTAGACCTTAAGCACTAAAGGTTTAACAGCACTTTGTCAGACACACATCCTCAGTTACAGCAGCTACAGAAGATAGTAAGGAAAAGTTTTGCAGGTTTAAGATGCTACATCATCATCACTCACTTTCTGTATTGTATCATTTAGTTTGGTCCACGTTTGCATAAATGTCACTTGCCTGGTATCTTCTGTATATAAATACACACAAATGTTCAATGTGCATTAATGTTTATCTTAGGGGGAAATTAAATTGGTTTGTGTTTCATCCTATTTAATTTTGTACACTGTCCATGAGAGCTCAATGCATTGCAACTTCAGAAAACACACAAACAAACAGAGACGTGCTGCAAAAAGAGACAACACAACCTGTATTCGGTTGCGTTTTCTCTCGTTGCATCGCTTTTCTGAATGCGGCACATGTGTTGTGTTTTCTTGATGTGCTTGTGTTTTGTCTATTTGCATTAGTTTTCTGTTGTGGTGTGTTGATCTCTCAGGGCCACCATAGTTTTGTATTAACCTTTCATCTTGATTTTGTAGCAGGTTTTCTTCCTGCGATCTACTTCTCATGATGATCAAAAAATTTAATCCTGGAAAAGTCCTCAATATAAAATCAATAAATGAATAAAAAAAAAATAACTGCCAGTCCCAGTGACATTACTAACAAGCTGACATGCCTACTAGCAAGGAAGTTGAGAAGAAGAAGGTGTCCGACACTCTTGTGACTCTACTGACTGAGTGATGGACCACATTTGCTCTGAGTGCAGCATTTTGTTTATTGTGCATTAGAGCAGAATTGGAAATTCACTTCTTTTTAGCTTCTCAATAAATGGATGACCGACCTTTGCTCAGTCCATTAAATCAAGAATAACTTGATCTCTGAATACATTTTAATGGACAAAAAATTCCTCCCAAGCATACAATTACTTAATTGTATCATTTTAAGAGGGATAATAGCTGTGTCTTTGTGTTACCTAATAGCGTCAGTGTTACTGGCCTAGATCTTTTACACCACAGGGCACCACCAAAAGTCTCTGCCCCTGCCAGCGCCCAGTGAAAAGTGGGCTCAATTAAAAGCCCTTCATAAATATTAAACACTATCTATCAGCAAGTTATTCATATAAATGATGTATCTGCTTGTAAGCACAGACTATCAACATCTAAATGTCCTCTGTAAATACAGCTCAGTCATGGAATCCTTGCTCTGCTGTAATTCCAGAGCTGGACAGTTTTAAATGGGCATGGGGCCAGCGCAGCACTTCGCCACGCTAGCTAACAGAGAGGTGGCCGTACTAATGTTTGGCTCACGCTCATATGGTAAGTGATCAGTTTCGTCAGAGCAGGGAGAACCCTGCACAGGGCCGATTCATCTGTCACCAGAGTGAAGGAGGCCTGTTGAAAGACACAGGATGCTTGGAGGGAAAAATAAGACTGGTGAATTTATTCATAGTTACACTGAGGTGTTTGATATTTCACAGCTGAATTTGGTAACGTTCCATATCCTAATTCTGTAAAGATGAGGAATATCTAATTACACTGTAAATACATTTCCAAACATTTTGTAATAACATAACTACTAGTGTAATAATTCCCTCGACTTACAGATAATGTGTAAATATCAGCCTAACACACATCATAATGCACTATTCAACTGTGTCAAAAGGACACTTTTCAATGTTTAATTATAGGATCCAAGAAAAACAATCTGTTATAAAAAGCAAACTTTATGTAAGGTAACTTCTAATAAAATAAAACTGCAAAAGCATTTTGTACCTTCTCAGAGATGATCAGTCTCAGTGAGAATCCTGAAGGATTGTACCATGAATAATAGCACATGTCTCTTTATTATTCATCAGCTCTGGGCTAAAGTTGGTCACTCGAAGTCACAGTGACAGATGCTTTCTGGTCGGGTGCCAAATGAAGGCAAGTGAGAAGTCTCGGAAGTGTTTGCAGCGGGGTGTAAAAGAGCCCTGCAGGTCATGTTAGCCCTGTTCAGATAACCACGGTTAAACACTGGGGCTAACTAGGAAACCTTTACAACGAGAAACCGCCAGGTCCCAGAATTAACCCTTGAGAGTCGCAGGACAATGATAACATTATAGTGTGTGGTGGAAGTATATCTGTTAGATAGAGAGGGTGTGAGTGTGTGAGGGAAGAACAGACACACAGAGCAAGAAACAGAGAAAGAATGAGGCAATACAAGTGAGATCGGAAAAGAGGGAATACAGAATAAAGGATAAAGCCTTAAAGGATAAGTTCACAATGTTTCAAGTCTGCCTTAAAACAACGGTCAGGTGCCCACACAGTATGTTACACTGAAGCTTGCTTTTTTCTGTAATCATTCCTCCTGTTCATACTGATCATTAAGATCCCTTCATTATTACATTATTATGCACTTTCAGTCCTGTCCTGTTTTAGTCTAGGTGCATTCACAGTGAAAAAAACAACTAATATTGTACACTTTAAAGTGCCAACATGCACACTAAAATCCCATTTTTGAGTGTAGTTTTGATGGTCGTTATTTAAAAGGCATCGTGTGTTGCCTTGTAAGAACAACAAGGCAGCACACGATGGAAATGGAAGAGCTCCTCGAAAAGTGAAAAACAAAATGCAGGATTGTGTTTCAACTGCTCTGGCAAGAACTTGGAAAATCATAAAATGGAAATAGAAATATGTTTTGCACTTGTTACTTTTCAGGGTTTCAAATTTTAGATTTGCAAAACAGTCGCGAATTGACTGACATCTGTCAGAGCATGCCTGCGTCATTTCCTGTTTGCACAAAATGATACAGTATTTGGTATGCTAAATACGAAAATAGTGCTCTGTCATCATCAGTATATAGTGCATAGCACATATTTCATGGTGTTATGGAATTTGGATACACGTGTTACTTTCGACTTGCTGTGAGGTTCTTATAGTCAATAGCTGCACAGACATGAAGTGAAACGGTCAAAGCTGTCTGATTTGGGTTTTCTTAATATGAACCACATGTGTTGTATGCTTGTGAATGATTCTGACAAGTCTACATTGTTTAGTCTGCGTGGTTCCGTTTACATGAAAATGTGACAAATTCAACATCACTGCTGTCTTTCGATCAAGAGATAGACTTTAAAAATAACACATTATAGCAACGTGCAACAAATTAAGTTATCACAGAAAACAGAGAATTTCTAAAGTCATCATTAACATCTGTTCATTCCAAGAGGTGGTACTATAGAAAGCTCTATGCTCCTTTCAGGTAATTTGCGCCTTTGTTTTAGCTAGATAAACTTATAGTGTTACTATTCTTACAGTGCGAGTTAGTGCAAGTTACATTTGAGTGAAATTTTTTAGCATTCTTAGCAAGACAGTATATTTTCTCTGGAGCTCTGGCCTCACAAAGCAACTCGAGAGATCAAGACATCTAGAAAAAGCGGTACCTTTATCTTTTACTCACTCTGCTGTGGAGGATTCACTTGTGCCTCTGAATGCTGTGCTAATACAGAGACCCTGTTTTCAATTATTCATACCAAGTACATAACTTTTCAATTAACTAATTGCCAGGCTCTGGAGATTTCTGCAAACACTGTGCCCCCGGCAGGTCACCAGCAGCCATGATGGGGAATTCTTCACCTGTATTCTTAATACACAGTGACTTAAAGAGAAAAGAATTAGTAAATATTTAAGAGAACAAAACGAGCTTTTATTATAATACATCTACAGACGTAAGGATAGGATTCATAGATTTTCAGCTTTGGAGAGTCAGTAATTTTGTTGTGTTAATGAAGAATGAGGCAGTGTGTCATTTCTCTATTAGTTTATCATTCTGACAAGTCATAGATATGTCTTTTAAGTTTAAAGAAACAACCAAATTACCTGTCAGATAACAATGTGATATAAAACACAGACGCTACAGTACATCCTCCAGCTGAACAGCGACAGGATGCTACTCTAATTGAACCTAATGGTTGATTTAGTGTCCTAAAAAGGCCAGTTTGTTATCCAACCAATCAAAGAATACCAAATATGTTCCAAATATTAAAAAAGTAAAAACAATTTCTCAACACGTTTATAAGGTAGGTTTTATGTTACTCTACTCTACTGTTACCTCCTCTTCCTGTACCTGATTTTGTCTTTACTTAAAAAAGACAAAGATAAAACTAAATTATAGAAATATATTCCAAAAATATTTAAATGTTGCTACATCTGGATGCTTGTCATGCCAACCTAAGCATGAGATTTCTTATAATGAGCATCCTGTGAACTATAAATGTCTAAAACATGCACTTGCAGAGCGAGAGGCAGATGTGATGGGTGAGGAAGTGGTAGACAACTGTAAGGAACCTGTTTCACTCACGTGCCAAATTCTGCCATGTTATTGACAATCTAATCTCTGTGACCTTTTAACCTGTCCACAGAGATAAGAGCCAGGGACAACGGGGAGTTCCCATGACCAGCTAGCGTAGCCAGTGGTGCTACACTGAGAACTGATGCGTACTGTTTACATAACCTTTGTTGTATGACATTCTGTTTTTGCAGAATTCACTGCAATGTAAAGATCTTATCTAATAATCTTTATGAAACAATACGGATGCAAAAGCAAGATGCATATACAGAACGACTTGTGCACACTAAATTTAAAGCTGTAAAACATCTAAAACCCCATGTGAGGATGAGTTTTCAGATATAATTAATTTGTTTTCCTGGAGAAGTTCAATGTAGAAAGCAGTCATGGAAACAGGCACGAGGCTGGTAGCTTTGAAAACTGTTAGCTGAACTGAAGAAAAAGGTTACGTTGCCAAAATGCTTACTTTCTTCCTCTGTTTTAGTATAACCATTTGTGGCTCCAACATCAGCAACATCTAACTCAAAACACAATGTGTGCAAAAAAAAAAAAAAAAAGAACATTCTCAACCAGAAATGGAATTTGATGGAAGCGTCTCAGATTTGTGGGGATGTTTTAAAGCAAGCCCCTGTTTATTCCTTGTCATAAACATCTCAACATACACGATAACTTTCTCCATCTGGTCTTCGTTCTCAAAGCAATCCTCACTGGAATAACAGTAGACATTATAAACCGCATAACGTATCAGGCTAAAGAAGCTATGCATGGACTTGTGGTCACTCCAGATCGAGCAGATTTGAATATGGTTAAAGTATGGCCGCCGCCGCCTTCAGGCAGGTAAACAATGTAATAGGAAACTGTCACAACTGATTTGAGGGGCGCACAGCCAATAGCAGGAGACGATCTGACATTTCTCTGCAGATCACAGCCTCCTGATGGCAATCTGTTAAGTTGGAGAGTGTGTAAGGAGTAGCAGAGCATGAGAGGAGGAGGAGAACTGGAGGAGAATATTGCCAGGAGCAGGAAAGAGGAACGATGATGCCAGAAGTGGAGAACAGGACAGATATGACAGGAGTAGAAAGAGCAGGGGTAGGAGGCAGAGGAAAAGAAAAAGGAGGTGACAGGGTGAGTGCTGTACAGTGATAATACTGGCTCCTTTCAGCCAGTGCACAGGGGTAAGGTGAGACTTCATCCAAACTGTGCTTTCTGGGCAGTGGCCCAAGCCCGGGGCTGCCTGATTGATTTGCCCAGTAAAAGGCCCGTTTGTGCAGCTGTGCCAGAGCTGATTTCTCCCAACCAGCCCACTACAGCTCCCACTGCGGAGAAACCACATTAACCAACACGTAGAGACCCCTTCTGAGAGCAAACGAGGGTGACAGCACTTTCCTGCACTGGCAATGTGTGCATTAAGGTTTAAGAACAGTTTTAACTACATGAAATACTGCGTATAGACAAGACAGATACTAATGTTTAACATGATTTTTTTTTACTGAGTATATTTAATCTCTTTTATCTTTGAACACGTGAGGTAACAAAATGAGTGAAATTACTAAGTCAGGGAAGCAAGATCTATTCACTGGCAAACAGGGACAAACGGAGTGGGATGTCACTCCACTGTTTACATGACCCTGTGATATCCTGCTGTTGATATTCATGTAGGCAAAAATGTGAAAAGGTGTGGCCAAATCTGTCACTTTTTATTTGACCAATGACAGATAGCTTCCACGAGGTAAAAATATCTCAAAGCAATATCTGCAATGGTTCCCATTAACATCAAAATGCACTGTTAAGCTTGTGCAAGTCCCAGCTTGTGCAGACAGTGAAAATGAATGCCACATTAACACATTTAGCATAAGGGGAAGCCATCGTAACTTTGTTTTCTCATCATGGAAACAGAAGTCGGCCCAGGATTTTCTCATCGAGTTATGACATATATCTTCACATGCGTTGACCCCAGACTGTGAATTCTGTATGCAAACAGTCGTTTGTACAGATATTCAGCTGTTTGAAACATTCTGGCCATGCTCTGACTTCACAAAATTACGGGGCCTCTAATGGTATGTAGTACTGTATACTGTATGTGTGTGGCTCAGGAGATTCGATGGCATCGCTTTGTACAGAGAGGAAGGATAGTTGGCAGGCTTGGTATGTTTTACAAAGTAATATAACCATTATTGAATTATTATTATTAGTTTTTTTTATTTTTTTTTTACAAAATAATCTGTAAAATTCAATATAATGGACAACTACTAACACATTTCATTGTGGTCATTTGAGGACATTTCTGGATTTGTGAGTACAGATGGGAATGATGTAAGATTTGCTTGCTTAATGCAATAACTATTACCACTGAAGACATCTATGTTTTATATCCTGAGCCAAATGTATAAACAAAACAGTCTCTCCTGTACAAGAAACTAAGCATGCCTTCTTTTGACTGGGGAATTATCCATTTATTGGCTTGTAGAGGCGCAGGTTCTGTGTGCAGAGAAGTGCTGCGCTCATCCCTGTGTGAATCAAACCCTCTTTGATTAGCCATTCAGAGTGGATGGGATAAGGCGGGCCCCAGGTGGCCCCCTCTGTTAAATGGCAGATTAAAGAGTGCACAACTAATTTCTTTAGCCTAATCTTATTAAAGGAAAAACAGCTGTCAACTGTCACCATGTGAATACAAACGGTCTGCGACAAGAGCAGAAGTGCGTCTACGCTGTGTTGGTGGGATGCACGCAGTGACTCTGCACGCACACACTACTTCTTGAATATTCACCGCCTGAAAATTTGAATATTACATGTACCATTTATTCACATGAAAACTCCAGAGGGCATCTCACAGGCTGTTTAAAGAGAGAGAATTCATTTTCATTTCAAAACCTGGTGTTGCAGTGTTTATCTTGGTTTCCTACAGTATTTTATTTGGCTCCGTAATTGTGAATTGAATATATGTTTTAGCAAGAAGAACAGAACCACATTGAAGTTGACTCTTAATGGAGAGCCAACTTCAACTTACAGCATATTATTCTGTCAACAAATAAGGGCAAGTTTAAATTCATGTATTCATTTCCAGCAGAGTTTTTATCTAAATTATGATCGAATTAATTTTATTAGAAAAATAACCCTTTTTACGAGATCATCTGTATCTTTTCACCATCATCACTCGTTCACTAGTCTACGCTCATAGCTCAAACTTGGAATTTTTGGCCCCCTGCCCTCTGACATGATCTGACACCAGGTGCTCAGGACCACAGAGTCTTTTGGTGACCCCTCCAGTTTAAAGCCTCATCACCTCAGAATCCCCACCCACATAATCCTACCGCCCCCCTACACACACACAAAGCCTACACACACACACACACCAAAAATTACATTCACACCGATGTAACCCCAGCCTTCAACATTACGTCTCCTTTAACATTTAATTTTAACTTCCAGGGAGATGCATAAAAGACCAGTCCCTCAGGATTAAAACATACTCTTTTCCAGCATTTGAGAAATGGTTGGTTTGAGTCGCAGTGGCTTATGACACCCGAGTACCGCAGCCACACACACTCCAGTGCCGCGCCATCACGGCCTTTTGATTGCTCCTCCTCTCTATAATTGCCAGTGATTAACCCTGGCATGAGAGAAGGCCAGAAAGACTCCCTCTCCCCTCCCTGCTGACAATCCTTGTCAGTGGGTTTGAGGGACAATTTGGCTGCTGACAAGCCTTCCTCAGTCTCTGGTTACTGGGGAAATATGCTGCGCTTGACCCAGTAGCGCAAGACTATCTGAGGTTGCTGAATTCCTTTCTCTCCTTCTTTCTCTTCTTCTCTCCATTTCTTATTTTCCAATCTATTTGTTTGTTTGTCTCTCTTCTCTCTCTGACTCTCTTCCCTTTCCCCTAACCTTCTTCTCTTTCTTCCTCTTTTGCTTCTGTACTCGGTCCTTCCATTCTCCATCTCTTTCCTTCTCTCTACATTTCTTTGTCTTTCTGCTAGAGTTCACATTGGACAACCTGACTCCCTGGCTTTAGTGGCTGGGCTGCCTGTGTCTGCCTGCACGGGGACAACAAACAATGGGCATATTGTTAATCTGTCCATAAGAAAGCTTTATCTTGTTGTAGACATGGTATTAAATTTCCGAGCGGCCCCATGCGGCCAGCCAGGGGGAAGGAGGTGTATGGGGGGGACGGAGAAAGAGAGAGAGAGAGAGAGGGAGAGAGAGAGAGAGAGAGAGAGGGAGACAGAGGGAGAGAGAGAGAGAGATGTGGATAATAAGCTGTGTAATCTCCTCACCTACTCTAAACAGCTTAACCTTGTCAGTGGCTGCTGGCCCAGTGGTACCCTGGCAAGGGATAACATAGGGTTAATATCTACTGTACGCAACCCAGGCTCATGCTACGAGACGTGCCGTAGAAGCAAGTTATGTTTGACAAAGTTGGTAACACTTAACTCAGTGCATATTTCCACAATTGATGTGATCAAACGGTGGGTTTGTTTGTTTGTGCCTCTGCAAGGCAGGTACGAAACCTCATTTACACTAAAATCTAAAACAAGCTAATACATAACTAAACATACAAACAAATATCGTTTATTGTACATTGTACAGTAAAGGGTTTCAGGGTAAGATTCTAGGAATTTGCCTACTTAGTTGAGCTTTCTTAACTCTGTATGAAGTCCAGTCTGAATTCCAGGACAGATGGTTTATCTGGGTGAGGGGAAAGAGGATTATAGGAGCTACAAATTACAATTTTTACTTTAGATAATGCCCTTACTTCCCCCGAAGTGCTCATTTGGCATTTATATACTCAGACATTTCAAATGGCTCAAGTGAATGTGAAATCTGATATCAAACGTGAACTAGTTACAGTCAATTTAGGCAGTGAATTTTGAGTTCCAAAGCAGTAAAAAAGACAAAATATCCCTCATGTGGTGAGGGATCATCGGGGATTAGCTAAATCAGGGGTGTGCACCCAAAGTTCAGATTCCAAGTTCAAACTGGACCCCCCTGCGATAAAAGGAAATAAGAAGGTGAATCAGATCAGGAAGGTGCTCAGATAACACGTGGTGTCATCCCGTTTTCATACTGAGGCACCACAATGCCCCATGTGTGCGACAGCTAACCATGACAAATAAAGCAGGTGTTTTTGAATAAAAATATTCCAAGAGGAGAAGAACGGCTGACAGGAACACAGTCTGGCAGAACGACACATGAGATGCTATCTGGAGACTTTCATATTACAGATGTATAATCAAATAAGACTTAAATACATATGTAACAACATAAATGACATGCAGGTCAATTGACAAAGGACAATTTGATCACGTCATACCAACTTTTTCACCCACTCTGTTACTTTTCACTGGATCATCTATTTTTAATTCTCTTATTTTATTTTATTTGTGTTTTCTCCCGGGTTGATGTGGTTATACCACATGCTGAAATGCTTGAGCAGAGGGAGTGGTAGCTCCTGTGGCTTTGTGAAATTATATACAAAATTGTTTAAGGTGATTAGCATTGCTATCTCACCCAGGAGACTAGTCTAACCAGTTAGTTAGATTGGTTTGACTGTAGTTTCACAGACATTCCTCACCACGTTATACTGGAAATTTTGGGATACATGAGAACAGAGTCAGATGTCTGTGGTAATGTTTGCATGTCCGTTGTAACACACCAGCTGGACTTCCTGGGCTGTTGTTGACACAACAAAATAAGCATTAACAGATGGATTTATGGACAAACACAAAGACGTAAGTGTTCTCATTTCTGTGTTTTTTAACTGTCCTGATTCAGCAAAAAACAACATACTGTCTCCGGTAATAAAAGCATGTTAGACAGTGTTTTGCAAATACTGTCTCTGGTGTGAATCTACTCTTATTGTTGCTGTGGGTTTTTCTATCAGTGTCTCCCTGGAGACGTGATGAGTCGTGGTCTTGTATGCTGACAGGAGGTTGGTGGTGAGCCCAGATTGTCAAGACAGACTCACACACACCCAACGTCAACTCTACTGCTCTCCAGCAGCACCTACTGGAGTCTGCAAGAACCTACAGAGATCATACACATACAGTATGTAGACAGACAGACTGCACGCTTAGAAAATATCTATCACATTTTGTATTATAAAGGTGTGTTTTCTCACAATTTCTAATCAAAATATGAGAAACCCTAAAGGCTGATTCACTGTTTCACTATATGTAAATGTGCTATCATGCACATACATGGCACCAATAAATGTCTTCTAATTTTATTTTTGATTGGTTGTGGGAAAATGATTCAAAGTGCTCCATGTTGTGAGTGTGAGACCCTGACCAGGAGACATTGGACAGACGTTGGAGAGAGAGAGAAGCTGCTGCTGGAGATTGGAAAGGATGAGGATTATTGTAAAGTGTGGATACTTCAGCTGTATAAACTGAGCTTCAGCATGTTTTTACATTCACATGAAGAATCACTGCTGAACACAGTAAGCAGAACATCGCAGATCAGATAAAAAAACTATCCATCCATCCATCCATCCATCCATTTTCTTTACCGCTTATCCTCTAGAGGGTCGCGGGGGAATCTCAGCTGATATTGGGCGAGAGGCGGGGTACACCCTGGACAGGTTGCCAGTCAATCACAGGGCTAACATATAGCGTAGAGACAGACAAATATTCACACTCACATTCACACTTGCGGGCAATTTAGAGTCACTAATTAACCTAACCTGCATGGTTTTGGTCTGAACCCACACAGGCACGGGGAGAACATGCAAACTCCACACTGAAGGGCCCCAGCCAGCTGGTGGGTTCAAACCCACAACCCACTTGCTGTGAGGCGACAGTGCTAACCACTGCACAATAAAAAACTAAAGTATTCTAATTATATACAATTATCAATTGAAAATAAAAAAATCAAATTTATAATATTCTTAATATGCAGGATTTTATGGTAATGATACATCGACAGCAGTTTGAAAGGCTATCCAAAGTAACGGCATTACTTAAGTCAACATACGTATAAATAGGCATCTACTTATCTCTCTCTCCCTTACAGTATATGCTCCCCCGCCAGATGAATTACACAATACTTAAAGGTCCAATCTGCTGGGTCAGTTCAAGGAAACCTGCAGAAGGGCAACATTACGAAAACAAAAATCAATCATTATCCATCTGAGGGTTATGGGCAGTGAGGAAGAGAAAATATTGTGTGTGTGTGAGAAAGAAAAAGACAGAAAAGTGAATGAGAATATGAATGGGGACATCCAGAGAGATGGTGAATGCTGCTAGTGTGAGGTGTGTAGGCTTGTCTTTATTTATTAGAGACTTTTAAGGTCAATGTCTTTTGTCCATGCACATTACATGCATATTCCTGCTGCACGTTCAGGGGCTGGTTATTTATGTGGACGAGAGCAGCTGCTTCTCCCTCTGAGGACTGCAGTCATCACTCTGCCTAAAGAGACAGAGATTCATTCTGTTTACACAGTTATTAATACAAACTGATGGCGCTCTTATTTGTCACATAACTACAGCAAGAAACTGCAGATAAGTAACGAGTCAAATTTGTCTTTTTGTTTCTGTAACTTTGAATTACAGAAACAAAAACACTCTGTAATGGTTTACTTTAGATATAATCTAAATCTAATTAAAATGTAAATAAAAGTCCTCCAAGAAATATTTTCTCAACATTTGCAGTAATTCAGGCTTGATCATTTTTTAACCAGTCCCTCGAAATAAGTTCAAGAGAGCAACTGTGTGTGCCATCTCAACAAACATCAGCCTTACATTAACGACAAAACCCTCCAGGTTGCATCTTTACACAGTATAACCGGATTAACAAGCCCCAGAGATTTCTTGAAAGGCAATTGTTTTCCTCCAGGTATCTCTTTTTGCCACCGTAGTCTTTTTGGTTAATGACTTGACTTACTTAAGCGGTGCGGATCAATATGCTCCGGAGGTAAACTTGCTGAAGTTACCGTCTGCCCTGGTATCAGCACACCTCACACCAGCATGACGTGAAGACATGAGACTGACAGAGCAGAATGGGTTGATCCATATGGATCATACATGATGCATAAAAGTCTGACCTTGGTGAAGAACAAGAAGACATCAAGGGGGGGGCTTGATGGAGAGAGGAGTTGAAAAATAGTGAGCGAGAAAAACGTAAAAAAAAGAATAACGAATAGAATATCAGTCGGAAAAAATCGACACAGACTTGGTGAAGGTAACTGATATGAAAGTGTGAAACAGAGGAGAATGAGCTTGTGCATGCCAAGAGGAAAAAAAAGATTAAGATTTTAAAAAATGATGTGTGTGACAAGTTGTGGCTTTTGTGTCCTTCCTGTGGTCCATTACTGTAAAGCCAGACCCTGAAGGAGACAGATCCCAGTGGACCACCATGGCTGTTGCGGGTTTTTACAGCTTCCTGGTGTTTCCGGGTGTGTGTGTGTGTATGATTTCCTACACTTGTTATCACTTTATCACGTTGTTGTCACTTTTAAAGTATGTCCAGGGAAGATAGACTGTTAAGTGGTTAAAATAAATGACAGATGCAAATTTTTTTTTTTTTTTTTTTTTTTAAATCAGTTCTTTACAAGTTACCTGCATTTAATAACTAATGACACAGACTATATGTGTGCCTGTGTGTGTGTCCTGATAGGACCGTCCCAGCTCTGGCTTTAGCTTCAAGACTATATAGCTCCAGTGATGGGATTCCTCGTTGGTGTCACAATCCTCCCTGGCTCACACTTCTCAACACCAGCGATAACACAAGAGGAGAGGTTTCTCACACTCATACACACAGGAAGTAGAGGTGCTGGGGAAGCCCCCTCAGACTGACAACACTGCCCACTTGCTTATCTAATCCCCCCAACACACACAAACTCTTCACTTTGCTGAAAAGTGAAGCGGACCTGCAGGAAGTTGTTCTCCAAAGCAACACAAAAAAAGTCATTTAAATTAAAATGTGACTTTTCTATGTTTTGTGACGTTGTAGAGACAACATTTCCACCATGTGATCTGTGTGCCAACACAAGTGCAAGTATTTGATATTGGTTTGAGTGGTTTTCAATCTGTGAATTAGGAATTTTAAATCTCAAAACCTTTGAGATTTAAAAGGGCAAACCTTTTGAGTCATTAAAATGTTCAGTTATATAAACAGAACATCTTTACTGCTCTACCTATTGCATCAGGAATCATATATCCACATATATCCACTGTAGACAGTAACCGCACCCATATCAAAGTGTTTTCTTGTTTTGCAGCTCAAACCAATACTTTCTCCCTAATGTGCAACAAAAAAACCTTACTTCATATTCCACAATCATGTAGATTATGATATTGATCGTCTCTCTCTGTAAAAGCATTATAAATATAAAGAGCATTTCTCCATTAACGGAGAGTAGGAAGCTGGCTAATGCTAATGAGCCTCAGAGTGCCCATTCCAGTCCATTAAGGGCTCTTAGCGCTGGGAAATGATTGTGTTTTCGCAGGGAGAAAAACTAACACGGCCATGCGGACCCACAACTTACACACAGCGAGGTTAATGATAAATGGTACTAATGGACTTTCTGTACATTTAAGGGGAGAAAAAATAGGAGATTGGAAAATGGGAAAATGTATTTGTTGCTGTAAACTTGAAAGACTCAATTCATTTGAGGATCTAATTTGATTTCTAAAGCATGACACGAAAGGGAAAGAGTTTTATGAAGCCCAGAAAAGTTATGCCAATGTTACGTCATGCATGTTGCAAAAGTTGCGATGAGACTTTCTTTACTTGGCAAGCCACCTGGGACATGAGACGAAATCGAAAAACAAACAGCAGCCTCCTTATTATCAGTGTCAGTTATCTACGTTCGAGTTTATCCAGTTATTTGCATCTCAACACTGCGTGCACCTGTGTGATTCACCAAAATGACATGTCGAGAGGAGTATTGGCTTTGTTTGTTGTCATATTGAAAAAAGAAATTGTATTAAGATTAAATTAAAAAAGTCTTAAGGTTTGTCATTAAAAGATTATGGCAAAAACATACTATATGGCCTGTGGGGAATCAGTAAACACAATGTTTTGCTCAATGACGACCCTTCTTGTAAAAAGGTCGACAAAGGTCAGAGCATTAAACAAAGGAACAGAGCGAACAGTGTGTAATGAATGGTATGTTTAAGGGGTGTCGGGCTGCTTGTGCTTAATACCAAGTCTCTGCAAAGGAATGCACACGGGGCTGTGTAAAAAAGAGGGGAAGGGTGGTGGTGGTGGTGGTGGTGGTGGAGGTGCGGAGGAGGGGGTCCCAGTGAACTACCTGTCTAGTGAATCAACAGAAGACGGAGGGGGTGAGAAAAAAAGAAATACAATGAGAACATAAGAACCAGGCAGAGAGAAGGGGAAGAGAGCAAGCATGTGAGAAAGAGAGATGAAGCAAGTGTGTTGGTGTGTGTGTGTGTGTGTGTGTGTGTGTGTGTGTGTGTGTGTGTGTGTGAGGGAGAAATAAATGGAGGATGTGGGGAGTAGGAGGGAGGGGCAGTGACTACCTGTCTGGAGAATCAGTGTTCCCCTCCGACCTGAAACGTTACTCCATCTGCATTGTTCAGTGACGGACAGAACAAGACACAGTCAAGAACAGCCAGCCAAGCCGGGGGATCAAATTATTCTCAGAGAGGAAAGATTTACCCTGCACACCCCCTGCCCTCATCTACCCACATTCTCCTCCCTTCTTTTTCCTCCCTTTCTCTCTCAATCCCCCCACCCCCACTCACCCCTCCTCTGCTACCTCTAAAACTGAGGTGAAATCTGAAACAGAGTGATCCCCAAAACATTCCTGCTAAATCTCAAAAGCCAACGCATGCGCCTGGTCACACACACAAATGTGTTTGGAGAAACACAAAAACACATAATGTACCAAAACACACACGCTCAAACATGCTCAAACACTGCCTCTGTGCACACACACACACACACACACACACACACACACACAAAAGCACGCACTGGGGTGAGAACTGAGATTGAGAAGTTGAGAAGAAGCAGGTCTGTGTGTGAGCGGCAGCAGGGAGGTCTGCTCTAATCCAGGGTGTCCAGGAGGAGGAGGAGGAGGAGGAGGAGGAGGAGGAGGAGGGGGAAACCATCACAAGAAGTCAGCCACCTACACAACAAGAATATGTCCATGGAATTATTTTGTAAATGTTGATAGAGGGAGGGAAACAATGCAGTAAAAATTAAAAGACAGAAACACAAAATTTTAAATGATGCACCTAAGCGTGTCAAACTGTTCTCTACGGGAAATTTAAGCTGCTCCTTCCCTGCAGATGTATGGCCATGTGAAGCCCTCATGTTGGTGAACATTTATAATCACAGTTTAAAGTGGATCAGAAGGACGCCTGTTGCATCACCAAATCTCCACACTCTCTCATCAAAATCAGAACTTTCAGATTTGATCGTGTTTATGCCTTCTTACCTGGCAAACCTTTTTATTCAACAGTAAACTTTCTGTACAGCTTTCTGTAAAGTAATCTTATCTCTTTTCTGAAAAGTTTAGTCAGGATTCAGTGTATCACTCTGTAAAGATCCAACCCCTGTACAAATGTATTTCTTTGTTTAAATAAATCTATACATTATAAATCGTTACAATTACAAATCACGATACAACGTGCGTGGTTAAAGGAAACCTCTTCTTTCTCTGACTTCTTTCTGAAAAAGTAGAAAAAAAGAAAACACATCCCTGGAATTAACAGACTAGCTGCCAAAGCTGCTTGAAGATAGACGTGTGGGTTAAATACCACCTTCTCTAACAAGCTTAGAGGTAGATGCTATGTGCAGGACCTTTCACTGTGGGCAGCAGGTAAGCCTATATGATCTGTTTGCATTGCTCCTGTCTTCCTGGACATTTCACCCTGAAGGCTCCCTGTTAGGACTCACTAATGGTTTTGCAGATGTTGTAATGACATTTGGATGCTTTGGCTGGTTTGCAAAAGTAGATGATAACGTTGAATGAGTGAATTTTTTGATTAATTGATATTAAAATGCTAGAAATATACCAGATAAATGCTTGACTAAAAAACAGATTGATAGCCAAAAAATGTCTCAATAAGTCTGATGAACAGAATGAATATGGTAAATAAAAGAAAAAATAAAAGCATTCGGATGATATCAAAGGCCAAACTCTCACCTTTCTCCTTGAGATTCTGTGCCAGCAATACTTCACCACACCTGGACTTGGCAGAAGTTGGCAATGATGAACAAGTTTAGGATCTGAAAGTTCAAAGATGTACACTATAATTCTAGACAGTTTGACAGTGTTGCAGTGAGGGCGCTTTGTTTCGACAGCTTGCGTGTCTCAACACATTTCCGATGGAAACATGGGAAACTTTCCCCTCAATTGCTTCTAAGCAGCTTTCTGTCCATCACTTCAACCGCCCAGAGGTTTCAGCATGCGGCAGTAGCCAGAAGAATGGTGTGTTGGCATGAGGCAAAAAACTTGGGTTTCAACTGGCTGGATTCCACCCAGGCAAACGACTACTGATTGAACTATGTGCCTGTGATTTCATGACTCGACATGTTTCTTTGTATGTGAGAACAATTGTAGAAGCATATGTGTGTGTGTCTGTGGATGATCTACCTCAATAGTAGACATCCCAGCACAGGACAAGGAAAGTCTTTTTAGTACCAGAATGCAGTTTGTCCAACTGACTAATCGATAATCGTCAGTAAATCTGCTGTAAAAGCAACCATCACAAGTACGGGATAGCAAACAAAGCTTGCCGGCACTCACAACAGGATGATACTGACCACAGCTTGGACAGGCTCGGCCATTTAGATTCAATTATCATCAACTTTATCATTAACATATTGAATACAAGGAACAAAACACAAAAAAAAAACAAGATAAGCATCTACATGATGTCTCATTGTTGCATGTTATTGTGCTGGTGCCTCAATAAAGCTGCTATGAAGACACTGCAGTTACACAGCAGAGTGACTTAAGTTTTATGATTACTGCTTATAGTTTATATATATATATATATGGTGATTTAAACTGACATAAAACATGTTTGCTTCTTCCATTTACTTATTTCAAACACATTTTAGCTGTGAAAAATTCTTTTGAGTTTGGAATAAGATAAGATAAGATAAGATTTAAAAAAAAAAAAAAACCCTCTGACGGTTTTAGTAATTTAGAACTAAACAGACAGAGGTAAAGCGACTGAGGGCATATAATCATACTGTATAGCAGGTCAGAAAGACAATATCTCTTTTAATGACAGACAAAGGAGAGAGAAAGAGACAGACTGTTTGCCTCGCTGACCAGCGACTAGATTAGAGGCTCAGTTCTTGAGCAGCAGACCAAAGACAAACAAGAGAGGTGGGCAGGGTGGGACGGGAAGGGGACTGTCCCAAAGGTGAGTGACACAGCCTAGCCAGTTGTATCCCATGATTAGCCCTTTGTGTCCAGGCGTTCTTGGCCCTAATCAAAAGACTAATACAGGGCTAATGGCTAGAAATGATGGCTCAGAAAAGGGTGGAATGGGGTCAGAGGGTGGGGCAGACAAGGTCTTTGTACTGCCCTTTCCTCACCCCCCTAATTAGTTGACATTGATGGTGGAGGACGGAGAGGAGGCTAGGGGAGGGTGAGGATAGTGAAGTACAGGGTAGGAAGGGAAATAGGAGTTGAAGCTGATAGAACAGGAGAAGGAGAGCAGGAGAAATGGGAGAACTGAGGAGATGGAGGTGGAGAAGATGAGCGTCCTGTAAGATCTGAGGCAACAGATGGAGAACAACAGGGCAGGGAGTCGATCAGACAGGGGGTGGGAGTGGCGCAGGGCAGCCACGTCTGCTACTGTTACAGCACAGAAAAACACACAGTATGATGGAAACTGACACACCGTCACACACATTTCAACATAACTAAACAAATGCTTAGTCAAGCTGTGATAAACGCCCTTAGGTGTTTCTGTTCAGCTGCACCAAAGTCTCGCTGTTTAATTCACAATAACTTAAATTATGAATGCACCTGAAGCCATCATGACTACATCAAAATATTTACACAAACAGTGAAATAGAGTGGAAAAGTTAATGGGTTCAGTGAATGTGGTCCTGTAAATAGAAGTTTTATGTAATTGTAAGATGTGTAATTAGCTGTAATTACACTGAACATCACAGCTGAGCTCATTGAATAGATTTATAGATAGATGAATAGATAGCAGCCTGCTATTTGGGAAATTATCTTTCAAATTTTGTTGTCTTTCCTCCTTCCAATCATTTTTAAACACTTTTTTTCTATGCACAGAATTTATCATTTGTCTTTTTTTTCTGTCTCTAAAATACTATGATTGGATGTGTTGTTTGGTCCCATTTTATTGAACGATAATATATCTTGACGAGATTTGACATACATTTACTGTATGTCAGTGAGGGCTACACTGAGATAAACTGGATCTTCTATGTGTTACATCTCAATGTAATACTTATATTATCTATTATTATTTATTCATTTATTTCCAGGCTTTTCAAGGAGTTGAAGGGTGGTGAAGGGCGACAAAATATGAAAAAATGGTGACACATTTTGTCACGTTTGTCACCTTTTGTGTAATATATTGATTCTCTTTGCATCTGAGTCTCTAATTTTTCTTCAGTGTGTGGTCATTTCTTTCCTTTGATAGGGGACTTTAGATATTCTGTGCCTGCAGGAATCTGGCCAATGTGTATGAGTCAACAAGCTTGTCAACTGAGACCTGGCGGAGACTCAACACCCAAAAAGATTAGCGTTCTTTGTTTCCCTTCTTTAATGACTACGCTCAGGCAACAATAGTCCCACTGCAAAAACGCACAAAAGCCTAGGGGTGGTGTAAAGTGTTGATTCTCTAATGAAATGTAGCCTCGACCCATTTTCAGAATGACATAAACCTCCATTCCCAGTTCACAACTAACTTTTTCTTGAAAAACTCTGAAACTCTAAGCTTAATTTGAATCAAATTTAGGCAATGTGATCTTACTGTTGTTCATCTCCTGTCAGGATCCAGAGTTGCTCCTGCCCATATGAGAATCCTGGGCAGAATTTATTTATGAGTCCCCTTTCCCCCTCACACTTCCACATATCTACGTAAATCAACATTAAAAATGCCACTTTCATATTCACTGAAATAAACGCACAAAGAGAATGCTATGGCAGCAAAATTATAACTAAAGTGATTCACCTGCTTGGTGCAAAACGTTTGTACTCTAACATCTTTCCCGTTGAAGAAAAGGGTGCTACAGGCATCTAAACCATTGTTTAAAACACAATAATGTACAAGCTATAAGGTGACCATGAACCGTCCAGACCGGCACCACTCGGCCGCAGTACGGAGACGGGGGAGGGCTCTCCAACCATCAAATGAGTCTCCAAACACCATCCCAGTGGACAGAGCTGCCAGCCGCAGCCCCCGACAGCACCCAGCATCCTGTAAACACTGTCCATCTTGGCTACCTTTTATTTGAAAGGTGTGACAAACAATGGCAGACCTGCATTGTAAACATGTGAGCTCATGAGCGGTTCGAGTTGCACAACTGCTGAATTTGTCCAGAAAATTTGAGCAGAGGGGGACCAAAATGCACTTTGACACAAAATAAACCATTACCGGTCACTGAGGGAGCTGCACTGGGAGGTCATGGGCTTTGCCAAACTAGTAGGCGGGTAGAGGCAGGGGAGGCTCAGACACTGGAGGGGCAATGGTGGGGTGAGGTTGGAAAAGGAGGGGCACTGGCTGCGTTCTTTGCTTTTGAGTAGAAATGCGGTACTAGATCAGATAATCCAGAGAAAATAAACTTTAAGTTAGGGTGGCTCCAGGATGTGAGAGATGGTGGTTAGGTCAAAGAAAAAAAAAAGGATGCTGCCTTTTTGAGGATTTGTCAGAATTTACGTTAGCACAGCAGGAGGTTGTAATTCTTAACATGACAGTCAGGAGTCTTGGACGAGTTTGCCCCTGAAGAAACTTCCCTCCCTCTGCACCAAACGTTAACCATTCCAAGAAAAATTGCAACTGTGACACCAGATTAGCATTTATACACACTCGCACTTATTGGCTGTGTCAGGATTAGAACACAAAGCGCTGTTCACTGGGCAGCACACTGCTTAGGAAACCATGAGCCTATGGTAGCTCAAAGATAAACAAACGAAGCTTCGATCAGCCAAGATGAACACAAATACCTAAAGCCTGCATCTCCTAACACAAGGCAGAAGTGTCAGCCCTCATCTTTGGAAGATGATTTTATTTCACTCCAAATATGTAACATTCAATAAGCAATTTCTAGTGAGATTCACTTTTCTCCTTCACAGATTGATAGAAATAGAAGAAACAGCCTCAGAGACTTTGATTTTAATCATATAAAATCATATAAAATATGTACAAGAAATCACAAAGATCCTGGAATAACAGTGATGGAGGAGAGCCAAACATACTGTAAATCTCTGTGACGTAGCTCCACAGTTGAGTCTATAGAAAAAGGAACAGTATTGTCAGTGTTTGTAACAGTGACAGCAGCCAGTTTATTGACTGGAGGTGATATGTGATCTGAGGGCTCTGCAGGGGGACGCCTTGCCCTTTGACCCTACGGCCCTCAGGCATGGCCTTGGTGCCCGTTGGCAGATGTGACTTACTGGAGCAGACTTTCCTGCAGGGTGACAGCTTGTTACCCCCCCCCCACCCCTGCTCCTCCCCACCCCTCCTCTGCAGGCTCACACACACGGACTCAAACACACATACTCCGCCTCCAGTGCCTCCTCTGCTGTTGCAGCTCCTCCCCTTCACTCCACCCCCACAATCTCAGTCCCTGGGGAGATTCATTAACAGACCCCAGCTCCTCCGCCCTCACCAATGATTGGCACCATCAACCACCTATCCACTCCGCCCCTCTACATGGATGATGGGTCTACGGTGAAGAGCAACAGCTGGACAGAAGGTGGAGAAAGAAGGACGGTATATGTCTCTCATTATAAACACAATAGCAACTTGTGTAATGTATCATGTCTGACCTTATTGACTGAATACCAAGGGATGGAACTGGAGTAACACATTGACAGTAGTAACAAGGCTTCTGGGCCACTGGCCGACATCTTGTTACAATACACTAGCCCAAGTGGTAGTTTCTTCAGACTCAGCTCTCTTTTGACATGGATGTTTACAACAGCTCTGAGACCTACTGTATTTGGTTCTCTACAAAATCTATTTCTCATATTTTAATATCCTCTTGGCTCAGATTGACTCTCAGACAGCATAAGTTGTCTGTGTGGCTGCTACACAAAGGTTGTACACTGTTTACCAAGCTTCAATTCCTTAAGAAAATAAGGAAAATACCTTTTAGCCATGTAGTGTATTTGTATTTTTATACTTATGAGTGTTAAATACTATGTTTATCATTCCAGATAATGAGAAGCTTTTCTCCCACCAGCGTAGCTCTGCCACATGATATCGTCTTGCCCACCAAGTGCATATCTTGTGCAGTTCTGCCGTAGCTAAGTGGAAGGAAAACAGTGAGTGCTTGCCAGAGAGAGGTGTCACTTGTTCTCAGTATTAGCAGTAGAGTAGATAAGAAAACAGATGGGACAGGGGAGGTCAGAGGGCCATGCTACGGCTGACAGGTTTGTTTATTTGGCCTGTCTCTGATATCCTGCTTTCCCCCTCCACGCCCCTCGCCGACTCTGCCTACAGCCTGACCTGGAAGTGACCACGCAGAGACGGATCAAGGCCACTTTTCACCAGAGAGTCAACACTACCCGCCCCATTCACCACTCAGTCCAACTCAAAACACATGGGGCAAGTGTGGGCTTATTACCTTCCTCTGACAAGAACAACAATTGACTAATTTGTACTCGCATAGTTGAGCAGAGTTTAGATACTGTAGGGGGAATTTCAACCAGAACAAATATGTCTGACACTGACAGCAAATATACATATCAGATAAAAGAAGTTGAGGGAAACAGCTGACATAAAGAATATTACAATGTAAGTATTAAACAGATGTGTTCTAAGTTGTGTTTAATCATTACAGCAAACAGAGCCTAAAACATCACTAATAAGTTTAACTCCAGCGCGCCGTCGATCCACCAGTCTGGAGAAGCTGTGTGAGGTCCTTATAGGCCAGAGCTGATAACCCTGCCTGGGCACCAGCAGATAAGACCATTCAGTAAGATCCCACTAACACCAAGCTGAAGGGGCTCTGTAGGCAAGAGAGATAAACTGGATCCAACAGATTCCAGAAGATTCTCTCAGTCGGCATGACTCATTTCCTTTAATGACAGATGGCAAAAAACAGATGGTTGAAGTTGGGGAAACAGAAATGATTTCTGGGGAGACTCCTGCTCCTAATCACAGCACAACCAGATCTCCACATAAAAGTTTATTATATATGTACGGCCTTAAATTAACCTCATTTAGTTAAATTCCCTTTTAATTACCTCATCTTAGTTAGACTCATACTGGCCTCATTCTGAGGTTTGGCTTGAAATTCTTGTTCCTTAAATTTAATTATATCCTAAAATCATCCAAAGTTATGCTACATGTTTTCCAAAAATGATGACGTTACCCTGTGCTTAAAATGTACTTGAAAGATAAGTTATCAGTGGCTGGAATTCCACTCTGATGCAAACTGAAAATCCCCAAATTGTATAATCTGAATCAGCAAGAGCATATTCAATAGTAATACAAGCAATCTGCTTGGCGTATACATTCTTTTCACATTATATATTACACTCTGTAGACACCACAAGCCTCACACAGTGTGAAGGCTGCAGCAGAAAGATATATTTCAGAGGGCAGCACAGTTGAAGGTTAAGTAAAGATGCTGTTTCAAACGTGGGATCTATACAAAAGTGTCTGTGAAAGCAAATCACCACCCTGCTGAAGTGTCCTACAGTAGAGGCAATCTCTCCATTGTTGTTCTGTAGCTGACCGTGGACCTTGAAAGCTTAAGCAAATAGAGATCTTCCCCAGAGACATATAAGCTATGACACAACTGCTGTATAAACAAATATTTTATTTACTGTATACTTTAAGAAAGCAATATAATCCCAACTAAGCCAGTAAAGTAAACTTCATACAGTCCCAGGCAGCTGCAAACAAATCGTGAAATGTAACCTATACAATAGCAAAGCAAAGCTGGGAATGCGGTTCAGTGCTGACCTCACTAGCACAATGAACTAAAAGTCAAACAATTTTAGTGCTATGTTCTTCTTAAGTACATTTAAGTTCAAAGAAAAAAATAAAAGGAAAAAACACCCTGTTTGTTCTTTGTAAATCTGCGCTTGAATGGTCCCAATAAGTGGAATGGCACATACAGTTTTATAGTAGGGGCACAACACAAGAGTCTTAACTAACACTTCTTCAAATGTCCCATAGTGGATGGTTTGTAATCCCTCCAGTTCTAAACAGACGAGGGGAAATCAAAAACAAAGCAGCGCTAAAAACAACCAAAACATCTGCAGGGCAGCCACGCCAAAGCAGAGGGGATATCAAGCACACGCAGATTCAGCCAAACAGATGGTTTGTCTCCACCATCACTCTCACACACACACACACACATTTGCACCCACACATCAGGGCTGGAGGGAGACGCGTAGCCTGGGAGTGTCATGCTGAAGACCAGCCCCACCGCCCAGGAAGGGGAGGGTGTGTGTTTGAAAAATGAGGATGAAATCACACAGAACATCAGTGGTCAGTTCACACTTGTCAAGCTGTTCAGTTTATAAAACTTTTATGTGCCAACAAGTACACGTGTTGTGCAATGTAGCATGAACATGCACCAAAATGTATGTGCACATATGACCACGTATGCATGCACTAACGCACATTCTTGCCCACAGCCCTTCCATGTAAGTTCATCTGTTTAAAATAAATATTTGTGGAAATCTCATGCGCACATCTACAGTCTCAAAGTCACTGTACTCACTGCGGCAGGAAGAACAGGGTGTTAATAGTCTCCAGCTAACTGCTAAGAAACAAATAGACAGGAGTGTGTGCATGCAGCGGGAGAGGTATGCATGAAAGACAGGGAGGGTTTCCTGCGTGTGTGTGTGTGCACGAATATCTGAATTTCTTCTTCTCTGTCTGTGTCTGTCTCTCCCTCTCCCTCCCAAGGACGTGCTCAGCGTGAAGCAGACCTGTTCAGACAGCGAGGGCTGACTTCTGTTTAGACTGGGCCGGCGCCAGTCGTCCCCTCACTTCGCCTCAGCAGCGACAGGTGAGAGCCTTCAGCTGACTATCATCACACTCACCACTGACAACAACACGACACACCACAGTCGATCCATCACTCCTGTCACACAAAAACTCTCATTTCCAGTGTAGTTCTAAGGAATTAAGAGGGAATAAGGGAACAATTTTCTTGTTTATTTTTATTTCTTTAGTTTTTGTGAATTACAATTGAAGATGCTGAGGTCAAGGGTTAGGTTATGAAATCAGGACCGCACAATTTTCAAAGAAAGAACAAACAAACAACAACAACAAAAAAAAAAAAAAAAAACAATGACAGAATTAGTAATATAGAAAGCAAGACAGCTTTTTTTTGTTAAAAATGTTTTGTCAGGCTGCATACAGCTTTAAGGAAAGGAAACAAACTAAACAAGGTCAAGTGTTAGGATTTCTCTAAAGATACTGTGATATAGTTACAAATTATTTGTTTAGTCTGATTTCATACCTGGCACAATATACTGACACAAAAAACACGCCAAGGTGTTCATGAATTAGATTACACAACAGTCAAATTGAAAAAGATAAGCAGCTGCAGCCCATCCCAGAGGTTCAAACAGGGCAAACTGCAAAGCAAAAGCATAGAAATTGTTTCTGCAGTGATAAGAAAGATAAATAGTCATTCGTGTAGTTTGTACAATTGTGTCTCCTATGTGAATTTGTGGTTATATATATGCACGTGCATTGGTGGCTGTGGTCTTCCAAATCTGTGTTGATGCACTTTTCTGTGTATACTCATGCAGTATTACTGTTTTATATGTGCATTCTGTATCCTGCAGATACACTTTAATCAAATCAGCAGGCCAAGAGGCTCTCTCTATCGCTCCCTTTCTCTCTCCTCAGCGGTAATTACAGTATGTTTGAGTAGGATCCCTGTCACACAGCCAGAAAATAGAATTTATATAAAATGATTCCTCTCTCTCTCTCTCTCTCTCTCTGTCTCTTACTCGCTCTCTCTCACACACACATACACATATGGAAAACAGCAACTGCTGATCGACACAAGAATTTAAATGTACGATCATCTGACAGTGGATTCACTCTGTTTGTGTTTTCCTTCTTTCTTTCTTTTAGATAAGGAGGAGTTTGTATTGTAGGGATTTTTATACATGGAAAGAAAGAGGTGAAAATGTCAATGTCCATATAATACAAATATCAAATAGTTTGATTCTGATAAATTCATACAAATGTTGATGTGATGCTGTGGAAAATCAGGCCCATGAAAATTGTTGGATTCCAGTTGGCTGTAAGCTGCTGATATGTGGACTGATAGCAGTGTTTTCATTACACCACATGGAAAGCAAATGCCAACCCAAATTCATCCGAAAAAATTTTAAAATGACTTGTCTGATTGCTGAAAAATGACCTTTTATTTATGTTAAGGATCCAGCAGTCAATTATAGTCTCTCAGTTTGGGATGAAATGCTCTCTTGCATTAAGGGTTTTATCTTAATTGCTTATCACCAACATTTTTGCTCCAGGAGGCAACAACTGCATGAACAGGGTTTGAAAAAAATAATGCAGTGATTTTCAGTATCAGGCTCACTATTCCACCTTCTCAATCATGCCCAAAAATTGTGATCCAAAGTTTGAAGTCACCCAGCGCAAACTGTATTTTGCCCCCTCATGAAGGTGAATATTACACTATTCCTCCATGACAGCTTTACAATCCTCAAGGTTAAATGAGGACCAATTCCTAAGCAATATATTACAGCCAGACTGGTCCCAGTTAAATGGGCTGGCGGTTATAAATATTAGTAATCAGCCGGGGCAAAGAGGGGGAAAACACAAGGCTTCAAAGCTGAACTGATGATCAATTAATCAAAACTGTCCCTACATTCACCCCTTGGAGGGATTGACGCAGACAACCCTTGTCATAAAACGAGATCACTAAGGAATTCGGTATTTAATGCTGCTTACCAGGCTCTGACAGGGGACATCTGTTTGAAATGCATTGTGAGTGCATGCATTCACCGGATAACATTTCTCACAGTCACTGTTTAGTGACCCAGTCATGCTATGAGGAATGTTTAAGTTGCATTGTTAGTTATGTTGAAATTAATATGTGTAGGGTACTGAGTGAGTCTCCATGTAAAATGTAAGTCAATAGTGACTTCAGATGACAAAACAGTCCATTTATTACCATGGATGATGATAAAACGTCATGTCATGTGCATTGCTTTAACAATGGAGATGTATTGTAGACATGAGCTGAGAGTGAAGAGTGGAGACTCGTACTTGCTGCAAACAAAGCCGGTCCTAGAGTTAGTGATAAAAATTAGACATGAGACAAAAGTGCAGCAGTTTGTCAGATCTCACTGAGGAACAGCGAGTGGTAACAATAGGTCTGTGGACACAGTCACAGTATTTCACAGCCTACATGGCATGCTCCATTTAAAAGGCTAATCCAGCCTCACCTCAGCCTGGTCTCCCTAATTCCCTGCTGTGAGCACTCTTTAGGTGTGCTGCACACACACACACACACACACACACAAACACAATACATTTTAGCATGCACACGCACAAGCATGATCACACATAGAACCCACCAGATGCATGCACACACACAAAAACATAAACACTGACACACAGACACACAGACACACACACACTCTTTGAAATGTCCACTGTGACCCACCTCCCTCTCTCCTTCCATTCCCCATTTACAGCCTCTAAAAGCCTTTTCCATTTAACAGTGGGCCTGGGGCTGTGAGTGACAGGGAACAGAATGGACCTTATGTTGTCACTTTCTCAGCACTGTGGCCTGGAGGGAGGCCTGGCACAGCAGTCTGCTCCTGGTGGCGGAGTGGGTGGTGGGTGGGGAGGACTGTGGGGGAGAGGAGGGGGGGTTGCGCAGTCCAGCACAGACATGCAAGGGCACAAACATAAACTTGACTACAGTTTCAAATTTACTTGGAAAGTGTGGCTTGAAAGGAGGCCTGGCACAGCTTCCCATCCTTTTGTATTCTAAAGGAATGAAAGTGAATGAAGACATGTCTGACTTAATCAGAGATAGGATGTCAGTTATAGCATCACCCTCACTAGAATATTGTCCAGAGGTTGCTTGATCAATTCTTGGGTGTGAAAAGTATGTCAACCGCATACTGAACTAACTTTTGAGCTCATAGCCTAGCCTTTAAAAAAAAAAAAATCAATTGTAAACATTGTAATAGTCATTTAAGCATTGTAATAATTAACAGCAAATTAGAATAAATGTGCTGTGAAAACGCATTTATTTAAAAGCACATCCAGTTGCAGAGAAACATCTGGTAATTCCACAGTAAAGAATATAAAAAAGGTAATGAGTGTGTTTGCACTGATATTAATTCTCAGGTAACTACTGAGGTAAAAGTGGACATTTTCAAAATATTTTACATAGACTCTTCTGTTTACACCTGGTAATACTTCTAACCATGAGCTAATTTTAACCCCAATCTCCTTGTTTCTAACCCTGATCATAGCCTTACAATTTATTGTAACACAGACAGCACAGTAAAGTGCTTTTGAAACATGAAACAGAATTGTAAATGATACATTATGCTCATCTGATTTATTGATTGTCAACTTACAGTGAGGTGACTACTCAAAATATTAAAAAAAGTAGTCAAATACATGTTTAACCTTAAAAAAAGATTTGGGCAAAGGAAAAATGAAAAAAAAAAAGTTTGGGAAAAATCTCAAATGGATACAGGTCCATTGTTTGGCACCCATGTGTGACTGCCTTCACCTATTAAAAAATATGAATCACTCATTCAGGGTTTGGTTACTGAAGTCTGTGGGTCTGTGCAACCAGCCAACATTGGCTCAACATTCAGGTATGCAGCGAGAAAGGAGACGTGTGACGCTGACAGATGGCTAGGTGTTGACAGTGAGTGGCAGGTAGACTACCTGTTCCACAGTTCACTTGGAGATTCATTAAGCATTTTGGACAGGCTCCTTTGGAAAGGCCTCGCTATGGTGTAACCTGATACCTGGCCTGAGGGATACTGTAATGTTTTTACATGAATCGCCTCAAACTATGGGTGAGCGCTCTGTCACAGGCCAGAGGAGCGAGGGAAGAGCTAAGAGGAGAGGAAGAGGAAGGGGGGATGGATAGGTTAGTGTAGCTTGACATCCCTCTCTCCTTATCTCTCTTCATCCTTAAAGACAAACGGCTCATCCCACAACTCACTTTCCATTCAAACCAGGTTCTCAACTTTTTTTTATGTCTCCCCTTTGTCCCCATGTTGTGACAGGCATCTAAATTGATTAAGCTGTGCCCCAGGATCTGACACTACAGCGTGTTGCCTTCTATTTGTTGATTACTATTGATTTTCTTTGATACTTCATTTAAAAATCAATAGCCAGAGCAGAAGAAAAATAGGCGCAGTTTACACATACTTTAACATACTATTGTGCAACAGAGAAGGCCGCAGTTTTGGCAGTAGCTGTGATGGCAGCAGCCAATTACGAGGAAAGCTCTTAACAGGTGAAAGAGAGAGGCCCCAGATCGATTCTAAGCTTTCTTCTCCAATCACAGAAAGTGGCCATAAATTAAAGCGCATCTGTTTTGTTTTGAAGACAGGCATGAAGCATGGCTGCAACTTTTTTTTATTTATTTATTTTTTATTTCTTGGTATCCTTCACTCTTTATACAGCCCCCACTTTTGAAATAACTGCTCTATCCTCCATCATTACATGACAGACAGAAAGGACAAGTGTCAAATAACAGGCAAACAGCGTGCCTACAGCATGATATATCAGTGAAATTTGACCTGCCTCACTACATTTGAATTTACAATGGGAGTGTAAAGTAATTTACAGTAAGTTATGTTATTCCGCTCCTCAGATCAGCCACTCTAACTGTATTGCTTCAGAGTCATTATGTTTGAGGTTTCTGTGTTTTCCCATAAAAGGAGAGTGGGAAATTATTTTATTATCTATTATGTCTTCACTAAAATTCTGTAACATACTTTAGAATGGTTATTTTTATTAGTAGTAATAGTAATAGTAGTGCTTGTTTTAGTGTGTGGTATTTTAATTTTGTTAAACAACATAGAGGGGCGATAAAGATGAAAGTGAATGACGGATTGTGAGCAGCAAAGCTGAAATGCATTCAGTTGTTAGATGCAGTTATGGTTCACTTGACTTCTGACTTCTGCAGTGAAACACGCACACACGCACACACACACACACACACACATACACACTAATGGCCTCTAATGGTGGCTGCAACCTTCACCTATTGACGCCTATGCTCAGATGGACATGACTTTTCCCATTGATATGAAATATGACAGTTTCAGCACGCCGAACATACTGTATGTGAGTTTCAACAGAAAAAAACAAATATCTTAAAGTGATCTGAATTGTTTATTTATTTTAACACAGACTGGAGAGAACAAAAATGGGTCAAAGGGCATCATACTTGCAAATCATTTTTAGAATGTATTTTACAGTAATCTCATTGAGGACCATGAGTTGATCTCTTTAGACAATGCCTTTACTGTATGTCTTTACTGTAACGATCTACTCTCATTATCTCACAATTTTGTCTTCTATTCTTCAAGGACCTACAGTCACTACAGTCTGTCCAGAGCAATGAATGTGACACAATACAACACCGATCCAACACGATTAACCTCATTTTATTGCTACCTTGTCACAGTTTTTCTGCCAAAATGAATCTACTGTTAGTAGAGTTTAGTGGTGATTAAACACTTGTCTGTTTTTTTCAGTAACTACCAGATTTATTTCTATGAAGTGTTAAAAATAATAACAAATGCCCCTCAGTTTTTATTTCACATTCTCTTAAATGAAGCAAGTTAATCTTTCAATATTTGCAGCTTCCTTTTTGTATCTTTGTTCATTCAATTAATTAAAATAAGCTAATTTTACTACTCATTTCAGGACTGTTTGCTGTTGGTGGTGTCAAGCACTTTCTGTTATGCATTTGGATCTCTCTCTCTCTATCCCTCTCTGTTTTTGTCCCTGTCTATAGCAGTGAACGTCATTTGTCCTCAGTTGCACTACTCTTTTTTCTCTCATTTCTCTCTCTTTCTCACCTACTCTCCCCCCTCCACCCCCCGTGTCACCCCTTGCCCAAACTCAAGCATGCAGAACAGAGCAGGCAGGTCTTTTTCTAGCAGACCAGAACGCTCTGTTCTCAGAGTTCTCACCTTTCACCCGGGGTGAACGTGAGGCGGCATTGCTCGGGCCCCCGAGCCCCGCGGAGACCAGAATACAACACCCACCCCTGAGTCGGTCTGTATGGAGAGTCAGCGGTGCGCTGAAAGACACAAGCTTGTAGAAAGAAACCAGGTAGCACAAACAAGTGACTGACATCGTAGAAGAGACATAGAGATGACATAGACATAAAAAACTGGTTTGAGGGTAAGGTTGTCGAGTTTTGGCCTCTTATTCAGGCAGCAGGTGTCTTTGTGTGATGTTCAGGTCCCTCAGGTGAGATGTCGGGACAGCCTGTCAATAAGGACATATGTGTACAGCCATGGAGAATTTTCAAAATAGATGAAGTCAGATTACTTTTCTTTAGATTTGTAAATTTAAATAAATAAATATCTGCTCTGACATATAAAGTAACAATCCCAGGACTGTAAACTTGTACACTTTCCAATAACATACTGTACATTACAAATCAACTCTAGATTAATAATATGTTTTATGTTCATTTTTTTGCTTGTTGTGTCTTATAATGGTCACTGACATTTATATCTAAACTCACATATTTAATATTAATTAGACCCTTGAATAATGTTAGAAGAGGCCATTTCAGTCGAGTCATTTGGAGGAGTGACACATTATCACCAAAGATGACCTGTGATTGTTCAGCTCAGACAATGAGATGCTGCAATCAGAGTTAACCCAACATGAGTTTTTAGCTCATCACAGTAACATGTCACACTATGGTAAACTTTACAGCTTCATTAGATTGCCATAATAGGTTGTGTGTGCATGATTTCCTGCTGGCCTGTATGCTGGTGTTTGCATGTGTGTGTGTGCGTGTGTGTATGTGTGTGTGCCAGTGGTAGCGACCTTGTCCCTGCCCCCTCCAGCAGGAGTGACAGATGCTCAGTAATCTGTGTGAAAGGCGATCCACCACTTAATGGGATTGTTTCTGTTACACCTTAAAGAAGAGGCAGCCAGCAGACCAGAGCTGAGCAGTCGTCCTCCATAACTGCTGTCCTGGGACCTCAGGTGGACACAGCGGGTGAAGAGACACCACACGAGTGTCAGGAAGGAGGGGTGGGCTTCACACCTCAGAATCATAAAACAGTACAGAGCTCCCCTCCCTGCAGTGTATTGTCTTAAAACAGATGGCTAACATATTGACAAGGAGCAGAGAGATGATATGGTTGAAAAGTGTGAAAACCATTGAACATATGGAAGCCTGATTATCACAGTTAATGAATATGTTTTGAGGGGCTGTCAAACAGGTGTCTTTTAGGCTCAAATAAAAGGAAAGTTGGTCTCAGCTAAGCTAATCTAAAAGTAAGCTGCTCATACAAGAATACAGTATGTTTATTTAAAGTCCCAGTACACTTTACAAGAAGGTAGTACACATTACAGAAAAATGACTGTAACACATGAAAAACAGTACAATAAAATAAATAAAAAAAAATATAAAAATGCAAGACAGAACAGAAACCAGTACTAAGGAAAGTACACTATGTATAAGTAGGTTTAATTATTTAAATGTAGGTGAAAATAGATTGGTTTTTAGTCTTGATTTAAAGGTCTCAGTGGTGTTTGCCTCTCTGATCGAGTGTGGTAAATTATTCTACAGTAGCGGAGCTCGGTATGCTGCCAATGGACTGCTTGTCCTTAATCTTTGGGATGGTGAGATGGCTTGCATCCTATTACCTGAGTGTATGTGGGGGAATGTACAGTAGGGACTGAGACGTTCTGCCAGGCAGGATGGTGCAAGTCAATGAAGCGTTTTTGAAGGTGATAACAATACAACAACACCTTGGCTATACTGAACTCTTCAAAAGTGAGGGTCAGTTTTTATAGTTGGTTATTACCAGCTATTTATTATGCAAAAAAATGTGGTTTTAAAAACTTTATTATTTTAGTTTACATATTTTGCTCAAATGATGCATATTCCTAAATAAAGTTGTGTTTAATGAAATTAGCACAAACACAAAAATTGAAAATTATCCAGCGTGAGTTGAGGTTGACAGGACAGGCCATGTACATATTGCACAGAGAGCAATAGGTGGGGATGCAACAGCAAATTCTGGGTCATGTCATCAATAATATCAATAAATACATTAGCATTATATTGTTTAAATATTTGTAATCTGAATATTTGTAATATTTCTGAGCTAATAAGTGTGTGAAAATGTATTTATTTTTTTAAGTAAAAGCGTTTGGAATCTTTTTAGATGTGACACACACACACACACACACACACACAAACACACACACACACACACACACACACTTACAGAAAGCGAGAAGCAAAGATACAGAAGGGAAATATAGAAAAGGATGACACCATCTTTATCTCTCCCTGCTCAGGGTAACATGAGCAGGAGTTTCCTTCCTACCCTCCACCTATGGCAGCAGTAAAACTGTCCGTGTTATAACGCCCAACGTGTCAAAATGATATGTTTAACCATCTCCTGCCTATTATACAGGACAATAGTGGCCCTGGATGGATTTCCTCCCAGTGTGAAATGACAGATTCACCTTCTTTCTTGCCGAGTGCCCACTCGGCTCAGCGCTCCTCTTCAAAAGACCACGACTATGTGTCACCTGTGTAGAATGTAAAGACACGTTAGATAGAGTTTCACAGCAGACCTCTATTCATGCTTATGATTGCTTTGTTTGGCGGGAGAGATTTCAGTGTCCATAGGGGATGTGAAGGTGGGACCTCTGCTTTATAAATGAGCCGTTGCTTTGTCAACACAGGAGTGGGGTTATTTCAAGCAGCAGCTGAAAGATTGATGGAGTGAGATGATTATCAGTGAGAACTCAGTATGGTGATCGAGCCATAGAGATACTGTACCTATAGAAGGATGAGTGATTAGGGCTGTCGCTCTTTCAAAAAGTCAAGTTCAAACGAACACTAGCCTGTGTCACCTAATCATAAAATATGTTGCAGAATTGACACTGTTCTGTTCATTTGCTGTGCATCCGCTGCCTCTGTGAGTGACAATCAGGTGGCTTCAGATTTGTTGTGATGATGTTACTTTGTGTTTTGAAAAGGCAGCAAACAGCATCACTTTTAACCACAATTTTTCTGATCTATGATGTCAAATCCAAAATACTTTCACTCATTACTTCTCTAACAGTTTGTTATTATTCTTTCAGCATTGGTTGCTAGTTTCCTGCATTTGACATTTTACATATTTGCAAAGAGAATAATTTGCTGAGGGAAACAGGGCAACGGAGTGACAATGTATTTCATGTTTGAATTTGGTAGGATCATTACAGATCAAATATTCTATTTTTCCCCATGATCTGTTGAAATTTCTACAACAGATCAGAGATTGTATTGACTTTAATTACCTTAAAAACTAAGTAGTCTCTTTCCTTCATGTTAGTTTCCTGTCTATTTCAAATTGGTTACAGACTGACATGCACATAATGTACAGTGTGAGCCACTGAGGCTACTTTAATATGTCTTTACGCCAGAAGAATGACAGGAAAAGTAAAATTTCTTAATACAGTGGCAGAACATGCTTTCATGTACTTTCTCTTTACTCTGACAGACAGACACAGAGACAGATGCACAGTTCGATGAGTGAGGGCCTAAGGGTCACAAGGGAGGGGCGTGGGGCCACAGATCAGGGGTCCCGTTCCTTCTCCAGCCTTTTCAATTAAGCCCCAGCACACTGGTAACAATTTATGAACATGACCTTCCAACTCTCCAGCTCCCACACTCAGCCCTGGGAGCCAACCTCTCCCACCCCCCCCAACTACATCAAACCAGCTCCCAGTACCCCCCTGACCCTCTGACCCACCACACATACCCCGTCTTGACAATACAAATCTAATGTCACACATGCAAAAGCGTATGTGCATTATGTATGTACCCATACAGGCGCAAATAGACACACAAACTAACACACACACACATAAGATCAGGTCCCCTGTGTTCACATTGAGGGGTCAGTGGTTATTCTTCAGCACAGGCTCAAAGGTGAGTAATAAAAAAATCCAATACAGTAAATGCATAGGGTCACCAGCATATCAATATATAATACAGAAAGGGGACAGATGACAAGCCATAAGCGGATAGAAAGCGATTGAATTCTCTGTTTCTCCCTATCTCGCTATCTCTGGATGCATCAATCTGCAGCTGTTGATAATTGAATTAAGAAGGAGACGTGATTAACAAGTTCTTCAAAAAAGCTGGAATTGCCTGCAATCTGACGCTCGGAGACCTTGATGGGCTTCTTTGGGAGGTAAAACTATTTGTGACATCTCCACAGTTCAGCCAGCTGTCTTCATTTTAATTAAAAATCTTTCACGGGTGTAAGAGTTATGGAAGGTACAGCGAGGGCTTCTGGCAGCAGCCTGAATGAAATACCACATAACAAATTGTGTGTGCGAATAGAGTAAGCAACAGCTACATCAATCGGATGTGATGGAGGATGCGATTTCCAAAAAGGGGGCATACCAAGGCAGCTAATGCACAGTAATGTTGGACAACTTTATTGAAACTATGAAACTTTATATAATATTATGGGACCTGCTGTCATTAACCTGAGCTCATTGCATTACCAGTAACTTTACTGCTGAGCTGTTTGACTTTGGAAGAACTATTATAGATGTGTGTTCCATATCTTGACTTTTATTCAACCTGAAACATGAAGTCAAACATCTATTAGAAATATAACAGCAAAGAGTAACAGAAGTTTGGTATCACTAAAAGGCTGTAAAAAGTTTTATTATTTTATATGAAATGTATATCATCTAACTACCTCTCATGTTAAGGAACAGGTTTGTTCCTGTAGTTTGAGGCTGAAAACTTCTGAATATCAATTTGTTCATAGAAATTACATTTTGGTTGGAATTCGTTCATTTATTTTAGAAGCTGATTCTCCTCTAATCACCTACCTTATAGTCAATATAAAGGTAAACATGCTACTCTGCTTAGGTTTGATCCTTAAAGCTCTTCACTAAGTCAGCTCCACAGACCAAACAAGTGGAGATCCTTTTACTGTAATACTGTCTGATCGCACACTGTAGAGGAGATAAGCATAATGAGGATTCAATGGCCTGCATCCAAATATTTGTTGTGCAACTGCAGGTTTTAAAAAAGACTACAGCCATGCTAGCCTTGAGCTAAATGCTGTCAGCACGCTAACATGTTCACAACAAAAATGCTAACATGCTGACATTCGGCCATGTTTACCATCTCAGTTTAGTGTGTCAGTGTGTAGCACTAAACATCTGAGGTCAGTTGTTTTGGTCATAAGTCAAAGTATTAGACAAATTAAAATTTTAAGTTGATGATGCTGCAAGATGAAGGGTTGGTCAAAGTTTTTACAAGTCACACTGAGAGGGACATGAATGTCTGTACAAAATTTTACGGAAATGTATCCAATAGTCCGTATTGACACGAATGTCTCAATACGTCTCAACAGCTGTTGAGATATTTCAGTGTGGACCAAAGTGGTGTTCTGACAAACTGACCGACGGACCATCGTTGCCATCCCTAGAACATTATTTTCGATTTTGGGGTCATGAATCGTACTTTCTATGTATAACAATAGCAGATACAACTGAACAAGCTCTGGTTTCAAGCTTAACCATATGAATAGTATTAACACACAATGTAGGCGCAGCGAGCATCAGACACATGAGGTTGTTCATCACAAAATTAATTATCAAATTAGTTCTGATCTCATTTCTTATTATGTCATGTCTGTGCTCGTCATTGAATATAAAATCGGAAACATGCTATATTCACAATATACGGGCCACGGCAGTAATCTGAGACACCTGTGTTTAATGACTATGTATGTGGGGGCCATATTTGCAAATCATTTTAAATACCAATGAATGAGACATAACTGACTGACCTCGCTATAAGTCTGCTAACAATTACACATTATCTAGCCTCAGATAACATCACCTCCTTCAACTGTACTCAAAGTAAGAGACAGGGATATATATCTCAAAATAAGTCTGTTCTGCATGGGAATATACAAAAGTGAGGGTCAGTTTTTATTGGTGGTTATTACTAGCTTTTATGCAAAACAAATTTTACCCTCCCCAACCGAACTGTTGCAGTCTGTCATCTTTATTCAAGTTCACTCCGCCAAGACCTCCATCACACTCCCTGCTGCTCCTTAATAGACTGAGGTCCTCTCAGTGACACCATAACTCACACATACATCTCCGCTGAAGCTATTGTTCTCTTCACTTTATCACAGCACCGAGACTGTTCACCATCCGCTGCAGCAGTGAGGGGTCAAACAATCTGTCATGAACGTGTTTAAGTTTTTGATTACGAGTCTTAATTTACTTTCACTTTGACTCTTTCTCAGCTCAGGCTTCCAACACTTATATACCTTATAATTACTGCTTTCACACAAACAAGCAGACATCAGAGGGACGCACCAAAGATCAAACGCAGGCCTCGGTCATAATAGGGTCCAGTGCGGTGCATGTCATTTATGTGACCCTGGCAGGGCAGTGGAAAGGGAAGTAATGAATTAGAGTGGAGCTTGGAAGGCATTAGAGATTAGGCAGCAGAGAGGGCTCCACTGAGGAGTGACTGCAAGGTCAAGGGTTAGGCATATACCACCAACTGTTGTCAGACAACCTCAGCATGTTTATTAAGGAGAGATCTGCTTATTGTGCAATGGGATAGAGAAAGAATAGACCAGATTTTACTGCAAAGCCAAAAGCCTGACCGGTTAGGAATTTAGTTTTTCCTCTAAAGATGCATTTTTGCATGTATGTTGCCAAATGTGGTGCAATTTCTGGGTGAGTTGTGAGTGAGACTGGATGAAAACAAAGAATAAAATTTTTAGCTCTCATCTTTTTCTCACAAAAAGATGACCAATGAAAAAATTACCAATGAATACCCAAAGTAAGACAGCTCAGTATTTATCCTTCGTATGGGAGAAGAAATTACTTTATAAAAAATGACACGACTCATATAGGCAATAACAGAAAAGGTCTGCCTTTGTGTTGTTTAATACTGTGGCTCCTGCCTAGTATACATGTTTTTTAGGTGTGTAAACAAAGTTACAAATCAAACTTTTTAAGGTAACTCTTTACACTATGTTTAACCTGATATTCTACATGGAGTAGTGCAACTACTGATTGTCAGTTTTTTCTCATATCCAACTGTAACTCTTAGCTGGTGTTCTGCTTCAAAACAATGGAAGGGGCTGCGTTGGTGGGGGCGTGTGTAAAATACGATCCAGGAAGTCCAAGTTGAATAACAAAGCCATGAGTTTGAAGGCTTATCAGATGCAATATAAAGTAATAAGTAATAAAAAAAATTATTTTCCATTGTGCCATGTCACCAGACAAACAGTATAAAAAGCATGTTCACATTAAAAAGTAATCTATCAGGTATGTTTGCTTGCACTTATTTGATTGGCCACTGTAACGACGGCTAAAGTCTGTCTGAATGCGGCCTCGCTTTAAAACTAAATAAATGCAAGATTCATTGCTTTGAAGATCTGATCTTTCCCCTTTTGAATGTAAAGAAGCACTCTCAGGATCCTGACGAGGTATAAATTGTGCAATACTCCGTAAGAAAGACCTCATTCTCCTTCCCTGCTTGCCTGCCCCATAGGTGCGATAAGTAAAGCATCCCTATAAATCTGTGGTCATCAAAGAAGTTCTGCTTCCAGGCATCGTAACCACAGACTCTGATCTGAGAGACAGAGGGGTCAGGAGCACAGAGCATCCTGACTCACACAGAGGTCGTCAATAACAAACTCTTTCCCCCGACTGTCCAGCTTCTTGCACTGGGTTCTTCTGACACATCGTTTTGTTATTCTTACAGTGAAACATTACGCAGAGTACAGCCAACTGACGAAGTCGTAAATGACGATCGGCCCCAGACGTGGGAACCTGAGTAACCTTCAGAGGTCCGCCAGGCTTGTTGTGATGTAATTTCCTGCTACAATGACGATAACTGATGACATATGTTTACTGTTAATCACTTGATATGTCCTTTTCTGACAGTTGTTTAGCTTTTTAAAAAAATGAAAGTCGAGTCCAATGACTGTGTCTTAAACAAAGAAAGATAATAAAATATTGTGTATTATTGGCCAATCACATTGAAATAATTGTCCATGTTTCCAAGCCAAACCGGGCTTTTTACCAAATCGGTAGATGTAGCACAGGAGGATTTGTTTTGTTACCGGAGAAATAATGAAATCCTGGACATTCCTAATAATGTAGGAATTTGTTCACCAGCTCGTCATCCTCTCCATTTGGAAATGCTAGTCAAAACAATGGCCTGCATCATCATGAGAGGCGTACAGACGGCGTGAGTCCTCTCTGAGGCCCCGGCTGTGAGGCCATGGCTAATGTCAATTAAACAGAGTGGCTCAATGACTGTGACCTAAAGATGATCGCTGGTGTCAGCTGCTGGCCAAGGTCATGCCACAGTGTTAACAAGATTTGATCCTCTGAGCTCTCTGTTGCACTTTCCTCGCTTCTCTCTGTTTATCCTTTCTACCGTGTCCTGTCTCTCGTAACAATATTTCACTGTCAGGTTTTTTGTTGCACTTGATTTTTACTATACACTCTCTCGCTCTTCTCCTATCTCTTTATGTCTCTCTTTTTCCTCCCCCTCTTCCTCCTCTGTCTCTTGGAACGCTTTAATCAACAAGATGCCCGGTGACATTCATTGTCTCACCCATTCCATTTTTCTCCGTTGCAGACCGCATGTTTTGATTTGTAGCCCCTTGTCTCTCTTCTATAAGGATAAACATAAAAGCTCATTTATCATCCTTACCACCTCATGTTCAATGAATGTAGTTAAATACTCATTTAAATATGTTTTCTGCTATAACAAGAGTACAGGGACTAACCCTTATGTCAGTATGTGTGCCAAAAAACAATGTCAATGTAACATCTCACACTTAATTTTGATAGCAGATTACATACACACACACATACATCACATTGCTCTTCCCAGTAATGTAGTATAACACGACACTAATAGATTTTTAATAATATCAAATAATGTTATTTGGATTTTACACTTAAAATGTCAACAAAATGATGCTACAAAGTACAAAGGCATGCCAATACCTATCAAGGAAAATGATTTCATTTTGACTTGTCATAGCAAGAAAAGCACAGTTCTCTACAAATGTTCCAGTAAGCCTTTATTAGAAGGACAGTGTGACAGTGAGCCAACATGCACAACACAAGGACCCTGAAACTGAAGCAACTAAATGGAATTCAGCCATCATTCATTGTAATTAATTGTAATTTACACCTGTGTTTTTCCTACTGTGACGAGTCAAAAATGTCTCCTGTGAAAAAGGCCTGTTGGAGAAGATACTGGAGGCTTTGATCACACATCACACACTTAGATAATGATGATTTGAGCTGTGCCCTGTTTAAAGGCCCTGCACAACTAAAACCCAACTAAACAGGTGATTTCACTTAATTTGGTTGATTAGACTTCTTCTCAGGACTGTATGGGCATGTATAAACGGTATACTTGACATCTCCTTCACTGTTTTGTTACCTTTGCTGCACCTGTTAGGGTGGGACACATGACATGTATCATTCTTAATAGTTAAAGGAGTCCGGAGACCATGTGAATGTCCCAACATATCTCTGCCTACCTTCAACCTGAGCAGAGGTCTCATCATTTGCTTCAGGCTCAGTTATGGCTTATTTTAGCACAGAAATGAATGTGTTTGACCTTAGCCAGACTTTGTCAGTAAGGCTCAGTGTTTCAGTGAATCACAATAGACAGCACCTGCAGTCACTGATCCACTATCAGGAAACCCATTGATTTTCATCAGTCATACAAACAGCCATACATCCATCTCTGGTAAGTGATGCTTAGATCATCACTCAGGCTCAGTAAAATGATTACTCAGCTCAATAAAGACATTTTTATTATAAGAAAAAAAAATACATTTCCCAATAAAGAAGTGACCTGACAAACAGGCAGGCATGCACATGTGGAACCACTTATACACACAGATGCACACTTTCATTACAAACACACACATTCATTGTTGCAGCGCTTTTACACAGTCACACACACACACTTTGCATTAAATACACATATCAGTAAACAGAGAGTAAGTGGACATGATGTCTACAAACATGTTTCTGCACATGCGTGCACACACATACAATCACATTCAGTATTATAAAAGCACTTTGCCTCATCCACACACACACACACACACACACACACACACACACAGGAACATCATCATCTACACACATACACAGTATTTAGTCAGAAGGGGGAAGCAGCACCAGTATTATCTTCATCATCATCAGCAGCAGCAGCAGCATTAGAGGCATCACTGGCTGTGCAGGTCTCACTCAGATGATGTGATTATCTGCTCCACTGGCCACTGTCTCCTTGCTGGTTGGCTGGCTGGAACACATTAGCAACAAGGATGTTTCTGCCTGGCAGAGCTGCCACCCCAAGCCTCACTGAGACATGTGTGCGTGTGTGTGTCTGTGTGTTTGTGTCTGTGGGTATGACTTAAGTCACTTTCAGGGTTCCAGTTGATTGGGGATGGCTTGTTGGGGACAATTGGGGACAAAAGCAGTGTTTAGGCAAGTAGTGGTTATGGTTAGGGTTAGGGTAAATCTCCAGGAAATGAATGTAAGTCTATGTAAATACCCCAAAAGTGACTTAAGTAAACCTGTGTGTGTGTGTGTGTGTGTGTGTGTATAAATGGTTTCACTGGCTGACTGGAACACATTAACAACCTGGATATTTCTTTCTAGCAGGGCCAATGCTATAGACTGTTTCATTTCTGTTGTGTACAAAGAGGGTTTGCTACACAGCAGAGTGGAGCCAATAGTCCAAGTATTTATATGTTGGGGTGTCTGTGTATTAGTGCATTGTATGTGTATTTTTATGTCCTTGTGAGAATCTGTTTAATATGTAGACCTTGTGAGGAATTAGGTCATTTCATCCTTGGGTAAGGAGTTGTGTTATAGTTGTGATGGGTTAGGATGTAGTGAAAAGAACGAAATCAACTGAAGGGCCCTCACACATCCTACAGTACTATAAACATGAACGTGTTTAGGTGCATGCATGCACGCCATGCCTATGAGAGGCCCCCTGTGGACAAAGCAACCGCACCAATATCCTCTCACTCAGTGAAGCTTGCGAGATGAGACAGTGATCAGTCAGACGTAATGGGCTGAGACCTGTCAGAGCTCCCTGCCGGCCCACCAGAGGCTCGGTCCCAGATGCAGCAGCACTGTACAAACAGCCTGTAACACACCTGCATGCTTCACTAGAGCCACCATAAGTGTGAATATTGCAGTCCAAGCTCACTAAACATGAATACCCTACTGAAAATATGATGAATGCATGGCCCTAAGAGTCCTAAGACTGGTGGTCTATGATGCCATGTTGAATTAAATGTCTGGAAATACAGTATATGTATTTCACAAAGTAATTTATATTGTAAATAAGGTTTTGGAGGAAATGGAAATTTTTGTATTGTGCGTTTCATTCCAAAATGTAAATAAAAGTTCATTGTAAGTTTTGGTTTCATGCCAGTTGGCCTGGGGTCACATGTTTTACTTTAGAAATAAACTCCTCTGATTATGTTTTATGTTTCCACAAGACTTATTTTACTGCAATATATAAACTGAGCATTCATCATGTTTTCAGGTTTATTTAATGTCTACAGTATCTTGCTGTCATGACCCTTCCACCAACCTAGTAACGTAGGTTAAATGATTGTCTTTGTGATATTTTGTGCATTCTTCAGACATTATGTAAGTGGAATACAAGGCAATAGCTAAAAGTAGGAATGAAATACCACAAATGAAACACAATCCTACTGTCTTATACACTTAAATTGCCTCCCAAATAGTTTACTGTCTTTTGCACACATTTCTTCTTTTACTTCCATCTTTTGGAAAAGATGAGAGACTAAATGTGCTCATGATGTATTTATTAAGATGGCCAACACAGCATCTCATCACAAGTCACACAAAATTTTCGCCACCACCTAAAGTCTACCAGCACTTGGATCTTCTGTGTTGCCTGCTTTTTGTAAAATTGTCATACGTAGGTAAGAACATTGTAACTTTGCATGTGCATCACTGGAGCTGTGGCAGTAGATTTCTGGAAATCTCACTATTCCTCACAATGTATCTGTGGTGCACGTGAGTGAACAGGCTGGGGAGCTAAAGGAAAGGGATATTGCATGAGAAATGGAAAGATGAATCAGGAAAAAGAAAAAAAAAGCGGATGGGAAACAGGAAGAAAAGGAAGGTGATACAGATATTGGTCTTTATGGAGCCTAGCCCAACAACCACCTGAGCCAACTTGCTTGTGAATGAGCGCTGTGTTAACTTCTGCAGCCAATTTTACGCCAGTCAATAGCTTCTGGATGGCCTTCATTTAACCGTTTTCATGCCTCTTAGCGTGGCCGCTGCTAAGCTGCTGTTGATGCCAATATAGTCGTCAGCCTCCTATCAACTGCTTTCAGTCTATAGACCCGTACACTGTTAAATTTATGGAAAGGTCTCTCTCTAAGGTTTCTCCTGCCATGAGTCTGTCAACAGATTGCCAAGAAGCCTGTTGCCTAAGGTGAAAAGTCCACACACTCGTCTTTTTGTCTATTTAAGTTCCTTCGCACAACACCTCGGCTTTGGTAAATCGCCTCCAGCCTTGGGTTTGTACCTACAGCATAACCGCCTGTAAGAGCATAGGGTAGCACACGCAGACCAGCACACACCACACAATATAACCCTCTATTCCTGTCCTTCCTGTACCTCTCCTTACAGATACCAAACCACCCTGTACTCTGGGATCCAGGACATGTTTGACTGCAGATGGTATGAATTATTTGCTGGAGTCTCATCCAAGGCTTCTTGACATCTTGGTTTTTTGAGGTGAAATATTTATGGGGCTGGTGCTAGCCAGCGCAGAGGGGCACCTCGCTGTGCTGTTGTTGTGTATCTGTGTGGAAATTAAGGCAGACCACAAACACAAGGGAGTGGATCTCTCTTCTAGATGAGTTCTGACTGCTCTCTCATGTGCTATCAGCACTGACATGTCGGCTATGGTTATGCTAGATGTCAGATAGGTTTAGATCAGGCCACGACAAGAAGCCCTCCATGCACACAAATGGTAAGAGATAGGTCGTCTCATTGTGCTGCAGTCTGCCAAGGCTCATATCATCTCTGCTGCAAGGGGAAACCTCATATCTCCACCTCTTATCTCCAAAAGCGAGTTTTTTTTCTGGAAGACGGCTTTTAGCAAAAAAGCAAATGCTTTGTATCATTTCATAAGCTTTGTTCATAAAAAAAAAAAACAGTTTTTGTGGCAAATATAGAACTTACAATTCAAACTAAGGAAGTGTAAATAGAAAGCAAATCTGACTGTGTCGTTTGTCAGGGTGACTAAACAGTTGTCGATTCAACTTAATACCTTAAGTTTACTTAACTTATTATCTCTGAGTTAACTCGACTGAGTGTGTTTTATATTTTAACAACTCATGAGACAACTTTGAAGTAATTCTTCAGGTTATGCTCAGTTAACTCACATTTTTAAGGCAGCAGGGAAACTTATATTCAAATTGAACCAGCTTAAAATGTATTAGTGTAGTTTGTCACTGTGAATAAGATAAGATAGAGAACTCCCTAAAGGAAATCGCAATCTTGCTATCACAGTAATTAATGCAAATTAAACCATCTCCAAAATATTAGGGGCTTGCATTTTTGCAAAATTCCTGTGATTTTCTCGCATTAAACAGTCCCTCCAGGAAATTGCGATTTTGCGATCAATAATTAACTCAATTTTGCTAAATTACCGCAACTTTTCCACATGAAATGGCCAAATCAACAGACCGCTTATGATTTGGACCAGCTGTCGCATGTCGTGTCGTGGTTACTTACATCATCACATTGCACAGGAAATGATTACATATGACTCTTCATTGGTAGTAGTTTTAAAAAAAACCCCATCATTTTTCTTTACTTGCAATTTTTTTCCAATTCCCGCATTTTTACTGCAAAAAGATCACATAAAACATTGCAAATTGTATTGCAATTTTTGAGAAAAGCTGCTGCTAAATCAAACATTTTTGGCCGCAATAATCACAAAAAAACTCTGCAAAATTCTGGCGGGACTAATAAGTGAGTATGTTTAATTCGATCTTATATCAGATTCATTTATCCTTACCACTATTTTCAATTGCTAAAACTTCTATTTTTAAAGTGACACCAGAGATAAAGAAGGGATGACAAAGGCTGAATTTGAGATGTAGAATAACTACACCTCGGTTTCTGATGCATTTCATTTTACTAATATGTTATGTTTTAAATTCTTAAAATGTAAAGACATGATTTCTATTATACCTATACTCTCTATTCCTCTAAAGACACATTTTAGTGGTTGCTCACGGCTTAAACTATGCTTTCCTAGCATACCTGGCATTATAGCAAAATCTGTATTTTCTCATATGTGTATGATTTATATGGTATCACTGTTTCAGGCCTTTTTAGACTCAAACCTCTATGTTGAGTCCTCCCCTCACTCCCCTTTTTGCCTATCTGGCTACAGCCCATACAGCCCTTCATGCAGGCAATGCATTTTCCAGTATCATATCAATTTACAGGCCACTAATTTACAATTGCTACGGCTCATTAGGCTTGAATTTATCACTAACCTCAAATTAAAGACACTGTAAAGAGAAATAAATAAAGCTAAGTGAATAGATTTTACAGTGAATAGCTAGTGTTGAAATTTCTTATTTGTTTACTCCCAGCAAGATAATATTAAGTGTTTAATGTTTCATCATTTATAGATTTCAGCCTTTACGCAACAATTATAGACAAGCATACATGTGCTGAAGGTGTTGTGGAGGCTCGCTGTCTAAGCTGCATGTGTTTAGTTTTGAAACACTTATCCTCCCGTTGACAGATGAGACAGGAGTTTTTCCATGACAACCCCAGACTCCGGCCACCTAACAATAGCTTTCCCCAGTCTCATGTCTGCTAACGGGCTACAACAGGACTTAATGAGGACAAGGAGACAGGGTTCCTTCAGCACCGTGACTGTTGTCAGTATAAAGAGAAAATCTACACTAAAATGGAATCTTTTTTGTTATTGTTTTCTGTAGTTGAACTTTGTGTACGTACATGCACAGGCATCTCACAAAAGAAGCCCCAAATTACATTCTGTATTATGAATTTACTCAAAAGACAAACAAACAAAACAGACAAAATTGAAAACCAAAAAGAAAAAAAAGAAAAATATATCTGTATCTTTTCTTTATTTGACTTAAGTGCTCTCTCACTCTTTGTGTTTTTTGATTTTCAATGACATTTGACCCTTGACACCTCTTGAACTCACTGTGTGATTTTTCCACACAATGAATATCAATTGGAGAGAAAACATTCTTTGTTTTACTTATTTTTGCACCCGCTTTAAGTGGATTCTGTTTGGGTGGCATTTCGAAGACCTACTAGAGAGTTTTAACATTGGTGGGCTGCCTGTCGTTGTTGCCACCCAATCTGGTGTTTCAGCCCACACTGAGAGAAAGAGCCAGACCAGCCTCCTTAGATTAGTATCAATCCCTGAAGGCTATTAAAAAGCCATTTGTCTCAATACAAATGGCAGCCAGTCATACGCAGCCCAAGTGTTGCTTGCTTTATTTTAACCCTGTAGATTCTCCTCTGTCTGTCTCCAGGTTTAAAAAAACACAGAACGGTCTTCTAAACTCACTGGCTACTAACCACTTCCACTGATTGTTCAGTTGTTAATTTATGCAATGATGTCGGAGATGCTTTCCAACACATAAATAAAAAGAAAAATATACAAAAACAAATAAACAATGTTGAAAACAATCTTTAATGCGATAGCAAACTGTTCCACTGAAGGACAATATTACTACTGATTATGACACTGTAGTGTAAACCATTCAGCTTGAATTAAATAATTAGGCCTATATTAATGCTCCCACCCCCATATCAACTATTGGTTACCAACCATTGTGTATGTGTGTAGAGGGTTTTAAATCAAATCACAGTATCTATACACATAATGGCAGTTAAAACTATAACTTAGACTAATAAAATGGATTAGCCAAATTAGTTAACCAGTCCTTTTCATGTATAAACCTGAAAAGTGAATGTTGGGCTACAAAAAAACAAAACAAAACAAAAAACTCCAAGAAAAATGAAACAACTATTTAGCAGAAAAACTTTGTGCTCCTGGATCTCTGCCCTTCCTACCAGGACTTAAATGCAAAAGCGTAACAGTTGTGGCAGGAAAGAGCTGTTGAAAGTGGCCACAGATGATCCCCAGACTTCTGTGGATATACTGCAAGACATTTTCCAAAAACATCTTTATCAGTCAATACATCTAGCCAGCGAACAAGGTGTTCTCTTACAGAAACAGTGGTGAGTAGCACAATGTTGACTGAAGGATTTCGAGCCCACGGATTTAAAGTGAGAATCACAAACAGTAGATTGAACATCAGTAATACTTTCATATGTAATCAGGGGAATTAGGGGAATTAACATCTTAACACTAAAACCCCAAAACAAATTACACTCGCTACAATGCTAAAGAGAAATGTTTTAAAACTTTGACATAAAACTGTGCTCCATCATATTTGCTGCAGTCGGAGTTGCAGATTTGGTTGGCAGCTTTAACTAAATGTTATTGGTAAATTCATTGCTTGAGTATTAATCTTTTACATGTTTCCCAGTTCAGCTGTCTCTGCTGAGTTCATCCTTCCCCTTCATCACTCACCTACACAGAGCAGGTGACCTTAAATTCTTGTCCTGGATGTTAGTGAAGACTCCCTGTATTTTGAATATTACATTTAGAGACACAACTGTGCTGCAGTGAGGGTGATGTTGCATTTTACCTGAGTGAATAAGGCAAGAAATTTTGGTGTGTCTGCTAACGTGACAAAGAGGCAGCCAGTGGGCTGCATGGCCTTTGTTGTGACCAGAGAGAGACAGAGGCAAGTGTGAGACAGATGGAGAGAGTAGTGGAGAGAATGACAGATGACAACAGTGGGGGAAAAAGAAAAAGAGATAAGGAGAGAGACAAAGGCAGGGTGAGAGTGAGAGTTGTAGAGTGCGGGCAGGTTGGAGTGTGCTGGCTGGGCCCCAGTGGAGCCATCGATCCAGGCTGGCCTTACATCAGAGACAGGAAACCTGAGCTGCATGCTTCATCACCTTCCCCATGGAGTCCTTCCTCTCTCCTCTCTTCTAAATCCCCACAACCATACTCTCTCCTCAGCTCTCCTGCAGCACACAGTAGTGCTCTCTCCATTTCTCTCCTCTCCTCTCCTCTCCTCTCCTCTCCTCTCCTCTCCTCTCCTCCCCTCCTCTCGCCTCTACTACAAGCTGCTGTCAATTCATCATCTGTGGCTGTTATGGCCGAGGCTGGTTGCACCCGGCGCTAAGTGCACACAGCCATCCATTCACAACCACTCATTCATTATACTCCCTGTGCATGTGTGTGTGCACTTGTGGCTTTCAGTGTGTGAACATGTGTGCACATCAGTGCGTATATTATGCACAACCTGTCTTGCCTGTCTGCTTAAGCTATTGTTTTGAATGGAGGGTGGGGGGTATTATGGGGGCCAGTGCCATGCGACTTGGGGGTAACAAGGTTAGGTTATCGAATTTGTTTAGGCGTCACAGTCTCCTGTGGGAGTCAGCTCAACCCCCACACTCCACTACCTCAGCCCTCATCTCTCACTCCGCTCAGTCTAAAATATCTCAGCAGCCCTGTGTTAAGGGGTCTGTTGTCTAGCAGCTCGGGTGTTTGCTTATATATGTTTCATGACACCATAAGACTCCATTTACTATACAGTTTAAGAGATGTTATCATTTACAGTCAGTAATTAGCCACAGCAAACATTTAAGGACTAAAGCAGTGCCATTACAGAGTGTTTTAAGTTTCACTGCTGAGTCTGGCAATAGCAAGTGTTTTGAAACTAATTATACAATTCAGGTTAAGAAAACTTACATTTGACCGCATAAAAACATGATGATGTTAAAGTGTGTGGTAGTGCTTCCTGTTTTCCCGTGGCAGTAGTACTTTCTTGCAATACATTTGCTCTTTAAATAAGATAATTTGTTCTGCGGTTATTGGTGTTGCAGTGGAAGCAAAGCCACGGTGGAGAGTTTGGGTAGAGCACTGCACAAGTAAAACCTCAAGTAAAAAAAAGAAACAATCCACATATATACCATTTTTGTTGAAAGCACAGAAGATTAATGAAAATGCCTCAAAACAATAAATGTGAAGGAACCAAACAACAAGGAAATGTATTGTTATCTTTCTTAAGAAGAAAGATCTTCTTTAACAAATGTTCAGTAATATTCAGTAACATTAACCAAGTAAGCTGATTTTTTTGCCATATAGTGGTGTGGCTCTGACTGAACTATTGGATGAATTGCCATGAAATTTTTTTCATACTGTCCATACTGACTTTGGAGATCCCCTGACTTTTCCTCTAGTGCCACCATGAAATATCTAAACAACTATCTGATTATCTGATGCCATTAAATTTGGTTCCGACTTTCATGTTCCCCTCAGTATGAATTCAAATAACTGTGATGTTCCCCTGACTTTTCATCTAGCAGCATTATCAGTTCAAAATGTTTGTATTTGTCCAATATTTTGGTTTATGACCCAATCAACAATAATAAAAAGAATAAAACACTATCATCAACCTCAGCTGTACTTTGTGTTTAGTGCTAAATCTTAGTGCAAATCTTAGCATGCTAACATGCTAAACTAATGCTGTGTCTCAAATCGTGTACTTCTGTACTTACACTTAACTACTGGAACTATGGACACTTCTTGCCCTCAATGGTCGCCATCTTGGCTACCATTTTTCAAACTGGAAGTGGCGGCTGAGGATATTGTAACTACAGTGAACATCGCTGCATTATACAAATGTAAGTTATACATGTGTTTTTTGGACTGAGCACCCCTATACTGTTGTCGGATATAAGCCATCGGCATGTTGTTTGAGTTAATTTCGCAGTCTCTACTGATTTGGTACCGCAAACAATAACACGAATGCTAACGCTAGCTTGCTAACTAGCTATCGTCATTTCCAGTAAGTGTACAACGGCCGTGTTTGAGACACTACCCTGTGAAAATTTGCACACTATGCAAGTAAGTACATAGTGTACACAGTGTACTACACACAAGTGCTAAATGCTAGCATTGTTGCTGTGAGCGTGTTAACATGCTGACAGTATTTAGCTTGAAGTTCCGCTGTGTCTACCCACAACCTCACAAAGCCGTTAGCATGTCTGCAGACTCTTCTTTTAAAATGATTTGTACCAATTTTTACCAGCTGGTCTATAATAGGTTTACAGATAGTTTCTACATTTAAATACCCTGGGAAACCCCCATCCAGATTCCTTCTTAAGTCCAATACCTTCTTTCAGATCACACATTCTGCACAACACACACGGTGCGATACTCTCAGCTTTCCCGAGGAGATATGAGCCTAATGAACAACCCAAACAGGACAAACACACCTTTTCTACTTTCTCTCATACTGTATTGATTTGTTCTGTTGATATAATACTCTCTCCCTCTCTCTCTCTCTCTCTCTCTCTCTCTCTTTCACACACACACACACACACACACACACACACACACACACACACTCTATTACTCTGTCTCTCCTCACACATCACCCCCATCAAGTCTACTGTACGTATCTAAAAGTTCAATAGTATTAACTGAGACAAATCCTCTTGAATTCCCTGCTTTCTTTTTCATATCCTCATCCTGTACATCCTGTGCGTCTGCCATCCACATCAATGCTGATGGAATTCCCTGGATGAGACCGGTGGAAGAAATATATGTTTTCCTATGAATAATACATTGAGTAAGAACTGCAGAATGACATCAGTGTGTGACTCTGTTTGACTTGGGGAGGGGGAATAAACCAAAGCTTTACTGTTTTTCTGTCATACTGTAATATTGTGAAAATTTCTTCCTCAGACTATAACTTTTTAGTCTTGATTATGTGTTTTATTTATTTAGCCTCTGAAGCCAGTCATCCCTGGGTCTATACACACTAAAGTTTGCATACAAGCTCAGCTCCTATATAGGTGCTGCCTATATAAAAAAGCAGTGGCTTGTTAGTGGAACTTTTCAAAGTGCTGAAAACTATATTAAAGGAATAGTTTGACATTTTGGGAAATATGCTTATTCAGTCTTTGACAATGTGTTAAATTTGGTGGATTCTCAAATAATGGAGCTTCTAAAAATCATTGTGAGAATGTAATAGATTCATGGAGGCAGACTGAGAGGAGAACCCTTATGAAACATTACCCAAGAATGGCTGTTATCATGGCTAACTGGGATATTCTGAAAGGGTATTAGCCTGTCCTTTTTACATGCATGACTAGTTGGTGCATTTGGCCCCTCAAATGAATTTTTCAACATCACAGGTAAGTTCAGCAGCCTGATAAAGAAATGCAGACACTAACAGAAGCTGAAAGCTCAGGCTTTAGTGTCTGGGCAAACAGATTTCTGGGATCTGAATAATGTAAAAACCAGAAGAGAGGAGATACGTAAATAGCTTAGAGTAAAAAAAGGATATGGCTATATCTCCTGCTGATGGCATGTAGTAGAAAAATAAAGTGTGCCCTGACCTGGTAGACGGGCCATGGTACAAAGGTCTCAACATTATGATGTTGAAACTGGCACATGATGATCTTTTCTACATGTCTGTCTACATCTCCCACTGCAATTTTCTCCACTGTACTGTATACTTTCAAATAAATCATAAATGGCATAGAATAATTTATATATAATATATATCTTTCATAAATCAACAAATCCCACGGAAAGACCAAAGCCAAGAGTGAATTGGTCCGTCTGTTAATACTTTTTGAGTTCCTTACCCTGTCCATGCTCAGCCTGTAGCCCACTCGTCCCCACTGAGGATATAAATCTTTAGTTTTATACGTTATACCAGATTTTTTTGCTCACAAAGAGGCTGAATACTTTCCTTTAAAATGTGAACATGAACGTGGCCATTTTTATCAAACAGCAGTAAGTTGTGCAGTTGTAGGGGACTATTTTCAGCCAAAGATTTGGTGCACTATGTCTAATTTACACCAGCAAGACGGTGTATGTGGGATTGACTTAAAAATAAACTATAGTGCCCATCGCAATGAAGGAATGTATCAACCAGTAGACCAGTGCGGCTCATTAATGTGTGGGGGCAGCTGTGGCTCAGGAGGTAGAGCGGGTCATCCACCAATCAGAAGGTCGGTCCTCCGGTCTGCATGTAGAAGTGTCCTTGGGCAAGATACTGAACCCCAAATTGCTCCCGATGGCTGTGCAATCGGTGTGTGAGTGTGTGTGTGTGTGTGTGAATGGGTGAGTGAGCATTAGAAACATTTTTGTAAAGTGCTTTAGATAAAAAGCGCTATATCGCTCCTGATGAGCGCTTTGAGTGGTCTGTAGACTAGAAAAGCGATATATAAATGCAGTCCATTTCATTTACCATTTGCAGTTTTTGGACAACAATGGAGCTCTACGGCACAGAGAAATAAATCATGTCAGACTTTGGCAGACAACACTGTCAGTATGATTGATTTATTTTTGGTTTTGGTCTTTTTTAATGGGATTGGTTGACAGTAAGAAAATATGGAATATCACCCGACTCATCGTTTAAAGAAAAATATAACAGTCATCTGCTACAAGCCTAAAATGCAGTGGTGCCATCTCCACTCGACTAAGAATCTTCTTGGTAGGTCTTGGTTTGCCCCCCACACAGCCACAGAGTGAGTAAATGGTCATCATGATCAATATCTATTTCCTGTGGTGTCAGGTTTCAGAATAATGTCCATATTGAACCAATGTTTCAGCAGACTCCCACCAGTTTTTCTCTCTCAGCCGTCCACAGTTTCCGTTACTGAAGGAGAGAAAATCCCTACAAATCAGATTAAACAAATGATTTTCAGGCAGGCCATTGATCATCCATCTTGCTCCACTGGCCTAACTGGGAGATCCAAACAGTGCAGACTGGGCATCTGAGAAGGGAATGTGCCTCTAATCTGGTTTGCAATTCCTGTTTATCCTGCACAGATCAGCAGTGTTAACTTAATAGGTGGAAACTCTTGATCTCACTGCTACTCTGAGTTTGAGAAAAAAAATCCAGCCCAAAACTGGATTCATGTGTTATGCTGGGCCATAGAAGTTTTTGATTTGTGAACAGAACTCTCCAGAAACCAGAAACTCTAACCTGTGATCTCAGTATAACCAACTCCCAACCTGACGTTTCTGTGGACACTAATTTTGTGAAATTTACTGTAGGTCAGGTCACATTTTTATGTTCCTGAACACTGTAAATCAAGAAGGGGTTCATGATCTGGCTGATTTTGGCTATCCTGTTTCAAATGGTGGGAAAGACTTAAGTTTACAGTTCTAGACTGAAACCCCAAGATCAAAGAAACAATGAATAAATTTTGTTCAAAGGTGGATTTTTCCTTTAAAGGACAGTTAAGCCCAAAAGGTAAAATATTTTGTGAGAGACAACACTAGTTACTGTGATGATGACTGCAGCTCCCAGTTACTACCTCTCCCCGCTGGGAATCTTTGTAATACTACAAACCAGCTCATGTAAAATACATTTTACATCTGTAAACTGAGTTATTACCCTTATGGGAAACAAAAAGGCCAGAACCCATGCAAAGCACCAGTAAGTCAATCAATGTACAGTGTGTGCTAAAAGCACAGATTGGGGGAGGGGTTGCCTACTTAAAAGCCTGCACTTTTATGTCTTAATCAATTTATTGGTGTACTAGTCATTCTGTTTAAGCCAATAAATTGGGGGATTACCTTGAAATACTGCTTATCCCATTGACCAGCTATGTTTATGAAGCAAGTTGCAGAGGCGGGATCTGTGTGCGCACATACGTGTGAGTGTTTTTCTGTTTGAGCTTATGGTACCAAGACTTTAAACTATCCTGCTGGACCAGGTACACTGATGCACTGTACCATAAGAGACGTTTGCAAATTTGCAGTTGAAACGTCGAAGGGAGATAAGAAGACTGACGTGATAGCTATAAGCTAGGAATGCAATTGAACTATAAGAAGAAAACAAGCATGTTGAAAGCAACATTTCTTACTTGTCACAATTTGATTATAGGTTGTGTCACAGCAAGGCCCTGAAAATGTATTTTCTTGATAAGCTTCTTACTATGGGGTCAGATAGGGTAACGGTTTTGGTCATATCACATTTCAGTTTTAAGTTTTCCCTTTTTTCTCTGTGATCATCTCACTGGTTTTAAGTGGGTAGGGCTCATTTGGGAAAAGGTGATGTCACATACTTTCATGCACCAATCAGGATTTTGCAACATTTAAATCTGATGACAGTCAGTCTGTTATTTGGTTACTGTCAATCAGATCTGGTCACACAGTCCTGATGAAGCAGATTGACATTTTAACAAGTTTTTGAGTGTTAAACTCACAATAACTAATACCTAAAGTTGTTTTTTTAAAACTTTGATTGTTGCTTATTTAATCATGAATATTAAATAGTATGGAGAAACTGACGCAAAGTTTTCAGGGGCTATTGTATTGCGATTTACAAAGCCAGCGGTTTAGCAATATTATCTCAATCACTTTGTTTCGAGGTAAAATCAAAGTGAGTACACCCAAAATGTCAGTAATAAGCCATCTTTGCACAGGGAAACACTGAATGTGCAGGTACAGGTCAGTCTGATCGGATGTTAATGGGAAATTTTAGTAATAATTTTACTGTTCGCCTTCATTTTGTCTTTCAAAAAAGTTTTGCTAACCTGGGTATTTTTTACAATCTGTATGACCATCTGGACATACAAGCCTAATTCTTGTCCAATTAAACATCTTTTTGTTCCCAGATGTCAGCAATTGAATTGGTGACTATAATACTATTATTACTGATAGAAATGACGACCATGGTTGTAATAAACTGGAATGATCCTTTAACTTACAAAGCCTAACTGAGCTACTGATACTTAGATATTAGGACTATGGTTAAAAATTTCATTGTGAAAGCCACAAATGACAAACCTGAGAAATTCTGCAAGATGAAAAGACTGTACATTTGACGCTAATAGGTGCTGTCTCGCTGAGAGAGACTGCAACTGTCAGTGAGAGAAAGTGGAACATAACTGCACTTTTTTTCACACGCAGGTGTGCACAATTGTTTATAAGCATGCACATACAGTACTGTTTGCAAAATCCCTCATAACACAGTCCCATTTTACTGACAGGTCAAGTGCCTTTCTTTATCCCTCATGCGGTTTCATTTTCCGTCTCTCACACTTTCCCTCTGCCTTCCTGTCCTCCCACTCCTCTCTCTTTCTCTCTTTCTCATACTGAGGTAGGCAGGAAGTGTCAGGTCAGGCCAGGTTATTTCAGGCCTAATTGGGAGATTGATGTTCCTCCAGAAACCTGGCACCTTGACATGCCTTTCATCCTCCCTCATGCACTTCCTCCCATACGGAGAGAGCCAGACATGTTGACGGCTCACTGAAACACAGACAACTGTCCTTTTTCAGGACTTTTCTCAGCCAATCAAAGGCACAGATGACACTGGAGTGATAAACAGCATCATCGCGGGGGGAAACCACAAACGGTCAGAAGGTCTCAAGAGATGACTGCTGCTTGTTATCTTTTGCTAGCCACCTTTATCTCCCATGATTCCATTGCAGCGGTCTTACCTATTACTGAGGCTATAGAAATGCTGAAAGGAAGAGAGTATCCTTGAATGGGCTGGAAGAATAGGGGCATCGGTCCCGGCTAATGGGCCTATTTGTGGGGAATGTCTGTAGGGGAATGGTAGGGGCAGTGGCTTTATCGGCAGGCCATATTGGAGCAGGCCGTAACCTGAACCTCACATCCACCACTTCTACAACACAAGCAACAAGCAGCTGGAACAGAGAGGCCACCAGAGCATGACCTGACCAGCACTGTCTACTTTAAATAAGATGAGACTCTGAGGGATCGGGAACATTTCTAGTTCACCAAATTTTCCCAGGTCCCAAAACAATGGAGCTGAATGGAAATTTGTTTAAGACTTTCAAAGCATTGAGAAAGCACATTTAAAAAAAATTCAACAACATATCTTTACAGAAACATACAGATGTGTCCCAGTTACTGATGTTTGTAAGTCCAATATTGTCTCTTCTTCTATCTTGGCTCTGGGTCTCTTCTAACTTGGAAATATCTGGCTTCTAAGTTTTTTTGAGAACAGCTGCCTGCTGTGGCTGAAAAATGAAGCTATGAGAGCCGCGAGAATGAACCAAAACAGTTCCGGGACTGACAACCAGAATAATGTGCTGAAATGGGCTACAAAGCTCCACAAAACTGAGGAGAACTGCAGAGTCCCCACTTTCACAATACAAATAGCAAATTGAACTCATTAAACACTGGGAACCACTGGGTTCTTCGATGACTTCAGTAACCCTGTAACAACACAGCTCAGGGTTTGGCTAACCTAAAGCTAAAAGGTCTACTTTGTTTGGGCACACAGCTACAGAGAACAAAAGTCTGTCTGAGGGACTCCCACCTAGAACCGCAGCACTAGCAGCCACAGCTAGATGCCCATCCATGACTAGATGGCCAGCTGAAATTACCAATTAGTTTACCAATTGGCTGCAGCGGATTCGATTGGTTTGTAATTAATTCTAGTTACTGGCCCGTAGAGCAGGACGGATGGCGCCATGCCTTTGTCCTACTGACACACTATCCCACAGAGCTGGGCCTCGAGGGGGAGGCAGCGGACATCAATACAGGGCCCTGCAGCTACTGAGCCTTCCACCTCCTCCTGAACACACACACACACACGCACACACACACACAGAAAGCACAGAGACAGCCTGCTCACCCTCACACATACTTAGACACACAATACCTTACACACACTCACACTCTGATACACAAACACACACAGACGGACCCCCTTGCAGCGCTCGGCTGATTCCGGAGAAGGCGAAACCTCAACCGCCTGAGAAGGTGCTGACGACAAACAAAGACAACAGAAATCTTGTGTTTCGGGACCCTGACCCTCTTCATTTGTATATGTATGAGTGTGTCTCTGACTCCTCTGCATGTGCAGCAATCGGAATCCAGACAGCGTGGACTGATGGTTGGTGTGGAGAGGAAACTTGACACCTTTAATTTAAAACTTTTCTGTATTTTTTTCTGTCACTGTTTTGCATGTTACACTGAATAAGTACATTATTGCATGTGCAAGCAGATGTGTGTGAACATGCGCGCATATTTGTAGGATTGTCTGTGTGTTAGTGAGTGTGTGTAGCAGCAGTGGCCCAGAGCGGAGGTCACATGGCTCAGTGATACCTCCCACACTGAAGGTCAAGGCTTCTACACCCAGGAGCAGAGGAGGGGAGGTTGAAACAGATCGATGATCCAGATAAAAATACACTGCACCTCAGCTAGTCTCCTTTATAAACACACACACACACACTCACAAACATATTCACATACCCTCAACAAATGACTTAAATGCCACTACAAATGATCCCAGCCTACTTTTAATGAAAGTGATATCAAAGCGAGAGCCTGCAGCAGCGACTGCTGGCTTTTAGGATAACGATACAGTAATGGAAGACCATTAAAAGATCATAACAGCTTAAATGATGAGGTCTCTATTGTTGCACTGGCCTAAACCTCCTGCAATCAAACCACCGTTTACACTCAATATAAAGGGGGACAGGTTGCGAGGTAAAGTTACTCCTTCTCATAATGGCGACACCCACAGAGCATCAAAAAAAGAGAGAGACTACAGTGACCGAGTTGGGCAACGGTGGGCTGGAGACAGAGGGAAAATCGGCTCTTAGATAAGAGTGCAGCTCATGAAAGACGACAATGTGTGATTTATGTGAGCAGTGAGAAGAGTGGTAATTGGGAGTAAAGCTCCACAATGCTTTTAGTTAATGACAAGTCAACTAGTGAAAGATGTCTGCGCCACCACCGCTCCTTATTATGGATGCTGGTTAACAGTGGGAAGAGGGCCATGCTGGTGAGTACTCATCAGGTAATGAATGAACCGCCATGCTGAGAAAGGATGGAGGCCAGGGCAGCTACAGAGCAGATATCATGTGAATTCCCATTTAGGTCCTTAATCATCATCTGGCCAGTACATTAAAGGAAGCTGCCAAAAATTGTTTGATAATGTTGGCTGGGGAAGAGGTTTTAGCACAGAACATAAAAAATGAATGTGTCTGCAGGACAGCAGTACTCCTGGTCACTGCTTTTGTTCTGTTTAACAGTTTTTTTATGCATATACAGACCACCAGAAAAAACAATTCATATTTCAACAATAATGTCCTATAGAAGCTGCAGAAATTCTATAAAAGAGCTGCACAGAGCTGCCTGTGTGACTAAGAGCTCTCATGACAACCAAGTAAAGAAATGGCCTCTTCATCCGAGAAAATGAATGAGCAACACATCTGATCTCACCGCACTCCTCATCAGCCATCAACAAGCAGAGACAGATGAGTGAAATCACCACAGGAGAGTTAAAATCAATATTGTTACTATCTTTCACCATAAGACAACTGCGGGCATGACGCTGTTTGTTATTAGGGTGAGTAAGAACTCTGCCCTTCATAAACGAATCCACCCCAATTCTCCTAATCTGAGGGAGAATACTGATGAATTTCGTTTCCATGCAGTCCCTGATGTGTTTGGCAACAAATTACGCAAATAGCATTCATTTGCAGACAGCGAGAAGTGCCTCATGTCCTATAATGTATGAACATAAATCAAGACAAGCTATCAGACAGTGTTTGATAAAAACTAATTAAGCATTTATGCTCTGGGTTAACGGGGTCTTGGTGTTACTTAAACAAATTCATTACTCATGATGTGAATGAATGATGTGAACTGAGCTGATGGTGACATTTTTGTTGAAACACAGAGGACACTCAAGACTTAAAACTAGAGGCTTTTAATCTATTATTTTTTATCATCAAGTTAAAGTCCCCCTCCACTCAAAAAATGTGTTCCCCCTATTGTGACTTTACTTGGATGTTTGACCTTCAGTGTGCAGAGTGATGTATGTGCAGAGTTTGACACTAGAAGGCTGTTCTCACATTCATCTGCTGAAAGTTGAAAGAGTTAAAGGCATGTGTACCCCACAAGCATGATTTGTGACATCACAACTAGTTTGGAGCCAAACGTGGTCCAGTGTGATGTGGAAACCTGAAGCCTCCAGTGCACATTGAGAATGGACTTTTCCGTGAAGCAGGAGACATCTTGTGTCCAGCATTTAAACCTGAGAAATGAAAAATATTTGCATAATTATAGATTCTGGATTTTTTTATGAGGTAGAAGGAGAAGATGTAATTTTAATCATTTCTAAGAGTATTATTTATATGTCTTAAAACATGTAAAAAATTGGGGGATCTTTAGTGATGTTAATAAAGTATTGGTGTGTCAACAGCTTTTTCCTTCAGTCCTGCTGACTATTCCTCCATTTGGCGATCAGTTGTGGACAGTAAAAGTCTGTCCGGTCAATAGTGTGCATGCAAAGTTCTTGCCCAATACACATATTTTCCAGTAAATTCATTTCATTTCAGTTCAGATTAAGTTCATACCTTGGTTTAGTAGCAGTATTCCAGTAAAACACCAACAAACACAGAAGCAAGGACATGCAATGATAGCCTATGTTAATCTTGATATCACAGAATTTGCGCAGCTTATAGTTTCACGTGTGTTGAAAAGGTGTAATAACACTAACAAAACCACAATCAATAGTTCCAGCGTGTCATGACAGGACTCAAGCACAGTCAAGGTTGAATACATCATATCAAACAGTCGACTTGATGTTGAATGAGATGTCCCCATTCCACCACGACTGTATCGAAACTGCTCAAGCTTGCAAAACATACTGAGAGAGGACAAAGAAAGAGGGGGTTTAGGGTGCTCGGAGCATGCCTGTGGCAAACCTCCGTCAGATATTGTTTGTGTTTAGTGCTGGGCCCCATGAAGAATTGATGAAGCTCTCTGGAATGGTGCTATCATCAGGGCAGGGAAGAATCAGAGCATGGCAAAACTGCGTCTGTGCCTCCCCTGTGCAAAACTCCACCATTTATGAGACCCCATCCATTAGCTCCAGCCACAGGGCCACTCCTGCACGCATCTGCGGTCACTGTGGGGAGAGGATGAGTGTGTGAGAGGAAGGAAGAAAGAAACATTGGGCAAAACAAATAAGAAAATAAGAAGGAGGAGGCGATGAGAAAGAACAGATGTTCTAAAAAAAAGATCATACTGTAAAATATATTACATGTCTTTGAAGACTCAGTCAGTCAAGCTGTAAGGTGATTGGCTGAAAATATTTTGCTGCGTATTTAAGTGTGCACTGTGGCAGGAGTATAGAGTCTCACGCAGTAGGTCCATTAGTACTAGTGGCTTGTTTGAAGCCTAAGGCCCTTCCCAAATGCTAGAAGGTAAAAGTGCATGTGTGTATGTTTTAAGTGTGTGTGTGTGTGTGTAAACGGTGGAAGAAAAAAAAAGAAAAAGAAAGCCAGATAATGGCAGCAGGTAGAGAAGTGATGAGAAAGATAGAATTAATGTGCAGACTGAAATACAAAGCATGCAGACAACAGAGAAAGGGCACCGTGGCGGTAGAAGACAAACACACACATGTGCATACACACACACACACACACACTCACACAGCTGATCTTCTTACACAGCCTTGGCTGTCTGTAGGCTAACCACAATCCTGCTCCCTGCAGTGCTGACCGCAAAGCAGTCAACAGAGGCACACTGGGCCTTATCCTGCATGACACGCTGGTCGATAATCATGCACACCACCGCATAGCACAACACCACTGTAACTGCGATACCTGGGCCTGCCTGCCTGCCTGCATAAACAAACACGCCTGGATGGAGCCACGCTCACACTAACAGTAATTCATTGTGTGGAAATAAAGATTTTTCTAAGTGTATTGAATATTTGATTTGTTCTTACTGTTGTAAGCGTATGTAGGGTACACGTGAGATTAAAGCAGTTTGAAGACAAACCCTCATGTCTACCTTGAAAAGTTTTGGGGGGAAAAAAAGGAAAGGCTGGACAAAAAATAGTGATCATTTTTCATATACTGGATGACTCAGTGGTGATAACGGCCTCCTCGGCAACATGTTTGAACAGTAAATTATTTGTTTAAATTAAGTTTGAACACCCAACACCCAAAAATACACAGCTGATTGACATTTTGGTGGAGGTTTTGAATTGAAGTCTACAGTGGTTTTACTAGTTGGAAATGTATTAATGACAACTGCCATTAAAGATACACTGTCATACACACTCCAACCAAACATGTTAGTTCTTTTAAAATTTATTATTGAACAAGTGTATATTAAGTTGAGCTACAGCAAACAAGGTAAATAGTCACTCTTTAGTTGATTGTGACGACCCAGAATCTCTCTAATTCCAAATAACAGTGCAAAACATACATTAGTAAGTATACTTCCCATATCACTTGATCATACAGGCAGCATTCATTATTCAGTAGCTGTTCAGTCATATATTTTGCTAGCTTAACAAACCGGATAAAGGACAGAAATAAGCCTGTGATGGAGGTAAAGAAGAGCACAGCTAAACAACTCTGAGGCAACTGCCTCCACCTTTCACTGCTGTAATACTGTAAAATGCAACCTGTGCCATCCGCAGTTTTACCATCCCAATAAAGTGTCTGATGGATCACCAACAACTAACCTTGCACAGCTCACAGCAACACAACATCAAAGACAAACTGTCACATAAAGATGCTAATGCAGCCCTTATAGAAGTCCTACATCTGTGTGCACCACCACATTACTGTTGCACCATCAGTCCATGCCCAGTAAAAAAAAAAAATTTCACAAAACTTTAGTCAGACCTCAGGTGACAAACATTTTAATAAATAATAGGTTTGTGAAGTGTATTCATTTTCTAGATGTATAGAAAAATTTAAAGTTTGAAAGAGGGTATTTAATAAATATTATTAAATATTATTGCAGTGCCCTTGAACGAGACAACTCTTGCACCAGTGAAACCACTCAGAGGCCAGTTACAGCAGACTGTGGTTGTACTGGGAAGCTTCCAGGTGTGTATGCAAGAGTGATGCAGAGTTTTTTTTATACATAGTAATTCAGATAAAGTTTTTAAAAAACATTAAATAGAATTCAATAATCTGAGTGCATGTATCCTTTGTGTTTTGAACCCTGTTACTCTGGGTTATTACTCTTCCCCGTGCGTGGTGGACGAGCACCGGAGTGGCCGTTGATGATTCTCTCAGAAGGCCTCAGCATTTGCCGTGGGACTGCACAGAAAACAAAAGGAATGTGGACAGAGAGACATGTAAGATGCACGAAACTCAAAAAACAAATTTAGAAACTCAACAGCCCCACCTGCTGCTCTGCATGTGCACTGTCCTCAGGGTTCAAGTTTATTTGTGCTGCAAGTTGAGTTCACATCATGTATTACATTGACATTTGCTTTACAATAATGAAAGAGCAGATGGGTTCCAAAAGTGATAATAATTTACAAGGGATTCAAAGCAATAAAATAATTGAATCACCATGTTTATTCTATTCTATAGGTCTACTTAAAACTCAATCTGGTCATTAAAATAATAATTAGATTAGATAAAAAGGCAAATACGGCTTCATTTCAGTTTAAATTGCATTGGGTAAAGATGCTTTGTTTATGGTGTGGTTTTATTCAGAAAACAATGTGAACAATACTGTTACACCTAAGTCACAAATTAATTTATTTGAACATCCTAAGTCATCGTGTATGGAGAGTTAAAACTTGAGCATGTGTGAGTGAGATAGCGGTTGACAAGGTGGAACGTACACAATCCAAATCAAAGAAAACAAACCTGATACATTTTTATCAATATGTCAAATCACAGGCTACTTTTCACTTTATATCCTTTTAAACCAAACACACACAAAGGGGAGTGTGTGGGCTGGCACACACACTTACTCCCATTGAGCAAAAATAAACTAAACCTGCACACACCTACATGCATGCCCACACACATAGACACACTAAAAAAATCCATTTGAACCCTTTGAACAGAAACAACAAAGAAGGGAGCTGGTCCAGACTGAGTGGCCGCGTGTGTTGGCCTGCATCTGGGCCCTTGTGGTCTGGATCAAGAGGAGTGAAGCCAAGCAGAATCTCTGTCCTCTGTCAGATGGATGAAACCACTTAGCAAATTAGCAGTCTTCCCTTTCTGGCTTTACAACACACACGTGGATAGACACATACTGTCAAAGCACACATGCAGGTATGTGCACGAATACACACGTGTGCACACATACACACAAACAAGCTGCATGGGGTGGTAAAAGACCAGGTCACGAGAGACTATCAGTACTAGGCACATGTAGATGCTGGAGAGAGAAAGAGTGAGAGGAAAAAGGGGGAGTGAGAAAGAAGAAGAAAACATGAGGGAGGTGAGAGGAGAGGGGTAGATGGTGACACGGGGAGAAGGGAAGTATGGGAGGTGAAAAAACTGGTGTGACAGCATGAAGTGAGAGGAGAGGAGAGGAGAAGAGAAGAGAGGAGAGGAGAGGAGAGGAGAGGAGAGGAAAGGATGGTCAGGAGGTGTAAGAAAATAAATCCAGGAACATGGGGGCAACAGAAGAGGACCCTGTGGAGAAAATGGCCTCTGGGCAAAATCCCAGTCTGTTGAAGGGCCCATGTGGGGGAAGGAGAGAGGAGCAGGACGAAGGGGGAACGGCCTGTGGCACGCATCCCTCTTACAGGGGTCACCTCCAGTACACACCAACTCAAATGTACACACCCCTTTCTGTCGTATTTTTAACATCATACAAACTAATATACATGCGCACACCTGTATATATTCAGGCATCAAGACACATTTTAAAATCATCAAATAAACACAAACATGGCAACAATCGCATGTGTGACATCAGTGCTAATTAAATATTTATACTGGGGAAAATCCACACAAACATGCATAAAAGACATGTGTATGTGTGTGTCCCTTCATCCCAGTGTCCAGGGGATCACACTGGGGACTAACGGACACATGAGGATCAAATTGATTAAGGCTGATGTTCTTAGCAGTAATACTGAGGATTAGGACAGCTAATAAATGTTTCATTTGAAGCCAGATGTAGATCAAACGTGAGAAAGGCCCCTGGCTCGCTCTCTGGGGTTAGCGTGATTCTGTTCTTTCCTCTCCTCCTCCTCCTCCTCCTTCTGCTTCTCCTCCTTCAGCTGTTGGTTTTCAGCTGTATTATGACAGCCACTACAGATCATCTCACTAGCAACTACAGGCCCTGCCCTTGTGCCTACACATCATTAGCGCTCCATCTGTCAGCTTCCTAACAGGTTCCTACTAATGTGGCCAAGGACGCACTTCATTGCATTCCTATCCAACAGGCAGCAGCAGGCAGTTAAGGGCTACGCTCTGTCCTGCTCAATTCAGAGCCAATCTTTTCTTTTTTTAAAAAATTTCTTCCCGTTCCCTCTAATCCCACGTTCTCTTCTTCAATCTATACTTCATCCCTTTTCCTCTTGCATCGTCTTTGCCCATCCTCTCTCCCTCTCTCTACTCTTTCATCCACTTTTAACCTTTCCACTCCACTCTTCTCAACCTCTTCTTCATTCTTCTCCTCAGACTTGTTCCCTAAAGTATCTGGCGAGATTCAGGGCTGGTGCCAATGGTCAACAGGGGATTAGCAAGAATGGAGGATGGAGAATGTGTGAAAACCAGTTAAGTCACACAGTCTGCTGGCCAGAGGCTCACACGCACACACACACACACACACACAGACACACACACAAGCACAGACAGACACACACACGCAAGCACAGACCCGCACATGTGCACAAACCCAAGCAACCAGGCATATGCTGCTCTGGCATCACATGTTTATCATTGCAGGTAACGTGATCTGCAAGCTTATGTATAGAATAAAATAAAATAAAATAAAATAAAATAAAATGCGTGTCAGAATGCACAGAAAGATGTAGCAGTACCTAATGGCAGCAACGGTGACACCAGTCCTGGCAAATGGGCTGTGTGGCTGCGTGTGTAACTCTATCTGTGGAGGGGGAATACAGCAGTGGTTGGGTAATGGAAAGGTCATTTAGCCAATCCCCCAGGTAGGGGGGCTGGTCTGACACGGCTCGTTTGTCACAGTTCAATAACTGCCACTCCGGGGAGTGTGAGGGAGAGAGAGCCAGCAAGGAGTAGGAAACTGAAGTGTGTGTGTGTGCGCTGCAACCCTAGTGTGTGATAGTGTGCTCAGGCCTTGGCTGCACAGCTGATTCCCAGAGCTTGTCCCTCCATTAGAGACCTCAAATGGGGTCACAGCGAAGGCCAAGCACCGCGGACTCAGTCATCTCGACGTGAAAACTTGTAAGCCCAGTCATCTCTGGCCTGGGAGGATTATCGTCGCTCTAACTGGTAGATGTTTGGTTTTCCAAGTGGGAAAACTGAATTGTTACACTCTCCTGAACCCAAAGATGGCCACGCCAGAAGGATGGCGAGCTATAAAGCCTGGTTCAAGAATAAGAATTAGAATTTCACTTGGTCAAATGGTGCTCAGTTGTACAATATTTGAAAAAGACATGACACAAATTACACATAAAAACACCAAAGGTAAAATAGCCAACGAATATATGTAGGAAAATGTATTAAATTAAATTTAAAATGTGTTTATTTATTTGAAATATTTCACTTTAAACCTGTAAAATATGCGTCTATCACACAGGAATCTGACATGTTATATACTGTTTATACACTACTACTACTATTGACTTGTAGTGCTTTAACTTATTTTGCCCAAAATAAGTCCATCCAATCCATTAATCAATCAAACATTTGTCTGGCTGGTGCAAGACTGCATGCAAATGGTTTACAATCAAACAGTAGAAACATAAAATAATATATAAAATAACATGCAAATATAAAACAAATAAAAATAGTAAAATTGACACAATTATTCTCAGTAGGCCGTATTGATTTGTACTGTCCCTTTGACATGCCGTTAGGTGTGCAACAGAATGATCCTTCAGCTTTGTGAGGGAGCCAAAGATTTTCACACATCTCACTGAGCGACTGGTGAGAGACACAGTCTGTCCTTCTCCTCACTTTGAAAATCAATAATAAGCTTCTGTGTGCTCATTCACGTGTCTCCATGTCCTCCCTGAGAGATGCCCGAGGCGCATATTTGTATTCATCTCAACTGGATTGAGAGATTTTGGATTTTGTCCTGACCCCCTGTGGTGATTTAAGAACTACTGACTATGTGTAATGGGAGTGTTCGATCCCATATAATACTTGGATGGGTTTTGTAAAAATATCTTAGACAGGTCTGTGTCTCCCCCTTCTGGTCCTCATATGCAAAACAACTGGTGGATAAAATTGTCCTGTAATTTCTCTGTATCAAAACAACTTTACCAGTGAAAATACAAGAATGAATAACGAAATTAAAAAACTTGAAGAAGCAAACAAACACGTAGAAAACACCACAAATACAATACAATAGGTGTGTTAGTGAAATTTGCACTAATTAAATTTATTTACATATGTGTTGACAAATTTGAATGCAAGTGTTCATTAATTTGAATGGTATAAGATGACAACAATGCCATATTTATTATATAACATGACCACGATGCACCTTCAGCCGTCAGTCACTCACAACAGCTGACTGAAACCACTGCGTGTCTGTGTGGGTTTGTCAATGTGAATGACCAAACCAACAGTGGAAGATCATCCCAATCACATTATCCAATCAGACATGTTCACATTATGTGATGATATTTTTGATCATCTTTAAACAACATGTTCAGTATTAAACAACAATGATAGTGAAAGAAATGCTGCCTCACACAGGGGCTGAGCTGACTGTGGTCAGTGACATCATGGGACAGAAGCTCTTCCTCATTCAAAATGAGTCACTGGTGCTTGGAGAACTCACAGTTTTAGACACAGTTTAGTTGGTCAAGTATCCCCAAACGTTTTGAAAACGTTATTTAAGTTGTTGTTAAGAGTTTATTTTGTGAGAAAAGCTGTGAGGGGAAAGTTCACACTGAGGAAAGCAACTGTGTGAACTTCAAGGAAGTAACAATAGAGATGGCACCTTTGATGTTTAAAAATGCTTTCTGGGTAAGTCTATTTTTAACTCATGATGGCCTGATGCTTTGCTGAAGTTGATCGTGTTGAAAAAGATCATAGGTTTTCTTTATTGTCATGCAATAATTTATCTTCTTTTTTTATGTTGAATTCACATGCTAAATAAGATACAAGTCGAACTTCTTCATTATTCAGATCATGAAGTACCTTCAGAACAAAACAAAAGTTTTATCGTCATGGCCTGTGACGGACACTGTCACTGGTATATACAGTATATTATAGTATATTTTTTAAAGGATCAAAAGGCTTTTCTTTTCCTGCTATCTTATATCACACAACTAAGAAAGTACTGGTGAGTTGTACATTTATCAAAAACCCCACAAACAGTTCTTAGTCCTTCCTCAGCCGTGCATTTGAAGCGTTATTTGACAATCTATCTGCTCCTTACGTGAGAGGCAGTTTGAGTATGTGGCCATGTCAGATATCTACTATAAGTTCTAGTTCTGCATTTTCGCCACATAGTGAGTCCAGGCTTGACTCAAGGAACATGTTGCAATAACTGTTGTGCAATGCTGTTCATTGCAGTATTTTTCAGCAATTTTTGTCTGTCTTCTCCATATAGGGGGCTGATTTTACTTGTCATGCCGGGTATGACGCTATGATCCAGAGGTTACGAGATGGAAGGCAAATGTGCAAAGACATGGAGGAACTTTTAAAGATGAGGTAGCTGAAACCAAAACTGATCATTAAAATGAAGAAATTTGGGAAATTCTTGAAACCACAAGCCTCACTTATTTCAGTGATTGTTATGTAATTAACACCATGACCCAATAAGATGAATAGAAATCTAACTAAACATAGCTGTTCCTAACAACGAACAGAATGCAAAAACTACTGTATACCCTGCATACTTGGAAAAAAATTGTGGCAACTAGAGTCTTTGTTATTATCATAAGACAACTTGAATTCTAATTGCAACCCTCAACAATATGAGGCCTGGATGAAACTTCTGAAAAAATATATACTGGTGGTAATTTGATTTAACAAATAGTCTCATCACTCTTTTTCATTGCAATATTCATTACAGATTAACATATAGTAAGTAAGTAGATTCATACAAGGTAAGAATCTAACCAAATCTAACAAAAGATGGGTCAGGCCAATGACGGACATTTTATCAGTCACAAAAATAACATTGACATGCTATCACTACCAAATTAATCTGTAATAACATAAAACATTAAGTAGTTCTTGTTGTTAAATGGTGATGTTCTGGCTAATGATCCAAAGTCAGAGTGCAAAAGAGCAAAACCAAAGCTTCCGCTAACAGTTGATGCAGCATGACTGTAATTATATCTGCATGCCAAGTCATTATATAATGTCCCTTTTGTTAGAAGACAAATATGGCGGGAACTTACAGTTTTATTCAGTTTTATAACTAAACACTAACACACAAATCCTGAGTGATGTGTCTGTCGGTTCATAATGCACAGGGCACTAGCAGAGGAGAAGTATGGGAAGGAACTGGTGACTATTGCTCGTAAAGCTGGAGGACACACAGAGATCAGGTAAATACGTCGACACCATATATTCAGTATTATTTACCATGTGAACATAAGTGCATAATAATGGAATATAGATTAAAAGATAATTACTTTTAGTTTGTAAAAACTGCACATATTTTTTTTTCCAAAAACAATAATACTATTTGAGACTGACCTGCAACATGAAAAATAAAACAGTAGTCAGGCGTCTATGAGTCATATTCTTTTTTAGAGGAAACACACAGTTCTGTGTCTGAGACAGAGTAAAAAAAGGGATACCGTGTGTGTCTCTGTGTATTTGTATCATCATACTGCAGCAGGCAGCTCGTTGCTCAGTGTACAGTAGGTAATTATCTGTTGCCAGTTTCCTGTTCTTTCACAGAGTTTTTGTCACCTGCAAGCACAGAGCTGTCTATACTCTCCAAGCAACAACAAAACAAACAAAAGGCCTTATTGCAACTCTTTGCCATAAAGGCACATTTTGGGAAATTAAAACCAAAAAGCTTTCTGGAGCTTTATGTGAGATTTTTTTTAAGAAAGATAAGGTGCAGTATCAAAGACACATAAACATTTTATGAACATGCCCTTGTGGTAACACCCATTTAGTGTTATCACAATGTTAAAAGCTTGCCATTCAAGCGGGAAAAGGTCTGAATGTTAATAGGTTTCTCCTTGCTGTCTAGTATTAAGTGGGACAAGTTAATGAGCAACAATAGTGCTAAGTGGTGCCTTGGTGATACTTTGTTTTGTCCACACTGCTCTAGTGTAGCTGCTTAGTCACAGCAGTCAGAGAGTTAAGTTGCACAGAGCTGCTGTGAAATAGGAAGAAACACATTGGTCAAAAATAGCACACCGAGCAACAGCTCTATATGAATTTAAAGAGAGGTAAATCAGGTTGTGTTGATAGACAACAAAACAAGAATAACCAATAAAATTAACAGCAGACTATTTAATGGAGTAGGGAGAAGTGAATACTTATCAAGTCCTACCCCCTTTTTTTATATTTATCAATAAACATGAATATCACAACTTTCTGCCACAGTGCTCCCCATACACAAATCAATCAAAATAAAACAGACAAAACAACACAAATCAACACACTCAATAATATTTATATTTGTAATCAATCTCTACAAACTGGTGTATTTCCAGGCAAAATGAAAACAGCTAAAGTCATACCTCTATGTAAGGCTGGAGATAGACATGTACTCTCTAATTACAGACCTGTTTCTTTACATTCACAGTACTCTAAAATACTGGAAAAAATATTCTATAAAAGATTAGATGAATTTATCACAAAACATAATGTACTATGTGAACAGCAATATGGGTTTAGAGCTAATAGGACAACTTTGTCTACACTCATGGACTCTGTGGAGGAAATAACAAAAAGCAAAAAGCATTTGACACTGTTGCCCATGACTCATTATTGAAGAAATCACAAAGATATGGAATTAGAGGGGTAGCACTCTCTTTGTTAAGCAGCTGCCTGGAGAATAGGTACCAGTACGTTCAAATAAATAACTTCAAATCACAACTACTGAAGGTTACTTGTGGTGTTCCCCTAGGCTCAGTGTTGGGACCATTGTTGTTTGTATTTGTACATAAATTATATATATGAGGTTTCCAAAATATTGAAATCTATATTATTTGCAGATGATACAAATTTATTTTGTCGTGGAACAACTTTTGGATATAGTGGGAAAAGAATTGGAAATGCTAAAGAGTCGGTTTGATTCTAATAAACTAACACTCAATTTAAGTATTCTAAGTCTTTAGGAATTGTTTAATTAACTCAAACAAGAAACTCATGATAAATGAAGTAGAAATTGAAATTACATTTCTTGGAGTAATAACAGACAGTCAAAGTCAAAGATCTTCTAAATGAAACTTTGTAATACACCTTGTACTGTTCCTTTATAGTACCATATATAACTTACTGTGTGGAAGTGTGGGGAAATACATATAAAACAAACACTAATCCAATCTTTATCCTTCAAAAAAGAGCTATAAGAATTGTAAATAAAACCACTTATAGAGAACCAACCCACTCTATATCAAATTAAATTTAAAAATGTGTTTAGCTTGCAAACAAACTGCAGACTGCCACTGAATCACTTCCGATCTTAACTGTGCATTTCTTTCAGCACCTTGAGAGCATCCTTTGAGCAATTAAAAACACGTAAGTTCATCCAGTCATTTGCCCAGTGGAATAATCCTACAAGAGCACTTAATACTGCTGCTATTGGTCTTGTTTCTGGGAAGTTTTTTTTTTTTTTTTTTCATTTTGCTGTTTTGATGATTCTGGCTGCAGAAATCGAGAACATCGGCAACTTTCACATCCAACTCTCTGATATATTGAAAGAGGAGGTGAAAAAGATTGAGACATTCAGAGAACGGCAGAAAGAGCAGAGGAAGAAGGTACTGGGAAATTTCTGTTGCTTAACAAATGACTTATTGTACACAAATACAGAGGTGAGGTTGCCATTGAAATCTTAATGTGCGGTTTGATGGCTTCTCTATGTTTGCACATCTTTACAGTCAACTTTGTTACACACCAATACAGTAGCTGTCTAATAGCTGTAATACATTCAGCTACCAGTTTAATAAGGGCCTTGTGCACCTGAAAAATCAATGTAATGCAATTCAATACAACAGTTAAGCAATAAATCCTCTTTGTGAAGCTTACCACAATTATTACTACTACAGATAAAGGAGATCTGTACATTATTCAGTTTTCATTGACACTGTGTTACAGAAGTGTTGGCTCAACCCTAAATATTTATACTTATATTTAGTACATGGAAATATTACATGCAAGATATTTTTCCTTATAGTTTGAAAGCATCATGGAGAAGGTTCAGAAGAAAAAGGTTTCTTTGTTCAAGAAAACCATGGAGGTAAGAAAACAACCAGAGCTGCTGTAACTTCCATGAGTGTATTGTGACTGATTTGATAGCATACTGTATGGTCACCATTGGCGTGAACAGCAAACAGTGCACAGTTCTTCCTGTCCTTGGTGGAACTCTGTAGCCTTTGCTTTCTGTTTCTCATTCTCCCAGTCTAAGAGGAACTACGAGCTGAAATGCAAGGAGGCAGATGAGGCAGATCAGGGGGCCGAGAAGACAACTGCTGCCGCCAAACACCCAGAAAAGGTACAATATACCTGACTATAGTAATGATGTCAGGCCAGTGTGTAAATGACCTGCCATTAAAAGGTATTTTATTTAAACTTTCATCTTTGCACCCAACCTTCTTGCTGAGGAGTTCATTCAGACCTCTTGGGTTATAGAGGCTGTCCTGAAGAGCAAAGTGTATTCTGCTCATGAAATACAAGATTCCACTTCATAGCAGAGCAACATTAGTGGATGGCCTATTGCAACTGTCCATTATTTGAAATAGTATATGTTCGTGTGATCTGTCAACTCTTTTAAAGTAAATTAAATCTTGGGAAATTCCCCCAAATGACCCTGAAGCTTTTGTATATTCATGAAAGACCTCTCTAAAATGTATCATCCTTTTAAGGTTCTAAATAACTATCAGAGCTTATCTTATCAGAGCTTGTCACACTAGTCATGTATATAGCTTCCTGTGTAATATAATATTTGTTTCGCAGGCACGTCACAGGGCCAAGCAATGCAGACAGGCGGCCAGTGAAGCAGGTTTGACCCAGAATCATATTTCAGCTGTAACATTTCTATTTTTAACCAACGTACATTTGTATTTTACAGTATTAATATAATCTCTCAATACATTTCCCACTGGTTATCCAAATTCAGAGAAAACAACAAAGTTTGAAAGAGGTTTGACAGAGATTACTTATTAGAAGTATTCAATTTGAGCTGATTTGTACCGTCTAAAATGATTTTCTAATCTCTCACAGAGAAGCTGTACTTTACCAACGTTGTCCAGCTAGAAAGTGTTCGCAAGGACTGGGAAGAAACACACAAAAGCACATGCGAGGTACGGTAGATTATATTCCTGTTACCTTAACCTAAATATAGTCACAAGTCAGCACAAGAGCTTCTAACCACACAGACTGAATCTCACACGACATCACCCTTTTATCTGCACAAAGTATGATTCCTCCCATAACACCCTCCCACTTCTGACCAGTGAGGAAATATACTTTATCGTATCACATTCAGCAAGCTAAAAATGTAACGAACCCACAATGAAGTAGTACCATACTTTGTCAAACTGTACAAGTATTCTGGTATATCTGTATGTTTTACAGGTATTCCAGGAACTAGAGGGAGATCGCATCAGCAGGCTCAGGTGTGCTCTCTGGGACCATTGCAATCATTTCTCCATGCAGTGTGTCAAAGATGATGAGGTGAGCTCATCTCCTCTTTATTTATGTAGTTTTTTAAATGAATTTTGTGCACAGAACCCGGATTTAGCTTAGGTGCCTGTTTCATTTGAACGCTTGGTTTAAATTAAGACACATGTTCAGAAATACAATATCTCACCTCAAGATCTACTTGGCTTTGTTTTGAGGTTATAGGCAACATTTTACTAGACTGAGCTTAACAAGAAAGCTGCACAATTCTGATTTCTTCTTTTTGTTAAATCAGTTTTACGAGGAGGTGAGGAAGCTCCTGGAACAGTGTGATATCACCACAGACATCAACTGCTTCATAGAGATGAAAAGGACGGGACAGAGTCCGCCAGGTGAGAGTGGCAATCTTGAGGAGAGAAGTGAAAAAAAGTGCCATCACAAGAGAACTGGATTAGAGACCAACTCAACTTCTAACCTTTCTCTTTCAATGGACCCACAGGCAGAAACCAATACTTCTCTTGGCTTCTCAAAAAAACAAAACAAACAAAAGAAAAAACAGCTTCTCATTCTCTTTTCTCCTCGCAGAGCCCATAGTATTTGAGAACTTTTACCCGAAGGAGACATCCGGGGACAGCAACGGCCAAGCTCATTTCGCAGGAGGAGGAGAAGACATGATGAGGAGGTGTGACAAACCACCTGGGGGGGGGGGGGGGGGTGTAAGGTTGTTTTGCCAGTAACAACGGAAGGGCCACATCCTCCTGTTACATCTTTCTTCTGTACATCGTATGTGAATGATCTAGAGGTGTGAGACGTAATTGACAGGCGGAGTGAGTGAGAACAGAGATGGGTTAAACCAATTTTGCAGAGGGGGGAGGAAAAACCAACACACTTCTGTGCTCAGTTGTTGTGATGTAGGCTATATGGCATCAAACTTAATCATACAACCTCTATATCTTTAGAATTTTGACGCAGTCTCTAATTTGATCAAAGGTGCAATGCTGCTGAATTATCACTGAGCAGAGAAGTAACAGGCAGAGGCTTGTGGTCTAATAAAAACTTAGTGATGATAATGATGAAGGCATTCTACCTACATGTTTGGCTCCCTGAGACAATAACCACTTCTTTCTTTCATTTTGACCCCACAACACAGAGTCTAATCTAAAAGAAACACAAGCAGCTGAAAGATTGTTTTTAGGCCTAGTTTTCTGTTTTCTGGAAGCCACTGTGTGTATCCTAAATATTTTACTTGAACCTCACAGGCGCTCTGATGCCCTACTTGAAAGTTTTGTGAGGATTAACACTGACAGTCCCCAAAACTCACGATCAACACTGACATCTATTGACGAGTGTGAGTACTGTATATCACCCATCATCTTACAGTTATATTTATGTATTTTTGAATGAGTAGAATAACAAACAAGATCATCAGTATGGTGTTGGATTCATCCTACACAGTATTGTGTGTGAGTGTAATTTCATCATTTTTTTAGTGTTCTTGGTGGATCCTTTTTACTTGAACGTGGAAATTGTGTGTACCATACACAATAGTAAACACAAGATTTAAAAATGAAGAAAAGCTAGACATGTTGAAATAAAAATCATGACACAGTAGTTAATCATTTTTTACAACTCAAATTGTTTACAAATAAAGCAACAAAAAAAACCATTAAATTAAATTAAACTAAAGAAAATTACACAAAACCTACTGTATGTGTAGCAAAAGACATTGCTTTTTATGGGATTCAATGTTTTGTAACAATAAATAACAGTATGAATGAAAATTACATTACTCATGACTGGAAGTGAATGTCACATGATGTACTGTGTGCAACTGTACGCTAACGTTTTGAATTTTCAACTGCCTGCTGTGCTCTCTGTTGTGGCTTCAGCTGAGCCTTCAGATGGAGGGTATGCACTTCTACCAGGCCTCCAACAAGCAGCTTCACTGGCCACAGTTTCAGCTGATGAAGACAACTACATTGTGCTTTATGCATACTCTGCACAGGTGATCACTAAGAGCGAATCATTTAGTCACACAGTTATTTACTAAGTATTATTTGGACAAGAAGCCACTCTATTGTGTGTTACTGAGATGTAGTTAGCTTTGATGACGATTTCTGTGAAGAAAAAAGGATTGTTGGCACTGTCCATCTGTAACTAACTTTTGTCATCTTTGTTCACATTGATTGGTCAGGAAACAGATGAACTGGATATAAATAGAGGGGATGTGGTCCAAGTATTGGATCGAGGAGAAGATGGCTGGTGGACAGTGGAGAAGAACGGGCTGGCTGGACTGGTGCCAGGAAACTATCTGGGCAAAATCTGATTACAGACACACACACACACACACACACACACACACACACACACGCACGCACAGATAAATTACAGCGCACACAAAGTTAAATTAAATTGTTAAAATCCTTAAAATTCCATCTACTCCTTCTGCCTCATTTAAAATTCCAGAGTCTGTAAATATGCAAATATTTTTCATTTCAGAAGTTTAACTGCTGGACACAAGATGTCTCCTACTTCACGTCTGTTCTCAGTGTTTGTGTTTCCACATCATACCTGTGAAAGTTGAATATTGGACCAGTGTTGGCTTCCAAACTATTTGAGATGTCGCAAATCGTGCTCACCCCTAAAAATTGGATTTTCAATGAGCACCGAGAAACTTTCCACTTTCAGCAGATAAATGTGAAAACAGCCTTCTAGTGTCAAACTCTGCACATACATCATTCTGCACAGTGAACCTCAAACATTCAACTGTAGGAACAAGAAGAAAAACATATTTTTGAGTGTAGGGGGACTTTAATAAAACACAGATACAGGCAAATATGTACCATGTGTCAAACTTACAAAGACTTACATTATACATATATTATTCAATGTCTTCATCAGACATCCCTTATTTATTTACATAGTAGCTTTCCAGAGAGATCTCTGAATTGATCAGCAGGATTATGTCTTGGTGGATTAATCACAAAGGGATATTACAGTGTAACCCTTCTACCTCGTGTTGTACGGCTGGGATTCTAGTCTGTCTAGTCTAGTCTAGTCTAGTCTTTACTCCTCGTACTTACGATAGTACACAGGATTAAAGAATGAAATGCCATCTAGTGTTGAAAATTTGGATGGAAATTTCTTAAATGGCTTCAATTACTTTGCTGTCAATATGTCATATTTTCAACTTGAGTCTGATGAACAAACAAGGAAATGTTTACACTGGTAATATTAGAAAAAACTATTCCAGTGCAAGCAAAGCTCTGCATGACAACAATTACATCACTTTTTTATTAATCATCTGAACTTTGATTAGTCTTCATAATATCATCATGCTGGCTACTCTACTGTCAGAGGTGACTAATAAATTCATTTATTTCCAGTTGAGTAAAAAAACAAAGCAGTGTCGAACTTAATCACTGTATTGGATGAGATAAATTAGGAGTTACTAATAAGTAAAGTTAAGTGCAAATGACATTAAATAGCAATTTATTAGATGAGTACCTACCTGTCTCTACAACAGCGATCCCAGCTGTGTGGTAAATTGCCTTGGATCACTGCTGTTCACTTTTTTTTTTTTTTTTTACAAATTATATGTTACATGTCTAAATTAATAGTGCAATGACTACTGTATGTATTAAGATACTTCCAACAGTTGCTCCTGTTTTGGTTTTACACTTTGTCTCAGGTTGTATGTCTGTAATGTTTGAATGTTCTTTGTGTTTGTGAGTTACAGAAGTGGATAGAGGGTTACTGTATGTGCACTATGTAAATACACAGTGTGTCTGCTGTCTATACATTTTTGAAGACCATCGCCTACCATGGTCACAGCAAATATAGATCAAAATACAGAAATAAAGTTTATATACCTGTCACAGTATCAACTGATGGCACATATTTTGTTTACCTTACACCATATGTTTCAAACACATCTTTTATTTTAATCATTATACTATGATCTTATTGGTAAGGTTTACAGTCACATCAAACCATGGGAATAAATGGAGAATTAGACAGTGAGGTTGAAATGTATGACTTTATTTGTTTTTCCTGCCTGTTCTCCAATCTATACACAATTTTATTTCTCATATTTTTTTCTGCGGCGCTAGCTAAATATCTAGGGGTCAACTTAACGGCTCAAAAATATTAAAACGGTGCACTTTCACAAAAATGTATAAAATAATGACTCGTAATTCTTTATAGCAGGTTTATAACTAAAACTAAACAGAAGGAATTCTCTGACTGGAAACATTATGACAAACTGAACCTACACATACACACGTCTTCAGGTAACACTGATAATACTCCTACTAATAGCACTGGAGACCTAAAGGTTGACTGACTTTCGATTTATATATTGGCAATACCTCAGTAGTGAAGCCTGATTCAGAATACATCCACACCAAACCAGAATGTACATTATTCACAACCTGAATATTTGTGAATATGAAAAACTCTTTCTACCAATAATGGCTTTGAGAGACAAAACATAAGAGCGGCTGCACAAAACAACTTAAGAGTGATAAAAATCTTGAATCTGTTTTTTCTACAAGAAAAAGTTTTTGTCCATTTTCACAAAGTCTGGTCAGACCGAGTTCTTAGGAATAGTGTACAAGTTCTATTTAGCATAGATTTTGCATTTAAACAACCATGAAATATCTCCAGAGCTCCAGCCGTAGTGCAAACTAGCACACAAAGGAAATACATTCCACACAACTCTCCCAACCATAATTTCAAACATAAGCTCCTCATTACTCCTCATCATCCTTACTGGGGATGAGTCCAATTTTTATGAAGCCACAATTAAATGAAAACAAATAAAGCATCAACATCAAGAATGTCAATTAGCCATATGCACTGTGGCTTTTGTAAGTATTTCAGTATTTGTAAGGGAAAAAAAAGAACAGTGAAAATAACAGTAACTTACAAAGCATGTCAATAAATAACTGGTTTCCCCTTGAAGCCCCACCCGAACCACATCGTCAGTGTTCGCTACTTTATCATGAATTGTGCAAGGTGTGCTTGAGCTTATATATAACTACAGCTGAAATCTACTGTGGACATGTCCGGTGATGCTCCTTTGATTTTCTGAGTGCTTCGTTGGCCTTCATGCATAGCTGTTGGTGGTGACCAGCAGCTCATATGCTGGGTCATGACTCCTCCTGCACAGCACCACGCAGGCACAGAGCATGCCCAGCATCTGCAGGAAGACAGCACAGGAATGAGAGAAAAAACGTTATTCAAGTCATCAACCTTCAGCAGGCTTGGCAGATAGATAACAGCATGAGATGTAATCATTGATGTTTTGGATGAGAAGAGCCAGTCGGTCACTATGGAAAATCATTTTGTTAATCTAATGACGTGAAACCAAGAAGCACACGCGCATTGCACATAGTATGTTTAGTATGTTTTATTTTTAGGTGAGTATGTTTGAGTGTAATATAAAGTGATTCAGCATGCTGTCTTTGTCACTACTTTGGGTTTCCTGGTCAGCAGCGACCATGCTGAGCTGTTAAACACACTAGAAATCCTTTGACACAATCAGGTCAGAGCTGCTGTCAGCTCCGGGCTCAACAGAGACACAGTTTGTGCTGACAGAGATTACTGCAGCTTTAATTATGCTCCCAATAAACACGATTTTGACTTGGTTTAAATGCAGGACTGTGCTTGATGCGGTGAGGCAGCTGTTTGATGTGAATGAGTCCTTTATTACTTTTAGTATAAGTCAACTTTTCCCTTAAGGATACACTCCTCGATTTGGATAATAGCATCCCTAGAAGACAGAGTTTTTGCTTTACAATAAAATCTATTTGAACAACATCTGCAAAATCAGTTGTCAGACAGATGAACAGGTTTATACCCATCTACAGTTTAGCAGTTTCATGTAAACCACTTAAATGAAAACTAAGATCTGCACAGCAGAAATGTGCACATTATAATTGTCCATTGGGCAGGAAACTGTGTGCATAAATAACCACACCAAGCTCAAGTTGAACCAGGAAATGACTGCAAAATCAACACAACAGACAAGATATTTACAACAGATAATATGGGTGCTGTTCACCTTTGTACTAACTTCTAAATAAGCAGCTTAGATACTATATAAAACCAAGATTTGTTTAAAACCTGTATTTTCCCTCCTTACCTGTATAGATGCAAAAGTTAGTGCGGCCCATATGACATACATCATGATCTCCTTTAATTTCTTCACAACAAGAGCTTCACAACCCTAAGACAGAAAATAAATGACATTAAAAGAAGTTCACTGATATTCAAAGCCTTACATAACAAATGCACAAGCAATAACCTCACAGGACATTTTATATTTTAAGTGTGTTGTTGTTTGTACCTCTTGGTAGAGATCTGCTGGTCGGGTCAGAGTGCCAGTACAGTTGCTGATGTTGGGTTGACAGCAGCTGACTGGGACGCTGTTGTTCTTGGATTCTTTAAACCAGCGAGTGTTCCTCCAGTCGGAGTAGTTGTGAATGCCGCAGCAGTGAAGCTAACAGAAGAAAAGACAAGGACAATGAGTGAAAGTCTTCAGAGTCTGGACTTCAGACTTTTATTTTAAATGTATTTATTATCTAAAATAATTGTATTTCCAGAAAAAAATTGAAACTTAAGCGTTCAAGTGACCTGACCTTCAACAGTTTCATAGTAAATGTAAAAATAATTCTATAATCTATATTATAAAAATCCCAGAAGGCAAGTCCCTCCAAAAACATTTCAGCCAGACAGACAATATTTTTCCTCACCTGCCTCTGCACATAGTCAATAGCGCGGCTGGGCGCATCAGTGTTGGTGCCGTTGTATTCATTGTAAACCTTCTGGATGGAGTGATTCACCTCATCTTCTACCTGAAACAAATACACAGCAGCTGTTACTGTCCCGATTCAGAAACTGCAATGTACAGATGTTATCTGTTGGGATATGATCAGTTTTTCACATTATTATAAAACTAATTTCAATACAGGGATTAGTAATACATGGATGCATATAAACAAATCAGCCCTAATTAATCATAGCAAAGGAAGTTTTAAAACAATTAACAATTTTAATTTATAACAATAAATTATGTTTTGCTAAAATATAAATTGTATTATTAACTGTATCCATTCTATCTTCAACCTGGAACAAACAATTAAAAGTAGACACACAAAATACAACATTACACAATATATGTATAATCTCAACATTTTACAAAGATTTAAGAACATTGACTATAATTCTCCTAAAACCTATATTGGACCAATGATGCTGGCGTGTGTGCCGCTCTTGTACTGCTTGATTTGAGTGCAGCTTTTGACATAATGGATCACAGCATTTTATTAGATAGACTGAGGCAATGGGAGGGCATATCGGGTACTGCACTGAGTTGGGTCAAGTCTTATCATTAAGACAGTAAACTCTGTGTCTCCATTAACAACCATGTCTCTTCATTTTCTACAGTCAAGTATGGGGTACCTCAAGGGTCAATTTTGGGACCAATCTTATACTCTTTTTATATTCCCATAAGGTAACATTAGTTGTAGACCTGGTGTTTCCTTTCACTGTTATGCTGATGACACACAGCTGTATTTCCTGTTAAGCCCACTGACCTCAGTATGCTGAGTGAGAAACTGAATGTCTAAGAATTGCCACTGATTGAACTAAACTAAAACATAAATCCTTGTAATTGGCTCCAGTAACAAAAAGATTCAATGGTGGAAATCTTGTCATCTTGTTTAGTTCTAACTTAAACTTTGAACAGCATATTACAAAACTTGTACAAACATGTTTTGATCAACTAAGGAACCGACAGAATTTGATTTAACGGCGAGGCTCTGGAACACCCTGCCCGAGGAAATAAGGCAGGCTGAGTCAGTGGCTTCTTTTAAAGCTCAAAACGTACGATCATCGCACCGCTTTCCCTGATTTTACTTTATTCCAGTTTTATTCTGTTTTATGGGTTTTACTATTTTTATTTATTGAGGCTGCTTTTTTATGTTGTTAGTTTAGCACTTTTATTCTCTTATTTCTGTGTGTTTTTAAGTGATTCTATGTGAAGCACTTTGTAACTTTGTTTTGATGAGTGCTATATATATATATATATATATATATATATATAAAGATATTATTATTATATTGGACAATATAATATATGTTCCTTTTTTAATCTGGAACCCAAGTGTTGAAAACGCAGCCTTAGACTCACTTTCATTAAACTTTTCTTGTGTAATAAGGCCATACTGGCACACCAGTTAGACCAATTAGACGGTGTTTACCTTTGCCCTGTATATGTAGCCAAGCACCACCACGACACACTCTGTTACAAATACCAGCAGGAGAATGGCAGCAAACTGAAAAGACAAAAAGAGATCCATTAATAAGGTGAGATGGAAGCAAAATACTTTCTATCATTATTTTTCAGTGCAATTAACAGTTTCTTCAGTTTCTTATACTGTTTTATGTCTTCCTTGAGCTCCTATGTTGCAAGTCACTCTTCTACATTCATCTAATTTTAAGGGTTCAAGTCAAAGTAGTCCACACTCACAGTTGCCAGACCGCAGGAGCTTTCACGTATTGTGGCACAGCAGCCAATCAGGCCAATGATAAACAGAAGAGTCCCGACAGCTATTATTATCACAGCTGGAATCAAAGTGTACACGTCCTCAAAGAAGTGGTCATAGTCGTCATATGTGATAAACACATAGGCTCCGATGTAGCATAAAATTCCAGCTGCAGCCTGCGGAGAAAAAACAGAGAAACAGGAGTAAGAGACAGACACAGGACAGAGGGAGACAGAGGTCACTGGGTAGCACCATCACCATCACATTGTTAAACTACTGTATATCTCACCATACATATTCTTTTATTATTTCTAGAAAATTATTTGTTTGCAATGACTTCCATTATACTACACTATGCTTTGTTATAATGTAGTTGTGTAGTATATGTATGTTTTATAGTGAATATAGTGGTGGACAGTGTATATGGTGTAGTGTTGAATAATGTAGGGCTGCAACTAATGATTATTTTCATTATCAATTAATCTGCTGATTATTTTCTTGATTAATCATTATTTGCTGTAAAGTTTAGTAAAAAAAAGCCTGTTATAATTTCCCAGAGTTAAAGGTGACATCATCATATGTCTTTTGTTTGATAAACAGTCCAAAATCCAAAAAACTCAGTTTACCATCATGTATGATACTGAAAAGCTTCATATCCTCACATTTGAGAAGCTGCAACCAGCAAATATTTGGCATTTTTCTTTTTAAAAAATGACTAAAATGATCCTTCGATTATCAAAATAGTTGCCAGTTAATTTTCTGACGATCGACTAATCGACTATGGGTGCAGCTCTAGTATAAATACTATATATACTATACTATATATACTATATACTTAAACTGTAACCTGGTACCACCTCGTTGTACAAATACTGTATTTAACTATGGCCATGCCGATTAAGTACATTTGAAAGACAAAAACATAGATTAGTAAAAGGTCAAGAGATAAAGAATTTGGAAATAGCCTTTGAAAAACTATGCCCAGTTTTATACATTTTAAAAATATGTCTTTAGCTCCAGCTGAATAACAGCACTTTTGACTCGGATACAACAGATACTGGTGCAATGTGAACTGGGCCACTTGATGTCTCTATGATTCAGATATGCTGGGAGATAATATAGTTAACCGTTTAAAGCTCGGTTTATCCTTTCCGTTTTTAATATATATATATATATATGCATATTTTAATCCAACTGTGCTGGTCTGTTAATGTAATGTAACAGTATGTAAACTGTGAAGCCACTGCAGGTCAGCAGCCTGCACACAGCCTGGCTGGCAGCTGCTGCATAACGTCATAGCTACAACTTGTGGGCGGCAGCTACCGACGCAGTGTAGCAGGCTACTGTTCGCATTAGTCTGTTTGTCCACTTACTGCACCTCTCAGTGAATACAACTGTGACACCGTGTCCGTGAATAGCTCTGTTCAAAACGCAGCTCGTCCATCGCCAGCCTGCAGCCTGCAGCGCATCTCTGGCGCAGTTTGCTCGCTTGCTAATGTTCTGCATCCCTGGCCTCACTGGGACGCTGCACATTGTTCAAACATCTATCGGTTGCTTACCCAAAATATGAGATTAAGAAAAACCAAGACGGTTTTGGATGACGTAATTCCACACTGCCCCATCGTTGACTCTAAAATTTAAACTATAGATATAAAAAATACTGATGCACCTGCACCTTTGCTGTTATAATAATAAAATGGCTTCGGTGGTCCTGCCCCACTGTGCAGATTCTTCTGGGCTTCGACCAATGAAAACACCCCAAACAACAGATACCGGTCATGTGCTCCGATGACGTCACCATTCAAAACAAACGGAGGATGTCTGAAAATTGAGCTCTGAGATAGTGTAACACATTACACACTGCTTTCTATATAATGCAGCTATGTGCAATGTAACTTGTAACTTTTTTTTGTATTTGGTACTCTAAATTAATTCAGTGCGATGTAGCCTAATGTGTTATAAGCAATGAGAATAATTTGATCAAATGCAAGAAAGAATGTGCTTAAAGTACATTCAGTACTGTTGCCATCATTGTGTTTCATCTGCCCAAGTCTACAGTTAAGTGTTTCTGGAAAAAAAGAACTTTTTCCAAGCATTTGGTGCAGATTTCTAAATGGCAGAACATGAATTTAGGCATGAGATTAACAATAGCTCAGGTTTGACCCTTAATTACAAGCGTAGAGTACAGCTTGTACTGATGCTTGTTACATGGTTTGTTTCAGGATTTCATTTTTTGACTAATATGGCACCCCCTCTCCTGAACACAATGTAGGCCCATTAAAACAGGCAGAATCATCAGATGTTCTCATGTGTAGTGAGGGGTTTTATAAGCCAGAGGGTGGCATTGTATCATTGCTAGTTTTACATTGTTCACACTGTGAGAGGAAGGCGTGTTTGCTTATAAGGTAAAAGCAATGGGTAAGAACACCCTACAACCAAATGTATGAATAAATAATAAGATATTTACTGCACCCACACAGTGCCTTGGCACAAATGTCTTGACACAAAATGAATGTAAGAGACACATGTGATATGTCCCTAATTTCTTTACTTAAACCTATGAGACATGTGTTCCCTATAAGAGCCAGATAGATTGCTCAATTGAAAATTAGTATCCTTGGGGTACTCAATCAGTGATGTCTTGGACTGTTGCCCACAGCCTCAGTTTTATTGAGTTAAAGCATGCCACATTTGTCTCTGTCAGCTTTTGGTGTTGAAACTGAACAAGAGTGGAACTCATAAATTCAAACTGAAGCTGAGGTTACTTCTGGTGACCTAACATACATCCACATTGTGAATTATACATCAGCCTTCATCAACCTTATGTGCAGTAATTTGAGTCATTATTAAAACAGGACATTATAAAACAAAGAAACAGGCTGATATGTTTACAGGAAGACAAAGACGGGATCATATGCTAACGACACATTAACATCCAATAAATATGTCAATGGCTCTGTTAAAAATAATCACATTTTGTACTCCTTTCTTACACATGAAAAACACATTTATTTTCGTAAAAGTGAGCAGAAATTTCCATATTGGTGACTGCTGATGGTCACAGTTGAATGTAGTGACAAAGATGATAAATGATCATAAATCATTGCTGCACAAACGCAGATTGAGTTGCCTAGACAGGACATCACTGTTTGTGTGGTAAACAGAGTGATGTCAGTTATGTTTGTTCAAATTAAAATGCTGTCACATGACATATCAAATAAGCTTTAATTAGTGAAAGACGAAACTGTCCAAGAAAAACAACCAAAGAGTAAATCATCATCGTCAAAAGTGTCATCAAAATAGTTTCTTTTAGTTTATTTGTTTGCATCCCCATTACCAGCGCAACAGCTACTCTCCCTGGGGTCTACTGAATAAAAAAGAAAAAAATTATATTTATGACTCATCAGAAATCCCTTCAACTGCTTTCTAAATGTAATGGTGTTCAGGAATTTTCAGATTTAAAACATTAAATTATTCCAGTGAATTTCCACCCCGTACAGAACAGTTTCCTTTAAAGCATTAGTTCTGGGTTGTGCAAGTGCTACCTCATCCATTGTCCCTTGTAATTGTGGTGATTCCTAGTTAAGGTTATCCTTGACAAACGCATTACTTACTGATCCCCAGGGGGAGAAGTTAATTTGTCACAGCAGCAGTTTAGTCAAACAGGCCATGAATGGATTGGATGACATTACAGCTATTAAAACATACCAGATGGCTAATCTTGGTCTGCATCTGATGTAGAAATAAAAATATCAGTATGAAAAGCTCCATTTAATCTCTTCAAGATGACAAAATTTAATAAGATGGGCACTGTCTGTGGTGGCTGCTGATTATTTGTATCAGCGTTTATTTAGCCCCAGCATTAGTAATTGATCAGTAATTGATCCCCCATGCTGAGTACAAACCTATAGTATGTCGTTTGTATTCTGGTTTGTGCTGATTGGAATTGTTCAGTAGCCATATTCCCCCTACCAGCTACTACTTAACATAGCTGAACTACACATACAGTAACATTTCTCCAAGTCTTTGGGCCACATTAACTTTTTATTTCACTTGTTTTAATCACATCACAACCAAGAGTTGGGTGACTGGGACATTTTTTGTATGATCATCTCAACTGCCTCAAAGATTATAATCATTCTCTAACTCATCTTAGCTCCATCCCTTCATTCTTCCCTTCTAATTAATACACATTTATACAGGAGAATTGATAAATCATAGTGCCTTTTACCTGGACTCACTCCAGCAACATTGAAAATATTTGATTCAGATCACATCTGTGCAGGAATGTCATTTTATTTTCCTGGAAATTAAATTTTAAATTGTCCTGTTAACTTAGAGAGATACAGAGTTGTGCATCCGTGTAGGTCGACAGGAAGCAGGATTAAATCTGGGCATAAAGGGGAACGGTGGGTTTTATGAGTAATCAAGCAAATTCAAAATAAGCAGACAGCACAGAGATGCTGAATTGAATCCCTCATTCCCTCAGGAGTGGGGAAGTATACGTCATGTGGGAGATCTGTGCACGCTCAAATTGCGTGGAGACATCACCATCCTCAACAGTTAACACTTTGCAACATGTTTGGATCTGCATTTTCAAGTCATTAGAGGACAGTTATATTCACTCACTCACTCACGCACTCATCCACCCACGCAAATTGATAATTATTGCATCAACACATTGAACTACACTGTCTGTGCAACAGATTAACATGTACAGTGTTGCCTGACTTTTCAAATGAATGAATAAGAGACACAGTATTTGTGTTTGAAGGTGAAATTTGTTGCAGCATTCAAATGCAGACTTTCACGTTTTGTGTATCTGTGCTACCAGCATTTCATTGCAAGGAACAGCAGGGAACAATTTGCACTTTTAACCAGACAGAACATTTTAATAAAATACGACACTCAAGTTTAAATTCTTTTCTGTAAATACTACTTTCTCTAACCTATTGAGCAGGCTCGTTTTTTAAATTGTACCCAATTTTCTAGCCCACTAACCTACTTCTCTATAATGTTCTGCACCTGAATGTTCCAGGATCTCAAGGCTTTGTGTGGCAAAATAACCATAGATTAATTTATAGAGAGAGAACGAGAGAAAAAAATACAATTTTCTGGTCCCGTTGCAAATTTATTGGAAGCATACTTTTGGCAACAGGTGCTTCAAATATTTAGTCTACCCTCATGTATATAAATGGGGTGGACAAAACACACCCAGTATAACACATGCAATTCAATTCAACAGCACCACAAACTACAGCCTCCAAAATGACCACAAAGTTGAATCAACACTTTTTAAAAAACATAACGCTCATGAAGGCAGGATTTATTGCAGGGCTGTATCAATTTTACCTGTGTACCTGTCTACCTAACTGGCAACTCAGTGTATTCTTATTCTTTTTTCTTTGGAGTTATCCAGACTACACAGTGGATTATAGCTCAAATCTCACCACTCACAACTTTGGACACCAGAGCATCTTCCACACCTTGACGTAAACCGACAGACATTGTGGGAGAGATATTGAAATAGCCTGCCCGTTTATAATACAATGGATTAGCCCAAGGCAATGTAGCTGCATCTCACTTGCAGCCATCTCACTTCACCACTATTGATCGAGAGAACAGATCATCCCTTTATGCAAAGGACAGAACAAGTATGAAAGTTACTATTGATTTTGTGTCGAAATATTCAGGAGACTAGAAAATGTGATTTATATAAGCTGCCTACATTTGTATTTATATAAGTGTTATTTTGGACATGCTTTTACAACATGGCACAAAAGAGACAAAAAATCTTGCTCATGCTGAACAATCAGTTGATTGTCAGTCTTGGGCCAATAAATAAGGGTTGTGAAGGTTATATATTAGAGCCCTGTGGTAGAAAACATAAGGGGCTAAACTCAATAGTCTCGCCCAGCAAATACAGTAGCTATAACTACAGAAACTGTTCTATGTCCATATTAGACCCTCAAAAACGGCACTGTAGCTACAATCTTTTTGAGGCCACACAGAAATGCAAGCGAAGAATGAGTCATACTCATTTGGGATGTCTATAGACGTTGCCATTTTCATAGTCTTTTTTGTTTTGTCGACTGTCATGCACCAATATTTCAGAAACAATTAGAATCGAGAGGTGTAGCCGTGATTAAGTAGTGTTTCCTTACAACTCCAAGTCTGATGGGATAAGACTTAAACTATATAAGACCCATTTCTATATGCTACAATTTATCTGTCAAAGTCAAAGCAGTGCAAATAATTATTTTATTTATTATAAATAACTTTAAACAACAAGACAATGAGAAATATCATCAGTAAAATAAATTGGAAAAAGAAACTTTTATGTGTATTGCAAATGCCACGAGCTGTAAATATGACAGTATTACAGTAGATTACAATCATAATGAGCAGGAGACTGTAGACTGTGACTAATTTATTTATTTTAACCCATGAGGCCAGATGACCTCGGATCCGTGTTCATGCGTGCCAGACTTTCATCCTCTGCGTCACTTTCTGCTTTGGATGTAGCTTTCTAAAATCTTCATCAACAAGTCCGCCTCCTGAAACAGAGAATGGAACAAATCAATATAAAATACAGAATCGTCATTTCAGTCATTTTTAGTGTCAAGATAGCTTGAGGCGGTCCTCACCTGATTTTTCGAGCGGCTCTCTTGTGTATCCACCTGCGCTTGCAACGCCACCCGCAGAAACTCCTGGAAAAGCTCCCCGAGAGCGCTGTGCTCCGCAGGCAGGGTGACTTCCAGCGCATCAATGCCTTGCCCCTCCGATGATGGCATCAGGGGGGTGTCCATCACACTCTTCTTGCCCATGAAATGTCCTTAACAATCAAAAAGAAAACGCACGTTAATATTGACTTAAAGTAGGTGTGACCTGGATGAGAGAAAACCCTTTTTGTGACATGTGGCACTGTCAGCATCGTTACAGGCAAAGAAAAATCATGTAAACCAAAACTATAGAACTGATGTAGAAAACATCTGAAATTAGATGCCATTCAATGCAAATATGACCAATATTGGTCTTTGTATAGCTGATGGATTCAAGATGATTCTTACCTGTAGCCCAAAGATTGCCTCTTGGATTCACTTTAATTTTTGCAACTTTATTCCTAAGCTCAGTCAGGTCGAAACTGACTGCGGTGGTAAAAGACATGAAGGAAAATAAGACAAGATAAGTAAATAAGCCACACTGGCAAACATTATTCAGTGTAAACCCTCTCATCTCAACGCGGAGTGTCGAACTGTGCTCCAGGGCGCAAAATTTCCAAGTGTGTCCTCTTGATCGTGGATCGCTCAGACGCATCTTGCTTTTATAGGCTCTCCTGACCGGGGTGGGCTCTGTTTATGTTGCGTGTGCTTTTTACTCATCCTGCTGCGTAAATCGAAACGTAGTCAGTCGACTAATTGTCAAGGTTTCGTTGGACCGCGTCTCCGGCTGTGCGTCTTTTACGCACCACACGATTCCTCTTTAACCTAGGACAGATACGAATGTTTGCTGCGTGAAGTCTTCTCGAGCACTCAGCTGTGTTAGCAGCAATATAACATTCAATGGGGAATGAAATATTAAGTTTGGTTTTATTTCTCCCTGTTGTAATAATTAGAAATACATTTTTTTTCATTTGGGGATGGGTATGTGATGAAGGTACCCTGTACAAACAGCGGTGTTTTTCTATTTCTTTGATGAAAATTCATTCACATGCATTCATAATGCTCTTAAGGTTCATATTAAGTCATATCATATATATGTACTGTATAATACAGTATATTCCAGTCATTCCTTCAATGTTGCCACCCGCTGTGTTGCTGTGTATGTGACAGTAAAAGCTCTTTAATCTGATAAAAGCTCCACAAACAGGCAAACAGAGAAACAATTTCTTGGAGGTTGTGTACTGTTGTTGCAAATTGTGAGGTCAGATCCATTAATGGCACAGTTGATAGCTAATGCTTCCCTCTAGAGTAACATTTCCTGCCCAGGTCCCACCACCCCCTCCCACTCTCAGGGCTAGGCCTGGCCGCTTACAATGAGCAACATGACATTTGGCCAGTTGCAGCATGCTGCTGTGATCACCATCAGTCCTCTGAGGACAGGAGAACCTGCTGCTTCTCACTGCTAATTTAGAGCTGATAAGACAGACTGCCTCTCTGTCACTTCAGGGTGCTAAAGTTGCAAGTTTAGTGGAAGAGCTGCAGCAGTATCCTGCTCTTTTCATAACCTTTGGCATTCACACACACGCATACTTGTGATTTAAGACATTCTGGACAGTTGAATGTCAGTCTAATTAGAAAACAGTCTGACCGTCACTCTCGCCAAGTTCGCAGATTAGATGAACTGACACAGCCATGGCTATCTGCAACACTGCATTTTTTCTTAAAATGGTGTGATGAATATTTGCATCTGAGGCTCAAAACAATTAATTTACAGATCAAGGGGTGCAATTAACTTTATAAATTGCCACTTGAGACTATGGTCTTGGGTTATTTGGATTTGCTTTGTTCCCCCAGAGCCACACAAAAATGGAAAACACTGAGTGTTAAAAGCTCATGACAATTCAATTACTGACACTGTATCACCAACAAAACTACACAAAGTTAACCAAAAATCAGTTAGAGTTTGATAAGTTGCTTATCAAATGGTCAAGGTCTTTGAGGTCTAACAAAGACTACAGCTAGATGCAATCAATTTCAAGGTTCAAGTACCTCAATAGTCTGTCAAGTGGCTTTTTCACATTAGATGTGATGAAAACAGATCCATACTACTGTATGACTACATGTGGGTACTGGATAGCCACAGCAGAATTCACCTTGACTGCAAGACCACTAAAGTGTCCTCACATTATATAAACAAAACATGAAGGTTAATGTTCAAAGCATGTCTGCACTCATGAGAGGTTCTGCCCACTTTTAATGAGGCAGAACCTGTGCCCCACTCTAAGGACAGTGACAAGTGACAAACCATTTAATTTACAAGATAACGTGTTAGCAACATCTTACAATTCACCCTAATTTGACTGAGATTGGTGCTGACAATATTGGTTTCACAGAAACTTTTGATTATGTCCAATGCAGGATATTTTTTTAAGTATTACAGTTTTTCTCAGTTGCTTTGGTACATTTCTCAAATCATCCTTAACATTTGCAAAACAGTAAGTGCATTTCTTGAAACAATTCATACAAACTGCAAAATCTTATCTAATTATCTGCAAAAGCTCATAGCTTGCTCAAAATCCTTAGTTTACCTCTCAAAAGTAAATATTGTGTTACAGTATATGTACAGTACGCATCTATATAAAGTACTGTATGCTGTAAAATGCAGTGGAATACTGTAATATGAAGCATTACAGTAAGTATACAGTATTATAGTACAGTGCACATTGTTGGATTACATACCTGTTCTGTCTATGAAACATTTGAATGATTGAGAACACGGTTGTTCTCCCAACATTCGGCTGCAACCTTCAACCAGCCTCAGGCCATTGTAAGGCCATGGTCCACAATTGCCTCCCTTATTTCATCGGGAATGTGCCTATGTCCTTAGCCTCTTCTACCTCTTCCTCTGTTTTGCCTCTCTACCATTCTCCATGCAGCCTTACTCTTCTTCTTCTTACCAGCTGTTGACCCTGTTCATGTCCTTGTTGTTCTTCCATTGTCAGAAATGAAGGTTCCTCAGATGCACCTCTGAGCTATTTTAGAGAACTGGTTGATCATTGATTGGTCCAATATTTCACACATCCCCCTTCATTAGTGAAAGTCAAGATTCACCTGAGAGCAATTCATAGAAATGTATAGACAGACAACTGGTTCAACCATTTTGCATGTAATGAAGTAATGCCTAGATGTTTTTTTTGGACAACTGTACATAATCAGTTTTGCATGAATGTGCCAAAGCATTTGCAACTTGTTCAAAAGAATGAAAAATTGCTTTTATGATGTGCACAAGTGACTAGATGATGTGAAGGTTGAACAAGTACTTTTGAGAATTTCAATTCTGATCTGAGAAATTTACCAAAGCGACTGAGAAAAAAAAAACTATAAAAAGGATTTTTTTTAAATTAAAAAAAAAAAGCAGTATGAATGATTCTTTCCTAATCATTCCTCATCACTTATTGTGAGGAACTTTCTTTTCTAGTCCTCTATAAAACAATACATTTCACAACATAGTAGGATTACTAACAATGCTTTAAAGGTTCATTTAATGTAAGTTTCTCTTTAACAGCAATATAAGTACAAAAACTCATTACTCTGTCAAAAAGGTCTTTCAAAACATTTCCAGAAGAGATATTGCTCATCACTTGCCTAAAACAAAAGCTGAACAGAAAACATGCCTACTTTTATGTAAATTCATTGCATTCTGTATATTAATAAAAACATATTTAGCCACAATAAACAGTCCACTTTTGACATAGGTTTTACATTTCCAGATTAGTACTCAGTCACCCTGGAAACATGTGTTTTAGTTGCATCACTGCAAAGTATCGGCTCTCTACAGTGGCTGAATGGGGGCACAAATTGACACAGAGTTAAAATAATCCATAGTGGATGGTAACCAGATTTCATATTTAATATTCTTCATATTTTGTCGTCACAAAATACTTCACATATCTTTTTCAAAGACAATGATTCAACAGGAAAGAAACAAGACTTATTTTATCTTTAAGAATGTTTGTGTCACATTCTGAGGATTACAAATAAAGATCGACTTCAAACTAAATCTAGCCTAGTTACCTCACAAAAATATTTTTAAAGCTTGGATTTTTTTCAAATGTAAACACCCTATCCACGTTTCTACAAAATGTTCAAACAAATGGTACAAAAAGCCAGTTGGGTTTGACAAAGTCTAACTTAAAGGTGCAGCGTGTAGAATTTAGTGGCATCTAGCGGAACAGACTTGACAGAAATGGAATATAATATTTATAGGTATGTTTTAATTTGTGTATAATCACCTGAAAATAAGAATTGTTGTGTTTTCATTATCTTAGAATGAGCCCTTTATATCTACATAGGGAGCGGGTCCCCTTCCATGGAGCCCGCCATGTTTCTACAGTAGCCCAGAACAGATAAACCAAACACTGCCTCTATACGGGGCTTTTTGTGGTTTTTGCAGCCACCGTAGGTTCTCCTACATGCTTGAAAGGTGAGGGGGAGGGGGTGGGGGGTGGGGGTATTCAGTTGCAATCTGCAACCGCACTGCTAGATGCCACTAAATCCTACACACTGGTCCTTTAATTCTGTTTTGAAAGGCATGACTGAGGTTTCCTGGACGAAGTTTATCCTTTTGAGCCCTGAAGTCTGGGTACCTCACTCCCGATGGACCAACACAAAGAGACCCAGCATGAAGAGAACAGCATACTGCAGAATGAAAACACAGAAGGTTGAAGAAATTAGAAGGTTACACTTAAAATATTTGAGCTTAAGAACTAAGCAAATCTTGTCAATGGGCGGTGGGGTCGGCAAACTTACTTTGAACTTGGGGTAATCATTCATGAGAATAGTGACAATTCCAATGTATGGCACAAACCTGGAGATGACAAGAATATTTACTGTCAAGAAATATCACTAAAGAAAAAGGTCTGTAACTTAAGTCACTGACTTTTGCAAATGTATGGGCTGTAATCAGACATTACAAAAAGCTATTTGGCATAAGCACTCAAAACAGAAATCCCTGTACAAAATGAAGGTGAAACGTGTTAAAGTAAATAAAATCAAAAACTCAGGAGGTCACACTCCTTCAGAAATATAATTACACCTTTAAGAGATGGACATCAGACGGGAATCAAACATAGACTTAAGTGTTCAATGCCCTTGTTTTGTCTCTCATACAGCTAGGCAAGCACCGAAGAAGAGGATGAATTGCCTAAATCCTAACTTGTTCAACATAAATTAAGTAGCAGAGATAATAAAACAACCCTAATCCCCAAATCTTAAACAGTGAAGTGAAGTGGTGAAATTGCTGCTTTTTGCAGATGACCTTGTGAGTTTGCCTAAAGAACAAACGGGGCGGTCATTCAATTCTATTATAAGTGTACAAGTGTTGCTTGTATTATGTCCAGCCCCTTGTGCAACACATGTTTTATCTAGCCAATGAATCTGAAGTTAATAGACCTCCTCTACTAGACTTTAACCAACTTTGCTAGGTTGCCCTACTCCTCCAGTTGACTTGGCAACGCATCTTATTGATACATTTGGTCCCTATTAAAGAGCAAAACAGTTATCTTCCCTAATAAGTCATTGAGATATCTGCACTATTAAACACAGTACTTACCCCCTAGCTCGCCCCACCACGTCCTTTTTCTCCAGCCAGTGTTGGCCCTGCTTGTACAGACCTCTGTCATCCACTGCATTGTTGTCCCCTTTGGTCAAGAACTTAATGTCTCCATTTTCCCTGGGGACAAAGTATCAGTGTGATTTCAGACTACAATGTACACCAACTCCTCTTTTCCAATACATCTGTAGACTTATGATGAGGGTGTAATATCACACAGGCTTCTCTAAACATTATCTTAGATAGGTTTTCAATATTATTGGCATTCTTAGGTTTGATGGGACTACAAGCAGTACAACATTCATGCATTCATACTTTTCATGGATCTTCAGTACTCTGTGTACTATTGGGATCTCTCTGCCCTCTATCCTGAAGACAACAATCTCTCCGACTCTGATTGGGTCCTCTACCCGGTTGGTCAGAAACAGCAGGTCTCCTCTGTGGAAAGCTGGCTCCATACTCCCACTGAAATTGACAGCAGATGCACATGACCAACATTAGTATATACTATAATCTTTATGTTTGCTTTAACAGACAATATCCATAATTTAATTGTATGTGTTAATTAATGTGTGCAAAGCAACAAAGAGGTATTAACAATTACTTTCAACAAGACAACTCAACATTACATGACTCGGATTAGGACATTAAAGGTGTAAGGACATCCCTGAACATCCCTACCAGGGGTTAAAATGGGAGTATTGATCGCAGGAAATGTGAAAGGACAAAACCAAATACAGATTTCAGTCAAGGGAATTACTTCACTAATAAACACTAATTACAAGACTTTACAAGCCACTGCATCTTTTGATTCTAATCTTTCTCATCCTAACAGTAAGATCAATAGGTCAACAGTTGATCAACAGCTTGCTGTGTGTATGCCGTTACTATTAACAGGCTAGTGTGCAATCGCAAAAAGTGATTCTGTAAAAGTCATATTAAAGAAAGGTCCTATTTCACCCACTTTTGCTGTATCTAGCATAATGACAGTAAGAAGATGTTGAAAAGATTGCTTGTACTTAATGTAAATTTCACTTTCAACCGTGTTGGTTAAACTTTGAAAAGTATTTATTTGTTCCTTAAGTTTAAGTACAATATTTTGGTTCATTATTTAACAAATATTAGAATAAACTCATCAGTTATTTTATAAGTAAACATTGTGTTTGCTTACAGCTGTATGGACTAAAATGCATGTCCATGTCTATATAATCATAACAGCAACATAACTTCAAGGTTACCGCTACTTTAATTCAGTTTAATTCAGATTCAGGGCATGAGTGATGTCGCCCCCATGACTGAAGATGTGAAGACAAAACTGGGGAAATGAAATTGAGATCAGCAATGAGATTCAGTGACTCGGCACCTTCTCCTAATGGATATGTGCTGTGATGCGATGTTCTTAAGATTTTTGCTTTGCTTTCCTACCAAAGCCGTATCTAAAATATCTCCCAGTAATGTTTTACAGCCGCATGAGGGAAAATGTAAATTTAAACCCCTAAAACAGGTTGACCTGAGGTTTTGTATCATCAGCACAAAGCCAACAGTGATTCACCTTTTGTATTAGTATCAGAGTGAAAACAAATAGCCCACTGTCTTTGGAGTATGTAGTTGTTTATTCTATACCATATATATTCCCATGTAGATCTCACCACCCTAGGAGGTTAGCTGAATCAATTCCCAATTGACTTCAGATGGACAGTCAAATTTATCTTCCAATTGATTGTGATGTTTGTGTGATGTTTCAAAGTGTTGTGTTAGCCAGAAGAGACCCAACAAAATTTTGTGATTGTACATCTAGAGCCTGTGTTCATAAATAAGTCTTGAGTGAGGGGACATGGTTTCACAGACATATACATACATACATACATACATATATATATACACACACACACACACACACACACACACACACACACACACATATATATGTGTGTATGTATGTATATATGTGGATAGATAAAATTCTTCCATTGTTTTATGACATTTTTTTTCTCTCAACAAAGAGCTACAAGAGCCTAACTGTGTCTAACTTACCTGAGAACGACAACAATAGGACTCTCACTTCCGGTGACAACCATCAATCCCTTCCAGATCATCAGCGCAGAGGAAACAATCATACCAAAGTTCAGCACCTGGTAATAGAGCTGAAATAAAAATGCATTTGTATTAATAACAACCATTCAAAAATATTAATGTCCCTATATAACCATAAAATAGGCAATTTCAGGTATAAGTCAAAGAGCTATTTTTGTAACTCTTGGATTTTTCAGCCATATGTTTGAGATTGTTATTTCAAATTGAATTCACTGATTCATGGTAAACACATCTTCCGTTAGATTCAAGCTAACATTACAATAGTGAGAAAAAATAGCTAGCTACAGTGAAGTCAGGGCTATTGTTTAAACACGGTTGCTCGGTATTAGGCAGAAGTATGAAGGGGAGGTTATAAACCATAAATGTGCACAAAACAATTCACTGTATAGTTCGCTAACAAGTGACAGACGAGCTGCAACGTTAAAAAGCGGTCGGCGGCTAGTTCACGTTAGCTCTCAGGTCTCTGTCCATACAAAGAGGCGGTAAACTAATGTTTGTGTACCTACCTGCCGTTTATTCATGCGACGAACATCGTCGAGGAAATCAAAGGATAACATTGTTGCAAATAACACTGTGTAGAAAAGCACCTCAATCACATTAAAACGTTTAAAGTAGCGACCATATGGATGCACGGTCGACCAGTGAAACTTGCATCCAAATCTTCCGGGTGCGCTCAACCGGAAGTCCCGCCCTCTGTGTGAGCTCTGTGTTGAGGTGTCAGTTCAGGATACGAGAGAGAAGGGGGGAGGGGGGTTTACTGCACTGTGCTGATCTCTGTACATAGACATACAGAACAAATATCTTTAAATACATTCATTAAAAAAATATTGCAGTGTTTATATAGTTCTCACTCCAGATGTCAGTGGGGATCCAGATGTCAGGGAAACCATATAGGAAATACAGTATTGCCAAAGCACTACGAATAATGGATGTTGACAATTATAATATAAAGAAATCTATACAAAATCTGAGGCCTGATGTAGAACAACAACTCAATCTGATTCCCTCATGTTGTGGCCGGCAAAGACAAACTGTCCTGCGAGAGCGTACCTCTCTTTCATTTCCCCCAGTACAATTTTTAGTTTCTGCTTTTTGAGTTAATAAAATGTCGATGCTTATTACTGAATTTTGGGGAGCACTGTTCCTGGACAGGTTTAAATTTTGGACACTGTGTGAGGAAGTGCTGCTCTGTACTTTAACATGTTTCTGTGTTTAACATCAGCCACTGTGGTCAGGTAGGTTGCCACAGTGTACTGTCTCTTTGGGGACAGATAACTTTTACTCTGTGTGTGTAATTTTGTGTTCCAATAAGTGAGGTAGTTTTGTTTCTGATGTGTTACAGTATAATTTGGTTGACTCTGATAAATAGATAGATAGATAGATAGATAGATAGATAGATATGTGTTTGCAGTATATGATAACAGTGCATGCTAAAAATCCTTGTGAGCGTCGAGCAGCTGCCACAGTTCACTACAGTGTGGAACAAAACACTGGCCACCACCCCAGCTCTGACACTTCTTGTCCAATCTGTTGTCCCAGTGAACTCCCTCATACTTGATGTCTGCAATGACCTCTATGTCTGTACAGAGATATACAGCTACTGAGATAATTAACTGTTCTGTAAACTGATTGAACACTTTAAATGAAAGCTTTTGTCTTTAGCATATTGGTTAAAGTAGCACTACTCAGTGTTTGAGCGCTTAAGAGTCAGAACTGCACAAAAAGCTAAACATCAAGCATATGTTTAACATGTGAAGACCTTTTAAAGTTTATATGACTAACATGTTAGCAAACAGTTGCCTATGTACACATCCGGCAGACATGGAGCAACATATTAATTTGGAGTCATGTTTCTGATGACCTGCATACAGTATGTACACACTTCTTAAATCAGTGTTGGTCATTCAACTCCTGAGAAATGTAACTGACTGTTTAGCTGCTATATGCTCCACTTTTTTCTACACGTAGCTGCTAACTTTGTCTATCTGTCATTTGGTGTTAAGCAGGTGTACAGTTGTACATTGTACTGAACCAAAATGCATAATCTGTGGCCTGGAAAACCAAAACAATAAGCTGAAAGATGCTAAAACGCTCAATAGAACTAGGGGGGAACTTTGGGTGTTGGGTGAAAATCATTTGTGGATTTGTCACTATATTCACAAAAACATTTACAATCCAAGCAGAAGAGACCTTCTCTTTGTAATTGTAAGCCATATGAAGTAAGGTGTATGAACAGTGATGTAGGCCAGCTATCATGACTCCCATCATAAAGCAAACAACCACTAATAAAAACAATCACTATGAATTAATAATTTATGACACATCAATTGCTGCCTTTAAAGGCGGGTAAACTCTGTTCTGCAAATAAAAATTTTGGTTGACGGGTAAGAAGCTTTCATCAACACTAATTACTAACTACTGTATTTTGTCATTGACCACATCTAATTTCCTAAAGGAAGTGCGTTTGACTGAGCAAGTGATAAAATAATTAGTGACCACACACCCGAAACCTACCAGCTATTTCTGGTTGTTGACTCAGGCTGTGGGGATTATTAACAATGTGTATGTTACACCTGCTTGAGCCATCATTAAAAAGTCAGGTTTTATGTTTATGCATTTACTCACATGTTGTCAATTTCACAACATGTTCTGAGACTGTGTTGACTGTGTGATTTTCTGAATTGTGTTTTGTTTTCACCTGATGCAACGTGTTTCTGCAATACTGTTTGGTTGTCCTGTGATGCAGTGTCAGCAGGGACACATGTGCATCAGTAATGTAGGGTCTATGCTATACTAACATGGTATTTTGGAAATTTACCTTATAATAAAATGTAACATCAAAACTACTTTTTTCTTTTTCATTAGTAAAGTTACATTATTTTTCTCAACTGCAAAAAAATAAACAAATATAGGTCAGTAATGTTTGTTAAGTATTAAAGTAAGTAATATATAAAATCTGAAGTAAGATATTTAAAGTATATGTTAAGAAACTTTTCCAGCTGACTGTAAACAACACTGTTCACAGCTTTATTGCATGTGCACAGCTATTTTTAAGAGAATTTTGAAAAGTATTTAACATAATATTCATTATTGTCTCCTGGGTAATATTTTTACATTGCAGATCCACTCAGTCAAAGTAAAAATATACTTTTTGAAATCAAAAATTCCCCCCCCCCAAAAAAAAACTAGATGTACTTTTTTTGAAACAGTGGATACCTACTGAACCTTTTCATGTACACATAATGTAACACTGTCAGAATCCCGAACACTTCAGGGTTCATTCACACATGAATGTCTATTCATGTCTCCAAATGTCAGGCAGTTTCTAACGTCAAATTATTCCGATAATTATAGGATTTTAGGTTTTATTCGATGATGCGTTTCTCCTTCTTGGTGGGAACCCTTCTCATGAAGGAGTAGTGTATAGACAAATGGAAAAAAGGACTGATAAAGAAGTTATTTTTTCGTTTCTTTACTTTGTGTGTCATGCATAAATTGGTTGGATCCAAACAGCTTTTTAAATAATTTCAGCATTCTAATAAATGAAGATTATCTTTGTATATTCCTTCAAGTGCAATAACTGGAATTTGGCTCTGAATTCATGCCTCTGTATATATTGAATCTACGCAGAATTTTTCATTCAAAAGCAACAAAGCAGAGCGTGAAAGCTGGATGCAAAACAGAATTTCACAGTTGGTTTGTGATGGCTTTACACTCCATCAGACTGTTGTTGTCTCTTAACATCTAAGAGATACATTTCCCATGCTTCATCCAGAGCATGTTGTGGTTGCTGCTCATCCTTTAATAGTTTTACTGTAACCCTCCTCCTCTGAGTAAATAGTTGTGAGGTGATACCAACAGGACTAATGTTTGGGTTCTCTTCAGCTCGTTTTTTACTATGTCCTACCAGGAGCACAAGAAAACCATAATTAGGTCAGCCATTGAAGCTGTTTAGAGGTTATCTTCAGTGCCTCTTGAATATGAACATTTCCACTAAATTACAATATTCCAGCTATTTTGTTTCAGGTATTACAGATACCTCTTGACCCCAGGTGTTACAGGTAGCTTTCATTTCCTTGATTTCACAGATTTGTTTTCGCAGCATTTTGTTTTCTGTTACACATTCATCTAGCATCCTCTCCTCCTTTTCCTCTGCAATATAATTGTACAGCATGCACATAGAATGTTTAGGCAACACTGATTTTATTCAGATTTAGCCTTTAGGTTCTCCCATGAGAGGAAATAATGTGAGATATGTATCAGAATGTCATTATTTCATAGTCAGCAAAAGCTTGCTGTGATATGGTAGATTAACTCAGCACTGACAGTCAACTTAACGATGGCACAGAGACCAGCGGCAGCCTGCGACTTTTGGTGGACTGGAGATAAAACTTTTTTCAAATGCCAACTAGTCTGTGGCATTTAGGGACGTGTGATCCTTTTCATATAATCTGCCTAAATGGTCACAACTACCCTGGCGCGCCAATGGTAATTGAGGTCAGTCAGACACAACGATATGAGGTCAGAATCACAGGCTCTTAGATACCACACTAGCAAGCCTCTGTTTCTGTTTTCTCCCCTTTTCCATTTGATTTATTGAGATCTGACTGACTGTACATCCTTATTGCACCTCTGATGTTGTACAGATAATTTCTGGCTGAATGTAAAAATATTGTGTGGCATAAGCTTATACAGCTTTTGTAGACTGTCAAAACTATCTATATGAAATGCAAATAAGATCTTTTGTGTGGAGCATATTTTTACATGTTGCCACATAATAAGCCTAAATGTGAGACCGACTGCTGCAAATGTGTTTAAATGTGCTAAGAACTCGAGCTCAGAGTGCTAGATCTTCACATTAACTCAACATTATGTCTTATTAAATAAAATGGCAATTACTTAGACTTAAATGTACATGCAAAAGTTCTACAGTTGGGGACTAACAATTCACTCATTTGCTGTGTCTTATTATAGGTATTAATGCTGAAATTACTCTGAGTGATCCAGTGCATTCAGTCAGAGCTACTCATGCAGCATGAAGAGCTGTGCCAATGCATCTTTTCTCTTTAATTTCCCCGCTTCAGTCATAATTTTGTCTGTAATGTCTTGCAGGAAGCTTGTTCGGATTAAAGTATGTCTCATTGTCTGATGTTATTCCTCTCAGACAAATGTGGTTTTTCAAATAGACATTGTTACTGACAACGTGAAGAGATCTCACAAAGTGAACATGGTGACGTTCGGGATGATATGAGTTAATGGACAAAATACTATCTTTACATTTTATTCATTTCTGTCACTCAGTGACAGTATTGTGGATAACCCTTTACAGGTGCAATCGATAGTTTTAATGTGGACTTATTTTGTGATGATAAGAAATACTGTAATAGCAGTAGTGATCAGTACTTTATTATGTAAGAAGTTGGGGCAAATAAAGACAGACATCATTGGATAGTGCAAGGGAGCATTTCTTTTTACTTGTCATACTTTTCATCAACGGTACGGTGATTGAACTAACAGTAGGTGGCAGGAGTGCCTTGTTTCATGATAGGCCCAGTCTTCTACTTGTTGTTATCACACCTCAGTCACACTACATCCCATCCCTTATCTCTATATACACCCACGTCTAAAGAACAGGATGATAGCCCAGGTGGACACATGGCAAAACAGAATCACTGTAGAAATCAATAATGGATGATTAAATGAGAGACATGGGCCAGATGTCTTGTAAGCTAACAGGTTGTGATGTAATGCAGGTGTTTTACTCAGGTCACTCTAGAGCTCCCACTCAGTGGGAAACTATAAGGCCAAAACTTCAATGAAAAGGGTTCTTCTTGTGCAGGCAACCCTCCTATTTTCATCCTGCTATCAACACTGTAGATGTGTCATCTCTTTCTTCTGCTGACAGCCTCTGACCCTCTCATGCTGCTGGACAACATCAGAAGTGACACTAAGTGAACTTTTTTTTTTTTTTTTTTGCCAAGCTTACATTTAGCTTTCCAGCACTGTTCACACTTGTGCATGAGGACACCGCTTACATAAACGATGACTCACTAATGACCGGGAATCACAAATGATTATCATGATGAAGTTAGCCTTTCACCCTGTAAACACACTGGTTACGGGCAACACTTCACTCTCAGATATTTGTGAAGGAATCTGCTTTGCTCCTGTGTGGCTTAAGGAAAATTGTTTTTTTTTTTTTGGCCTTGTATGTATTTTCTCAAATTAGACATTCCTAACACTGAAGAATCCATCAATAGCTGCAGCATTAAATTCTGAATCATGCAGTGCATTCATTCTAAATGTACGTCTGATTCTGACTCCAAATTACAGAAAATATCATATGTTTTTCTAATCTTTTCTCTCCTTTTTGATATATTAGTACACTTTTGTGCGCAATTAATGCATTTTTGTCTTTTGCTATGCCAACAAGTCCCAAGGCCTGACATTTTTTAAATGGCCTATTCCTCATTCCAAGATATGTTGCGCATTTAGGCTTCATTTAGATGTTACTTGACAGATAGTGTACAAAGATACTACAGCAAAGCAGATCAGCAGTACAGCTTTTGTAAAATTCTGATGTAGCGGGAAAAAGTTCAGTTAAAAGTATAGTGTTGTCTTACTAAAATATAGCATCCCTTTTCATAGCAACTGTCATGCTGTAAGTAATGGGCACATGTAAGTATGATGACAGAGAGAAATTTGGCCTCTGAGTCCTCTCAGATAATAGGAGCCATAATAGGAGATAACACAGGGTTACTTATCTTTCCAGACGATATGATAATGAATGAATGCCGGTGACGGAAAGATTAAGTGGGATGGCTTTCATTACAGTGATTCAGCCTGCTCCATAATATGCTAATTTCTATTAAGAATGGCACCCAGAATCTAAAAAGCACATGTCATGCACTTTCACAGCATCTCCAAACGTACAAGGCGTAATAGTATCTTTTTATTTTACAGCCAGTTGCATTCAAAGGTGCAGTTTCTAAAAATGCAGCGCAATGTAGCATGACAGGTAAACATGACAGGTTAAAATATAAAAGCATGGCACCATTAGCCACTGTACAACAGTGTCATGTGAAGCTACATTTGGCTTGATACATTCCTGAAATGATCAGGAAAAAGAGACTTACTTACTCTGGTATCAATGTACTTATCCCTAAAAAAACTGTGCTGTATAAACATGAGGCTTACTGTATATCCATGTTATTGTTTGACTTGAATTGCTATACAGTAACTCCTCTATATTCTTACAAGGGTGACTACAAAAGATAATTGTTTGTGCTCTTACATTGAGAATAACACATACTGCACATAATGCCACTTCAGTCCAAAATGTTATATCTCTGACATTCATGTACAAATGCACTGACCTGAGACTGGGATCCACAATCAGTGACCTACAAAGGTGCATGGATTGATACAATACAAACCCAGGTACACTACTTTATCATATTACACGACAGTTGTTGCACTAAGATTTGTTGACTACGACAGACAATCCACAACATGTGATGGCATCAATCCAAAATAAGCAATCATGGCAAGGAATGGTGGCTGTTAAAATTAAATATTTAAGTCATATTACTTATTTTTCTGTCTCATGGTCTCTGAAGGGTTTTGTACCTCTCTTAAAAACAGAAGTCATCAGCCGTCTGTCTTTCTTCCAGCTCTTCTTGGGCTGTTTTGTTGATACATACCCAACAGTGAACAATTACTGGTTCAGGACTTCATTATGGAGACAATCACTGGCATATGATCAGGATACTGCTCCATTGAGAAAATCTGTGATCTTTAATGTCTCATTTGGTGATAATTACTCCATTGCCATTTTAACAACTTTGGGAGCATCAGCAGCTTTTTGTTTGGTGGCAGTCTTGCTGCCTTCTTGCTCAGCCTTCCTGGGCAGTCTGGGGCTGCCAGCAGCTTTCCTGCCAGTCTGAGGGCTGGAGGAGCCAGCGGCCAACTTGCGTTGAAGTAAGGGGCTCCTGGAGCCCTTGGGCTTTGTTGGCGTCATTAAAGAGTCCAAGACCTTTAGTGACCTCAGGCTGAGCAGACCACAGAAATAGTTACACTGGTGCTGTGAGATAAACTGCTCGAAAACTTTGGGGTTCCCTTCCACAGAGAGACCTTGATGCCTGCAGCAACACATAATAAAAGCAAATGTTACAGTCGTGATCAGTATAAATGTAAATTACTTGTAAAATCAGGTGCAGTTTTCACAGGATCATTTACAGAAATACAAACAAACTAACCCCGTAGATTTGACTGTAATTCCAACATTGGTGATCTTTGTGTCAACACCTGCAAAATAACACCATGCAATTACTATATTTTTCTGTTGTTCAGGCACCATATTCAAATGTGACAGACATGTGAACCACATTAACACCAAAACTGCAGTAAAAATGTAAGAGGCAGATAAAAATCATACAAGTTCTCAGAACACAACATGCAGTATGTTTTTATAATTTTATCGGCATAAAATGGTCTCTAACAAATGGTGTGTAATAGACCCGATGCCTCTCTTAAACTACTGGAAAAGTTGAGAAGGTAAAATTTGAAGTAGTTCAGCACAAGATTCTTGCTCCCTAACACTTCCCTTTTACAAACATGTATACATTTTAGCTTGTTTGATATAGTAAAGCATGTAAACTGTCAACCAAGTCTGGGCTTCACTGATTTTAACATTAACCTGGTAAAAGTGAATTGTTTTTTTAGTGTGGGATGAACCAGGAGCTGTTAGAGAATGTTGCCTTTGTTTCACAGCATTGTCTGTCTCAAAGCCTCACCCTATTCTCAGTTACTTTAGCTACAAATGTAAAAAGTTAAATTCAAGTCTCAGCCTACCTTCTAGCTGAGTGAGCAGCAGATTTCCACTGGTCCATTGAAAGATCCAGTGCTGCAGAGCACAGCACTTCTGCTCCACATCAGATGCAGTCCTCATTTCTATTCTGCCCGTATGATCCAGGACAGAATATTTCTGATATACTCCCGTCAGATCAGCCTCCACTGTGGCATAGGGGATTGTGTTTGCTGGTCGGTACATCAAGTAGACTGGAATTACCCTATGTGTCAAAGATCATCATAAAGTAAATGACTTCTAGAGAGACTTAATGGTTCGTGTAAATAATACTCAAGAGGATGTTAACTTTTTATGAGGAGTAAACTGTTCATACTCACTCCAGAGAAGGCCCAAAGTTTTCAATCACTCTTGTCTCTGCAGAGAAGATTTTGCAGTATTCACGAGCCAAGTTCTGAATTTTACACTCCTGTATGCAGAACATTGGAGAAAAGCCAGTTAAGATAAGCTCAACCTACACCAATGTATTTATTCAATTTTCTTATGATTAGTGCCACAGTAATCCTACAGGGGTGGCAGGAATGACACCTGACTGATTTATTTTTAGAAAACATGAATAAATTACAAAATCAAACCTTTCATTCTCGACAATTTGCCTTCATGTGATGTTAGTTTTAATTTCATCATGATTCTTTGAACTCTCTCCAGATCTTTTCTTGCGTACCTGCCTGACAAAGTCCAGGTTCCTGTCTATAAGGCAGCTTTCCTCTTTGCCTCCATAGGCGATAGGGTTGCGTACTTTAATGATACATGTGTTTCCAGACTCAAACACAGGCTCCAGGCCATAGATGACTTTCGCCCTCCAGACTTTGTGAGCACAGCCATCACCAATACGAGACTCCTGCATCATTATACGGCCAAAGAATTTGTTGCCCCAGACGCCAGAATCGGCCACACCCTTGTTGAATACCAGGGGTGTCATTTCGATTTCTTCTCCAACTTTATGAGGAGAACATGTAAGTATGATAACCAGTCAGAAAAGCATTGTAGGTTGGCACAGGATAAAAAGTAATGTAAAGATTTAAATTCTCATCTTACCACCAAGGTCCTCACGTAGGGACATTCCAGCCAAGACTGCAACACAGTGAGAGAAGACAGAATAAGACTTGTTGTGGCCGAGTCATGGAAAGATCATTTCTTCATGCCAAATGTAAGATATAAATGGATACGTACTATCTGCGCTAAGTAGATAATCTGTTGAGTCTGTCCCATATTCATTTGTGATTGTGCATCCATAAACACCAGAGTCTTTGCTTGATGCTTGAACAATAGCAAGATTGACCTGAGTTTCATCCCCTGCACTGAGAGACAGAAAAACAAAGTGCTTCATAAAACATGGAGGGCTTTCTATGTTTTATGTATAAAGGTGTCAGGAACAGGAATAAAAGCTGCAATTATAAGTGAGCTGCTTTGTCATGTTAAGACCCTTTATTTTAGAAAAGTCAGTACCGTTTTATAAAAAGAAAATACATACATTTTCCAGTTTCTTGGGATTCTCCAAATATGCTTACAGAGATACTGTCAGAACTTACTTTCTTTTAATCTGCGCAATCCCCACTTCATTTCTGTACCATTTGATTGTAGAGTCACTGAGAATATTGAAGAACTGGCACCACAGTTTCAAATGTCCTGAGGCATCTGCAAAGGTTTCACCCCTGATCTTACGGATAACTTGAGGAGCTGGAGGGCAAGACACCAGCGTAAGTAAGTATACACATGCACTAATGTTGACAGCACATTACTTACTATAAAGGATGCAAGAGGGCATCAATCAAACTGCAACTTTACTGCCAAACTGAAGTCAAAACTCAAATTTGAACACATTGCAAGAAAAAAAGCTCTCCCATTTTTGCTGTACAAGGTATTATGAGGCATAAGTGTTCTCAGTGGAATGAGTTAATTACAAATTCTGGCATTTTAAACCTAGATTTGTTATTTTCCAGTATAATTGCACTGTGGTGTAACTGGCACATAAAACTAGATGTCCCTCCTAGTTGAAGGGGCTTGTGAGACATGGCCAGACAAGGTTTACAAAAACTAGTGTAATTCTAAGGAAATAAACCAAGAATATGGTGCCCACAACCACAATCAAATAAGGCTATATGGCAACGTTTGGCTCACCAGCTTGTGCACCTTGTAGCAAATGAAAAGCAGCTCCTGATTTTTGGTCGCAAATCCTTCATTTAGCCTGTGTACATACACCAAAATTAATCAAATTTAAATATAGATTTAATGACTCTGTTGAGATTTTAAAACGGCCACTAAGGAGGGTTTGTGACCAAAAACAATCAGTTTGACTGTTGCAGCAGGTGCAGGCAAATTTAACATATAAAATATTTTTGGTTACCGCCCCCCAGTTCACTGTTACCTGCAATTAATCAACAATGTCAGTGTTTGATTGGCTATATTTTATCCCTATGGACTGCTGTTTTGCTTAAAGACATTCCTGTGCAAAATCCACACCACTGACTTTAAAAATGTCTACAAAACAATTTTTGGTTTTCTTTGGTTTTGGTTATATTCTAAGAAGTATGTGTCATCTGCCACAATGTCTTTTTATACTACCACTAGGGGGCGCCAGAGCTGGAAAGAAGTTTCACATTTAACACATAATAAAACATTCTAACGGCCTGCAAATTAAAGGGTTACCAAGAGATGTTTTTTCCAGAAGGTCATGTTGAGAGAATTATGGTATATGTGTTTGAGTTAGAGTAACACTGCATGAATATGATCCCATTTAAAATATTATTCAGGCATGAAGGATATTTTACCTTTGAATGGGTTGTGCTTGTCCTTCTCTTCAGGTTTTCTCTCAGTTTTCAGAGTGTGGATCTCCTCAGTGGGCTGCTGGCTTGGTGCTTGAGTCTCAGCTGTCATCTTCCTCCTACTGAGGAGCGGAGATCGCTTTTCTACTGGAGAGGTTCGCTCACCGGAGGGCTGAAGTAGAGGTGACCGTCGTGACAGGCTTGGAGACGTAGAAAGCATCGCAGGACTTGAGGAAAGCTTGCTGCTCTGTGTGGACACCTCCTTTTTCTGAGTTTGGTTATCAATCAGTGATGTGGCCTCTGTGGCCTCCTCAGGTTTGGCCTTGGGTAGTAGGATTTTGCGGCGGGCCCCAGAGGCCAGCTCTTGTGGAGTAGCAGAAGGAATGGGAGAAACACAATTTCTTCTCTTTAACAAAGGACTAGCCTCAGGATTTGCATTAGTTAAGGAATCAGTCCTTGAAAATTCCTCAACCACAGATCTCTCCTGTTGAATAGGCTGCTGATTATTTTCTTGTGTGTCTGTGCCAAGTACACTTTTAGTGGGAATCTTTTGCACACTCTGTAAACAACTGTTTGTGTTGTGTTCTTCTATTTTGCCATGATCTGAAAATGTTGTGGAATTTATTTCATTTATTTCAGTATTACACTGAGTTTTGCTGTTGAGTTTAATTTTTGGAGTTAACTTTTGTACAAATCCCATGTCTTTGCCTTGAACAGATTCATCTGTGGCATGTCCTTGACTGCTGGCCTTTATTGGTGCCACTGTAAGTGGTGTCCCAGGTTCTTGGCTGACTCTTCCAGAAAGGTTTGAACTTGATGTAAGTCTTTGGGTCAGTTCCTCCTTTGACGTCAATGGAGTAAAACTGTTTCTGATATTTTCACTCTCAGAGAAGGAAACAACGGGGGAGTCTTTCGGTGTTGATGCTCCAATTTCCTGGCCAATTTCCATGACACCCTTTTTGGCACTGCCATGATGTCCAGTAGTGCCAGTGTCTATGACAGAGATAGGAGGGATCAAAAGAGGTTTTTGCGGAGCCTGAACAGGTGGTGAAATTCTACCTTGAGTCTGAATTTGTTCCTGATCAGTACGGTTTAGTTGGTGGTAAATCTCCATTAGGGTTTCCTTTATGTTTTTGGGAGAAGGATCATCAACACTTGTTTCAGTTTTCCTGTCAGGGATTGACTTCTTCACTTCCAGTTTACATTTGTTCTCCTCATTTTTTTGTACACACTCAGCGGGGACCAGTACGGTGGGTATCGAATTTGCTACTGTGACATCAAGAGCCTGTATTTGAGATCTCAAAAGCTCAGCAACAGATATGACTCGTGTCACAGGTTTTTGAATTTCTTGAAAGCCTTTAATTTGGTGCTCGGATAAGTTTGTATTTTCGGGAGGTTTTTTTAGGTGTGGCATAGCAGTCTCAAATTTAGCTGGCTTCATATTATGTAATTCTGAGCTGTATTCCTCCTTCATTTTTGATATGGGCTCATTCTTGTCCATTTCTTTATTAGATGCATCCGCAATGATAACATCAGTGTCTTTATCTGCTTTACCTATGCTATTTTCTATTTCGGTTTCTTCAACCCTGTGTACTGCAGCAGTTTCAGTTTCCATCTCAACTATCTTTTCATTTGGCACCACGCTGTCAGTCTGCACTAATAACTTACCTACCCCATTGCCCTCTAACTTCTCATCAACTTGTATTTTTGTCCCTTCAACCAATTTTATAGGTGTATCAACTTGGCTTTGCTGGTCGGTGGGTGAAACATTACACCCCTGGGTGCTCTCACCACCACCAGGGCTTTCGAGGGGTGACTTCTGTAGGTCTGTAAAAAGGGCCGTACGGCTTTCATTTGATCCTCTGGAATGATCCCATGTGTCCTGTGTCATTTTGTCAATGGCTACTTGAAGACCATGGTGCGCAGCAGGGGTCTGGATGTCATCTGTTGTGGTCTCTCTTTCTGACGGAGTCTTTTGTGATGGTTGCGTGTTCATCGAAAACTGGTCGGGTGGTAGCTCAAGGTTGACAGGTGCATCATTCCTGTTCATCTTTGTATGGGCCTGTGTAACCTTGGGACATAACACAAGCAGAGGTTTCCATGCTGTAAATACTTATTCCCTTATCCCTGGCTATGCTGACATGGATAAACACATGTAATTTTAAAAACAGCAACAGCGTAACCAGCAACAAACACATAAGGAAATAGAAAGATCTTAGGGCAAACAGAAATTTATGAAATGGAGAAAATATATAGTAGTGATGATGTAAAGTTCTAAAAAATATGTTACACTTATATGTATTTTTTCCTTTTAAGTACAAAAAAACCTCTAAAATCCATATTGTAATATATTCATTCATTTTTTAACCTGAATCCAAACCCAGCACATTAACTAACTTGTTAGTTAGCTCTAACAAACATAAGGAGTGCTACTCAAGCACTATTCTACATTTTGTCACGACGCTGAAATACTGCATGAAAGTTTGCTTATGTTTCATATAGTGAAACATAAGCATGGTACACTGCTCTCCTCCATGAGTCCGCACCAGACAGTTAGCGTCAAATCCCCATAAAGTCTGTGGTTGAACCCTGTTTAAATTAGCAGGAGAGGTTCCCTGTGTCATATGGCATTCCATCATGGATGAGATAAGCCACAATATAGCTCAAAGATTTGCCTATGTTGTGCCTATATATCCCCTGAAACAGACCTTAAAATACTACTATTAAAATCAAACACTATACAGTAAATGTAATTATAAAATCAATCAATCAAAACCAATCTATCTAAATCTGACATGGTGAGGCCTTTTCACAAGCAAGGTGGCTATTTTATGTTTAAGTGTGGCCAGAATGGAATGCCAGTAATTTTAAGAGGTACTTCAGCTGTACAGTGTTTTGTCTCAGCTCTCGGTGCCGTCAGTAGCCATGCAGCTGGTGTCAGGACGATTGCATAAGCAGCATACAATAAAGACTGATAATCCTGCAGCGGCAAAATGTTTGAGTGCTAACTGAGAATGTTGCCAAATGATCATAAAGGAGAACAACTTTATTTAAAAACAGGATGAGAATTTCTTTATTTTTCTACTTATTATGATATAATATCATTTGTTTGACATATGCGCTGTACTTTTTTAACATCAGTTAAGTTTCAATGAAGTAAGTGAAGTATGACTAATAAAATAATGACTAATCATGTAAAAAAGTATAATTCCAATTTTTTTCTGCTGCGTTGCATCAATATACCTGTTGCATCTGTCAACATGTGCGTCATTTAATTCTTGTCACACAGTGGAGCATACTTGTAAAAAGCCATAAATAGCTCCTGGATGCTTGTGTTACTGACGAGACTTGTGTTGGCAGCACAAAGCACTCATGAGCTCATGCGAAAGGGCTCACTCACCTCGCTCAGCAGCACTGGCTGAGGCACAGACACATTCTTTTGGCACGGGGTTGTTTCCTTCTCAGACAGCTGATCTCCGGTCTGTTCACATGTACGCTGAGGCAAAGCAATTCTGCTTTCACATGGTGTGTCCACTGACTCAAGATCTCTGTTCAATAAAGTTCCATCAGTGAAAGTATTAGACTTCCCGTCAATATCCATGACTGTAACATCATCTGTGTTGGTAATGAGCTCTATGATTTGGGCTGGTTGGGGAGCTGGTACAGCACTCGTCTGCAGTTGTGTTGACGTCATGTGAGGATTTTGGCTCTGAATTTCCAAATTTTCTTCTTTATCTTTGTGTTCATCTTCCTTTTCATGCTTTGCAGCTAGTTTACCTTCAGTTCCTGAGACTGTATACTTTGTAGATGTACGAGCAGCAAGAGATACTGAGGCAGTGAGCTGTTCTTTCTGTGAAGGCACAGCACAAACATTTTCATCCTTTGAAATAAGCAATGCTTCCTCCGTTGCTGATTTCAGATGATGTTCTGCCACGTTTCTGGAGTCTGAATCCAAAACTGATGAACTAACAATACTCTCTACTTCCATAACCTCCACTAAATTTCTCTTGGACTGTCCAGACTCTGTGCAGGCCAGAGCCACAGAGGTGGAGGGCTCCTCTTTTGCCCTTCTCTCCTCAGACGCCCTCTCTCCTTGAGTATCTGCTTTTGCAGCTTTTGAACTGTTGGAAATTTTAATCTTCTTCTTGACAAAGGGAGTTTTGGGTTGGTGCATAGTGAAAATCTTCTGGGCAGAGTCATATGTATATGTCCCACCCTTGCTACCATTTTCACTGATGACCTGTCCATTAGTTAGAGCAGAAACTGCTCCATTAGTGATGGGAACTGGCCTTTCTTCCACCTCCTTCACAGTGGTGTCCTGTAACCTGGCCTCAGACTCCATGGCTAGAGCCTGATGGCTCTCCTCATTGCCCCCATCCTCCATGGAGCTTGGTGTGTTCAGAAAGGCCTCCATTGTCGAACGGCGTTTCCTCTGTGAGCGGTCTGGACTGATGGTTCGTAGTGGCTCCTTGTTTTCTTTACCTTCTACTTCCCTGCGTTTATTTTCAGCCTTTTGTTTCAGCTTGGAAAAGTAGCGCTGGTGGATGTTGAACTCATTCATTTCACCAACCTCCAGAACCCCAGAGCAAGACACAATGCCTTTACTGTTGCTGGCTGATGCCTGGTATATAGCTGCATCCTCCACAGTGCAACTGCAAAGAAAAAAGAATTTAAGTTGGCTTAAAAAAGACCATATTAAGCAAATACAACTGTAGACACTAAGGCAAGGAAAAACTAAGCACTTGAGTAATGGGTGTATTGAATGTCAAGGCACTCACTCAGTATTTTTGAGAAAGCTTAAAATGAAACACCAACTGTCGTCATCAGAGTGCCCTTTTGCTGTGCTTTTGCCAAATTAATGAAAGCTTCAATCTAAATATCTCCATAGAATTTTTGCAAGGCTAATACAAAGTTGATCTCAGTAGGACAAATGCAGTTAGATGTGATATCAACATACTTGTAAATGTGCAGGGAATGGTTTTGTCCGTTGTGGAATATTTCATATTTAGGCAGTCCACAGTATCTGTCCAACTGCATATCATCCTTATACCAAATAACTTGAGGGGCAGGGTATCCTGAAAAACACAAAGAAAAGCATCTTGATATCAGGCCCATGATTAAATAATTTCTGCATCAAATACAAACAGGTAGCAGTGCATTTTTGAGCTAGAGTAGACTAGATGCATTATGCCTGCCTTCTTGGCTAGAAATATTTCAGAAGTTGCATGAAGTTGCATCAGAAGATGCATAACGTGACCAGGTGTATAATGAGCCTTTGTTCCAGAAGTAGTCAATTATTTTTAGTCTATTTTCCACTTACTTGTTACATTCTCATAAGTCTGATACTTACAGATTTCTAATCAAGTACAGTGCAGTATTGTATATTCTTGCAATACATTTCCATGGAGTTACATCTGGATTAAGGCCTTGCAAAGCTTTTCTATATTATGTAACCTGTTAGCTGAAGCAGTGTTTACCTGTAACCACACAAGAGAACTTCACATTGCAATTCTCAGATACGGCTTTTGACTTCAGGGTTGTTTCAAAGGTGGGCTGTGTTTCTTCTGTTAATTGTGCTATCACACTGCAGAGCGTGCTCCTGTGCAAAAACAAGGGAGCTGGTCAGTCAAGTTGTGTCTGCAATAAGAATGTGACATAAAAAGTCCTAATGTGTGGAGCAAGCTCACTGTCTCCGACTACCCCAGATCAGACAAAGAATACATTAACCGAGTTTGTATCACATCTAAACATCTAAAAATCATCTAAAAATCTATTGGACTTCTGAGTAAAACTTTGACAATCAGTGATTTGACCTGGCTGGCCACCATACAGCCTCCACAGACCACTCTGCAAGTAAACACAGAACTACTAAATATCAGTACACCCGCTGAAGTACACAGCACTGAGCAAAATATAAGCTACACATTTGCACTCATTGAACTTAATTTATCATGTAATGAGCGTGTCACTTGAGCAGCTACGGTATACAGCAGCAGTAGGTTGGTTATGTTTGGACTTGACTAATAAAACTATTTGGACTGTGAGCTCTCATTATGTTATGATGTTATATAATCTGGGGACCTAAACGAGCACCACGCTATTTAGAGTTTTATTTCTCTGGATGTGTGCTGGCTTTTTCATTAAAAGTCCAATATCTGTAATATCTAAATTAAAGATGTAATCACAACAATAACACAATAAAAGTTTTTTTTTTTTACTGAGATGAGGCAGGTGAGTCAACCAAAACAGAGGCATATCTTTCATATTTTTCTTTTTCTCAGAACACATAAAGAAGAAACAAAGGAAGTGTTACTCTCTTTGAGTACTGCAATTCAGTATAGATTGGTTATTTGTCATTTCCGTAGAGAGGATTCATGAGTCCATATGACATTAATTACAGAAATGAAACACATCACCATAAATATAATGTATTGAATCCAGAATATTGAGCTATAATAGCATGTGGAAATGCGGAGGAAGCATCACACACATATAATAATGTAAAATGATGAGGGTTTGCATGCATATTATGAGCACATTATTATGGTGTTTGTACATATTACTGTACATGCAGTTGATCCATGTCTGGTGTTGACATCTATTTCAGTGTTAGGTCAGCGCACAGTTAAAGGATACTGTTACACTTCAGTGCATGTTGCTCATGATTAAGCAAACAAAACAAGACACTAATGCTGAAGACAGTCACACTTTTAAGAATATACTGCACATTGAATATGGCTTGTAAGCATGCAAATCATACTGCTGTTTATGTTGTTGGAATTCAGTGTTGGCTTAGTGCAAATTTAATAAAATAGTTTACCCATTTATCTAGAGGCAAAATAGTGTTGAGTTTTGTGGGAAATTTAGAGTAAAAGCATTTTCTGTATCATTTCTCATTTTTTTTCATAGTGTTTGTCCCAATTCCTGCTGGAAACAATATTCATGCCCCAAAATTATTGTCACATGTCATTTTGCAGTAACACATTTTTGATGTGAAGCATGTGAACAATTGTCTTGTTAAGGGCCAACAAAGGGTGACAAAGAATCAAAAGTATTGTTTGTTTGCTTTTTTAAAATATTCTTATTGCGGCCTGTGCCACAAATATTTACTAAAAGAACTCTTTATAGCCTTTTCCTAACAAATGTATCATTAATGTTGAACCTAAAGGTCAACACCTCTTGTTGTTCCATGAACAAATCTTTCCATGCTGAAGACGTTGTTAGTGTATTACTTGATGTGAAATTGGGCCCACAGTGCATAACTGAGATGATGTTCAATCAGCACCAGTAAACCCTAGTGACCATGGCAACAAACAGAGAAATAACATGCCCAAGTTTGGACAATCTTGAAGTATTGATGTATTTTAGTGCGCATGCTGGACAACATGTACCTTTCAGAGGTGTTTCAACTAGACAGCACACAGTGTTAGTCAGGAATCTGTACCTGTTCTCTGGCCTCACATTAGAGAGGTAGCTGCAGCCACCAGGCCGGCTACTCCCATTAACATCAACCCCATTGCTGGATCTTCCATTGCCAAAAGAGGAGTTCGTCACTGTCCTTCGTGAACCCATTTTTTCCCCCAGATAAAAGTAGACTCAGAGAAAAAGAAAAAAAAGGTCTCCAAGAGGAAAAAAAAACCTTTTTTGTTGTCACTTATTTTTTAGTTTTCCTGAAAGATGATAGGAGCTAAAAGAGAAGAGAGGGAAAATCTTAACTCTGATAACATGATAACAGACAGTTATATTACATAAGTTGTATTAAGTATTTAGATTAAAAAGCATATTTTTTTCTATAGACTGAAATTAAAAACAGAATTAAAAATCAGCATGAGATGCTCTTTAAAGATACTATACCTCATTTACATGCTGCCCCATCTGTTATTTTCATAGAGAATACTCAGCAAACAATTTATTTCATACTGTTAACTCACCATTCACACGTTTCTTTCCCTCCTTTGACAGATACCCCACAGCACTGACTTAAGGCACTGTGATTTCCAATCAAACATGAGCATGCGTAGGCTGCTGGACTATTTATAGTTGGCCTGCAAATAGGCACAAGAGCACATCACTCTTTCCAAAACTTGCCTTTGGACCATTTTATAAAAAACATTATACAAGCACCAGAAGAATTAAAAGTTACATAATAATAAGAAACAAGAAGAATGATTCACAATAATTCTAAATCCGATACAAGGTCATCCCAGATTGGGTAGTTCCCCAAATAGGAGGAGAGGATTTAAAAAAAAAACAGGGTGAAGGTTTTTTTTTTTCTATTCTATTATGAATAGCATGATCTCAGCGAAGAGAAGGAACATTTGTTGGGTCGGTAGTTGCTGCTCTTCTCCCCAAACTGCCTGTTTAGCTCTGGATTCGGACTGTAGTAAAAAATCATATGAGCCTGTCAATCAGGAGGATGACGCCTTCATTTTTAAGTCCATTAATATGAGCAGTACATTCTGTCAGTCATCCGGTCTCACAAGGTTACTTTCCAAAACATAAATGTGTGCAGTTATGTTGACGTCTTTTTAACAAAGGACTTGTTTACACATATATAAGCAAAACCTGAAGCCCTTTAGAAGTATCTCCTCTTTAAAATAAAAAAGTTGGATAACATACAGAGGAGAAGCCCACCAGGTTCTCTGGCATGCATTGTCCTACGACTGACAATTGCTGTGGATCCCCAGAGGAAAAGCAGTAGGAATAGAACAGCCTTATATAGGCAGATCCTGCTGACTGCCAAACAGCTATGGGCTCTTATCTTTACACAAGCATGCGTGCACGCACACATGTACACACACACACACACACACACACACACACACACACACACACACTCACACACACACACACTCACAGAGAGTTTATATCAGCAATTAAATTTGTTTGTTGTTCTTCTATGAGGTACTTTGTGTGATGTACAGATTGTTAAACCGTATTCACACACATATTTCAGGCCATATTCAGCCTGAAGAGAGATACCCTGTTTATATTTTTGTTTTTCATCAAATTAATCATAATTAAATAAAAATTAAATGAACTTGTTGGGTTGGCATCTAAATGCTGTCAAAGTTACCTTCTAAAAGGCTTTATTTTTCACTTTTTAACCTAATGTCTTTCTTGCACAGTAAACAAACTCCAAAGCCATCGACTCTGCTTTGAACTGATATCACCTAGCACTGGTACTACTATGAATTACAGCTTCCCGAGTGGGTTCTCCCTAAATTAAGTTCAAAGATATCAATCCGAATTTTCTCTCATGTTACCACATACGCTCATCATATTACACATGGCTGTGTGCCCGCCGTTTTTTTTTTTTTTTTTTGTTCCATCCATCCATCATATTCCCCTGTAACTCCCACACTTTCCACTTTTCTTGCCAGGGAGGTGATATACTTACTCAATTTAATGACGCAGATTAACTGAAGAATTTAATTTTTTAAATAATATGCCTGCTATAGGAAAAGTTCAAACAAAAGTCACACGTAAATATTCTGATGAACGGACACACAGTACAGAATTTGAGAATGGATTCCATCAGTTACTCCCATACAACACAGCCTACACACACACACACACACACACGTACACTGTGGTGATAGACATGTATGGGCTGGAGAACCTTGTGTGTGACTGGCTGCCAATCATCTGGAAAACACAGTTGCCTCAGCATGGTCTGGATATTCTGGACGGGGTGTGTACAGAGACATCAAAGCACAGCAGGGTGTGGAAACACTACAGAGGCTGGGAGACTGTCATGTGACTATCTGACAGTGTATCCCCTTAAGCATGTGGTAAACTGCTGGTGGTCGGAAAAGGATTTCCCATATATATGAAGATTAGTATTTATGCGCAATATGTTGTAGGCAGAAGTAAAACCTGGAAGGAACATCTATCTATGCCCTCAGCAACAATGGGATCCAACACAAATAAGTGATAATTCTTTACGTTTTTATAGACATACAGCTGTAGAGTTCCAAGAAGTTTTGTTTCCAAGCATTTTTGCCATCCACTTCAGATGGGGTCTGTGGAGGACATGATTTCAACATTACATGCCCATTGCCTCATGCTTTGCTATGTATAGCCCTTCTCGAAATCCTGTTGTGGATTTGTCTGGCAGATTTATGGAGCGGGCTACCGATGATGCTCACTGACATCACTGCCGCTGGCTTTGTTTATACCATTATCTATCTTTTGCAAACATAATTTTCCACTATCAGAAGTAGAAGGAGGTTACTGCGGGGCAAATGTAAATGGTTATAATCAGTAATTAGAACCAGAGTGGTAATGGACAAGCCCATGTTTAGAGGACTGTTGTTCGGGATGTGTGCAAAGGTGTTTGCCGGGTGAGACACAGAAAGACCAAAAGGTATGGTAAGGTAAGGTATCAGGTTGGACAACTCTCAGCTCTTCAGTTTCACTGTGGCATTTATTTGCCAGCTCCATGGACATCCAATAAATAGTGACCTTTCAGCATGTGATCATGAACCTTTCACTCACAACATCCTCTTGTCCCTCGCTCTTTCTCCTTTTCTAATGCCATTAGCGCAACTGAAAGAGAAGATTGTGAAATTTATGCAGAAATTGTCTTCCTTTTTGTTAGTTTTAGTCATCAGAGAAATCATTATGCCCTTGACTCATGCACAATGTTAGCAGAAATAAACGTCAGTGTGGTTTCATTTTTCTGTGCAATTAAACAGCCACAGCAATTTCGCTATAAACAGGTGCTGTCGGTGACATCTCACCGGGTGAAGTAGCCTCACACAGGGGTACCTTTGTGTTGAATGACAGAAACTCCAGTGAAAGAGTTCTGTTCTCTATTTTTTGTTGGCTAACATTGAAGCAAAAAATTAGAGCGGATGAAATGGACGTGTCCACTAGTGTTAAGGTAATCTTCAGAAAATGTTGTATGGAGTGATGTAAACTTAGACTGAACCACTTGAAGCCAATGAAACCAGCTCCTACTTGAGTGTGTGCTGGCCAATATTGAGTGCTTCCCCTTGTTTTAAATGATGCGATGGATAATCAAGTGGCTGAGTCCATTCATATTATTTTTCAGTTGATGAGAAACATTTCTTTCAAATTATGCTCCTAATGATCATAAAATAGCCCTTGCACCATCATCACAGCAACAGATTTGCAGAAATAAAGGCTTATTGCTTTATAACTTGCTGGCTGGGTCTTTTTATTTTTCTAACTAGCACATTGGATACGTAAAAAGTGGGAATTAACTGTTTGATGTTGCTGCTGTGGAGCAAATAAACTCCTGAGATAAATCACCACTATTAAAGATACATGAAACACCAGCTGCATGGGGACACACTGTTCTAATCCAACTGGGGTATTCAGCACCCAGATCCAAGATGTTTTAAGTGGCGAGGTGTCGACACAGACAGACCGGGAGAGGGGCAGACCAGTGGACAAACAGGAGATGCAGTTATAAATGTGATTTTGATCACAGATTAATGGAACTACAGTATATACAACTGGGAAAACTTTGCATGTTTATAAGATCAAAATTGCAGATCATATAATGGTATATTGTCAAATAGTCGATTGTCTCTCCTAAAATGTTAAAGAAAAAATACTGAATAAATCTGGGTTTAACATGGGGAACCTATGTGATTTCAGTTCAGCCAGACCTGTTGAGCTCTGCTGTGTGCCCAGAGAGTTTACCCCCAAACACCCTCCCATACACAAACACAGTTGGACAGCAGATTGTTTTGATGTTTGACAGGTCTCTGTGGAAACTGAGCTTGGCTTTGTGCGGCCGTCTGGCCTGCTGCTGAGATTGTGACATCATCTTCTGGATATTCACACCAGTGTCAGCTCCAAGGAAGCAGAAACAGGAGAAGGCTTGACCTCCAAGGACAGCTGTGTGCCCCACACACACTCTCTCGCACACACGCATCCTGCCCTTACGTAGCACTGCAATGCCCAGCCGGTCACATGCACAGATTGTAAACATGTTGTTCTATATTGACTAATGGGCCTTTGTTAATATTGCATGAGCAGCATTTCCCTGATTTGGCAGAAGCTGATGATCATTATGATGCTTGGGATAAATTTAGCCTAAAGAAAATGTCAAAATGAATTTCTTATAAAAGCAAATTAATAGCATTCTGGTTTTAATTACTCATCACTAAAAGTAAAATGGAGTTTTGATTTTTATATTTCAAATATTAAATTTAGTTTCATTACACTTTTACAGTGTAATATTTATTTTGTAATATTTTATCTTTAGAGTATAAAACGTCTGCTGCTTAGTGCTGACCTCAGCTCTAAATCTTTCAACTCAGCAGATATTTTTTATACTGACATTTGTATTGATAATGTCCCAAACCTAAATATGTCTGATAGATTAAAACCCTTAATACCTCATCATGTTTATCTAATGGATTCTTTGTTAATTTGATCAATTTATTAAATAAATAATACGCAGTATAAGACCGTACCCATGTAGCAGATTTTAGAATAGAGTTACAGTGACCTCTGGTGGTAATGTGAGAGGCTCCGAAATGTCACCACTGAACTGGCCGTTTGCTGTGCTAAGACGCAAAAAAAAAAAAAAAAAAAGACACACTCATTTAAATGTTTCACTAGAACGAAGACAAACTGCTGAAAATGGACATCAGGTCATGCAACAGTCACTATTTTGTCACTAATGCTGATCAATTTGTAAGATCACCTGATGTGTAAATACCTGTTACATCATTTGTGCCAATTTTATTTGAAGTGGGTACAAACATCTGAGCAGTCATACCAGAGTGTAACAGTAAGGCACGTTACCACTTCAGTTACATATAAACTGTAGCATTCAAACAAAATAAGACCATCAAACTCAATAAATCTTAACTTAATCCCCATGTAAGAAAAACACACATATATTCTTGAAGTCTAATCTCACAATCAACAATACTCATAAACACCGAGAGTAGATAGAATAGATATAATATAAAAAGTAAAAATTTAAACAGTATTTAAAATATAAAATGGTAACCAATGAAGGGTCTGCCTGCTTACATACTGTATATGAGACAGGTCTGAGGCAGTAGAAGGACAAAGCCAGTATATACAGTTATTTGAGATAAAAAAAAAATCGTAGATTACACTAACTTTACTGTTTGCATTACTTTGCATAACATTATTCTGTTTTAGTTTTCTTCTTCAGCATGTCAACGACAGATGGTGCCTTGCGCTTTACACCTGGGGAAAAACAGAAAAGAAATATTGAGGATTTTCTGTGAACATGCAGCTACAATAGAAAGGCGCACTCATCTAAGGAGAGAAATCTCTCGTAAAAGTATACGTTTACATCAATACCTTGCTTTTTGCTGGGTGACTCTGCAGGGTCTTTGGATCTCTTGGCATAAGCTAACTTCATCCTCTGGATGTTCTTTTTGCTGATCACTTCATGCTGCACAATAGGATGTGGATAGTCTTTACCCACAATACATCCTGCTGCCTGCTGGATGCTGCGTGGAGCTTTCCAAGGCTCATAGATGTACTGAGCTGGGAACTTCTTTAGATGAGGAAGGTACTTCCTGCAAAGATAGTAGAGGCAAAATAATTTAATGCAATACATGTATCATATGTGATAACTTCAGCTTTTAAGGTTAACAGTCTTACTTGATGTAGTCTCCGTTTTTGTCTGTCTTCTTGCCAAAAGCGACAGGGGAGTAGACCCTGAAGAACTGGTGGAAGAAGGTACTCGCTGAGAGCCACTGCCAGTTCCCGGCATTCAGAGCCCAGTCGCCATCCAGTAAAAGCTCCTCAAACACCTTTAGAGGCAGTGAGCAAAATGTTGAAATGGGCTGAAAAACTTTGCTTAACCTAGCTTACAGCAGGGCAAGCTAATTTACACACCTTCTGCCCCTCTTCCCAGTTGATCCAAAGGTCTCCCCTGGTGAGAAAACAAGCAACAGCATGTCTGGCCAGGTGGTGGATCCAACCCTCCTGCCTCAGCTGAGTCATGATGGCATCAATGAAGGGGAAACCAGTCCGAGCCTTGAGGGAAATACAGGATGAGTTGACAAGAGTTATTAATGATTAAGAGACTCTTTTGTTTCGCTTCAAATTTTTCTTTAATGGACTTACCTCTCTCCATGCAGCCAGATATTCGGGGTTAGTGTCCCAGTCCACCTGGGTGCATACAGGGTTACCCTCCATCTTGTTAAAGTTGGGGATACCCACACTAGCCGTGTAGAAGAACTCTCTCCACAGTAACTGGCCGTGCAGGGAAACTGGAGGATCCGAGTGCTTCTTCTGCAAAAACCACACAAACAACAGTCATACAACCACCAATTGTGCATGACAGCATAGCATAATACCCACAAAAACTGTACTGCGGTGGTGACACTCACCCCCTGGTAGACCTCTGTCAGCCTCCACCAGAAGGTGCGTGCAGACAGGCAGCCAAAGGTGACATATGGGCTGAGAACAGTGGTGCTGGGGCTCAGGGAGTTCGGAGAGGTCTGGGGCTTCTCAAAGCTACACACCCATCCCTGAATTAAGAAAACAGATGAAACGTGAATAAGACAGTTGCATTAAAAGCTGATTTGGATGTTGGTTTAGTTAGATTCTCCACCGAAGGTGATTTTTTTTTTAGCCATGCAGAGAAAAAGAATAGATGTATGTGAAACTGAAATACCGTTCTTTTCATATGTTCATCCAGTCTCCTCAGAGCCTCCTGTTCTCCGCCTGGGAACAGGTCCTCTCCAAGCACTGTTGCATCCTGGCCAAGCTCATCCAATGTAGGGATCCCATATTTCTTTTCATGGTTTTCTGAATAAGGGGTCTTCACATCTTTGACAGAGAAGATATACTTCAATTAACCACTCTTTAAGTTTTTCAATGTATACTTTAGATTTGGATTAACTCCGTTTAAACTAATTGCTTCCATGAAAACAATTTGGTAATTCACTGACATTATCCAGTGCTGTTGGTAGTTGAATACCTTTCATGTGTTCCATGGTCGGAGCAGAGATTGGTCTCTTAGGGGGGCCAAGAGTCTTCACTATTGCCTGCATGCGGTTATATGTAAGGGGAGCCTTCCCATTGTTTTCCTCAATTATCCTATGAAGACATAACAGACAATAAATGTCATTTGTCAAGAGAATAGAAGAAGATAATACATGTTGCACCTAAAAATAAAATAAAAAAATAAAAATGGTGTAAAAAGACCCGACTTTGTGTACAGTACCTCTCTATTTCATAAAGAGTATGGGAGATTTTATAGATGACTTCGACTCCATGTTCTTTGGCCAGTGTGGTCACCCTTTTGTCCCGGCACAGACTGTAGGGCTCCGAGTCGTACTCATAAGTCAACTTTGTGACTTTCCACTCGTTGAACAGCTCGGGGAACACATCTTCTGGCTTGCCTCTTACGACGAACAGCCTGAAGGAGTCAAACACACCACATGACCACATGTCTACAATAACAGCAGCACATCCAGTCGGCTTATTAAATCTTATAATCACAATCAAGATCTTACAATTACTTTACAAACACTATCATGTATTTTTTTATATTCAATATTCCTGAATATCATCTCTGTGTGTCTACCTGGAGTTGAGTTTCTTGAGGCTACAGTCCAGGTCTTTGAGCGCTCCTATGAGGAACCTCCAGCGGTTGATGCCCACACACGTGCTGTTGTGGAGGTAAGGGTCCAGGATGAACACAGGGTAAATCTCCTTACAGTCCCTCAGAGCAGCCATCAATGCTGGGTTGTCATGCAGCCTGAGTCCCTTGCGGAACCAGTGGATACATGTGTGAGCCATGCCGGTGACCACCAACCTGTGAACACATACAGCACAGACATCATACGCAAAAGGTCAAATTCTTTAAAACATGTAAGAAAACCACATATGCATGATCAAAGACAGTGGCACATGTAACTTATACAAGCTTTTGTTTATAACTAGACTGATGCCTCCAGTGACCTGGCTGAACAACAAATTCACCCAAAACGGGGAGCTCTTCCTACAGCCATAAAATGTCCTATATATAGTAAAACTTTGTTGGTAAAACTATGAAACTGTGGTTGTCAAAATTGTTGGTGTCAGTATGTTGCAAACGTAATCATCATGTTTGTAAAAGGTGCATTCGACTTCACAACAGTGCAGGAAATAATGAGCATCAACTCGTGCGCTTTTTCTTACTTAAGACGGGTTTTGTCAACACACGCGATGAACCAATAATGGACTAAAATGTAACAGCGTAGTGAAAGAAGAGCTACATGATCATGTTCAATGAGAATGCACATTTGTGGAGCATAACTTTACCTTAATTGTGCCTCACAATCCTGCTGGGTCGCCGTGTTTACAGAGAATTTTGTGTTTGGTAACATGCACGTTGACGTGTGTTACAAAACCGGGAAGATCTGCTACGTCTGCAGACAAATCAGCCAACCAGAGTGCAACTGGTGAAGCCACGCATGTAACACTTTATCCACCAGATGTCATTATTGTAACGAGCAAGACTGGAGGGCAACTCAAAAGTAGTGGTTAAAAAAAAGCACAAAATATTGTTTTACGCTTCTGTTAGTGACCGCTATTGTCGAAGAGAGTGTATGAGTTGTCGTGGTGCAAAAGCTCCAGAGGGAATTTAAACGTTTAAACAAGCTGAAGTTTTTTTTTTTTACCGTCAGTTAGTTTTTGTAAAATATGGTGACTTGTGAGCAGAGTTTTTAATGAAAATCTGCATCCTTTCCTGTCTTTGATCATTTCGGAGGCAGGAACATAAGCAGAGCAAATGTTCTCCCCGCTTAACAAGGCGACAGCGCTGCACAAGCGCTGTGCTATCAAACACCCCATGTTCTTGCCTGCTGTTGTACGTCAGCTCATCGTAGCTCGCCGTGATCGTATAGTGGTTAGTACTCTGCGTTGTGGCCGCAGCAACCCCGGTTCGAATCCGGGTCACGGCATTGTGGTACAATGTCACGGCAGATGAGCTTCTTTTGATTCTGTTGTCGGTTTATATTAGTATTTTGCTTTTATTATATCTATTATTTCGAAACCGTGTCTACACTAGCTCGAGACGATTTTTCTTATAGGTTACTCACATGAGAAAGTTTTTTTTTAAGACGATGGTCGCTGTCAGCAGCCTACGGTGAAGCAAATTCGAGATGGCTGTATTTTTCAATGCTTCATTGTCCATAAATCGCCACTAGAGAGAGGCACAGTTAAAGAAACGGTTTATAGTTTGAGTCAAACTCATCACACAGCTTTCTGCAATTGGGATGCTAAAATAGTAGGCTGTTCGTGACAGCAAATGCTCCCGGAAAAAAAAAGTGGAGTGAATGCATGAATGTGAAGGAGACTGGTGCTGGAAAACATAGTTAGACCTGACAGAGGCATTCCTGTGTCTATGATCCATCCAAATGTGTCTATTTTACATGAGCCAAACGCATAACAACAGCAGCCATATGGTAACTATGTTTCTCTTTGCTTTACTCGGCTGCACATTATTGTGCAGTCGTGTTAACCAGGAAGCATTTGTGGGAAATGAAGGAATGTTAAAATCTGCGGCTGCCTTCACGTTCTGTCGGAAGTATCGCGACTAAACAAGTGGTAAATGGCAAAAAAAATCTGATTTATGATTGGCTACTGAGATGTGACGTTTAAGTGACTGAACGCGTAAACCCGTTTCAATAAGGTGGTGCCTTTTAAGATCATTTATATGACATTAAAGGCTATGTATTGAACAGTTAAAGTAATATTGACATGTGTGTTAGTAGGCCTACGTGTTTCTAATTTTGCATTTATTTAAAAAGCCAATTGTTGCCTCATGATACATTTTTTATAAAAGAGCAATGATAAGTGTCAGTGATCAATTCGTTCTCAACTTCTGCAGCAACATAAGGGCTGTCTGTTGTTTGACTTCTGAAACTACAGGCCCCACTGTGTTATTATTATTCCCGACCATGTGGCTGTAGTCACGACGTATAACAACCTATCGGAATTTCGGCTCCTCTCGTTAACTCTGTGAAGGCAGCATCTCAGTCATTGCTCTGTTGGCTGGAGGACTCGCCATTCACCACCGTCAGCCCGCCCAGCAGCATTGAGAGCGGCATGGCAACTGCGAGGAGACGGGGGGAGAAGGTGTGGTGAGAGGTGACAGTTTAACCGGACCAGAGAGAGAGGAGCAGCAGCAGCAGCAGCAGCAGCAGCGGCAGCAGCACTATTTCCACTCCTCACTGACTGAAGAAACGCAGCGTGTCTCGGCCAGTCAGCTCTCACACACTGACAAAACGATGCACCACCGCCGCAGCTCCACACAGTCGCTGCCGCTGACCAGGTGTTGGACCAAAGAACAAGGACGTCGTTAACGTGACAGAAGATAAACTTGTATGTATGTGCTGTGTGTGTGTCCGTCTCCCTGGTCCCGCACGTAGACGACCGAGAAGATGCTGAGCCGACTGATGAGCAGCAGCATCAGGAGTCTGGACAGGGAATGCAACTGCACCGTGAGACTGCTGGACGATTCGGAGTACACCTGCACGATTCAGGTCAGTGGGGACCAATTCCTGTGTCTGAAATCACCTTGTTGTGATTGCCACTGACACGAAACGGTTTGGTGATCAGGTGAAATGACATTTCCCCGAACATGCCTCCCTTAATCTGCTGCTAATAGCTGTAAACATTCATCTCCAGATTAAAGGAAGTGTCATCTACCTAAAGTCCATCACAATATTTTTAATGTTATTGTGTGTTTGTGATCAGAGGGGCTGTTATCTTGGGGCTGCAGATGTTGCTTTCGTCAGAGACGTTACCTGTGTGGACATCCCATCATGACTGCATGTGGTGCGTGCATTGCGCAGCAAAATCAAGATATTCAATTGGCACTGTATGCATGTATTTCCAAGGAGTGATATTTTTTTAAAAAGCCATATAAAATCTCTGTATAAATTTCCATTTCAGCAGCTTCATGCATACAGTGATTTGAATGCATTATCAAACTAATCTGGATAATCTGATCGTGAATGATTTCAGTGCAGCTCAGTGAGGATTTTTGGATCTTTTGGCTACAGGAGACAGTCACCAGAGGTTGTCTGTAATCACAGGAGGTTAAATGTTGTTTAGATTCTAATTAGTCTAAAGAGAGGGCTGCATTCTCCCAATAATTTGTTTTAACAAAGGTTTCTTTGGTTCTTTGCCCTTCAAACTGACCCTGAGTTTGACCAAGGTGTATCAGTTTGATATCATAAGATAACCTCTTGAATTCAAAAACGTTTACATTTGTTCGCAAATTCCTTTATACCTGCCACAACTTTAGTGAAGGGTGCATCATTTTTTTTCCAAACCCAAAAGATATATACTCATAAAATAAGGATACACATAGACAATATTTCTTCCATTTACTGCGCTGGCCTACCTCTGTTGTATTACCAAAGACAGCCAAAGTAGTGCTGTAGGAGGAAACAACATTTACTTTATGATTCCTACACCAGAATGTGTTGATTAAAGCTGAATGTTGGAAGTGTTTAGCTTCAAAACAAAGTAGCTTTCAAGTAATGTAGGTTATTTGATCCACTGCTGTGTGTTCCATTAAGTCTTAACTCCCTTTTTCTCACTGTGTTTTGTGGTTGTTTCAGCTATAATATCGGTCCATCATTGGTTTTTATTTGTTGTTGAGACAGTGTAAAAGAAGCATTGATTGTACTCTACGGTCATTATTGAGGCTGTGGAGCTGTTGTATCAGATGGTGTGAGGTAGAATTTTCTGCATTGTAAATGTGTTTTTTTTCTGGTTATTTGGTGTAAATCAATGCCCTTTATTCCTTTTTTGTAATGAATTCTGCACATTGAATCGGTCACTCACTAACTCACTCAGTCCCTTGCAGACTTGTTTGAAGCATTTCTCTTTATCCCTTGAGTCGTCTCAAAAATCAATTGTTATATTGACATGAATAAAGGCGAGACATGACTACAGTCAGTAAACAGACCGTGTGTTTCTAAGCGAGAGAGTGGAGGAGTAAGAGCGAGTGATTAATGTGTATTACCTCCTTTGTAAATCAAGTGTGTGTGTGTGTGAACGTCCGTGTAATGTCTTTTGTGTGGCTACATCATTGAGAAGTCTGATGTATGCATCATCTAACCAGGTCGTTTGAGTTGCTGGAGCTGCTTTTGATGCTTAGTACTCGGAGGGATTTCGTTGCTGCTGAATTACAGATGACAGCACACAAAGACCATCACCACCTGCTTATTTCTGAGATCTGACAGCAAAGGCAACACCAGCCTTTCAACTTCCAACAACTTAAAGTGGCAGTGCTCTGGAGAACAGATAAAATGGTGATTTCACATCAGCCTTGGGTCTTTTCCCTGTTTGCCCTCATCCTGTCTGTAACTAAATAATAAATATCAACCAACAAGTGGGACAGACATGATTGTTTTTCCATCAGATTTTATACATTAGATTGTGTTTTTAGTGTGACATGTAGGGTCACGCTGTCAGATGATTATGCTAGTGACTTGTAAGCTTTCCTGTTAGCTTTCAATCATTTACATCCCAAGAGAAAAAGACATGCTTTGAAGTTTGTGGAACTTTTTGGCCAGAAAACTTCTAACTTCCCAACTTTCAGTTTCAGTGTTCCAATATCTCTGTTCAAAGTATTTTTATTTGCAAAACACTATGTTCTTACCTTCTGACTGATCTGAGGAAGACATGTTTTTTTTTAGTGTTTTCTGATGAGTTGTGTTTACCAAAGAACAGCCACCTTGACTTCTGAGCAGCTCCTTCACCCAGACCTGATTCAAAGTGTTTGGCTGTTAAGATATGCTGATCCCACCGTTTTAGCAACTGAAAGCACACAGCAGGGACAGAATGCTTAAGCTCTAGTGGAGAATCTATTGAGAGGGATTAGCTCTCTATTGGCAGATTTCATTATTTCCCCCATGGGAAATAATGAAACATGCCATTATTTCACACTATGGGGCTCTTGATGAAGCACAAATGGTCTAAATAGAAACATAAATAGGATCATCGGCTTAATCAATCGTCTATTGTTATACAACAACAACATCAACATTTATTTATGCGTGAACACATTTAGGGAGCTATGTTAATTATGTTTTACACAAAGCATCTCTGAAGCTAAAATAAAGCTAAACAATCACTGAACACGTCATTTATCATCAGCTTAAAGGACATTACAGTGACCTTACTGGAGCATGACAACATTGCTGGCACAGTGAAAATGAGAGCGGATGGCTGCTGTCCTTTCCAGCACACCTTGGAGATGTGGCCCAGAATAAAGGCCCCTCATGGGGCTCAACAATGGCCGCACTCTCCATTTAGCTCAATTAGCCTACACCTTGAACTGCTGCTGTTACACTGAAATCACTTCATGTGGGGATAGTGGTAGATATGACCTTCATAAATGGAAGTAAAGTATGGAGAGACATAGGGAGGATCACTGTTTATGGGGCAGCCAGCAAAAGATGAAACAAACAAGTATTATTTTTTAAAACTGTGGACGCATCGTGCAATTTTGACTGCCTATCAGTTTGGTAGGCCAGCCGGTTTAGATTCCACTACCACCACCCATTCACCTTACCCATGCTTTACGCCTGTCCCTCTCCTGTACTGATGACATTGTTGCTGATTACATCATGACCCTGGAAGCATGGGGACACATGTTCATTTATTTTTCAGGTTCTTTCGACACCATTTAGCCCCTCGGGATATTCACATTCTTGTCACTTTCACAAGTCACTATAATCTCTTACAGCCTCAATCTGGGACCGATGCACAGCCCTGTTCCTGCTGGCAGAGACTAGGCCAGAGGGTTAATTGGTGGGGAAAGAAGCAGAGGGCTAGCAGGTGAACTAGACTGTGTTGTGTTTTGGAGATGGTGGGCTGTTCTGGGAAAAATGGAAGGTGCTAGAGGATTTGGGAAGCAAGACAGGCAGTATCAGAACTGTGTTTAACCATTTGATGTGGATGTGATGTGTCAGCCAATCCTGGAAGCAAATTTTGAAGGATTTTGAAGATACCAGTCATACCGTGATAGTGCTACCTCCTGCTGCTCCCCACTGGACATGACCTGGCAATAAACGTAGAGCTGGCTTTGCTACTGCCTGCAAGGAAAAGTTTGGATCTTCAAACTGAACATTGGAGTTGGTTGATGACCTCTTTTCCTCCGTACTACTGGACTAAGTGAATCAGAGCGCAGAAGTGCCTGCATGGTACATGACTGGCTAGGTCGGTTAACTGTTTTGGTAGCTGTACCAGCTACCAAAACGGACCTAAATACAGACACTATATTTTTTGATGTTCAGGCTTAAGCTGTATTCCCACTTAGCGGGAGCCCTGTTGGAGATACCTAAAAGGTAATCAGTAAACGATATACAGTTCAGCAATGGATTGACCGATACATAGCACCATCACAATGCTTAGATGGGTGTAGTGTACATGATCCGGCCATATTAGTATCCTCTAGTAGCAGAGAGTAGAAACTGCAATGAACAGAAGGTTTACAGTGGAGATCTCTTTATTAGATGTGTGTTACTAAAAAGGAGAAGAGTCTTTCTTCCACTTCCTTAATGTTGTTGTAGTGAGTACTGAGCTTGTCCTCCGTAAATTCAGTGGTTTTTGTGCCTAAACCTAACCAGACCTTAACCACAGCGTTATCACATCATAAAACATCATTATTTTTTAACAGTTATTTGTACCAGTTTTGGAAAGCGGCATGTTACGCTCCAGTGGGTCGTTCTGGTGTGCAGGTACAAACGACCTATGTGGTTGTTTAATTTGGAGGACTTGTTGGCAAGATTATAAGGGGCACCACCTCCATTGATTAATTGACAAATTAATTATTTAATTAATTAGGAGGGCAAAATGATTAAATCAAATTAATCAGTCTTATATCTGAAAATCATAAAGTCTGAAGACAGTGACTTCCATCTTCTGTTACAAAGGAATACACAGATACAACAACTTGGCGATAAATCAGGATATTTATTGAACTAACAAGGGATAGGGATGAATGGATAACACTAAGCATATATACATATATACAACTAGAATGAATGAATGCAGGAATACATTAAATTAACAAGTTATTGCCAACAGAATGAATTAATGAAATTGAGGGTTGTGAAAATGCATCAAAGGTGCACAGAGGTGTAAATAACTAAAACCAATGAAAACAAAAAACATTTTAGAATTAGCTCTGCATCACCTCTCAGAGAGAATGCATGGAAGATGGTTAGTTCCTACTGTTTCTTGATGGGGGATGATGATGAGGCGACCCCCCTGAAGAGTGCAGCAGGGTGAAGCAGACTTGGTGTTCTTCGGTGGGGCTGAGGCCACAGCCAGATGACAACAGCTACAGATTCAGTGGAGTGGTCTGTTCAGCGCTTCTCAGGAGGGGGGAATCCAACGCTGGAGATAGGCTCAGACTGGCTGAGGCCTCATCGTAAACACACCGTAGGGTTGGGTGTTTTTGGTCTTGATGCATTCAGTTGCAGTCTGTAGAGTTGAAGCTGGTCTCTACCTACTAATAGGGGTCTTGGAAAAATCTTTTAAAAGTTTAACTATGACTAGACTGGTACATGGCTTATGGCTTTGGCGTCTTTGCAGTCTTCTAAGTTTAGAGTGTCTTTCTGGTCTTTCAGCTCTCAGGGAAAAATGGAAAAGGACAACGCCTGAAACGCAACACAGGCCACAACAACTGGCAAGGCTGAGAGAAAACACAGAAAACACCACAGCAGCGGTCAACACGCAAGCAGAAAAGAAAGAAGCCAATAAGAAAATGAAGAGCCGAAGACAAAAGAGTTGTAAAACTTCTAATAGTCTAGGAGGCGTGTTTTGGTTAATTTTCTAATCTGTAGTTAAATCTATTAAGAAAGAATTATCCTAACAATCAAACCATAGCTAAATAATACACTTACAGTTGTTAATATCAAATAAATCAAATGCAATAATATGTGTGACTTAAAATTAACACATTTTGAAGCACAGTTTGAATTTCCCATGATATCAAACTAATTAAATTGTTCTAAAACAATAAAAGTTAACATGCCTTAGACAAGTCAAGATACATATATATTTACACATTTAGTAGCATTTTTAACTATTTTAGACACTTTGTGAATGAAAAAGAGACAGGAAGAGAGAGGGACACACTCAGAAGGAATGTGGCTTGTCTATAAATCGTATTAACCTAGAGAAGAGAGTGAGTTCATAAGTTAATCTGTGGGGTGAGGGGAACTCCACACTGATGCAGTCTATTTGTATCTGAAAAGAAAAACAAAGTCATTAATTCCAACTGTCCATTTTCCTCCCGTGCCTGGTAGGAAGAGGCAAAGGCCGGGTTTTCAGTTCAGTGTTGTCTTCTGGCATTTTTATGCCCTTGAGGTCAGAGGTCATTGGGTCTCTGTGTGTGTGCTTCTGCACCTACACAGACTGTTAGATTAAAACACCATAACGTTCTGAAAAGAATTAAACCTTTCTTCTGTTTCTGGATTGTCTTCACTCAGTAATCTCCCCTGCAATTAGAAACTTGTAGGACAAAGCAAAAGCAGAGGGTTAATTGACCCCCTATTCTCTCCACTTGGTATCTCCATGACCCAACAGGTAGTTACGTTTTTAAAACTGGCAAGCAGGAACAATCCGGAGAATAAACACATGACAATCGACAGACATGTAGAATGAACAACAAGCAGGCAGGAACCACAACTTTGCAACATAGATGATCTGGCAAAAGCAGAGAGGAAAACACTGTTGATGTATATACTAAGTCACCAGTGAACAAATGGGGAATCAGTATGCAGGTGACAAATGCGCAGTATTGGGGAGAGAAAGACAGCAGGTGTCTCCATGTCAGTCGAAGAAGTCGGAAGAGAAGAGGTTTTTATATGAAATTAGACTTTTACTGAAACCTAGAGCTTGGGGGTTTACTACATATTTGTCCCTCCCGCTCATTGTATGTCTACTGTATTATTTTTGTTCTGTGTTGTGTTTCTGGTGCATATTTCTTACTTTCAAATTAATATCACTGCCAAACAAAACATAGATCTAAATAATGTCTGTATTTACTCGGCTCTTTATTACAGTTATACCCTGGATGGCTTTAAATTGTGTAGTCGTGGACTGTGGTTAAACAGCTACGGTGTAGTTAATCAGCAATATCTCATTAGATAACACAGAGGAGTAGAATAAACACTACACTGTCCCACAATTAATTAAATAAATGAAATGAATGAATTAACAATAATTCTACTAAACAATAAATTAAATTAATCCATTATGGGAACATACAAGCTACTGTATGTGACTCAAATCAACATCCATTCAGAGCCTGAGAGTTTAAAAAAAAAAGACTCATAGCAGTCATAAGTCAACATAACATACTGTGTACAGCTCATTTGAGAAAGTACCAGGCCCACTAGTTGGGGAGTTATTTTTTAGAGCCAAGCGCTGCGGGCCATTTGCTCTAAATTAATATTCCTTCCATGAACCAAAAGATATATATATCAGAGACTGAAAGCAAGATGAATGACAGAATAGCATTGATCCAGAGAGACATACCTCATCACTGTGAGTGAGTGGCTCAGTCACCTGGCACCGGATCAGATCCTGTATAGCCCACTAATGAAATTAGGGCTGTTCTTTCAAAGCCAAATGTAGAACTTGGAAGGAGCTCCTCTTGTTTTGCATCGTGAATGCATTATTGAAATAGGTTGCTCTTGTCTCCTAAGTGGTCTCTATGTACTCCATATTGTTTTCCTTCTTGTGCGCTGCTAAAATTGGAATAGCGGTTCTAACATATTGTTTTCATACATGCAAGGGCCTGTTCTTCTGCACGTGTTGCCTTCACCTCCTTACTGAAATAATGATAGTGGCTAAATTTTGCAACATCCTGCCTCTCAATAAGACCATAGCTTTAGCCACTAAAATGTGTCCAAAGCAAACCTTAGGGAGTGCTGGACACAATGAAGCGTTACAATGTAGATTTATTGCTCTTAACTGTGACTTGGCAAGTATACAAATGGTCCCTTATACACTGAACTTCAGCAATCCTTGATTCATCCATGATGTATTACAATGCACTTCCTCACTTGTTTGGCTTTGATATACTTTAGATCGGAGAGGATTTTGGCGAATGAAATGTTTTTTTTATAGGACATGATGATTGTATTCCTGCCTGTGACTCAGTATTAATGGTTTATGTTGTGCTAAAATGATTAGATGATTAATTAACTGTTGACAATTTCATTGATCAATAAATAATTTAAGTAATTCACCAAGTAAAATACCAATAAATGCTGGCTGCAGCTTCTCAAATGAATATGTGGTCTCTTTTTATCTCTGTATGTTGGATAACTTTGGGTTTTGTAACTGATGATCAGATCACATTGGCATCACATTGGGCTCTTATCAATATTCATGGCGTTTTATTGATTTAGTGTGTGATCAGTCAAGCAAATAAATAATTAATAGATAAAGTGACAGACAAAATGAGACCTTATGCAGTGAATACACTACCAACCAGCCTGCGATTGGTCTGTGCATCCTGCAAGCATCTCTTGAATCTTGGATCAGCTGAGACATTCGTGAATGCTCTCACTTCACTCACCAACTGCTGTCAAAATGTCTTTGATCAGGGAACTCAGTGTTAGCTCCAGTGGATCTGCTCAGTAGCTGATAACAGAATTCTGCTTAGATTGGGAAGTTCCCAGGTGTGAGCTAAAGGAGCTAAATGGAAACTATTTTTAAAAAAAGGTGCTCTGTCTGTAATTTTAGACATCCAAACAATGAGTTAATGAGCCAGACTGTTGATAGTATTTTTCTCACACCACACAGTCAAAGGTGCCACACATATTGTAGCACCCTGAACTGTATGAACAGTGGTGCTAAAAGCAGAGCATGCATGCTCAGTCAGCCTTTCTCTATAAAGGTTCTGCATAGGCAGTATTCGGTGTAGAGCCATTGGATAGATAAATATACATTTCACCTGACGTCCAAACATTCAGGCTCACAAGCACGGGATTCAGGGAGATCTTTTTGCCCATAATAATCCACACACTGGGAATGCTGGTCCCCTAAGTAGATTTATTTCTAACCGGTAAAGGCTTAATATAGAATAAAAGTAGGATGTGCTTTAGACAGAGCCTCGCTGCCAGCTATGTGCCGCCCTGCTGAAATCTGCGAGAGACATGTCTTCCTGATTTGAAGGCGCCCTGCTTAATAACATGTTAATCCATAATGTGGAGAAATAGTGAGATAAGCCTTCAAGGCTTTGGTGTGCTTTCAGATTAGGACATTCGGCTGTTGGCCCTGACAGTAATATCTACGACTCCAGTGATGTCAGGGCCTCTGCTCACATCACCGACTGATTATTGTAGTCAGCAGATACACCACTATAGTACTGAACACATGGATTGTTAAACCAACAGTAAGTATTTCATCCAACAGCTGATGTTGCATCCAAACCCAAATTTGTTACACTCAGTTCATAGGATCCAGTACATTACATTATATTGACAATTTCATGGTAACAAGCAGTGAGGATTACTTTCAGTTGATACCAATTCCAATTGCTTTTAAATGAATGTAACCCATAATAATGTATTATTCTTAGTATAATCAGTAGACTTGACTTTTGACAGACCACAGCTTGTCATACTGAGGAATCTGTATCTGTATCGACAGCCAGCGTTACAACTTAAAGGCTTTCATTTTAAAATCATGACATTTCCATAAAAATATTCATATTTACACATGAACCAGGTAGTTAATTGTGTGTATCATTACATTTCATACTCAAAAGATACATTTTGGATGGACTATAAGTTTCATCAAGACCTTAGGCCATATATTAATGTTGTGCATGTTACATGTCGACACAAGTCACTTCCCAAAAATGGTTGAGACACATTTTTAAAGAAGGCAGAAAAAATGAAATCCTTTTCTGAATAGAATATGTTCTAATATGAATTGCATCCATTTTACAATAGATTCTTAAAAATCTTCATTCATTTTAATCTGCATTGGGATTTACAGATGTGAATGGGAGTTATTTAGCCTTGGAGGCCTTAGCGCCTCCGCGTCGTGTCAAAGGCTTTCATTCAGAAATCGTGACGTTGAAGACGGTTTGTATGGTATTGAGGTTGGTGAGTTGTTGGCTTTATAGAATGTGTTTTTGACGAGTGAATATTCAGTGCTGGTTATCGCTTATGCACATGTTTCTCAAGGTGTATGATGAGGATAACCTGCGAGTACACTTAAAGCACTTGCTTCATTGTGATGTCAGTGGATTTGCTGTACGGCAGAGTTTATAGTGAAGCAAAGCTTCTTCTGCTTACTGCTACTGTCTTTTTATTTCTCTCATTACTTCTCTGTCTTTATCTCTCTCTATCGTTCCCCTTTAATATCTCTTTTATTCTTCTTCTCTTTTTGTCTTTTGTCTCCTGGCTGACCCCTGAATTCCACAAAATCCTCTCTTTGTTCTTTTTCACTTTCATTTCTCCCCTTCTTCTCTCTGTCTTTGTCCCTCTCCTCTCTCAGCCAGTAGCACTGCAGCTGAGTAGATTAATGAGCTTGCCCTGACTGAACCTGACACCGGTAGACGACACAGCAAAGACATACTATACGTGACACAGCAGTGAGGATGCTGGAGGCATTTCACCGAAGGCTATAGGCATTTTAGCCATTGTTATACATTCAAAGGGCTGTAAGCGTGCAACTGAGTCAATATATTGTAGTTTGTCATGTCATTTGCACTAGTAGTAGTTGACAGTAGTCACTTTTGCATACAAACATATTGTACAGTCTACCCAGATGCACATCTCTCAATTCCTTTTAGCATTGCTTTAACCAGACCAAACCATATTTTTCCTCTCACACCAAAGTACACACAAATGGAAACCAAAAAGTAATGTGCAATATATTCATTTTCTGCCTCTTTTTCACAGAGATGAATTACATCTCTCAAGGAAGCAGCGTGTCTTTGCAGTTGCCTTTGATGCTTTTAGTGATAAAATAGGAGAAACGGGCATAGAAAACCGTTCGCTGTCGAGAGGAACTGAAGACGAGTCTGTCTGCAGCCTGCTGAAATACTGGGGTGCTCAAATCCAAACAAACTCATAAGGAAATGAACACGTGATTGCAGATGAGTAGGTCAAGGGCACGCAGAGTCAAGCTGAGCTTCATCACTTTAATTAAAATGGTAACAATCAGTGTTGCAGATTCTTCCGCGCCCTGTAGTGTGAATGTAAGTCCCCCGTATGGCTCGTTTTAATTTTGTAGCTGAAGCATAATTAAGTAATTTTCCTGTCATATTTGGGAGGAATCAAGGAGATTATGGTTTAATGGGGTGAACTGAGTAGCAGCCACTGCATGTATGGGAGCATGTACAGCTCTGGGATTAGGATGTATGACTACCACAGGACTGGGGAAGCCCAAAAGAAAAACTCTGGAAATGGATCTCCAGTTTCTTCCTAACACACAATTTGGATTTTATTGATTGATCTTTTCACAAATCTCTCAGTTAGTACATTCAGTCACTATTTCAGCCACGACATTTGGCCCAGCTGCAGTAAGGTGCAGCATGTCTTGAAAGAGCAGCAATGAAGCTCTTAAGATTAGGAGAATGAATGTGTATTAGCCTCTCAACACTGGTTGATATCAGACGGGCAGAGAAATCCCTCGCACCCAAGCACAGGCTTCACAGCAGGGAAATCTTTAAGACTTTACAGAAATAGGAGAGTGGTTTCTTGTTCTCACCGGAGCGTTCTCCGCTGTTCCTCTTCCTCTGTTCTCTCTTCTCGTCTTTTATGTCCAACTTGAAAGGGGGAGTCGAGGCTTATTTGGGAAAGCAGAGGCATGCTGAGCAGTCGAGGACGTCACTAGAGAGGAAGAGTTCACACGCAGCAGTGATTCTGTGCAGACTGATGTCGGCAACAGTGGACTTGAAAATCGCTCTGTTGTGATTTTGGCTCAGACATAGGCCTCATTGGTTATTCATGACCTATTTCCTTCAGGCTCAAATGGTTGATATTTAATCACCATGCTAATGATGTTTTCACCGAGGTGCTCTTAATTATCGGCGTGTGTATGTCTCATTTTTACTTGTGTGTTTGCATGTGTGCTGTGTACGGTATCTTTGTGTGTCAGTGTTCAAGAAACGGTTCACTTGCGTTTTTTTTTTTTTTTTTTTTCTGTGCGTGTACAATATTTGTGTAAATTTGTGCATTAAAAAGAGATGGCACCAGGAAATGTTGCTGGTGTCATGTGTCTGCTGGGGTATGAGTTGGGTGTTTTGTAAAGGAAAGGCAAAAAGCTTTAATTACACATGGATGCTGACGTCCTGTTGGGCTGCCTGCTGGCTCGGCACATTACAGACAACAGTATCCTCTGTGAGTGCGTGTGTGTGCATGTGTGTGTGTATGAAAGAAGGGAGGTTTACAAGGAGGACAAGAGGAAATGGAAAAAAGAAAGAGAGACATTACACCGTAAAGATGAGTGTAATGACTCCAGGACTCTCAAGAGTAACACACACTCTCTGCTAATTACTCTGCGGCAGAGTGACAGAATGCAAATGCACTAATGTTGCGAATCCTTCCAGTGCAGTGCTATAGATTTTAAAGGTGTCAGTTTGATATTTGGTACGATTCTTGTGAGTATTCTCATTCTGCAATGTTGTGATTTGATATGTTTTTTTTGTGATGTGAGCAGAGCAAACACTGAACCATAGGCCTGGGCATGTCCAGTGATGTCTGCTTGACACAAAGCTATTCCCCCAGAGTTATAGCAAAATAAATAACATTTGATAGAATTTAAGGAATCTGTCACCTAGTGTGTCATGCAGCAATAATATGGCTGTTTGCAAAGTGGCCTTTTACGGACTCTTAAAGATCATGTATGTGCAGTTTCTACAGTGTGCTCACCATGTAGAATGCCTCTGTGGTCAGTCTGGTCTGTGTGTTGTTGTCTGTGGTGTGTGTGTTTGTGTTGTGGTTGTCTTGTTTGTCGTCTCTTGGGAATGTGCGGCTGTTTGTGCTGTAATGTGGGCTTCCTGCTGAATCAAGAGAGCTAGTTTCAAAGTTAGGGGTGGAAGCAATAAAACCCGATACTGCAGTTGAGTCAATGTTGAAATTTCAGAATAATATTATTGTTTTTATTTGGCAATGGCAACGGAAATTTTATTTATATAGCACATTACATCACAGTAATGTACAGTAAGCTCAATGTGCTTTACATTGAAGGACAAAATATAAGAATATAGGCACAAACATGAGGTACATAGGTAACATGAAACTGAATCAATGAAGCATACACCCAACGTACATTAAACATACCACACAGCAATTAAAAACCCCAAAACATCAACGATATCAAATAGAAACCCCTGCCCTTCCCCATAGCCACACATGTAAGCAACATGTAACCATTAACCATAAGCCTGGGAGAATAGGAAAGTTTTGAGTTTGCTTTTGAATGTGGACACAGTTGTGAGTTATATATATATATATATAGTTCTATTTGTGTTTTTTTTTAATACAGTTTATTAGTTTGTTAACAGTTCTGAGATCACCAGAGGTAAGTGCAATGTACAACTGTGTGTCACTGGCATATGAATGGTAAGACATACTATGTTTCTTTATGATGATACCAAGTGGGAGAATGTATAAATTAAAGAGCAGTGGCCCAAGGACTGACCCATGTGGAGCCCCAGAGAAAATTTTTGTTTCTGCAGATTTAAAACTACCAATTGAAACATAAAACATAAAAGCTCCTGTCCTTTAAGTACGATGAAAACCAGTTAAGAACAGGACCCACTAAGCCGCCTGAATCACGAAGCCTTTGAATTAAAATGTCATGATCAACAGTGTCAAAGGCAGCAGTGAGATCAAGCAATACTAAAATGGAAATCCTCTGAGAGAGAGAGAGAGAGAGAGAATTCTCTGTTGATCTTAAGGTCACTGATTATTCTTATGAGAGCCCTTTCAGTGTAATGATTTGCTCTGAAAACCTGACTGGTATGTATCGTATATATTGTGAACTGAAAGATATTCATCCAGTTGTTTGTATACAACTTAAAAAACTAAGTATTTTGCTTAGAAAAGGGTGATTGGAGATTGGTCTGTAATTATTAATTACAAATGGATCTAGGTTGTTTTTCTTCAACAGAGGTGAGATTACAGCATCCTTGAGAGAAGCAGATAAAATGCCAGTCTGCAGGGAGCTATTAATAATATTTAATGTGTCATTTATAAAGCAATGAAAGACAGTTTTGAGCAGTTTTGTAGGGGTCGAATCAAGAGAACAGGTGCAAGACTTTAGGCACTGAATTACTTTCTTCAGATTTCTGGAGTTAACAGGGGTGAGGGTGACAAGGGGCCAGATGTATTGCTGCAAGAAATAAATATATTTAACTATAAAGGAAGGAACTTCTGTCTGTCTGTCTGTCTGTCTGTCCTTCGCTTTTCTTGACAACCGTTCATCTGATCAACTTCATGCTTGGCAGGTGTATTGCTGAGCATCCACTGAAGTGCAGTGTCGAGTGTGAAGTTGTTTGGACACGCGACATGTTTAATATTAATAAACTTTAAATAAACAAGCAAACAGCGAGCCACTCAGCTCTGTGTCTGAGTGCAGTAGGGGGGCTGTTTGATATAAACACCGTCGCGTCATCATCACAGTGGGGCGGGGTTTCTGGGCTCAGGAGCACAGACATGTTTGATCAGCAGCAGAATCAACCAATGGCCTGCTTCTACAGTTCAACCTCAGTTTAGTCTCAATGGTGAAGTTTCTGTCTGGATTCAAACCATTTAATTTATTAATTCCACACATACACACACACACACACACACATATATATATATATATATGTGTGTGTGTGTGTGTGGTTCTCAAGAAATAATAAGCAACTGGCCCGTGTTCCAAACAGGCACTAGTTATCTCTAATATGAGAGACAGTTTCCTGAAAGAAAACAGCAAATTCATCACATTTAGTCATAGAGAGAAATTCATGAGGAGTATATTTGGAGGGATTAATCAGTTTGTCAGTTGAAGAGAATAGGAATAAGGCATTATTCTTATTACTGTTACAAGTTACAAGTACTACAATTGAGTAATTGGACTGTCTGGCAGATTTTATATATTTGTTATAACAATAGAGTGCATTTTTATAGATCTTGAATTCTACTTGTAATTTTCTTTCTCCATTTCCATTCAGCTCTCCAGCAGTTTCTTTTTGCCATCTTTACTTTTTCACTGTTTCTCCAAGGTGCTTTTGGTGGTCCATGTATCTTTATAATTTTGACAGGAGCAACGTGATCAATGTTTTTGAGACATAACATTTGAGAAACTGTCCACCATGGTATCACATCATGGCGAGGGAGGTAATGTATACTTTGAAAATCCATTAATAAATAGGAGCATATTACATCAAAAATATGCAATAATGGTGGGAAATTGCAACATCTAGAACAGCTGTTATTGCAATATCAAGACCTTTGGAAAAGACAAGGTCAAGTGTGCGACCCTTTGTATGGGTGGACCCAGTGACATGTTGTTTAACATCAAATGATTCTAATAAACTAATAAACTGTTTTGTATCTGAGTTGTTGCTATTGTCAACCAGAATTGTTCTTCAATATAGCTTCACTAAATTGACAGCTGACTGTATGTCGGAGATGTCCCGAAGCATTTGTTCATATTTCTGCTGTTTTGAAACCTTGTGTAACTTCCTTTTGCAAAGTCACAACTATTATTTGTTGTAAAAGAAGTGGAAGATTACTTTCAGTGCATTAAATGCCACACTGCTCTGACAGTTCCACTGACTCTACAATTTATGATCGAGAGGTTCAAAGTATCAACAGATGAGTGTTGTCCAGATCACATAAACTGTAAATATAAAACATTTAATTTTAAGAATCTCTTTCAGATGTTGTTCTTGTAACAGATTGTTTTCATCTTTTGTGCTAAAAATGATTTTCTCAGCTTTTTACTGTGGCCAAATAAAAACACAAAAATCCACAGTTTATTGTATCAAATCTCAATGCTTACAATAAGCAAAACATTAATAACCGTGATACCCCCCCTACACAATCACATAAGTCTCGGTGCTATGCAGTAGTCAGCAGCTTCTTAGTTGTGAGTCTAGAGCTTACGCACACACACACACACATACAGTTTAGCCTTCATGCTAACTAAGTCATTGTTCAATAAAAACTGGTCGAGGTACATGAACTGCCTTTTAAAGAAATTGCCGTTGTACCACAAATCTGCTTCTTTCTGTCTTTCAATATCTATAAAATGATGCAAGACAGATTTTACCCAGTATCTCAATATTCTACTGACAACATTGTTTTTCTTAGCAGATTTCACCTCATCTGCCAGGACACGGTAGCTAAACCTTAGCTCAAGTATTGTGAATGTCAGTGGTAGAGTCTTCTCCCGGGAAAATATAGGAACAGAAGTAAAAGCAACCTCTTCAGTCTTTCAGACGACTAGATCAAGTTTTTCATTCAAGTGTTCAGCTGGGAAAAGAGCAAAACTCTGGCTTCCAGGAGACGGTTAGCTTTGCATAGCATAAAGACTAGAAACAGGGGGGGAAACAGATAGACTGGCTCTGTCCAACGGCAGCGAAATCCACCTACCAGCACCTTTAAAGCTCATTAATTAACTTATATCTCATTTGTATAATCTATACAAAAAACGAAGTGTAAAAATGATGGTATTTCATTTATGAAAGAGAGTGCTTGAATGAGAATTAGAAATAAATTGGATTTTGTAATCATAGCTGTCAAAGACATGAAGTTATAATATTAGTAGTTATTAGAAGTTATAATTACAGGCGTTTGCTGCTGTGACTATTAATGTTTGTCTGGAATATCAGAATATGTCAGGGATTTACATTTGGTTGAATCTGTCTTTTAAAATGCAGGAATAACTGTAGCCAGTAGTGCGCAATAGTGTTTTTTTAGACTCGTACCATCCATCACATAAAACCTACAGGATTATGGTGAAATCGGAGCAGATGATGTCTTGTTTTACCACATTTCTTCCAAAGCCCTCCTCCCCTTCACATTGTCCAGCCCAGTCTGGATCCCCCTCATCATACTCGACTGCACCTCTCTTTTTAGCTCAGCTCCTCAGTCCACAAGTCTGCTGCGGTCTATTTTTAAACTCTAGCTATAGTGGAGTTACTGTATGTGCGTATGTGTGGAATATTAAGCACTCTAACTCACTCTCACTCATCCCGTCGAGCGGTAGTCATCATCGGCTCACTTCCATACGCAGAACAGTGCACACTTCAGTCAAGTGCCAGCCAGAGAGCTCTCGCTTTTTTCCTCGTGGCTCTCTTGCTTTCCCTCTTGCGCCCACCCATGCGCACACAAACACATAAACAGTCTGCTGTCTCTTCCCCTATATCTCTCTTTCTCTCATCCGCCTTTCGTCACCCCTCTAATATTCTCTTTGTCTGTATGAGCTAGTGTGTCTTCAACCTCCTCTGGCATGCTAAGCCGTGAGCAGACTGAGTAACAGACTACTTTGTAATCTCATGACGTCTCGGAGAGAGCTGCTGTTTGGATACACATGGGTGATCAGTTTTCTTTCGCTGAGTGTGTGTGTTTCTAAAAAACTATAAGAAGGAAGAGTCAGCACAGGTCTGCCTGCCCTGTGGGAGCCCTTTCTTCTTCTCTTTCCTTTCTTCATGGCTCTCAGAGAAGTGGACAGCATGAGAATGACTCAACGAGAAGGATTGATCTCCCAGGCCTGATAAGCTGTTAGATATCTGCTTTCTCTACATATAGCTGCTGACTTTTTTATAAGACACTGTTCTGTGTTAAAATAAAATGGCTACTTTGGATGTTTTTGGACCAAGGTTTGTGTTTGTGCATCAAAGCTGAGAGATTTAAATAATATTATTCATTTAATTCAGCAGCTTTTGAATCAGATCTATCAGAGGTGTGGTCATCTGTCAGGTGGAGGACTTAGTGGTCAGGAAATTGACCGTTGGATACTGGTGACGCCTACACCCATTCGTTAACATGTACACCGGTTTAGTATCACTAATGTCTTCACACATCAGTACCAAACAAACTGCTTTTAGGCTTTTTCTTTAGTCTCTCTCAGGTACACAATAAAACACACACATACACACATGCGCGAGGGCACACACATTCATTGAGAAGCAGAAACACACATACGCAACCACAGCACACACAGTCAGACCCGTGCCTTCTGTCATTAGTACCGCTGCAAGCAATTAATCTATTCCAGGCACATTTTTCATCAATCACTGCAGCTCCGATGGTCACAGTATGAAATATGGATTTGGACATCAACAGAAATCTAATTGGTTAGATCTGGCACTCAGCCCTGGTGTTGATCAAGAAAGGAGAGAACCAGAAGGTGTACTTAATGTTTGAGAGCCCCCCCCCCTTTCTATCAGACAGCTGTCCCCATAGCCTTTTAGGGGTTTTAAACTTACTCAGAGGAGCTTTTATGGTGAAATTATTACAGCTACTTCCCAAAAATATGTCTGTCAGCCCGATTCAGATGTATCTGTTGGTGTCACCCTTAACCTGCTGCATGCAAGTCTTTGTCAGTGGCAGATAGAAGACAGGCTCAGGTTGGCACTGGAATCTGAATCACCACCCTTGGTGGGTATTCGTCTGCCACCACCTCCAGCATCTGATTATGATAGATTATTGGCTTGTTATTAATTAAGGAAGTACTTATATAGTAGTTGTACAATAACAAACAAACCGGTTTTGTGACTCCCGGTGTGCCTGCCATCAGATTATTTGATTTTATCTTCAGCCCATTCAGACAATATTTATTTCTGTAGTGGACATTGGGTGATTTTGATATTTCATGCGTGATCAAAGTGCATATCCTACTACACCATCACTTCTTCTTCTTAGGTGATAATACATCTTCTATGATTTCATAGCTGTCAAAATGGATGAGGAGAAACGTATTGTTGAGGGAGAAAAATGTCAGTCCAGGCAAGATAATATGAACTCCAGAAAATTATAGCTGGACAGTTTGACTCTTCAGCTAAAGAAGTAAGTGAAATAAACCCCCAAATATTATGCTTTGCTGTTGACTCATTGCATCACAGCGCTTCCTTCCTAGTGTCCTACTGCACTGTTGTGTGAATGTGAATGAAAATGTGTAAAAAAAATTACACCTCAAAGCTTTTTTGTCATCTGAAATGATCTTACCTATTTCTAATATAAACTGACATCCTGAGGTTGGTTTCTGGGCCTATAAGACATCAAGGCAAGGACACCACTTCATGTTTTGAAACAATCCCAAGGCTTCAACTGATGATGAAATTCTCTCTCTCTCCAGCGCCTCATCTGGATCTCAAATCATCGATATCAAAAGAATGAAAAGGTTTTCTGCTTCAATTAGGGATAAATTGAAGCACATAACAGACAGGTTGCTGTTCTGAGTTCACTGTGAAAACCTTCCTCCATTTACATTTGCTCTACACGGCTAATGTGATGAAAGACAGCGGAGACTTGTTTGAAATGCAGGTTTTCTATTTTCCCAACCAATCTCCACAAACAGAGTTCAAATCAGCTATTTGATTGGAAGATTTGCTTACTGAATACACTTGCTCAGGATTTCGGCAATATCAACACAGCTGTTCTGACAATGTGGCCGAAGCTGACAAAGTCATGGTGATTTAGCTTCAAGGGCTAACTTTCTTACATGAAACTCCCTCACCTACTCATTCCTGTTTCTTTACTTTCTATCTCCCATGCTTATTGATTGCAGGCAAAATATATGCATACCTACACACAGTAACTATATTGGACATTCATTGCTTATTTATTGGGTTGTTTTTTTGTATTTCATCATACTTTTATTATTGTTTTTAAAAACAGCTCTTGTCCAATGTAACAAGTTACCATCAACACAGTTAGTACAGTGAGTGTGAAGTCATCTACATATCTGTATGTTAGTAGCTGTGTATCATCTTGTCACAGCAGTACTGTGTCCCAGCCAGCCAGCCAGCCCAGTGACTTTCCACCGCCCTTGGATTTTTGGAGATGCTGGGGAACCACAGGTCTCCATGGCAACAAGATTATTACATCACTACTCTCCAGCTGCTGTCGTCAAGCTGGTGTTTGGCCAAGCTCTGCGGCAGCCCAACAGTGACTCCACACACTCATCACACACACACACACACACACACACACACACACTGCTGCGCATGCCTAAACCTTCCAACTAGAGGAGCATGACCATATGTCCAAAACGTGTCAAGATTTTGATAGGAGTTGGTTATTTTCGTTTAGGATTTATTGTGCATAATCTATAGCTACAAAGTGTTTTTACCTAAAGGCATGAAAACAATGTGTGTTTAAAGGAGGAGTGCCGCCTCCCTTAAATGGGACCTATTATGTTTTTTCTGGTTTTCTGTTATTTATATATTGTTATGATGTCAGATATCTATGTTAAACATGGTCAAAGTTCAAAAAACTTGAGATTAACGCATGTAGAAATGCTGCCTGCAAGTCAAAAGTCAGGGCTTCAGCAACAGTTTTTTTCTATCTTGTGACGAGTTGACGTCAGATCGTCGTGCATGCCCATAAAACGGCTTTCCGTTCCATAGCCTTGGTTGCTAAGGTTGTTGCTAAGGTTTTTTCATGTTGTTTGCGTTGTCCACTCTCATATTTTGGATTGGATTCCAGCTTGAATATGTACGGATGTATTTGAGAAGTTGATATTTTGAGTAAAGAATGAGAAAAAGCAGTGAAATCATACTAGCTTGTTGACGTAGCCTCCTGAGCTACTGGAAGTCGGCCGTGATGTAGCTTCCTGAAGCTGTTCTGCGATCAGAACAGAGTGGGCTCTTTGGGAGGGGGGGCCTTAGGCTTTTTGCAAGTTGCAAAGACGCACATGAGGCGCACCACACTGCCTTTTTTGTTGAAGCCTACGATTTAAAAAAAGAGCAGCTTGCTGCATCTTTTTTTTTATATTGTTGCTAGGCAACCACCGAAATTACCCGAAATCTCAAGTACCGCACTAATTTGCCTCCAGGTCTGCTGTTTTCTGTTCAGATCATGGTAACTATGGTTGGTAAAGTCATATAGCAACAGCCACCACTAGTTTTTCCTCCAAGATTGTTGTCTCCACTTGTTGTCGTCACCACCACAAAAGGCTCGCCTCTCAATTCATCCAATTGGATAATGGGAAAACACAAAAATGATATCAGGCACTTTTCTGGTCTGAGTTGAAGTGCGAGCCACTCAGCAATGCAAAAGCAGCGAGCAAAAATCTTCACTCTTATTGAAAACAATTACATCAGGCTGCTAAAAAGTGCTCTGTCTGATTGGGGCCTTAAAGAGACAGGAGCTAAAACGGCTGTTTCAGACAGAGGCTGAACTGAGGGGCTGTGTAAAGGGTCAGTATAAGATAAATAAGGAGTTTTTTGAACTGTGAATCAAGCAAAGATATTCCAGTAGAGCCCCAGAATAAAAATATAGACCTGGAAATGTGCATAATAGGTCCCCTTTAAGAATTCTGTATGTATGTGTCTTTGAGCCACTAACTTACACTGCAGTAAGATTTTGAGATGCTAATTTCACACTTTCAGCAGTCTGAATCAGAAAAAAAATACTAAACATTCAATGGTTCCAGCTTTTCAAATATGAGACCTTCCTGCCTTTCTTTGTTTTACATTCTAGTAGAATGAATATCTTTGGATTTTAGGCTGTTGGTCTGACAAAAAAGGCAGTTTGAAGACGTCACCTCTCAAGGAAATTGTGCTGGCCATTTTTCCACACATTTTTAATTTTAACCAATTATTCAATAAAATAATCAGAACATTATTTGATTATGAAAATAAGTATTAGTTGCAGCCCTACTAGAAATTATGTAATAAAGAAGTCCAGAGAGAAAACAGGTAGTTAAGGAAGGAAAAACAAGAACAGGAGAATGGAAAGAAGCTAAGAAGATGATCCCCTGCATAAATACATTCTGTACATGCTAACTATACAATTTTAAGAGAAGTACTGTATATGTGGTAGAAAAAAAATACTAGATGACCATAAACTGGAGATTTCTTTGCTCTGCACTTCTGAGACTCAGCAGTCTTCTCCACTTGTAGCCTCCTTTACCCCAGTTTGGTTTTCGCCTTGGGGAAGGTTAGTCCTTAAAATGTTTGGCACTGTTTAAATGGGGTTAACAGTCTCTGTTAGCCCAATTTTCAGTGGGTTGGGTCCCTGTGGATGCCTGTGATAGATGGCCAAATGAAAGCCACTTACCTACAGCTGGTTTGTGATGTGCACATGCAGGGATGGGTTGTGATTGGTATAAAAACAGTGTCATTTGTGTACCTTCAGCACAGCTGGCTCTCTGTTCTTAACCCCCTGTCCCCATCGGCCAGGTTGTTTCAAGTATAAGAAGGTAGAGAAATCCACTGTGTCCTTCAGCTACATCATTCATCAAGTTGCCATTACTGCCGCAGACAGGACAGTGTATCCCAGAAGGCCTTGTGTACTTCCTGCTTCAGCAGAGGTCAAAGTGACCTTGCCGCCTGACTGAACTCTCTCTGCGCTGTCTGTGTTCCCTCAACCACTGACCATTTATGTGTGTTCAGCTTGCCGTAGACCCTGGGGTCTTGCTAAGAGGGGAGAGTTGAGGGGAGACGAGATGAATATCAGGTGAGCTGTGACTGGAATGAGAGAAGAGAAGAAGGAGGAAGAGAGGAAACAGGGGTGATAAAAAGCACCAGGTGAGTCCCACAAGGCTGGTTGTGGTGCAGTCCGCTGAATTTCTGTAATTTCACTGGATTTAAATTGGAAGCGTTGATGATTTAAAGCAAGGCCAAGAAGCATACATGTATTTGATACATCCAGGCATTTGAACAGTAGGTTAAAAAACCTTATAAAATAATATCTTGTCCTTTTTGTGAATGTTACGCGTTATCCTCTTGCCCTTGCTTGTCCAGTTCTTACATAATTCAGGTACATTTTAGAGCAAATCTAAAATAAGAATTATGATGTCAGCACATATATCTGCAGAACAGTCATGGGTGGTGAGGATTAAAAATGTATAAATTGTGAGAAGGTGGAGAATAATGCAGCAGAATGAGAGGTGAGGTCCAGACAGATGGGCCTTGGGTGTTAGAGAAACAGAGCGGGAGGGGAAAGAAAAAAAGAGGGAAATGCAAAAGTAAAAGGTGAAATAAACACACCATTTTGTGTCATTTATTGGTGAAGAGGACGTCCAGTGTGATAAACTCTTTCTCTTACAGCTTTACCTGGCCTTCAATAAGACATCGTGGCACACCTCTTTAATGTCAGCGTAACGTCCCTCAGCAGGATCACGATCATTTGAGCCAAATACCTTTAACTTCTGCTCGGCTTTGATCCCATACAGTTTGGGCCACTAGAGAGAAGAAAAGCCTGAAAAGCTTGGGGGATACTTTGCAACTCTGCACATTAACGTGAACCACACTGCTACCCTTATCGCTTACACCTCAATCAGGGACATAAAAAACATATAATTTGTGTCAAGGCTGTACACAGGCACAATGTGACATAAAGAACTGGCAGTTATCCTGAACCTGCTGGAACACCTTTTTATTCTTCCATTTAAACACACCAGTGAGTTCTTAAAGAAAGATTCTTATTCAAATGCAGGACTAAACCACACCACTCAGCCTAGTGTCAAATCAAATGAAGGTGTATTGCCAACTACCTCTGCCCCTTTTCCTCAAAAAACGTGTTATTAGAACTCTTACCTACTTACTTTCTCACTGTAATCATTGTATGAATATTTATGATTGTAGCTCATTGACACATTTAGGAATTTAGATATTTATACAATCAAATATGTTTCCTCATTTTCTGCACATTTCTGTTGTTGAGTTTTGATATCGAGTTCATTTCTCTTATTGCTTGTATGTTTTAGTATTCTAGAGTTGGAGTGCATTTCCCTGTTTGTGTCTTTGCACTTGTTTATGTTTTGTCCCAAGGGGCCTCCGTACTAGTCTTCTGGTGTAATGAATCATAATTTAGCTACGCTATGATACCCAGTTAATCCAGAGTAGCAGTGTTCGTCTGCTGTTGATCTCTTTTTTTCCAGATAATTTATGTCATGAGTGCCATATGTGGTTGCCAGTGAACATTCAAGTGACTGTCACTTGAAATATGATTCATCACTGTATTACAGTGAAACACTAAACACTAAGAAACATTAAGTAAGACAGTCATTTTGAAGGAGGGGATTTTTACAATAAGAAAAGAATGAATCTGGAGCAAAGTTTAGTAATGATGAGATTATTTGATAAAAACATCAGTTTCCTGTTTTCCGAAACATCTTCCTTCAGATGATGGAATTAATTTGAACCTCCTGCTTTGTGTGATGTTTATTTTGGAGATTAGTGTTGCATTTTCCCACAAAGCAGTAAGGCTGGTTTGATACTTTTTCTTTTGTAAATGGTGATAAAAATTTCATGATTCATTAATTTCTATGCAATGGTACAAAATGTGTGTGTGTAGGTTTGTTATTCAACCATCGCACATTCAGTCTTTATATGAATGTCGTCGGTTTCACAGTTGAACAAACTGTTCACACTTCCCCGTAGCTGGAAGGAATGTTAGAGCCGGGGTGTTAACCATGGAATAAGGTGGCTACTATTCAATTAATGAAATGTTGCCCATTTGACAACAATTTGCAAAGACATTCACCTCAAACCAGATAAATGAGCAGCAATGTCAGAATCCAGAATTATTGCATAAATTAACACATCCCCAAACTTAGTATTCTTAAATTAATATGTATCGTATTAATTAATAATATAGTAGACTTCCTATTTGAAGGTCAGAGAGCCAATTGTAAAATCATGCAGATGAAGAGAAGGAAAATCAGCTAAAATAGAAAAAAAGGAAATGAACCTTTGTGCTTCAGGGAAAGAAGGTAGAGACAGTATTTAAAACTAAAATCAATCTGCTGCTCTTAATTGTTAATATTTCAACATTTCAACTCATTTCATCTGGCACACATCACATTTGACTGATCAACCATCACAGTACCAGTCAAAAGTGGTACTGTGACTGGTACTGTATGCAGAAGAGTGTAGTTTGATGGAAACATGTACATTTTAGAGCGACAGAGGCTCACTGATGTCAGTAAATTTCATTTTCTTCTTTTCTACTGAAAAGCATCTCTCCTGTTTATTTGAGGCATGTTTACTTGAAGTCTGGCGCTACAGGCTGATGGGGGGGTGACATTGGATTGATGTCTAAGCACATGTATGTTTTTAGTCCAGTTAACAAATTCAAGCTCCACGGTGAAGCAGGATTTGATGTCTGCCAGTGAAGTGAAGAAAATTGATTCTTATCTGATGACTTGACAGAAGCTATGGTACTAAAGTGGTTGCTTGTACATCATTTACATTTCCCCTGAATTCTCCTCAGTACTGTGTTAGTATGGCTCAGCTGTTGTCACTCATTAATTAGTCAGTAAGTTCAGTATCTCATCTGACTTTGCAGAAATGCATGACCCCAGTTTCCTACAATCCCACCTGTACTTTGGTGGATCATTAATTTGCTCTTGTGGGGATAAACCACCATAAAAGTGCAAGTGAATTCTGGCTCATGTTGGAGAAGACTGAAGACTGGAGATTGTTCTGTTGTTTCTGACTTGGCAGAAATGGAATATGATATTATGTATATATATATATATATAATATCATATTCCATACGTGTGTGTGTATATGTATGTATATGTATGTGTATATGCTGGCTCTAGCGAGGGTCTTTCGCGAGTTTCATGGCCACTGTAAGTTTGAGTGAGTTCTTCTACCCCCTAGTTGTGTCCCAGTCCCATATTACATACCAATTATATGCATGTTTTGAGTATAAAGTACTGAAAAACTGAAAAACGCTTGATTTTTGTGTGTGCTGATGATGGACACCATAGAGACATTGTCCCATGATGCATTATGCAGAGGAAATGGAGCAGTTGCGTACTGTTGGAAAAAGGCATGGTGTTAAAATAGCTCTGTAAACACCACAGAAAAGGAAACAATAAAAATTTGATGTTGATTGTTGGCTGCGACATTCCAAAGTCGCAGTTTGATTGACATGCATCAGTGCATGTACTGTATAATTTCTTGTCAGTATCCTGTTGTGTGTGTTGATTTATTTGATACTATCTGCAAAAATAGTATATTACAACAATTAGCATATAGTATTATTGTATATAATTATGATATAGTACTGGGAATTGGGACACAACATCTGATCCGCCTCAGAGAAATACCTGCAGACAGCACTCAGGGCTCACAAACTACCCTAATTTGGGAGGAACACTAGATTTGAATACAAAGATAAGGCAATAAAAGATAGTGTGTGATTTAATGAATACACATGATGTTAAGCAGGGTTTGTGTAAAAATAATATAAGATTTACACAGCATTTCTTTTTCTTCTGTTAGGCTGAAGGGCACTATAACCATGAAGTTATTCATTATAATGTGTATTTTCTAGGATGATACATCCGACACCTGAGCCATCGGCCAGGCAAATTCGATTTTATACAATTTAGTTTAGTCTCAAATATACTCCCAGACTGATAAAAAAACACTCGGTTAACACACGATTATTTTCATTTTTGATTTATCTGTTATAATTAGTTGTTGGTCTATAAAATGTCAGAAAATGGTAAAAATGTTGATCATTGTTTCCCAAAGACCAAGATGCAACCTTGAATGTCTTATTTTGTCCTGACAAACAACCCAAAGATATTCAGTTTTCCATCATAAAAGACTAAAGAAACCAGAAAATATTCACATATAAGAAACTGGAAGCAGAGAATTTAAGCATTTTATCTTAAAAAAGCTCTAAACAACACTCTAGTCTCTTTAACAGAGGAGGAATGGTTGCTTCAAACTGTGAGGTGTTTATTTTGTAGACTACTATTCACTTTCCCACTAAGCAGTACAGCTGGTTTGAAACTTTTTTTGTAAATTTAGATAGAACATTTTGCAGTGGTTTTATGCATTGCACAGACACTGGTTAATGTGTTTCCTGTGTATTAGGACAATCTGTGTGTCAGTCATGCTACTTCTTCCCTCCATGGCCAACCAGGCTAAAGACATTTAGAAAGTATCTAAAAGTCAATTACCAACTCACAGGATCAATAATTGCTCTGTTCGTTACAGAGAACAGAGTCTAATAATGATACAGAGACCTCAAAACCCAATTTTCTCTCAATTAATCTACGTTTTGTTGGGCAGACTTGCTCCTAGTCCAGTGGGCTGTTTCATTCCAACCATCACATCATTTGTTCATTTGACATTTTGTTCAATATTGCAGCAGTGGAGCAAAGATGAATGTTTAGCAACCCTGACTATTACTAAGAAAGCACTGCAACTCTGCTTTAAAGACCTCACAGGACATTTGAGCGCACTCAGTTTACAAGGTGCACGTGCTGGACAGCTCATTCCTGCATACATTAACTGTTCTCCTTCAGATGAAACATTAATGCATATGCAGAAATTGATGCTATGAACATAAGGCTTAACCAAGGCTTCTTTATCTGTCAGTCTCCTCCCTAATGCAGTGCATGCAGAGAAAAGAGGCTTGGCAACATGTGATCGTATAGTGCTCAGCTGCTATTTAAGCCTCCCTTCTTCTCCATATTGCACAGTGAGAGTGATACAATTGTCTGGGGTACTGTAGCATTTAATTGAAAGACTTCAACTGGAAGTATCTGTCCTAAATTAAGTGTCATCTCAATGGGATTTTCACTCTAGGTCCTTAGACAGGTACATGAGCTCAGCTGCAACTCAGCCTTCCATTCTCAGGAGAGGAGGAGAAAAAAAATCACTCTTTGGTTGATATATTCGCCATTCTTGTCAAGTGCCGTCCCAGGTAGACATTGATTAATTTTAAGTCAAACTATTTCTCTCGCTCTCAACTCCACTTCAAACTGAGCCTAAATTTGTGTAAACACACTACACCAATTTGGCTTCAGGGAGTTGTTCACCCATTGGATAAGGACACTATACACCTCACCCAAAGCCACAGTCACCACATATGGACTCACGGCAAAGAGTTTCACACTTCACCGAGGCACCAGGCAAGGATGCCCACTCTCTCCTTCATTATTTGCTATCTTCATAGGGCCACTTGCTGCAGCTACATGTCATAGTAATGCCATTAAAAGAGTCAACACCACAAACCTCCAACATAAAATTATCCTTTATGCAGATGATATTTTATTGTACTTACAGGACCCCTTACCTTCGCTGGAAGAAACTTTTAAGCTTAACACCTTAACACCTTCTCTAAAATCTCAATCACACAATAAACTGGAACAAGTCCACTATACTCCCACTTTCTTCAAAACAGAACTCATCACTCCCACTTCACACTAGTTAAACTGGATACATGGGTATTGACATTTCTCCCAGGCTGTCAAAGTTGTTTTATCTTAACTACACTCCATTGTTAAAACAGTAGAAGATGACCTCCAGCACTAAAAGCAAATCTCAAGACAGGCTAGAGGCTCCAAACTTCTTCTACTACCTGGCAAATCAAATACAATACCTTACTAAATGGATCCATCAAACCAACCATAATATCCCATGGATAGACTTGGAACATCTATATTGCAAAAACATCTCACTCTCAGATTTACCTTTCCTCAACACAACCATCAAACATTATCCCTGCTATAAAAAGACTGCAATCTCCACAACTCTGACTGCCTGGTGGAAAGTCATTAAGATTTTTAATTCTACTCCAACACTGTGTAAATACATTCCTATTTGGCACAACCCAGATTTCCAACTTCACAGCACCTCTCTTCACTATCACACATGGGCACAAAAAGGTATCACGCACCTTCACCATCTTTTCCACAACAATCAGTTCACAGACTTCAAAGACTTTATACAGAAGCACAGAGTTAGGAGACACCAGTTTCTAGAATACCTGCAACTTAAATCCATAATCAAAACAAAAATTAACATAATTTATAACCCTCTTGAACCTTACAAAAATAATTAATGATATAATTCAATTTACAAATTCAAATCAACTATTTAATTTTTTTTTATTAACCTCAGATAATTCTGTAGCAGTTCCAGCAGCTAACTGGAACACTGAGCTAACCACCTCTGTCTCAACTGACTTCTGGATATAAATAAATAAAAATATATTTTTTTGTGATTGTGCCCAATATAACCCTACAGCTAATCCAATACAAAATCATCCACAGAATACATATTACTCAATATACAATGTACAAAATGGGACTAGAAAAACACAGACACATGCTCACAATGCACAATAGGCACACCAGATAATTATTTTCATGCCTTGGGCCTGCCATCCAGTTTGCTCTTTTTGGGACTCTGTAACACAAAAACTCTCCACCATCTTGGACTGCAGAATTCCTCCATCCCCACAGCTCTGTCTGCTAGGAGACACTTCAGAAATCAACATACCAAACAAATACAGGAACAGCTTGCTCATTTCTCTAGCTGTCACCAAGAAAACAATTCTCTTACACTGGAAAAAAAAAACAAAAAAAAACCTTAACCCTAACCAGCCTGCTTTTAGAATACATATCTATGGAAAAAATCAGTACTTACAATAATAGCAACATTATTCACAGTTTTTAAAGAAAGATAGTCCCCATTCTTGTTCTTGTTGGGGCTTTGCTAGCACCGCACATATTCCCACATTCCCACATTCCCACACACACACAACACATCGTATTGCAACACACACATCAACTTGGAGACACACACCCATTGCACATTGTACTCATACTCACACACACACCTACAAACACACACACACACACACACACACTCTCTCCACTCGCCATTACATCATATATTTATTAGCACTTTTTCTTTTTTATTAGTCTTTTTCTTTCTTTTCAGCACACATGCCATACTCCTTACTCCACACACCAAGCTGTCCAGGATCACTAAACATGGATATATATCACTGCCTCTCATACAAACACCCAAACATGCACACACACACATTACGTACACATACCCTACTGAATCTAATCTCTACTCCCGGACTGTTATTGTATCATCACATACATGATCGTAACTGCTTTGTTATTGTCTGTATGTCTGTCAGTTATTATTCACCAATAATAAAAAAATCCACTTCAAATTGTATGTTAGTAAAGACAAATAATGCGCTCACTCTCCTGTTGTATTGAGCAGTTTTGGCAGAGGTTGCCTGTGCTGTGCTGTTTGGCCATGTTAGCACTGCTTACAATGCCCTACAAGAGGAAGCTGGCATGGCTGTTGGGTTTATCTGGGTATGTGCCCTCAGAAGAGGCTAACTCACACTGGGGCAGTGCACTCTGATATGAGCCAGTTTGGCCCTCTGTGGGATTGTGTCCTCAGGTGCTGCAGGCTGACCTGCAGCTCTTGTCAGGCTGACCTCCTATATCAAGCTGCACTTTAGGCTTCGGGCTTACTTTGGCAGTCTTGTAAAGTGTCAGTCAGTCAGTGTTAGTGGAATAGCAAATAAAAACTTTACAAGGTTAGGGGATAAGCTTTCATAGCAGGAAGACAACAAAACAGCATAAATCGTCAAACAGTCAAAACCTTCCTAGTGCTGCTGCTGTTCTCTGTGAAAGGCATCCCTTCCTTGACCTGTCTGTCTTGTTGGACGTTATGCCAGGCCCAGACATAAACAATCTGAATCATGGCTCAAGCTTTTTTTCCTTTTCCGCAAGTGTGGTTTGTGTGTGAGGAGTGTGTTGCTGAGCTGAGGGGCTGTGTGACAGGAATAAGAATGACTCCTGGTTGTCCTCTCAGGGACTCAGTGAATCTCTGCAGCTCTGCAGCTAATTGTCTCCTCTGCTGTGTGTCGGCATTCTGAATGCTGCAGCATTGTTGTTCCTGTCACTGGCTGCTGTTTGCCTGTGGCAGTAATGGAGAAGGTGCTGCCTCACCTGCGAAGATTTGAACAACAGTTAGAATAATTGCTTTTAAGAATTGAAACATTAGCTTTTTACCCAAATGTCTGTTTGAAGTGTTTTTCTTTAAACCTGTGAAATTAAACCAATGAAACCTCCTAATAACTTCCAGAGAACCCAATTGTCAGTAATTGGAGGGTTTACTTGTTATTTTCCTCTAATCCTGGGACTCTCTCATAAGTGCCAGTGTACTTTATGTTTGTGCCAAAGTGCTCATTTGCATCTGTATGTCTTTTTGTTTGTGTCAGTGCATGCATGTACCTCCATATTTATGTTTCTGCATTTCTCTCTCTCTCTCTCTCTGTGTGTGTGTGTGTGTGTGTGTGTGTGTGTGTGTCCTTGTCCCAGAGGGTTCTCCAGCTCCACTGTCATTAAATGAAAGCAGTTTTATCCTTATTATCCTTGCACCCTGGAACTAAGCAGCCCTAGTGAGTAGCATATTGATTGGGGTAACATAAATATGTTGCAGTCCCTCTCTGTCCTCTTGCCTGCCTAGTGTGAATCTTTTTTGGCCTCAGTGTTATATATATATATATATATATATATATATATATATCTATAAAGCAACATTAGACAGTGTTGCCTTATATGAAACAAGTGCAGTTTTAACAGATGAGGAAAAGTCTGGAGATTCAAGGATATTTCAAGCAAATTTCCACCACATCTAGTGATGTTTCACAAACTGGATCTACGTAATGTTGAATTCTCAGTTTACTTCAGCAGACGAGCAGGTACAACTACCTGTTGAAATGATTGTATGCATTCACCTTCTTAGGCACATGTCACTGCAAAATATGCAAAGGGAAAACATTTATCTAACTTCTTCCTCTATCCATCACTCTTGTTGCATTCCAGTTTGAAGGGGACAAAACACCCACAAACTATTAGCAGATTATGTGTTCAGTCCTTCACTGTAAAGCTGAAATGCAGTCGTAGTATTTGGAGCTCTAACTGACAACTGTAATATGCTGGCTTTTCTTACTTTTGTTGTGCATTGTGCCTTGAGTCAGCTGAACACTACAGAATGTGCTTGTGTTTATTGCTGCCTGGCACACTTGCTGTGTTGCAACTGAGTTGCATTTTAATGACTCAGCAAAACCCATTTTCTGGCTTCCTTTGCATCCCTCTTAAAATTTGCAGACCACTGTGTTTGTGTGCACTGGCAAGCTAGCATTGAATCTTTGAAGTTGTTGTTAACATGGGCTCCATTGACATGTTTGCTACTGTGGAGAGCTGCTATGATTGAGTGCAATTAGTCTGTGCTCTCGGGGGCATGAGATGTCTGCTGCTGTCCCAAAGACTGACAACAATGAAGGCAATACGTCTGAGCTACATTTTTGGGATTCATTTCATAAAATAACATCATATTTCCAAATTATTGCCAGTAGGAAAGTAAAGCATCTTAATATGCATGAAATTGTTAAATGTATGTGATGACTGGATGCTTTTTGATTATTAACTGAATTGTATCCAGCAAAACCTTTCCAATACATGAACTTCTTCATTCTGTATATTGTTAAATCAATGTTCCTCAGGTTTGCCCTGAAAGTTAAACTGTAATCTAAAACACATTTTTACGCACCAGTATGCTATATATAATGTCTATAGACTATAAATGAGACATTTGACTTAATTGTCCATCATTGCTGATTGTTCTGCTGGATGTCTTGTGATCCTTTTAATCATTATCTGATTTGGCACAGCTTGATGTCCTTGAAGCTGTACATTAGTGTTGCATCTCAAATTAGTAGCTGACCAAACCTGCAACTGTTGTAGACGTTAATAATGATTCAGCAACACACCCTAAAGCATTGATTTTACAACAATTTGGTACATCCCATATACATTGCTGTCTTCTTCCTATATGAACGGCTAAAATCTTTCTTTACATTTTCATCTAGTGCAATATGCAGCCATAGAAAATACTATAATTATGTATTTCTATGTCAGGTTCAACACGGGCTCACAGATCTCAACATATACGTCTTTTAAAAAGTTTAGTAAATTTCTAAACTTGTGTTAATTTTGCAAGGCAGACACTGTGAGTGCTCTTCAAAGGCTCTCTCACTAATGGAATCCAGCAGGATGAATATTGACATGATGTGACTAGACTTTCATCTAGTTAAATGAGTTGGTTTGCAGTAACTGTTGTCATCAGAGATATTTGATTCTCATGTCGGAGATGTGAAGTGACGGAGCTGGAGGACGGCGAGAGTGGCAAAGAAAGGCAATAAAAGACTACTGAAGTCATCTCTGGGCACTTCTGTAATTCTGGGAAATAAATGTACTTCCCAAAAAATGATCTGTGTCTGCACCTGCTAAGACTTAGACACTACAGGTTTTAATGTAATAGGTTCCATATAACTCTGCACGGGTGTAATTGTACCATGAGGTGTTGGATGAAAGACAGCTGGCTGGGTCTCTGTTGGGCTGATTTGATTCAGAAGGAAAAGCATAACAAATGTGCCTCAATCCCTCTAAAAAGCCCTTTTCTCCAATCTTCAGTTAGAACACGCGAGGCAGAAGCAATATACTTCTCAATCCTCCGGTGCTCTTTATGCACTGACCCTGCTGTCTGCGTTTATGCCTCGGCCTGCTATTACTTTGATCCTGAAACACATGTATAGTGAGTTTTGTCATTTGTCTGCTCTTCCTCCCTTTACACATGGCATTAGCATTTCCCACAGTTAAATGTTTCAGATACCAGGAAAGACCTGAGTATGACAGTGTCCTTTTATGTGTTGTTCAAACAGACAATGAATGTAATACTTTACAAAAAGAAAGTACACATTTAATCTTAAAATAGATCATTTGACAAATCCTAAAAGCCTAGTTGGAAAGGTTATACTTTCGGCGTGCTGCCCTTCAGCAGGCTGAGCAGACTTCAGAGCAGAGAGGTTGGAGATGTGGATAACAGCTCAACAGGAGGAAAGAGAGCCTTTGATAGTGCTTCTTTATCCTGCAGACAGCCGCTTGGACACGGGAGCTTTCGTGTTCAAGACCTCGTGTCCTTTTGCATCAGTGCTTTCAACTTTGAAGCAAAGTTTCCAAATATCTCTATTGTTACCTGAACTTGTCCACTGAGTCTATTTCAAACAGGAAGACTACTTTTTTTAAACACACTCACTCTCAAGTTGTAGCACAGCAAAGTGAGGTTGGATAGTCTGGCCGTTAGCCACTGTCAGGCTGGTAGTGCTAGCAGTAACGTTAGCTTGATTATCCGTTCCATCATCACCACGGGTGTGTTGAATGGATGAGCAAGACGAGAAGTAAGATGTAAGAGGAGCACAGGATGCAATTAAACTTTTCTTACTCTCTCATTCCTCATTTGGACTTTCTCTCCATTTTACCTCCTAGCTAGATTAAAAAAACACATCACCTTGATCGTTAACTTGACAGTGTGCGACAACATGCCGCATTCACGGATACACAGGCTGCTAGCTTCTAAAACTAACGGCAGCCAAATAGAGTGGATGCATGTTCAGTCAGGCAGATTGGGCCCAAGGTGGGCCCCTTTGTAACTGGAGGGCAAACAAGTTAGTGGAAGATGAGATGAAAATTGGGTCTTGGGACGTTGCACTTAAAAAATGTAAAGGGACCAGATCACCAGCAAGCACAAGCTAAATGTGTGACGGAAAAGTGCGCCAATTGCATAATAGCAATGCATAAATAATACATAAGGTGATTAGACATTATGTAACCAGTAAACACAAGAACACTTAGTGATTATAGCAAGAATGCCAGTAAATCAATCTGTACTGATTAATAATTAAGATTAATAAGCGATCCACAACTGCTGTAGATTGTACAGAAACCTTTTCCTTAAAATTGTGCCGCTATCTGAAGACAGCACAGATATGTCTGTTCCATCTGCAGCCTCTAATTTGAAAACTGCTACACCAAAGCAGAATGCTGTTATGCAAATGATTCATTGTTTTTACCTTGATGAAGTCATGCACAACCAGACTGCTGCAAAATAAACTCTGAAACTGGTCGACATTGTTGGTATTCTGCCAGATTATACACACAAACAATCTGGCGATGTAGTTATATTTTGCAGGGATGAGTCAAGTTACACAGTAGTTTAAAGAAAATCCACAGTGGATACTAAATTAAATCTCCATGCCTTTAATCACAGTTTTGGCAACACTAACTAAAATAATGTAGAATGTTTTATTGTACAAATGATATTGTAATTACACATTATTACAAGTGGATGACAAGGGGACTGGACTTTCAACAACCACACAAACAAATTCAACTTCCAAAGGCACATAGAGTAGTGGTGTTGTGTATTCACACTTTCTCACAGTCTATACTTGTCTCTCCATTGGTTGAACCATTTTTGTCTGTGACTGGGCTGAAAGGAAAATGATTAATCAGTACACACACTGATTTGTATTCCTGGGCTGTGCGTGTATGAATCAAAATAGCAGGTGTGCTTGGATGCACCCTCAGTGTCCTTGTGCACATGACCTAGCACTTTGCACTGGTCTTTGCAATTGCTCCAATAATGTAGAACCTTCGCTTTCTTGTTTAAATAGTGGCAGCAAGATCTTAAATGTAATTTTAAGTCAATCTTAATATAGGAGGAAAAAAAATAAAACACAGAGAAAAATGTATCACCAGTGATTCTCCTTTCTTTTACAGTTGTTTTTTTCTCATCATTGGCCCATTTCGTTGATTAAATTTCTGATTTTGTGAGTATGAACAGTCTCACGATCACAAATTGTTCATCGTGTACAACATACTGTACGTAGTAGGAGCAGAGAGCTTTCTTGGATGATTTACTATGATCTTGTTATTCTCTGCTGTGTGGACCACTGGCTTTCTTATTTCAGCACACACCTCCATGAGGTTCAGGGTATCATATTGAACGATACACTTCCAAGCTGTGTTTTCACATTTGTGAGTATGCGGTGTTAAAGGTCCCGTGTGGGTGGTTAATCACTGCTCATGTGCTGAGGTTATATGGATGAGATGAATACAACAGAGGGTTGTGCATGCCTGCAGGTTAGAACACTGGAAAATACAATAGTGTAGTATTGTGTGTACAACAGGGTGAGGAAAGGAGAACATTTCCATACAAAGCATCAGATTTTCAAAAGAAACATCTGATATGAATGTGTCTTTAAGAATAAGAGCATTTATATACAATTGCATAGTGCAACGTTCTGGACAAAGAAGATCTGCTAATCTGTAATTAAGAACATTCTCTCCTCACTGAACAAAATATAACACTAATATACTTACAAATACGCCATCTCTAATGCAAATGGTGTTCAAATGGAGATGATTTGCCTGCAAGGTGGTTATTTTCTCTAGGATAACTAGTGTGACAACAACTCTGCCAACAGAAAATTACTCTCAGCAGGCATTTAGATTGTTTTAAAAATCTGATTCTGAACAATAGAAACAACCCATAGCTCTGTGGAAATGAGTATCCAAGGAGTAAACATCAATTTATTCTTCTCCGCCGTGGACAGTTGATGCATATTTGTAAATGATGATGGTTGGCATTTGAAATGGTTCTTAGGAGTTAACAACAGTACATTTATTTAAACATAAAGAAAAAGATGGAAGAACACAATTAGAAATTAGGATTGTTTGAAACATTTGGCTGCGTATCACATGATCCCTGAGCAAGTGTATGTGGAGGTCAGAATCAGCCTCTGTGAGATACAGAGGTGAACACACAACGCTTTCATCTCAGCAGCTAACATGATTCCCACAGTTTGTCTTTTTCTAGTTGTGTCTTGTCTTGCAAAAGTCCAACACTTTTACTCGCATGATGTACTATTCTCTTAGTTGTTGCCGAGGGTTCTGTCCTCTGTCTGTTCTGTCTCTGACCTTTTACTCGTCACATCCACCCACAAAAGTGGCTGTAACTGCGAGGCAAATAGCTCAGATGGCTCAGTGTGAGTTCAGCTGGTGTGAAGTTGCTTCAGTCAAAATGGCCACACTGCCTAAAAAAAGTGGTTTCCTAATTTGTATAGATTTATTGTGCTCTATTTTAGGTAGATTCCTGGATGTTAAGCTCAGCCCCTCTCTATGCTGTATATGAAGTATTTTGGGATCCACTAATGGCCTCTAAATTTGGTCCCAGGTTTCCCTGCTTGTTACATGTCCAGATCCCTTAATCAACAGATCAGTACAAGAGGGAAACAGTTTTACCGCTGCTCTGGCTCAGTTTTCCATTCACAAAACTGTTCTGGCAGTATCCTGAGTGTTATGACAGCATACTGTCGGTCACATTGTCCCCAAAGGAAATAAACCAATTCATCCAATGTACGAGAGTGCTCATGGTGCATTCTGGGGGAGTATGAGGAGAGACAAAGAAAAACCTTTTGCATGGAGGATTCACTGACTCTACAATGTCTGAGAATATGTCTGTCTGTCTGTGCAGACCATCTGGTACTTTGATGAAATAAGGTAATGGTAAACCTTGTGCATGTGTGTGTGTCTGCATGTATGCGTGTGCATGTGTGAACAGGGTTTTAGGATAGCTGAGCCTAGATGCCTGGTGTGCGAGTCCACAGTGTCCTTCTGAATCCTTGTCTGGATGCAAGCGCAGCAGATGCAGGGCGCCTCCTTCTATCACGGGCCGTGATCAGTAACACATTTGACCTGCTGACTGCTCGGTCAAGGCAACAGTATCGGCTGTTAGCACTTTTTACAGAACAAACCGCTGTCTGTGGTGTCAGAGCTCAAAGACTTTTGTTACAGTCCTACACTTAGGCGCTGCTCAGTGAGGAGCCAAGGTCTTTCCAGAAAACAGAAGTGTTTTCACAGTATGAAAGGATGTGCCTAGTGGGCAAGTGAAATTTTTCTGTAGCTTTTTTTTTTCGTTCTGCATGCCACATCGAAGGTTTTCCTTTGCATTTTGTTCAAAGGATGTATTGTTGGGTTGTTCACTCACCAATTCAACCACAATCTCATGCAGCGAATTTTATCGTTTACTTTTCACAGTAAGACAAATGGTTGCTCAGCCAAGTAATAACACCTATATACTCCTTCAGTTAATCTCTTACATGGACTGCCATTATAGGACCTAGGAAGATGAATAATTGTTGGGTAAAGTGACCTCTGGGCATTTGCTGCAGTTAACCTACTTAAACCACTTATTTCTGTCACTTGGCATGAATGAAAAAACATAGAAACCATCACCACTATAGAGTCAAGCTTTAACACCTCCTAGAGCTGAAAAGAGAGGGAGGAATTTTAATAAATGCTTCTATTTTGTACTTCATTTATTTATTAGTTGCCTCTACTGTAGTGTGCGCTGGAATTTGCTGACTTCCCACAAAGAGGGATATGTCACCAGGTACAGTGCATTTCTACTGGAGCGAACAAAATCACTTTTATATTTAACTGTATTACAGCTTTTGAAGCATTTATGTTTTACACCATCATCATGTAACAAGTGTCACAGAAGGTATGTACTACTTTCAGATGCAAGTCAAGTAGACATTTGAGTACACACGACAACATTCAAGCATCCAGCAAGCCACAGCTTTTGCTGGATGCCTTGTCCCTCACAAGAAAAGCACGGTGGCTGATGTTATTGATCATGATATTGTTTTTTAAAGCATGTTAAGTTTCTTAAAGGGGACCAATTATGGTAAGGGAGATTTCCAGTTCTTTTTGTGATTATAAAGCAGGTCTAGGTGCTATATAAATACTGTGAAAGTATCAAAAAGCTCAGTCGACGGAGAAATGCACCCAGCTTGTATTCAGAAACTGTGCCTTTAAACAAGCCGTTTGGACTTCCATAAGGTTTTTATGTCACAACTATATGCTCAGTGTTTCCCCTACCATTGCCTTGGAGGGGTGGTCCGCCCCTCCTGAAAGAAACAAAATACGTTTATGTTAGTTACCTAATTTATGTGCGCTCATTTCATTTCAGGTCAGTGTAAGAGTCTCTTCTGCGTTTTGCTGTCATTTATGGTCGCACTAGTTTCTCCCCTCTCCTCTGCTCTCTGCGTTTCACCGAGGGCGGGGCTCACACACACACACGCGGAATGGAGGAAACACTGCGCAGTTGTTGGATGTCAGGAAGCAAATTTGTCATTCCACAGCCTTAATAACTTTATCCTCAGTGGTGGCCATTGCAATTTACTGGTGACTTTTACCCAGAGCTCTGGCTTTACCTAGCTACAGTCACTCAAAAAATAGCTGATCAGAAGAGAAGGCCTTTGAGCAGACACAAAACAGCCCGTTTCAGGCTGATTGTGACAGAAGTGTTGCAACCATGACTAATACAGTTGTAACTACGTGCTTTTTGACCATAAAAACATGCAAATGTAGAAAGAGTAGACCACGAAAATGAAAATATTAAACTGGGAAAGGGGCATTATATGATCTCCTTAAAGAGCATTGCTCAAAATCTATCTTCATTATACCACATCTATAGCTTCCTGTACCTAACAACACTGCAGTTTAATGATCTTAAAGTGTCAGAAAAAAAGTGTTGTGTGTAATAATACATTCACTTTATGATTGTATGGAGGTTTTATTAGATGTTGTGATATCCTATAAGATTTATAGAGCAGCAATAGTTTTGCTTCATTGATTGTGATTTGTTTTTAATGAATTGGTTGTGTTAAGTCCTTGTCATGTTTATTGCTGTCATTTCTTAATCTCTCTATGGATCTAGCAGTTATTTAAATTGAGCCACTCAAACAGACACAGATGAGTAACAGATGAGTACATATCCACCTGGATGTGACATTATGTTGTAAATAGTACTAATCCAAAGTTTTTGAACCATTAATTTTTTTTTTGTTTGTTTGTTTTTTGGTTTTTCTGCTTCAGTATTTGGTGCTGTTTTTATTAATTTATTTTTTTCTGATTCATCACTTGCAGGTATACCATTCTGTTAGTAGCAGCCCAAACATCTTTTTTTCCCTGGAGCTTCCCCCAGCTCCTCCTGGATGTACCATAAGCACTCACAACTGTACATGTATTTATGTTTTTTTTTATTTTTATAACAACTCTGCTTCCCCTTGGGGTTGGACCATGCAGTATAGGAAGACTTCATGGCCCGTTCCATGAAATTGGTCAAATGTATACTGTATGCGTATTTGATTTTGATATTTGATCTGAAAATGGAACAAAATGACCAACAAAAAGACACAAACAGTTAATTCCTAAATCCATCCCTCAAAGAAGTTAAGTTTCTATGGCTGAAATTCTATTATTTCACACTCTTTTGCTCTAACCACAGTTTGGTTTTGCAGTTATATATCTTAAAAACCTCCAAGACTAAAATCGGGTAAAACCTCATACTAATAATTGAAAGTGTGGAGGACATTACTTTTCTATTTGTAGAACGTCTCCTGTGATCAGGACCAATGTTCCAGATTTTTGGCACAGTTTAGTGAATCCAATTTAGAGTGTCCCCTCATTCTTAAAAGGCTGTAATAGTCCAATGTGAGACGAATTACAAGTCAGTAATATCTCGAGGCCAGTGTCGTCTCCAGTGCTTCCTGGAGCTGAGAGTCACTGTTGATCAGTAATACACATGAAGTTATATATGTTTGACACACTGGAACAAGACCTTTTATATTATTTCTGGCCTTCATGCAGAGGTAGAGGAAGTAATTATTTCTTTTTTCTTCTTCCTTTCACATCAATTTTGAAAACAAATTTTAGTCCATAACTTGAAAACATACTTAAGAACTAAACTTTAAAGACTGACAATCAAGTAACTAAGCTCAAAATTTCAAAATATGTCACACATTTGCTTTTAACTTCCACATATAGATTTATCTCTAATTCATACATTTTTAGATTGCTATTTGGCTAAAAGTCTAAACATGCTTGCTTGTTTTAGCTAAAAATAGCATGAACTGATTCTTGCTACACATATAAATGATATAAAAAAGGAGAAACTGTTAGCATAACCCTTTAGTTGAACCCACATACATACACACACAGGAACCTGTCCTGTGTGTGTATGTATGTGTCTTATCTCTGCTGGAGGAGATGGCATGATATACCTGGAAGTGCCAGTCGTATTGATTCTGTATGTTCTGCCCTTGGTGTATAATGTCATATCAGTCATGTTCTACTAAATATCAACGGTAGGACTTTTAGGCAAAAACATCACTCTCATATATAGCTGACAGTGCATCAGTATATAAAATGTGATCCACATAATTTAAGAGGCTATGTATTTGCCCCTTGTGAGCTTCAGTGTCAGGATCACCACCTGTAGTGTGTGCAGTTTACGTATCTAAAACCACAAAGAAACACTGGACACTTCTCTCTCTGACGTCTGCCTGAAAGGAAATATTATTATAGAAGAATGTGGTGTACAGTTGCCACACATTCAAAGGTATCATTTATCTAAGCCAAACTGTCCTCACATTTTCTGCACACATTTCCTTGTGTGAAATATGTTTTTTAGCCTATAAAGACTTTTTTTTTTACTAAGATTAGACTATAAGGCTACAGTGAAAATGTTGACTGGGCATACATTGCTGCAGAGCGTGTTTAAATGCCAGACATGACACCGGCTCTCACCTTTTTTTACAGAGAGCAAAGACTCAGCTGCACTCCCACTTGACTTTAAACACTTCCTGCTCAGAGTTTTCATCTTTTTTTATCACCAGTTTATTTTATATTTCATGGTTGCAATCAATAGACATAGCAGTGAAAGACATTTGCTTTCTTTTGATCGTTTGTTTCTACTTGCCTAGCTGCAACTTTTGCTATCATACCTTGATGGAGAGGCCTGGATGTTTCTGCAGAAGTGTGTGGAGATGATGAGAGTTGACACAGTTCACGGTCATTTAAATTTGGCATGTTGTCAGAGGATTTCGATAGACTGTCAACAGTGTTTGAGGCATTCACAGTTACTGCAGCTCAAGGTTCACTTAATGATGCAAATATGAGTCCGAAAACTGTAACATGACATCCAATAGGTAAAACGTCTAGCTCAACGAGCACATGTAAAATATCATACATCCAGCCACTTACTGTACATACGTACTTGAACTGTTGGATATGGCTGTTAATTGTCTGAAGGTGAAGGTGAAGGTGAAGGTACTCATGTTTTGTTTGCCAACACACAATTTAGTTGATTGGACACAGTCCAACGATCAACCACAAATGCACCCAAATGTTTTCTCTACATCAAAAAAGACCACAGATCTGGTGAGATGAAAAAAGAAAAGTGATAAATAGGATCCAGATTGAGTTATACCTAAAGCTTCAAGATTTAAGCTTTAAGCTTTAATTCTGCAAGGACTTATTGTAAGTGCACTGCTTCTCAGTCCCTTGGGCTGGAGGGTTAAAGTAAGGACAGAGAGAACAGATGCTCAGTTAATTTCTTTTTGTGTGTCATGCACATCATTGCCCATTTCCTGAAGAAAAGCCTGAGAGACGTTTCAACTGGGGCAACAAAACACTTTGTGAGTGTTGTCTTTCGTTTTATACTGTTGCTTTATTTGCTATTTTATTATTATTTTCTCTTTTTATACCTTCTCCACTGCTCTCTTGTTTCCTGTCCTCTCCAAAAACATCCTTTACCAGTGTGATTAAGCTGTGAGAGCTCAGAGTATGGTCGCTCCTTATGGGTTTCCTGCTCTCAGGACCACTTCTCCACTGCGGCATCTCTGTAATGGAGCCCCCAGGAGCCTGAGCCTCTATCTAAACAAGAAAGGATTTACACAACTGAGCACTGATTGTGAACGCAGTGCCAGCATCGCTGAGTCCCACTGGGCCACTTCAAGGGCAATAAGATGGCAGGCTGCTGACAGTGAACATCTTTTTAAGAGGATCGCTGTCTTTCCTTGTTGCAGCTGAGGGTGGTTTTAGGGGCATGTGCGTAAACATAAAAAGGAGATGATGGAGGTGTATTACACTGACTGTGTAGTCAAGTTATGTCATACCTGATGAAAGCGTGTTGTTGTTTCTTGGGCTGGTAGTGCACTGCAAGGAGCTCTTCGGTCTGCAAAAGAATTTTTCTGAAGGAGATTTTGTCTTTGAGGTTGCACAGTTTCAGCAAAATAAAATCCACAGCCACAGTGATTGTGACTGTTGGTGGGTGATTCAGTGTTTCAGTAGATATGTTAATATTAAACTCTGACAGTCTGACTTAGTCAATCCAAGTAATTATCTTCCAACGTAACAGTCTTTTTATCTCAATTTTTTCCTCTTTGTGTTATTATTCCTCCACTGCAGCTCAGCATGGAAACACTGTCTGTGGAAATTTTGTACTAAAAAGACAAGAAAAGTTTCTTTCATTTTTTCCCCATTAAAGGAGTTTTGCCTTATTCAAATCGGGGGTCTAAGGATAGGGGGTGTTGTATGTGATTTTGGCCTATACAAATAAAAATGGACTCGACTTGACAGTAACTTCTGAAGATGCCCACTTGATTTTACTAACTCAGATCACTGAAGCCTTATATTAACTTCAGATAAACTTTGGTATACATTTTTGGATGGAATAAAGTTTCAAGACTGTGAAACTAACTTTAAGTTCTACAATGATACATTAGTCAAGTACATTTTCCTGTATAAGCTTGATAAAAGTAACAAGGAAACAAAAACATAGTTTTCTCATGCAAAAAGAGGGCTGATACCGTCCCATGGAAATGTTAGATTATGAAAAAGTTAATGTTTAAAGTGAAAGTAAAAAAAGACAAGGACAGACTTTCTTGCTGAAAGTTAGATTAGAGGATGGATCTCTCATGTCGGTACGATAAGTATGGAGCTAGAGCCAGGAGGCGATTAGCCTAGCTTAGCATAAAGACTGACACATAGGGAAACAGCTAGCCTGACTGTCTGAAGTTCAACAATACAGTACGTCTACCAACACGTCTAACGGGGAGTTGCATTCTGCAAATACAGCAGACAAAAACAGACACACAGTGTTGTTTCTTGAGTTATGTTGAGGACGAGTAATATTGTTTGAGCAATTTAAAAAAGTGCCACTCAAGAATAAATCACAGGCATACAGCCAAATGTAAAGTAGTGGCTGTGTAGCTAAATCAAGACCCGATGTAATGCAGTTTGGGGGAATTACATGGAGAGAAGAAAGTGTTATCCATAAGCAGTGGTATGAGTCATCCCCTTAAAATTACCAGAGAGTAGAGTTTTATTCACTGTTTTTTTCCCCCACTGTCAGCGTTTTGTACTCATTTTGTACTCATGTTTTTAGATGAGTACTTATCTGGTGTCACTTGTGCAACAACAGCTTCCTCCAAGCTCTTCTTGATCACGATGCTGAAGACACTGAGGTTCAGGTGAGGTGATATGCATTTTTAGCAATCCTTTCAGTTTTGCTGTTTCGGAGCGGCTGTTACCTTAAGATTCATCATTCACCTGTCTGTGTGACTAACATGCTAGAGGTAAAACACAACCCATGAAATGAAGCACGTAAAGGAATATTCTCCACTAGATTTACAGCTTATCATTAAAGGAACTGAGGCTAGCTATCTGGGCTAGCTTCTGTCCCACTAGCTCCTATAACGTAATGTATATCTATATCTATATCCATAATATTCACCAACACTATCTTCTAGTTATTTTTCCAACCTTTTAGCTGTGTTCCCTGCTGACTAAAAACCCTCAACTCGCCTCTTTTGTCAAGCCTTGACATTTAACCTGCAATTGTTTAGGGCTTATGGGAAATGATGTTCGTTAAAGGCAGCTAAAATAGCTAATATAAAGGTGCTGCCAACTGCTAATATGAGTGGTATCGATCTTATAACCTTTAGTAGCATTGCAAAGAGTCACTAACCAAGTCCACCTCCAATGTGTTGCACTTCATTTCAGCTCTACTTTGCACATACTGAGACCAAATGAAACCTTCTGTAGCCTACAGAACATCACCAGGTTATTTAAATTCAAAGTAGCACTATTTTATCGCCAATGTGCTGGTACCTGGGGTATATTACTTTGAAGTAAATCACAATGTGTACACAATATATCTGAATAACTACTTGACCCATCTGTAGATGACATTGTAATAAAACTGATTTATTGCTTCCATCAGACTGCCAGGGAAGGCATGTTGAGCATAAATTTCGTAATACTATTCAGCTGCTGGCTGACAGGAGCATCTACTACTTCTGTGTCTGCTTTCCACAGTATGGAAAATACACATTACCATATCATAAGATTATAGTAAGCCATTTACTGGCTTTGCTGCTTTCAGCCTTGGCGGCAGCAACTTTGCGAGCAATGACAATCGGCATATAGATCATGCAGTGGGGCACTGAGATATGCTAACTTGCAGAACCATGGTTGAGCACCAAAGCAGCAGGCATTGTGTAAGACCACCATGAACCATTCTGCCACTTAATCACCCGCTACCCAGGAGCTCAGAGCTGTATGTAAATACTAAACTAAAACAAAACACCATCCAGCACCAGTGTTTGCAGACGCTGCACTAGAAACAAGTAACCTTTCAGGACCATTTGCTTTGTTGTTGCAATTTCCATCCTCTAGCTTAAAATGACACCATCATTTATTGATGTGGTGTTTCCCAAGCTGATATGGAACCCCTCTCAATAATTAATCTGACGCAAGCTCTGGCCAGGCTGAGAGAGTGGCGTGCTGCTGCTGACGCTCCACTAAGGACCACAGTGATCATTTGGCCCCAGTCTGGGTTATTTCCATTCCTCCGTTTATCACTTTTATTATAGCTGTGATGAAACGCAGCGCGTGCTTCCATAAAGCACTTACGGGCCTCTGCTTGTTTAATACATTCCTCTCCCTCTGACAGGCCTGCACTAATCACATTTATCCATGAGTCACGGTGGTTAATATCATTGCTGCCCGCTGCTCACACCCCTGTACTATTACTACTCTTAAACACATCACATACCCATAATAAACATATTACATACATGAACATGTTTACAAATGCAGTTGCACACAAATTTCTACCACTGTGACTGCCGCCGGTACATCTGCTGTGATAACCAGCAATCACCTTTACTGCTGCTGCTGCTACCAAAACAGTTTCACTGCCTACTGACATTCAGCTTTCCCCAACTTGACACGAGTACGTTCTTATAATCAATTGATGCAACTTCCATTTTCTGCTTCCTATTTGGGTCTAAATTGCAATTTCATTAAGTTAAGCAGAGTATCCCAGAAATCCTTCTCCCAGTCACATCCTACATTTCTCCCCATGGTCAGTTGGGATATGTAGTCTCTCGATCATTTTCTGGGTCAACCCCAATGTCCCATCCCACATGTATGTGTGAGCCATCCAGGACGCCTACTGATCAGATACCCAAAACACCTGTTCCAATGAAGGAGTTGCAGTTTTGATGCTCATGTCTGAGCCCAGACACCTTTCAACCCACCCGGAGCACCCAGAGTTCATGAATATCGGTGAGGGTTGGAATGTAGATTGAATGGTAAATAGATAACTTTCCCATCAGGCTCAACTCCCTCCTCACCACAGCTGTCCACTACAACGCATGCATGGCTGCAACAGTTCTCTCGTCACATTTAATTACTAGTTACAACTTACAACTAATTACTTAGTTACTTACCTTCACTTGTGAAAAGGACACCAAAAAACTTGAACACCTTCAGTTGGGGCAGCAACTCATTACCAGCCCAAAGGTGTTAATTGTTTTCTGGGGTCCATGGCTTCTTGACTTTGAGGAACTGACATGGAACACTCGGCTACAAACCAACATATGCATACTGGAGGTCACAGCCTGATGAAGCCACCAGGAGCAAAAAGTAGTGATCCAGTCCCCTAGTCACCAATCTGGGCACTCTCCCCTCCTTAGCTGCACCTTGAGATTCTGCCCGTGAAACAAATTCAGTGAAAGTGGCAATGTGCACCCTTGGTAGAATACAACATCCACTAGTGCACTTTTCTTAATGCGGATGATGCAGACATATGCTCTTGCTCTGGTCATACAAATTACTGATGGCTCACTGCAGTGGACCTGCCAACCCCATATTCCTACAGCTGCCCAACAACCAGACACCCAAATGAACACAGTCATAAGCCATCGCCAAGTTCTCAAACTAGACTGGGTTAAAAGACTACCAAGACCCCTCCAATATCCTTGCAAGAGTAAAGAGCTGATCCACTGCTCCACAAACAGGATGGGATCTGTATTGTTCCTCCTGAATCTGATGTTTTACAACCTCCTTCATCTGTTATAAGGTTTCCCAGGGAGAAAAGCACACTCTCTAGTCATCTTTCTAAAAGTTGGGAACCACAAGCCCCATCAGCCAGGAGTGCCTGGGCAAAGCCCTACCTCCTCTTGCTGAGTCGTATTAAAGTTGCCAGAACCTCTTTGAAGCCAATTAAAAGTCCTTCTCTGCTTCTATGACCTCAAAAGCTGCAGTCTTTTTTGGCCGGCTAATATCTCTCTGCTGATTCTTGAATGCCCTGAGCCCCTGGCCAATCTTGAAAGTACCCCTTATTCAATATGTCCCACCTATAAATCAGTGTTTGTGATTGTTCCAAAATATTAAGATCATTTTGTCTACCTCCCTCAGTTCAGTTGTATCCAGAAGTACAAGATGTAAAGATTATATTCTTAGGCAAACTGCATCTGTTACTGTAGACTGAGCAGTTATTTAGCCCTTGGCCTGTAATATACTTGCAGCGGTCAAGGGCCTCCAGAAGCACACGTACACAACATGAAGAGAACAGGGCCTCCAGGTCAGCCATTTGTCTTGATCATGGAGGACCAGCAAAATCAAATAGCAGACTTTAATGATTTCACCATGAACTGAATGGAAGCTGACAAGGTAATCATCATGGCCCGAGCTTATTTATTTTTGTCAAAGGTCCCAGCATGGTTGATATAATTTAAATAATCTGCTTAATGAACACCTCTTGCTCCTGAAAGGCCGCTCAAGATAAAAGAAACTCAACCTCAGTAGTATTTTATCAGCCCGTTCTGCTTAATCTGCATACAAATAACACAACTTTACACTTTCAAATTGCGTGCAGTGCATACAACAAAGTCCAATTTTTTGTGCAGGTGATACGCCAATCCTTCTCAGGGATGTGATGTCATATAATACAACTTTCTTTCCTTTTGTAAGGTGATTTTTTGGATTTTTAGGAGGAGGCGGGTTGGGGGTTGGGTGGATGGCTAGATAATCAGCTGGCAAGGAGAGCACTGTTTGAGACACCAACCAGACATTTTTCACTGTCAGGTGCAGGCATTTTAAGGGAGATTTTTTAAGGTCACATCTGGCATTTTTGACATTTTTACATTTTAAAGTTTTAACCCAAACTGTGATATTTCCCTGACCCTAACCAAGTGGTTTTTGTACCTAAACCTAACCAATGGTGTTAAATGACATGCAAAAAGGTTAAAAATATGGCATTAAATTGGCGAATCACCTGCATGCAAAGTTAGACTTTGGCATATTCACTGCACACAAATTGAAAGTGTAAAGTTGTGTTATTTGTATACAAATTGTGAGACCAGGTTGATTTTATAGTTTCAGCTAGAAATTTGACAACATTAGCAAAGTGTGATATGTGTGTCTTTGCATACTGTACAACTGAGGAAGCTGCACACTGAGTGAGTGTAAAAAGCAGTTGGCGAAAGGCGTTTCATTTCTCTGGGAAGCTATTTTGTGTGACTGAGTGTAATTAATGGAAACACATTTATCAAAAACGAATGTAAATATGTTGTGCGACAAGTTTCACAGATCTAACCTGAACTAATCTTACATTAGGGCCTTCAGCGGGCCTAAAGAGACCTGTGTTTCAGTATGGATGTTGGTGCTTGACTTGTAGAGAAGCGTGAAAACAATTTGGCTGGCACATTATTTGCAGGAAATAAACAGATATTCAAATCTCTGTCAGCTCAGTACAGACTAATTCCAAATGAACCCACAGGAAGACAGGCTGACATTAAGCTCATTAATAGTTCCAATTCTCTGCAACGTGATGTGAAGAGATGACAGTAAGCAATGTTTAAACCACGCTTTGTTTACTCTGAAATGTGATGTAGCATTACTGATTAAAACTCAACTCAATAAATCTGTTTTTAATGCCCAATTACTACAGCCTCATTGCAGTACTCAGCTGTCACTTTACACCTTTGCTTCTGCCTCTTTTGAAAGTTTATAACAAAAAAATCAACACGTTAACCAGAAATAGTCAGAAAGTGACACACCATAGTACAGCATGATGGATTTGATATTTACATATGAGAAGGTGCAGTTTACAGGTTTGCAAAACAGTGCACAATGGCGTGCAACATAAACAATTTGTTCACAATCAGTGTGAAGTCCTTGTGTTGAGTAAAAAACATCTATTCCAATGCAAAACCTATTGTACAAGTTCTGTACTGTATGGCCATTTATCTCAGTAGCGGATTATTTCATTTCCAGATATCCTGATGCTTTGTGATAAAAGGTGTTAATCCAAAGATAGCATGGATCTAATTATTTCCCCCACAGTAATAAAATGCAAGGGAGAGAAAACAGTGAGAGAAGCAATTCCCACACTGAAATCACATGACCACAAACCGCATAATAGATCTGCAATTTATCTACTCAAAAACAATAAACAGTGCTTTAACTGCCAACGTATAGTATTTCCTCCCCATAGCCACCAGTGTGTTGCAGCTTGGCTCTGGGTTTAAATCTCATAAGACTGTTGAAGAACACTTAACTTGAGATCAATAATGTTTCGGCCTCAGAGCTCGCCTTTGTGTCCCAGTGGAGCCCTGGTCAGCTCACTGAAGTTCAGTGTGTCTCATCAGTATGCAACACAACACCACATAGCGAGCGTTTGGGCAGCTGCCTATGGGCAAGAGACTTCTGCTGCTTTGTTCTCTCGCTGTTTGGTCAAGCCAGACAATAAGCACAGAACAAAGTTAGTGTGCTTCGATCTCATCATTACAAACTGCAGAGTGCAGACTCAGGTAAATCACCAGGAACAATAAGATAATCTGCACTCATCATAATGCACAATAGAAGACTCTGGAATCAGAAGCTCTTTATGAAGTCGTACCTAAAATCTGTTGTATATAACTCGAAAGTGTGTATGTTTACATTGTGCTGTTGCTGTAAAAAGTGCTGCAGCTTGTTTGTGTGAGTCCGGCCCTCTTTATGAATGGTTTCCACTAATACGTCTCATTCCATTTCTTTTATTTGCTGGTGTTGGTCTGAGATAAATTGCCCTGCCTCTCTGTTGTTGTTTCATAACTACTAACTTGGACGTGGATCATCAGTAACATCTTACACACACGCACACACACACACACATAAACACTACATGGAAATACATACAGACAGTCAAACACGCACACTTGGGAATGGCATATAGAAACACAGGAGGAGGAAACACACAGTAACAACTTGATTAATTGGGAAGGCTTTTTTGGGCATCGCAGTACTTTACACTACAGTACACAGCAGATGGAGGGAGTGGGAGGCACAGACTCTGAAAATGTTTTGGATCTGGAGGTTTCACAGGTGTACCAAAGACATTTATAATAGAGCAAGAAGGATTGAGGCTCATTGTGTGTGAAGGCATGTGTGTGTGCGTGCGTGTGTATGTCTGTGCGTGTGTATGTGCGTGTGCCTGCACATGGATGTGTGTGCTTCTAACGTTGCTGCCGGGCTAGTCAGCAGGCCTGTCCTGGTGAGTCAGGCTGTATGTTGTGACAGTGATATACAGACACACTGACAGAGGAGATAGCGGTTCAGCCCTGTGAATCCTGGGAAAGGTCTGGCCAGTGCACCACTTGACACAACTGGACCTGATAGGATAAGTTTAGTTTGTGCTTTGGTGTGGATTGAACTCTGCTTCAAAGATTTTATTGAACAAGCAAGAATTGTTTATCATTAATGAATTGGCTCAGTGCTTTGGTCACGTACTGTACTCGAATGTAATTTTTGCAGTTCTTATTTAGATATTTTGACAGATTCATGCTGTGCAGACAAGCATTTTTTCAAAGATCTCAGGCTTTCGTTTAAATTCATATCACATCTTGGATTTGAATATTTTACTCAATGTGTGTGATATAATGCATCTTCAATGAGGTGCTTTCAACTGTGTAATTTTTTTAATATATAACTTTGAATAATCAAATATAAATAATACTAGGCACAAGCTATTACAAAGTGAATGAACTTAATTCAGCCTAAGGGGCTGCAACTCATGATTATTTTCATTATCGATGAATCATTTTGTCCATACAGTGTCAAAAAATAGTGAAAAATGCCCGTCATAATTTCTTAGAGCCCAAGGTGACATCTTCAAAGGTTTCAAATATATTACGTTTACTATCATGTATGACACATAAAAGTTTTAAATTCTCATATTTGTGAAGCTGCAACCAGCAATAATTAATAATAGTATTTTTCCTTAAAAAAATGACTAAAATGATTATTTGATTATCAGAATAGTTGCCAGTTAATTTTCTGTCGATTGATTATAATTGACTAATAGTAATGGCTCTACCAAGGACAGTACAATGTTAATCTCTATTATTTTACCTCAGGCCACTGCCTCCGCTTGGCCAGTTGTTGGTTGTGCACATTGTTGAAAGCCTCTCCAGTTGCTGAATGACTTGAAATCTACCATAACCTTTCAACTCGTAATTGTCGAAATAAGTTGAGATTCGTTTTTACAACATGCTCCTGGGGTTATGAACTTGGGAAAGGTTTAACCCAATCCAAACAGAGGTGATGACTTTATTCCCAAGGTGCCCTGACAATAGTAAGTCACATGTCACCTAAGGGGTGCTGAGATTTTTTCTGATAGTGAGTGAAACAGACAGGCTTCATCACAGAGACTCTCACAACATATGAGCAGGCTTTAGATCTCAAAATTGCTCATACATGGACCAACCTTTCAGTGCAGCTATTTGTGTCTTCTCTTTTTGATTGCTGCACTGAGGCAGATTCATCAGTGTCTTACTGCCCAAGCGCGTTCTCTCTCTCTCCTCTCTCGGTTTTCTCCCTCTCTTTATTTGGTTTTGTCTTTCCCTTCTCTTTTCCCCCTTCTGCTCTCATATATCTGCCTTTGACTTTCTCTGACTATGCAGTTTTGTGTCACTTATGTGAATGCAGTGTCTGTTCTAAAGGGCACTGTAGGATATTTTATAGTGCCCTTTGCCACTGAAGGAGGACAAGCTTTATTCTATGTGTACTGTATAATGTCCTCCACTGCTGAAAAGTTCACAGTGGATGCACTCACTATAACAATAAGCAAAATACATTTCTGAGAGGAGGGGGGCTTTAATGTTAGAATGTACACTGCCATAGTCTACACATACATATGTCTACATTATAAGAGGTGTAAAAAGTGGTTCTCCGCACATTTTCTAGCAATGTGAAGCTGAATCAGGTGCTACTCAGATCAGAGACAGCAAATTATGGAGAGATAAGACGTTCATGGATTATACTATGGCACGACATTATGCACAGGCTATAGCTCTGCAGCCTCATTAAAGTTCTGTGAAACTTAAAAAAACTTCATGTTCTCCCAGAAGTGGTGATATAGTGAACTCGCTGAATCGCAAGAAGACATACTGGATTCATTCTCTTAACACAGTTGAACCCTTTGGCCTCAAGGAACCAAATTTGTTATCAATTCATGATGTATGCTTTCTACAGAACTAAGCTACCAGTCCTGCAGGTTTATTTTTAACTTGGAAAATCTGCCTGTTTTTGTGCACCAAACACATAGAATTATTTTTAACACATCCTCAAGATCAACACTCTCACCACCTCTGGACAATTCAAGACTATGATCTCAAACCACTTCACCTCATTGTGCAATTGTTTTCACTGAGTATTGTCCTCTTCTGATCTATTTAACCCTACGTATTTTGTTTTTAACTCTGTATCTCATCATCATTGCAAATGAGAGAAACCTCAATGATTTTCGAGGCTTAAATAATACCTAACACCTGCTTATTCATGCAATTATCCAATCAGCCAATCATGTGGCAGCAGTGAAATGCATAAAATCATGCAGATACAGGTCAGGAGCTTCAGTTAATGTTCACATCAAAAATCAGAATAGGGAAAAAAATGTTATCTCAGTGACCGCGGCATGATTGTTGACAGGCTTGTTTGAGTATTTCTGAAACTGCTGATCTCCTGTGATTTTCACACACAACAGTCTCTAGAGTTTACTCTAGAGCAAAAAACAAAAAACATCCAGTGAGCGGCAGTTTTGCAGATGGAAACGCCTTGTTGATGAGAGAGGTCAGAGAATGGCCGGACTGGTTCGAGCTGACCAAAAGGCTACGGCTATCCGAGTGGTTACTCAGATAACCACTCTTTACAACTGAAGAAAAGCATCTCAGAATGAAAAACATGTCGAACCTTGAGGCATAACAGCATAAGACCATGGCGTGTTCCACTCCTGTCAGCCAAGAACAGAAATCTGAGGCTGCAGTGGGCACAGGCTCACCAAAACTGGACAGTTGAAGACTTGAAAAATGTAGCCTGGTCTGATGAATCTTGGTTTCTGCTGAGGCACACAGATGGTGTAGGGTCAGGGTCTGTGTATTTTTGCTGACCATGTACTTCCCTTTATGGCCACAATTTCCCCGTCTTGTACTGGCTACTTCCAGCATGATAATGCACCATGTCACAAAGCAAAAATCATCTCAAACTGGTTTCATTAAATTGGCAATGAGTTCAGTGCACTTCAGTGGCCTCCCCAGTGACCAGATCCGAATCTAATAGAACAGCTTGACTGACAGATGTGCAGAACTTATGTGATGAAATCATATCAACATGAACCAGAATCTCAAAGGAATTTTTCCAACATCTTGTTGAATCCATGCAACGAAGAAATGAGGTTATTTTGAGGGCAAAGGGAGGCCCTAACCTGTATTAGCATGGTGTTCTAAATAAAGTGCTCGGTGAGTGTTATAGATGACTTAGTTGATCTGTGCCTACTCACCTTTGGTGTATGACTGCAAAATTGAGGTGACTGTAACTGTAATATGACAGTGTCATAGTTCAGAGTTGAATTTTGCTAGCTTTGGAATCATAACTGAAGAACTTACTGGCTCATGTTTTGTTATGTGTTCAGTGGCAGCCTTGTTGCCATGTACCTTATTATTGCAGTAAAATCTAAATTAAGACTCCATTAAACATATGTTTTAGCAGATGTAGCTTTATGTAAGGGCTCTGCTAATTTTGAGTTAGCTACTGCCAGAATAGCCGGCCTGCTCCTCTCATGTTCACTGTCACACCTGATTTAGACTACAGCGCATTTGAATTTAGCTGAACAACTTATCTCATTTTAGTTATTTTATCAATTTATAGCTACCTAAAAATGTAAACATTGTATTTCGAGGTACTTTAATGATGCAAAAAAAGAAAACATTTTCATATATTGGCAAGGATGAGATTTTTGTACTGCATAGCATGCACAAGGGCGTCCTCTCCTTTTTAGCTTGCCTCTTCCTTTGCCTACACCTTGTCTCGCTGCTTTTCCAGGTCTTTTTCTGCAGCAGAAATTTCTCAAAGCTTTCACAGATGGCTGCTGCTTCAATATGAATATTTGATAGCCCTCATATATCTCCCTTGAGGGAAGTGAAATATTAAAACACTTTCTGGTGGCCGTTTTGACTTCTCAGTTCCCAAAAAATGGCCTCCCTGATGAGAATGAAAAAAAAATGTTTTGATGTGACGCTATCTCCATGTTTTCAAATGTCATTTTGAAAGTCATTTGATAATGTAGCATTGCTTGCTGTTTTTCCTAAGCATAGTGTAGAGTCGGGGTCTCGGTGTTCTCATTTATGCACCATTCATCTGCTGGGTATTCATTAACTGTGTGTGAATATGCAAATATTGTGAGGGACAGGATGAGGTGGCTGCAGGCTCCTGTGAAAGAGAGTAAAGTTGCCATTTTCTCGTTATTTCCCTTTTTAATGTCTTTCAATATCCAGCACATTATACTTATTTGGTCATGTTATGTCTCTTTCAGCGGGATGCCAAGGGACAGTACCTGTTTGACCTCATCTGCCACCATCTCAACCTGCTGGAGAAAGATTACTTTGGCATTAGATATGTTGACCCAGACAAGCAGAGGGTAAGTATTCATTTCTAAGCATACACAACTCAATTTTATTTGAATCCAGTGGTGTCTTTGTGCTACACCGTGACTCATGATTTGGTCTCTTCTCCTTTTTTTCTGCTATTTCTCCATCTTCCTTTTTTCCGTTTATTTAACTAACCTTGTGCGCAGCTATTACCTTGAAACTTGATACGCAGCCTCTCTCTCCCTATCTTCCCCCATTCTTCTCTGTTTTTTTATATGGACTATGAAACTATATTAAAAGGGAAAACTGCATTGTTAAACACTGAAGTGTTACAGTAAAAACAAATGTCTGTAATGTAGCTTGCATAAGGGAGTTACACAGTGTGACATCACCAGTTGGGATCAGCTTTTAGTATTTGGAAAGTAGCCTCGATTTACCTTTTTTGATATTTGTGAACACGAATGAATAATTTGTTTTCTGGAATTAATAGCTAGTGCGCACAAACTACATAATTTCTTACCTTGAATTAACTAATGCTTTCTGTACACAAATTAACAAAACAGAAACACATTTTTATTCCATAAAATACATTTTAGAGATGTTAAAGGTAATACAGAATTGTGCTTAACAAGCTATACTCGGTTTTGAGGATGATAACATTATCCATATGCAAATCTTAAAACGTCCGAAGAAACTGTGAAGCTGATGCAAGGATAAGAAACCATCTGTGGCCACTGTCTATAAAAAGCTCTGTAACTGTTTGTACTGTTCATTGTTCCAGTCAGTTTTCACCATCTCTGCACTGTCTTTTAGAGCCTATGGATTGCCAGGTAGAGCAGATATAAGTCTCAGAGGCACTGATGGATACTTTTCTCAGAAGCTCTTTAGCGTAAATGCCAAGTCAAACTGGTCTAATGGTTCATTTTTCTAGTGTGTAAGTATACATTCAGGTCGGTAAGCCTGCAGGTCAATTGTGTAAGCTGGTAAAAGGCCAGCGATTGATTGAATATCAATCAAAGACATCAACACAGTGATTGGTGAATTTGCAAGGCTTGAACTGAGTATTTGTTAATCATGCATTCTTGAACAGTGAACAGGGTTACACATGCTGTCAAGGCTTTAAAAAAGGTTTTGCAGATTCTCTTTGTATAGTAGTGAAACCAGCAACCAGCTGGTGTCCTTCCTCTCAGCAGAAGACTGAAGGTGACCGCTCTGTGAGGAGGCTGACGCTGTTTAATCATAACACAAAGCTTTTTTAGAGCTTGGAGATATTAAAGACTTCAGCCACAATGGTACAGTTTCTGTTAATGTCTCTTGTATTTCGATAACTTTAGGTTTTAAATGTATAGGCATCATAAACATATGAATAATCAACCCTCATCACTGTCTCGCTCAGTTACTCTTCACTGCTTCGGTGCAGCTGCTCAGTCGTAGTTTCTTTAGAAAGTGAACACAGGTGTTGCTTAAAAAGTTCATAATTACGAGCTAATAAAAGTAGCACAGCATCATTGTTGTATTGTATTGTGCGCACATTATTATCAGCATGTCATCATCTCGCTGATTAGAGCCAGTTTTCGACTCGTGATGTTTACTTTGACAGAGAACAGCCCTTTCCTGATTATCTTCCAAACAGCGTTCTTTCATCTCCTCTCTGCATGGTGACTGCGTTGGAGGGAGTCTAAATAAACAGAAGGGCAGGAGATGGGAGTAATTCTAGTGTGCCTTCCAGCTATAGATTACAAGTCATCATGCTCAGCTGCTGAGCAATCAGATCCCAGACTGACAGGTTAGCAGCTAAACGTTCAGTTTCCAGCGTGCAGGTCTTCACTTCTCTTTCTCTCCCTTTCAGCATTGGTTGGAGTTTACAAAGTCAATTGCCAAACAAATGAAATGTAAGTATTTCGTTTAACATGCCTGATTAGTTTGTGCCAACTGCTTTGGTTGAATCCACTTCCAAATTTGACCAGAAAAAAGACAAAGAAAAAAAAGCTAAATATAAAGGACAAGTCACATTAGAAATATGGCAATACAAGATTTGAAATCTTTGTCTTTCTTCCGCAGCCCAGCCTCCATTCACCATGTGTTTGCGTGTCAAGTTTTACCCACCTGACCCTGCTGCCCTGAGAGAGGAAATCACCAGGTAAGTTTTTGAGATAATGCGGTGGGCTGCACCTTGGTAGGGTGGAGATGAAGGATGAAAGTTAGGTCTCAGTCTGACTATCTTTGCGTGTCATGACTCTCTGTCATCTCTCTCCCATCAATAAACTTTTTAAGCTGAGAGTAGTGACATGTTGATGCCTCTTCAGTTGTTTGTTTGCATCTGAGTTAAAACATTCATTTGCTACATGCAAATGGTATAAAATGGCAATAAGGGTTGAGAAATGTTTTAATGAAGTCATTAATTTGCCATGCTGGTGTGCAATATGTCATTATGACTGCACTCATATAATTTGGCCTTTTACAAACCCAAACACTGGCTTGCATATAGAGTACTTTGTTTCACTGGATAATTCAGACTTTGTCCAAAACACAGAACAGAAGACAAAACCCAAAGAGATGCATCTTTGCACATCAAGTCAGACATCACTTGTATTTCATTTTAAGTGGACTTTCCCCATTTTAAAGACTCCTGACTAAACTATAAAAGTGTGTGGCACAGGCTGGGCTGGAGAGCTGTGACTAATGTCACATGATTAAAAAGGCCAGCAGAAATTCTATACTGCTAATAAACTCCTTATAGTCATTACATCATTCATCATTATTTTTGTGAAGTCAACATAATGTAAAAATTCTGACATTAAGCAAACTTAAACAGCAGATATAAAATGATCACATAGAGACTCATTTTATTAAACCACAGGGGATGTCTCGATCCAACTGCCTCTCTGTTTACGCGCCTGTCTCATAAAATCAGGGCAAGTGTATTTTTGTATTATTGTATGCCTCTGCAGCCAGCTTTTATATAATACAGCTCAGTAGAGATTTTAAAGAATAATATTTGCTTCTATATGAATTGACAAAGCTTTCAGAACCTCCCATGTGGGGCCAGAGCTTACATGTTTAAAATACTGTAAATGCGCATGTGTGTGTACATGCACGTTTGCGGATACTATATTGAGTAGAAAACCATTATATGCCAAATGCTACTCAAAATAATGAATTCAGTAGTATTAGGTTAAAAATGATTCAGAATGCAGCTCTAGAGGAATGAAAATACTAAAAAAACAACATAACCAAAGTAATCAACTTATAAAATAATAAATATTTTATATGTCAGTGTATCTTATGCATTGAGACGGTATGCAGTGGTGCAGGAACAAAATAAAGTCCACAAGTTTAATTTCACAAAAGTATCAAAAAAATCAACAGTGAGCCCCTTTCATCCTTACAAACTGGAAAACCAAACAAACAGTGAACATCAATCACTGGTTAAATCTTCTCACAGAACATATATCAATGGAAAAAATAACTGCCTCTCTAACAAAGCAAATGTCACACTTTTTGAAAACTTGGACTCCATTTTTCACAAATGTCAATCTTAATTTCAATTTTGCCTTTTAGCGAAGGACACTAAACCAGCCACGTCTCCATACTCAGACTTACCCATACACACACACACACACAGTCATATACACGTCATACACTCAACATTTCACTGCCAAACTGTCTCACATTTTATCCCTCAACACCTAATCTATTAACACTCTGCTCATTTACAAAGCTAATTATGTACCTCCACCTTCCTTCCCTGAGCCCTTTCTCTCATTTATTATATATGTGCATCCTCTTTTATTCTCTCTCTCTCTCTCTCTCTCTCTCTTCACCTTCCCCCATATTAATACTTCATTACCCCACACAACTAGAATAATCCTCGTTTTGGTCACCACCATCATTACCAGAATTAAAACTGGATCAATCGTCAATTAGCTCTATACTTAGTCTTCTTTTTTTCTTCTTTTTTGTTAGTTTGTATGTATTATTATTACTTTAGTATAAACTGTTACTATATTGTAATATTATTAGGATCTGTCTTTATGATAATTATTACTATATCTTTCTGTGTTGTTTGTTGGGGTGTTGGGGATCCGGAGGAGCGACAGATGGCGCAGCGGTCCACTGTTCCTCCTGGGTCGGCCCTGGCATCCTGATAAATAATATATAAGGATGTATTGATATGTTGTTTATCTATATCTATAATATTTATATTTACATGTATTATCACTTATTATCATTATCATTATTATAGAATTAGTTATCATGAAAGGTATTACACAGGCCATTATTGACATCAGCAGAAGGATGATGTTGTATATTAATATTGTTATTATATAGACTACTATTATTAATATTACTACACATGTTTATAGAATGATGATTATTATTGTTATTGTCATTAGTATTATACATATAAATAGGATGATGATGATGACAATAGTATTTATCTGTTCTATTTTTAGAGTGTTATGGTTATTATTATTACTATTACAGATATTAATATTCATTTTTATATCATTCTAAGAATTAAGACAAATTTAGTATTTGGTAACAACGAATTTCAGTCTCTTAAGTTCAGTTCAATTACTGAACTTAACTTTTTTCATTTCTACCATTTTACAAGCACAACAATACACAAGCATACAGTCAACATGTATTATTATTTTATTTATCATTATTATTTGCTATTTTTTATTAACTTGTTTGCATACTCATGTATCTATCTTTTGTTATGTTTTATTCTGTTATGTTTTATTCATCCCTTAATCTCATCCATATATGAATGATGGGGCCATCTTGAACTGGGCCCAGGGGACTGGGGGGCTTGGGGGACTGGACTGGTTTGAGACAGCTTGGAGTCAGAGGACTTGATCCCTGCTAAGCCCCTCTCCAAATAGAAAGCTGCTCCTCAGACCCAGTTGAACAGATCCCTTCTACGTGCCTGGTGGCGGCGTAAAGCAGGCGAGAGCAAAGAAAGCAAGGAAGAGGAGAAATTAAGAATTAAAAAAAAGAGGATAAAAAAAGGATAAAACAAGCAAACAAACAAAAATAAAAAAGAAAGGAGAAAAAGGAAGGGAAAATAAATAAATACATCCAAAATTCTGCCCTGACCCACCCTGGAGCGGGAGAGAGATGCCCTCCCAGAGCAGTTTAGCTGTTATTTTGTTTTCTTTCTTTTTCTTTCTTCCTTTGGTTAATACTGACACCCCCTGCCCCCCCCTTGCCTACTCTCCCCTCTATATATTTCACATAGAAAAAACACCCACCCACACAAACACACACACACACACACACCTACATGCATGCTTACTACATTAAGACAATCTAAGCTAAACATGCTTTTTTTTTTGCTTGCCTGTTATATTGTCGTTGTTGTTATTTGTTATTATTGTTGCTGTTTGACTTTTTTTTTTCTTTTGTTTCAGTTTGTTTGAGTCTAGTTCTTCCTCTTGTCTTGTCCTGTGTTATATGTGTCATGTTGGTCCCTTGTATTGCACTATAAACAATCAAAAAATAAATAATAAATAAATAAATAAATAAAAAACAGTGAGCCTGTTTGCAGCAGGATTTGACTATTTCCCTTTTTATAAGCTGCGGTGTCACAAAGCTCCTCACCACTCCGCTGTGTGTGGCATCCTTGACAGCTGAACAAACTGCTGTGAGGAGTGAGCCAGAGAGCTACTGAGCGCACAGATCCCTGTAAATCACATCCCTCGACTGGTTGCCACGCGATGAAATCTCTCATTCGCAATCCAGCTCGTCTTGATAGAACAGAGCGCCAGCGAGGGAGAGCTCCTCCATCCTCCTACATCTGTTCTGACTGGACGGTTTTACAGACGCACAAATTGCAGAGTAGATAAGCAAATTTGTATGTTGCTTTTAGCCATCAGTTGTTGTTATATATATTTTCACAGCAATCCTGTTTTTGTGTTAGCTTTAGATTAATTGATTAGTGACTAGACGAATCTGACCAATTGACCAGAAGGATCCATATTTAAAAGGGAATATCCCTGACTGAATTGCCCTTAATTGTGCAGCTTCCTGAGTTGCAACCAACTGCAGGGTGTCACTGTTTAGCTGACCATAAACTCTGATCACCTTGTGATCACGCTATAGGGAGTAAATGAAGCTTTACACTTCATAGACAGTTACATAGAAATTAACACTGTGTGTAACTTGCATCACAGCCATCGTCAGGCCATAAGTTCTGCCTTCTTTAATGCAAAAAGGTTCAATGTACCTGCCAACTCCTCCTCTCTGACATTTTTCATAGCGATGCCTAGAACGATACTATTTATTGCTTTGGTGCTTGGAGAGAAGCTGATCACAGGTGTATGAAATTAATGCTGGGTAGGAAAAACCGACATATGAGTAATCTCTGGATGTTGTGGACGAGGCTAGAAGATTGAGTCGCTCCCAGTGGACGTCAGTGTGAACCAGCAATCATATTTTAAATTATTGTCAATTCTCACAATCATTATGCTTTATCCGGAGCGCTGCCTCGAGGTGGGCTGCATGTCCCACGTCTAATGTTCCAAACCATAACTTTGGATTGCCAATCATGCATTCATTTAATTTTTCCTAAATTGTAATTATAAATTAATGTTAAATGGGTTGTGAAAGGGCCTTAAAGTAAGTAAGTAAGGAGTTGTCAGTAGCTACATTTTTTTTTTACATTTCACTGTCTGGAGCCGCACAGGTATTGTAGCTTATCTGTAATAACCACAGATAGCATCTAAAGCAGAGAGAAAACACGGGGCACATGCCTCATAGGCTATCATTATATGATTTTTTAAACTAAAAACAACATTCTCAGTAACTCCTTTACTTGTATACTCAGATTTCTTTTAGCCTGTGATCATTATTTTTTAATCTTTTTGAACTATTACACATTTGTTGCAGATAAGGCATCAAAAACACAAACATACTGTATGGAAACACACACACACACACACTCACATTACCACAGCATAGTCAGTCAGACTCAGGTCTTAACTTACTAAGTATCATAAGTATTTCTTCTCCTAACAATCTCTTAGCCACACCTGCAGTCTCAGTCTTGTATGGCATGAGGGGCACCTTACTGTTAACTTGCAAACATCCACTGTGTGTGTTGTCGAGAAACAGAAACCATCGATATACAGTATTGATCATATGTAAATAATGACCCAAATCAGTTTTTCTGTGTTCCACTCCACAGATATCTCGTCTTCCTGCAGGTTAAGAGGGATCTCTACCATGGTCGCCTCCTGTGCAAGACATCAGATGCTGCTCTGTTGGCTGCCTACATATTGCAAGGTACGACAAAATGTAATTAAGTATAAAATGACGCAAAGCCTGCAACCAGACTACTGTATCTTTTTATGTTAATGCAACTCTTATATATATATATATATGTACAGATGTGTTACCCACATATTAGTATACTGTATATATAATATTCATATATGTCCATAATGTTTGTGACCATCTGTAGGCTCGGTATGATTTCCATATGATCCCGGCTTGTTCATAAACACTTTCCAGGTGTTATTGCCAGCTGTGTTTCATATTGATGTTTGTGAGCTCACAATCTGTCATACATGTACATGCTTTACTATATGCAAATGCACAAGCAGTGTGTGTTCAGAGGTTAAAAGCTCATACTGCTTGCGTAGATCTGAGCCCCCACTTTTGTTTGATGGGGACCTTGAGAATCTGAATTTGTTGCTTTTATCTTGAATTAAACATCCTCATTTTGATAACTCCGCTAGCATAAAAATTTAGATCCCTTTATTACTTAAAAATTCAACAGAAATTAATTTAAAAAAAGTTGTTTCCCTTTGAAAGAATCTTGACAGGTTTGCAAAAAGTTCACTGCTTGGGCTCCTTAGGGTGTCAGGCTCATCAACATGCAGAGAAGGCAGATGCATTAAGGAACAGTTCCCCTGTCACACACACACACACCCTGCCAACCAGCCATCCTGCCAGCCTTTTCTCTCTCAGCTAACCTAGAATCTAAATGTTCCTGGTGTCTCTGTGTAGCCCTACCTACCACAAGATAGAACATAAAGTGGAAGACATTAGGCTTATTGTACTTATACCTATCTGTCCACCATTATTTATAAGATAACTGGGTGAAACCTCAATTCTGGCTAACTCTATGTGTATATTTTTTGGTTGGTGGTGGTTGAAGAGTGGTTCGAGAAGAAGATGGAAAACAAAATTAAATATTAAAAGAATGGAAATGAACCGATTAGATAAAGACAGAGGGATACGTTTATATGACAAAAAAATATTATTTTAGTGTGTGACCGGGGCGAGGCGGCCGTCCTGGTTTAATTTCTTCTATTGCTCATTTTTTATTCAGTCTTTTTTGTTTTGCCTTGCCAAATCAGTGGATGCCTGAGCCTACTCCTCTCTTTGTTGGATTTCTTCACCAGGTGCCTGGTTTATAAGCACTCTTTGAGTCTGACAGCATGTCAGAAAATGTGAATCCATAATGCTGCAAGTATAAACTGGAGGGTTTTATAGATGTCCATAAAATCCACTGTTTTCAAACAACAATGGCTGCCCAGGGAGCAGAAAAGTAGCCAACCTATCCACCAACTGTAATCTGATGTCAGGTGAGAGTTAACTAGGCTGCTGCAGTGATGCATTGAACACTGGCAGGTATTTTTGATGATACAAATGTGTCCCCCGAATAACTGAATAATGCATGGAGATAAGGTTAAAAACTGACAAAGTGTTCAGTTTAAGATAAAATAGAGAATTTGAGAAAGAAAATACAGGGCTGCATTGTGTCACTGTTTGCATACATCATCTTTATAAATTAAAACAGTGTAGCTTTGTCTTTGTGACAAATGATCAATGTCAGATTTCCAACAATCCAAAAAGTCACTTTCAGCGGGTGTCGGAGTATTCAGTATGCACATTCATTTATGTCTTTGTGTGTCTGTATTGTGCACAAGTGCCTCCAAAACCCCTGACTTTTTGGTCTTTTCTTTGTGTATTCTGCATAAATTTGGAGTGTGGGTCCTTCTCCTTTTCATGTCTTTATGCCGCAGCATTATCTTTGAACACCATTCAATATTAATTCAGTTTTCATCAGAACGGCCACATACAAAGATTAAAGAGGCAAAATGCCCTGGCTACAGTTATTGAATAGAAGAAGATAAAAGTGTATTAAATTTGATTATAAGAAATTACTTAATTACTTACATAATTGTTCATATCAAAAATACAGTATTACTTTCATAATTGTGAAACTACCATAAACGTCAACATTTATTCCTTGCGGCTGTGATTATGCCTCACATATTATTTAAATGTTCATGGACTGTTGCTTTTTTACTTCTTCTGTGCAGCTGACACCTACAGTCAAAGCCCCGTTACAGGTCTCAGTAGATATTATGTGGCATTCATGCTCCGTCCTGTTAAGAGATGTGCTAGGCAGGAGGACACAGTACTGAGATATTCTTCTTTCTGAAGACAGCATGTACCCATGCATAATGCACAGGATTTCAATAAGCACATATCGACAACCTGCACCCAGCAGTGCCGTGCCTTTTGAAGATCCTTAAAAGTGAAACCAAGGTGATGTAGTTTATTGGTGTGTTTGAGTGTTTGAGAGTGTAAGAAAGCAGTCTAGTGTAAAACGCATGTCAAGTTGATGTTATTAGTTGATTCAATCGGTTTGTTGTTGGGTTTTTGGTCAAAGAAGAAGTCATCCTCAAACACAGAAGTTTATCTGTCCTGTGTTCTCTTTTTTTCCTATTTTCCAGCTGAAATCGGTGACTATGACCCTGGGAAACATCCAGAGGGTTACAGCTCCAAGTTCCAGTTCTTCCCCAAGCACTCAGAGAAGCTGGAGCGGCGGATTGCTGAGATCCACAAGACTGAGCTGATGTAAGTGACACCTGTGTCTGTGTACTCCTTCACTTCCATAGCAGCCACAGTGTACACATCACAGAAGGACACCTAACTGTTGGTCCTACACACTGAACTCTTCATCATCTGCAGTAGTTCTTAAACTCATGGGAAACTACAATGAACCACTGCTGTGATGGTTTTAGGTCTCCATGTGATAACTGCATTTTAAGGTGGTTACAGCAATAGCACCAAAGAGGACGTTACATTATAGTGTGATGAAAACTCCTGAATGAAAAGCAGACGAAGAGGAGCCGCTATATTGAGATGGACTAAGATTAAGACTACCTTAAAAATATCACATGGGATATTACTTGTCACAACCATGAAATAATTTTTTCACTTAGTCCAACCAAAAAAGGACATCTCACATTCAGTATGAAAGTACATATTCTGATAAGATATGCAGAGCATAGGTTTGTAATTTCATGCTGTAGCTACTTAATGTGCTGAGTATTCACTTCCGTTCATTTGGTTTGTGTGGGTGTGTGTGTGTGTGTGTGTGTGTGTGTGTGCGTGCTTTCTTTGTCGTACTGTGTTGTTTTACCAGCTTTGCCTTCTAGCAGCTCTTTAGGCTTCCTTACCCACCCCAACATACTGAAATTTTCATGTATGGGTTCAAATCTCTGGAAATGAACATGCCAGTCTGCAGCATTTGGCCTGCAGGGTGCCCCCTACAATTCAGCAGCAGCAGCAGTGGCAAGACCTTTAGTCTGCAGGTCTTATAGAAGATTACAATCATTTGCTTTCCGGTTTGGGGGCCCCTACATCATGTAAGCAATGCAATAGGCCAGAAGCAGATGCTAGAGCAGCCATTAATGGTCTAGTGAATGCGGGTGTGTTTCCCTTGGTGGTGATAAGTACAGTCATGGTACAGCCAAACGCCTCGTCTTGCAAGGATCAGATTTCAGAAGGGCTGCGAAGAACAGGCAGCTTAACCTTTTATTTTTCTGTTTGATAATTTTACTTTTTCTTACGGGATGTTTCTTTCTTTCTAAGTTTCTTTCTAAGTTTATGCACTCCTGGAGCACTTTGGATGGCATAGTACGAGACACTATGTCCCTCATGTATAAATTGGAACGGGCACAGTGCACCCTATGGGTCCATGTTTTTGCACTTTCAAAGAGGTGTTGGTGTGCGAGCAATCTCAAAACCCATTAGCTTCAACCAAAGCATGTTCCTGTAGAAATGAGAGGGGTCTATCTGCAGTCTTGCTGACCTACACGACACACACACAGCTCCAAGTTCCAGTTGGTGACAATGTTGTCACCATAACGGCATGTTACACGACACACGCCCCTGAACCCTGACCCCAACCCTAACCATCTCACTGCTCATGCCTAAACCTAACCAAGTGTGTCATGTAGATACTGTGGGTCTGCAGATAGACCTACTTGGTAGAAATCACCGTAACGGAAACCAGAACGCTTCCAATCCCAAAATCTTGTCCCTTGGCTCCCTTCATGTGCAGATATCTGTTTATAGAGATTAATGTGCGAGTGGTATTGTATAACCAGCAAATGCAGCTATACGTGCTTGTTAGTCCCTAAGATTGGTGGTGCTGGTAAATGCTGAGCCCCTCTTTGGATGTGTGTCTCCTGGGTGGCAGTGATTGAATGCTCCCCGAGGTGTTTGTATCATCCTGGGGACAGATATGAATGTGTGTTGGTAAATCCGGTTCAGTTAGCGTTACTTTGCCTTGTCCGCCTTAAAGTGGAAGGGTGTTGGAGAACACAGCAGTTAGTGCAAGCATCTAGTTTGGCCCCCTTTAGTCTAAAGAGCCCTTTCAAAGACGAAGCTTGTGTGACACACTGTGGCCCTTGCACTGTGAGCACATACAAAAACCTCTAACCTTGTCATCCTGCCACTCCTCCAGTTGTTGACCTCATGGATGATGGTTAGCATACAACAGCCAATATACTGAGAGAGGATGGCAGGATTTCTTTTTTGGCTGAACCAGTACATGCAAATTTGAGTGCACAGTCTTAAGTGGGCAAGCCCATCAGTCTTGTTATAAAACTCTACCTGCACTCATTTAAGGTTATAATGTGTCCTTTTGTTTGATTTTTTTTCTCTTGTCTTCAATATACTGTATTGAAACTCTGTCTTTAACACACACCCTCACACACACACACACACACATACAACCCAGGTGGACACAGGCACTGCTTATAGATTTGATCCTACACTGCCCTCTATTGCTCATTTCCACTTTTTTGTTTGACAGCAGATTTGAAAAATCAGATGCATTTCCTTGTAGTTGTGTGGCAGCACAGGCAAACGTTGCAACTGAAAACCATTTTAGGGTACTGATCACAGTGCTGGCAGAATTCATAGAGTAGATGGGTGTTAAGGTTACACAAAACATGCTTGCAACAATTTGCTTTTATGTTTACCAGATAGTACTTTCCCAGGATGCAGTTGTAGTTGTGGCAAAGGGAAAAGGGAAAGAAATCAGGGTTACTTACAATGCCAGAGTTGAAATTAAGAGCTACCATATTCTCCACTTGAACCAGGCTGTTTGACTAAGACTCATTTGACTAATTCATCAGCCTCAGTAATCATTAATAACAGTTTTCTGTTACAGTATGGACAGTACACCAATTTTGAATGCTTTATTTTCTTTGGTCAGTACCAAACTGTGAGTACAACAGCTGTTAGAACATTAGATGTTCCTTTAGGCTTTGACCAGGGACAAACAGAGGCACAGCCAGGACTCTACAAAGTGAGGTTTAGCTTCATTCTTTAGACACAGTGGTCATATTTGATCATGCATCCTTTATCAGTAGAAGATCAAATTTGTTCCTGGTAGCTAAACTGTAAACTGTAGGTTTGGCTGAAAGTACTCTCTACTGGAGTGCTGGATGAAGACAGTAATTCTAACAAAACAATTTTTAGATACACTAATAATGCATCAAGAGTCTTTTTGTAGAGGCCCCATAAATTAATACTGATGTAGAGTAAGTGGGTGGTCCCATGCTTCCTTGGCAAGAGTCATTTTCTGCAACACAGAAAGACTTTCCAGGGTCTCCTCATTATTCATTTCACCCAGTTTTTTTCTTAAATTATCTCTGTGGGTTACTCTACATCTTATTGACAAAAAGATGACAGATGGGCGGCTTATACAAATGAACTACTAAATCCTTTGGATGCTCTAATCAACAAGCCATATGCTTTATGCTTGTGATGTCAAGGATCCAAAAAATTTTATTTAGTCCATACTAAATAGTCTTTGGTTTTCCTTATTTATCAGTCATGAGCACCAACTTTCTATCAGATGATGCCCTCTGAGTTGACAGATGGTTGTGACAGAAGCCAGTAAACTGACTTATTGTTTTTCTCACAGAGGTCAGACTCCTGAGACATCAGAGCTCAACTTCCTTCAGAAGGCTCAGATGCTGGAGACGTATGGAGTGGACCCCCATCCATGCAAGGTGGTCTTTACAAAACTGAGTTTATGTTTCTTTCATAAACTTTTTTATGTAGTGCATAACAATAATTACATTCTTGTAAGATGATTGTAAGATGTATTTTTAAAATGGTGTGAGATTAACTATTAAGTAAATCATATAAATTAAATATATTTGTTACACTACTGAAAAAAGACTATTTATTAATTTATTTAATTTGATTTATCTCTGTTTTTTTTTCAACTTCTCATTTGCATTTCAGGATGTGTCTGGCAACCCAGCTTTCCTGGCTTTCACTCCTTTTGGATTCACTGTGCTGCAAGGAAACAGGAGGGTTCATTTCCTCAAATGGTGAGTACAGATGATCAGTTGAAGCTGCACATGATGGTGCTAAATAAAAATCATATTCAAATGAAAAGTCACAGCACGCGTTCATGTGCGAGCCCACATGAGTGAGCAAGACTTTGAAACTGTATTTGTAAGGGTACATTTCAAAAGCTCAATAAAGACCCGTGCAAGGACGTAAGCAGGCATAAATACATATTTTTAACTTTCCTTCAATTTTTGCACAATTCAGAAATGAACATACTGTACAGTACATCCTCCCTGTATTAACAGCTTCTACAAAATTGAGTGCCAGCAAACTCAGCAAGCTGCTTGACATTCAAGTCCAAATTTTCAAGTTTGTTATGTCCACATAAGGCACAGCGACTGCTCTAGTACAGCTTAGCTGCACTCTTCTTCAAAATAGCAGAAGTGCCTCAGAACATGTTGTTTAAGGTGCAAAGAAAGGAAAAAGAAAATCCTAAAATGACTCAAAAGAGCTTGCATCGAATAAACCAAGTCTTCTAAAGTCGTCTTTCATTCCAAACATCAGGTATTTCAACTTTGTGGGAAAATGATGGTTTGCATAACATTCAAAATTGTGCAAAAATTGATCACAACAGAGTTGAAATTGCTTAGGTGCAATGACTTTAACTTGAGAGAATAAATGTGATTGGACATTTTTTTATTCTGTGCCTTATGGTTCAAGTGCCAAAAATCCTGACAAAAATATGGAGCTTCAGCTCTTGCAGTGCTTTGATCCTTAAACTTGTTACACACCAACTTGCCAGAAACTGTCCTGTGATTTGGCATTGTGAATGATGTTGTAACTCTCATTATGTCCTGAGACCTTTTTGCCATATGCATGTATGCACCTTTAAAACTATGAAGAAAATTTCCAGATTACTGCATTATCATGACTTGATGTTTGGACATGGTCACTGTTTAAGGCATCTATGGTATGGAGGTTACATACAGTAGGAATAAATTATTAATTCATCTGCATGTGCAGTCAATATATTGGAGGAAAAGCAGAAAAGAAGAAAGAGAAAAGTAATCTGTGCTAGGAAATGACCTACTTAAGACAGCTGAATCAACCAGCTGTTTTCACAGAATTAGAGTTGTTTGGAGTTCTGTTGTTGTAGAAATCTGTTTGCTTTAATCTCTTGCAGCACACTCTTGTCATTTTGTCTGGAATCAGTGTGTCTAGACTTTTCTACACAGAAATGAAACACTGTTGGCCTTATTAATTTGCCTCCAACCACAATTAATATTTTATCACTTTTATCCATTTCTGTCTCCCCCTTTCTCTCTTTCTGCCTCCGTCTCTCTCTTTGCTGCTCGTCTGTCTTTCCCTTGTTCTGTCTCTCAAACTCAGGGATGAGGTGACCAAACTGAAGTTTGAAGCAAAGACATTCCATATATATGCAAATCAGAAGGAGGTATGTATGCATTATTAAAATGCTGTCTTTTCTAGCCTGTGGAGCTCAAGTGAAATGAGTGTAGCCTGGTTTTATGCATGGAGATACTGCCACAGCAGTGCCAGTGTAATCTATCTTTAATGGGGAAGTAAAGGGGAAATGATTGGCAAAAATGTGTGTTAGCCATGTTTTTTAGGAGGCAAAAGAACATTGTAAAGCCAGAGATTTGGTTTTACAGGTGCAGAGGAAATTATTCTTGAGGGATTTCTTTGGCTGATATGTCATAGTGTTAAAACAAGAGCTCACAGGTAGCCTATAGGTAAATCGATACAGCAAATTGTCATTGTGGTCAGCCAGTATAAGTAGAGTGCTTTTAATATTCTGCATACACTCTGTATAAAGATGCTGTATTTCTGTGTTAATGTGTTGGACTTGTCACAGGATAAGAAGATCATACTGACATACTTTGCACCTACACCTGAGGCCTGTAAGCATCTGTGGAAGTGTGGAGTTGAGAATCAAGCCTTCTACAAGTGAGTCAGAGGACCTAAAACAAATGCAGAAAGGACATTGTTCCACTTTTGCTTATGATTCTGTTCATAATTTTTTCTCTGCATTTAACTCGCAGGTTGGAGAAGTCGAGTCAAGTCCGCACTGTGTCCAGTAGTAATCTCTTCTTCAAGGGTAGTCGCTTTAGATACAGGTATTGAATATTTTTTAATCACTTTAGAGATTTACAGCTTATGAATAGGAACCTGTGTTGCAGCTCTTCATTGTCGCCATCTAATGAAGGCATAAAATCAAAAAAGAAATTATTTGAAGAAAATATTGTACACATTTCCTGTGATGTTTCAGTTCCTCATTTAGTAAAAATGACAGATTAACAGATTTTCTTTCTGTGCTTTTGATTTTTTTTTAGTGGAAAGGTTGCAAAAGAGGTAATGGAACAAAGTGCCAAAATTAAGAGGGACCCCCCTGAGATCCACAGGTCAGAAATTTTACAAAATCTTACCTGCAGTTGAGGACAAATAAATGGTTCCATTTATTGCTTAAACTGATCTGTTATCAATTATTCATGTATGAATTATATCATACGTTATGTATGTGTTTGTGCATATATACCTACATGTGAGCATGTGTCTTTGTACACTGGTTACATGTGTTTGTGTGTGGGTTTATATGATGTGTACACATGTATGTGTTTTTGTCCAGGGCTGGCATGGTGCCAAGTAGGAGCTGTCCATCCATCACCCACGGCCCTCGTTTGACCAGCGTGCCAAGGACCCGACGGAGAGCTGTACACATCTCCATCATGGAGGGTAAAACACAAACACACACGTGCATGCACACACACACACACAGACACACACAAGCAGAATGCTAAAAAAAATACTGCGCCTGAATAATATAAGCACTCAGCATGTTGATAATAATAACTTTATTTGTACAGCACTTTTCACAACAATAGTTACAAAGTGCTCCACAGAGCAGTGATGTTGATGTGAAGCTGATGTTGGTCAGTAAGCCTGCGTAAGTCTCTTGAAATACATGACACCTGCTGCAGCTATGGATTACACACATATGGCACAGAATTTCCAGGACAAAGTAAGCTAGGTGATTTTTCATGTGAACAATCCCCCACTTGTCAGTGTCAGTCACTCCTTCTGCACTCTGTGAAATATCTTTAGCTTTCTCTCTTGGATGTGTGCTTTCTGAAACACACACATACACACTCAAGAAGCACCCATCAGCTAGTGGCCTCAGGCATTATTTTGACACGAGGAAGTCCTCTTGTCAGTTTTTAAAGGTCACTTACCATCCCCTCCTTTCCTTACAGACTATTAACCTTTTTCAAATGATGTTTGCTTCTAGCTGACCAGCCTGGATAAAACTAAATAAACTTATAGTATACTCTGTTCATAACTAACACGTCTTTTGTCAAACTAGCCCCCCTCTTGTCACTGACATAGAGAGCAAGCCCTGACATTGCACCCCACAGTTGCAACACTGGAACATACCCCCTGTGTCTTGTCCTGTTGCTCTGTCTGCGCTGGTATTTCCACTCGTAATAATATCTCAGTCTGAAAATAGCTCCTACTGTCAGGGGCCATGCCGTGCGTGTCACAGCTGACAGCAGGGGTGGATGAGGTGGACTGTGGCACAAGTGGACCGCATTCCCGGGCCTTGTCTTTCACTCTGTGTCTGTCTTTCTGTTTTTCTGTCGCTGTCAGCCTGCCTGCCAGCATGTGGGAGCTCACTGTGGAGTAGGGAGTGCTGCTTAGCTCGCCAGCCGCAGTCGGAACAAAGACAGACAGCTGGAAGATAGAGGGAGGAGAGAAAGACAGATAAAGAAAATAGAGGAAGCAGTAGAAGTGTGTTGGAACACAGTTAAGGTCAGACCGGTGTTTCTTGCTCTCCTTGAACCATGGTGAAGTGTCTGATCCGAATCAAGACCAAGGTGAACGTGCACTTGCGCATGATCAACCATTGTTATCGAGATGTGAAGGTGCGTGTGCTGTGTCTGGGACCCAGGCTCCTGGGTAAGGCCCTGGGGGTCCTGCCGATCTTACCCGCCCTCCCTGGAGGTCCTGGGTTGGGACAGAGCTCCAGGGCTCCTTCCAGGCTAGCTGTCCCTCCCCAACTCCATCGCTGCAGCCCACCAGCTGGCTGTGCAGGTAAAAAAACCAGGCTGTCTTTGTAATGAGGGATTATGGTTCTCGAATGCTAACAGCTATTAGGGGGGGGTGCTGGATTTGAATAAAGCAGCTCTGAAAGTTTTCAAATTGGACGACTTTCTCTTGAAGATAAGTGTTAAATCCCAAATTATTATCCCTATAAAATATGGAATCATCTAATCATCTAATATGTTGTTGAAGTCTAATGCAGTAAATCAGAGTTCATAAAATTTACATTGTATTTGTGTAGTTTTCAGAAAATGACTTTGGAAGTGATGAGGATTAAGGGGGAGCTAAGTAAGGGCTCTTGAGAGAGAACGTTGTTCTTGTGTTTTACTTTAGGGTTAGAGTTGCCACTTTTAAGTAGACATGGATTAAATGACAAGATGACAGGATCTGTTTCTTTAGCGTGGGAAATGACAAGCTGGCCATTAAAAGCAAATCATGCTTCCCCTCTGGCCATATTAGAATAATAAATGTTGGCACAGTGTCCAACAGAGCACCGCATACTTGAATATTCTGCCAGTCCCACAAGCCAGGCTGAGAGGCTCTGCTTTAGGACTAATTATAATCCAACCAAACATTATTTCCCCTTAGACCTCCTCTCCAAAGTGCTTCAAAAACAAGGACAGGTTCTATATAGTCATACATTTGTATCACCTAATATAAAGCAAGTTTTTAAAGCAGATTGCTGGTTAACAAGTAACATGTATTGTATACTTTACAAGATACACAGATATAGTGGCTTACCATTCATCACTACCACAGCAACTCATGCATATCTTCCCTCTAGTTACTTTTAATAACACTCCTTTTCTTCTTTATTCAGACATTTACAGAACAGAACAGAAGTGAGAATACTGTTGCTGTAAGGAGTCTAATCTCTGACGGACTAATTAGAATGAATTCTGTGGTAATTTGCTCCTGGCGGGAATGCAGAAAAAAACGAAAGATCTTAGGAGATTGTTTTTATCTGTCACTTGAATTAGACCACGTTTCACTGCAACTGAAAAGAAGTGTCAAAATATACTTGACAGTCTCACACTGTCAGACTGGATCATTTCAAAGTGTAACTGTTTTCACAACTCTTATGGCAAATGGCACACACATACAAACATGCATGCAAAGAATACAGTCCTCTCATTCTTTTGATGATAGACATATATATAGACACACATCGTCATAACACACAGAAAGTAAAATGCTATACATGTTGTCTGGTATGGTTTCCAACTGGGGCTGCAACTATTATTATCAGATCCCACAATGATGTCCAGTCCAAAACCCAGGTATTCAATTTATTGTCAAATATAACAAAAAAAACAGCAAATCATCACATTTGAGAAGCTGAAATCAAACAAATGCTTGAAAAAATGATTAATCAATTATCACAATAGCTGCCGATAAATTTTCTTAATTAATCGACTAATCAGTTTGGCTGCTCCACAAGAAAATGTTTAAGTTGCTGTTAAGTTCAGAGTAAATGTAACTCGCAACAATACAGCCCAATTTTTGAATCTCCCTTATGAACTGCCTTCCTCTGTTCTGTGTGTTTTCAGGTCTGGAGTCTCTTCGAGACAGCGCCCACTCCACGCCTGTGCGCTCTGTCTCTCATGGCGATTCCTTCATGTCTTCTCGGGGCCACATGATGGATGGCAGCGAGGCGAGCACATCAGCAGTCATCTCAGACGAGGCCTACAGCCCCTCAGACAGCGTGCTGCCTACACCCGTGGCCGAGCATGGAATGGAGATGCCGGTGGCGCGCCACCTCAACGGCGCTCCCTGCAGCGTTGATGAGGAGAAGGAGTCAGAGGCGGGGGCATCGATGGAGGGGCAGGCGGCAGAGTTCAGGCCCGGCAGGAGAGCGCTGCGTATGGTTAGAAGCAGGCCGTCACCACCTAGCGACGTAGAGGAGCTGAACAAGTTCATCCTGAGCGTTTTACGTTTGTTCCTGGTCACCATCGGACTGCTGTTCGCCCTGTTGCTGCTGCTCATCATGCTGACAGAGTCAGACCTGGACATTGCCTTCCTGAGAGACATCCGCAAGACACCTGAATTCCAGCAGTTCCACTTTGAATACTTCTGCCCACTGCGGCGCTGGTTCGCCTGTAAGTTACGATGGATGGGAGGTTTCCTCATCAGCAAGTGAGGCAAAGAGACTGAATGACACAACAAAGGCCTCCACTGATGGAGATGGGACACATACTGTACAACAGACGGGTCAGGAGAGAGGTGGGAGGAGGGAAAAGGAAAAAGATGGCAGCCCTGTTCCCAATATTAACTCAGCTTCTCCCAGGAAGGAGCTCCTGTCACAAGCCACGGACTGTCCCCTGAAGAGCCTTGTTTATTTAGTTTCACCATCACTGCGAGGAGAGGAAATCACATTCAGGTCATTTCAAGGTATTTTATTTTTACACAAAGTCACAATAACAGGGTTTCATTTAAACACTGGAAGGGACAATAAAGTCTGACAGACTCCACCTTTTCAACCACAGATAATAGTTGCCTTTATTTTTGTATTAATTTATACGTTGTGACATTATTGTGAGACAGAATGAGCTGATGTGTCGGGGTGTGTGTTGTGTGACTTGACTGTAAATGAGAGTTTGAGTAAAGTTTTGAGAGAAGAGGAGGTGGGGGCCAGTTTCACTCATCTAAGTTTCTCATTTCAAAGCCAACAACATTCATATATACAGTGTATATGAATTATATGATTATATTATTAGATTGAAAACTGGTGTTTGGAGTTGTACCTGTGGGTTAGAGAAAGTGTGAAATGGAAAACTAAGCAGCACATACTGAATGTAGATCAGTCCTGAGTCAAACAGTATTTACAAACATTATAGTTTGCTTTATACAATTTTAGGCATATATTGAATTTTCCACATCGGGTACATTAAATTTTAACAAACGCTAAGAATTAGTTGCAGTAGCTATTTGACCCAGGTGTGATGTGTGTGCTGCCCTGTTGAAAGGCTTGAATGATTATTTTTCTAGTAAGTGTAATTTAGTTTATGGTCAGACGTTATGTTGCTGTGCTCACATTACCAATTTTTGTCTAGCCACTAGAGCGCCAATTAAGTTTTTTTTGTTTTTGTTTTTGTTTTTAATCGTCCTATGACTATAAATTAAGCCTTTGTAAGGATAGAAGTAATGGAGGCGGTAGGTTTACTGATTTTATAAAATAGCAGCCAAATAAGGCTGATAACTACAATCAACTTCAGTGTGTAAGGAACAGTTGTCACTTTGATGTAGTTACTTTTACAGTATTACAAACCTAGTTGTAAAGGTGATGGGTCTATGTGCGCTAGCGCTGTAGTGATAGTGAAGTGTTTGGTTAGCTCTTTGACTCCCATGCTCTGTAGAAGGAGTTTATATTGATGTGCAATACTGTTAATATATATAAAAAAACAAGATCCTTTCCATGATGAGAAATTTGACATTGTTCTACCTTTGTAAAGTGCAAGAATTTGTGCTATATCCCCACAGTATACAATTAAGAGAGTTAATGTACTTGTTTTTAGTTCAAGACCCATGTTGAGTGAAGGTCGTTTAACTTTTATTTAGTCCTGCTGTGTTCAAATTTATGCATTTATCTGTCAAGGCTGCATATTTTGAAATTATTTTTCCATTTTTGTACACACTGATGTCTCGTTAACACACAGATTTCCTCACAGTGACTTTTAATGGACTTCATTTTTGCAGTGGATATGTAGTTTTCAGTCCTGCGCTCGCTTACAAGAGAACCTAAGATAAGTCATGTTTACGTCCTTCTGCAATCTCCATCATCACACCTACCAAAGAAACCTCTGTTGTCTGATATTTCTGGCAGAGCGTCAGTTTACGTCAACAGATGGAAACTCTGATAGTCTGCTGTCCTTCTCCAGCCTTATTGTGTGTTATTTCACAGGTTAGCCTGCAGTGTGTCTTTACAGCCCAGAGCGATCGACAGCATAAGTTCAAACCATGAAGTGACAGTTAACTATTGTTCCTCTCATTAGGAGGTGTTTATGCTGTGTGCCAGTGGTAATTATAGACTGATCAGCAGGTGTTTCAACATTATACCTGGAAAAAAAAAAAGTATATGTATTATTTATGCAACAAGAGGAATGGTTTAGTATAGTGACTGAGAGATTTTGGGTATGCAAGCACTTAAAGGCAGTTTGGAAAGCTGCTGTATTCATATTCAAATCTTGACAGGTTGACAGAACCTGTCCATTGAGAATCCCCGTAGTATTAAAATATGAATGAATCCTTATTAACAGGCTATAAATGTTGATTTTATTTTTGTACAGTACCGTTATAAAATTCAGAAACAGTGAATGACTCAGTCTCCCATGACTCTTAGTTCAGTTGGACAAGTTAGAGTAACAGAAATATTGACTGATTTATTTATATTTAGTAGAATAACAAATATTTTGTGGTTGGTTTCCAGATGGGAAACATCATTGGTGTATTTGCTTTAATTCAGATGGTGCTTGGTGGGTTTTGATTGACATGTTAGGTGAAAGGTGATCATGTACAAAAAAAAAAAAAAGTCGAGGCAGAAAGTTTTTACCTCCTCAAATGTGTTGTATCAAGCCTCATTTTGTTTACGTGTATGAAAAACTACAACATAATTTGAGCAATAAATTACAAATAATGTAATGATTATTATTAACCATGAACTGCAAACTGATGTTTGTCTCCGTCTGCTAGACATGCAAAATGTTTTGAATCCTCTCAGAAGGCCGATAAAGAAAACAGCCTGTAGATGCATGTGTGAAGGGAATGGTGAATTACCCACTGTGGTTCCACTCTGCAGTGTCAAAGATACTTCTCCAAAATATCTATCGTAAAAAAAAAAAAAGGGTTTTTATGTAAATCATGTTTGCTTGTTGCCTAACCCTAGATTGCTCTTCCTGACTCAATTCATAGAAACAGTAGATGCAAGTTCTCTTGTGAAAGTATGCGTAAATGAACTGAACACCTGAAAGTAGACCCATTTCCTCTTTGGACTTCGGTGCAGGTTTTACCACAACGGAAGTGGAACAGGTTGTATTTTTTGCCAGTTTCAACAGCAGAAGTAGCATATTCATCTACCTGACTTCCTGGATCTTGCTTTGTGCAATGCAGGGTTCAATATATGGATTTTTTATTGCAAAAATCAGTTCACTTTAACTGTCAGCAACAAATGGGGGTCACAGTTCCATTGACAGGCATCTCTTGTATTAATTTTTGAATTATGTACACAGGAATACAGCCACAGATGTGTTCTTACTGTAAGCTTCCTCCCTGTACCATGGCCCTGCACATGGAAATGTCTCTGTAAGCATGTGTTCTGCATTTATTACCTCCAAACAAGACTGCTTATTTACAATCACTGACTGAGGACTGGTGTAATCTATTTATGAATAAATATAATATATTCTTGACATCTGGCAGCTAGTCTGGCTACAAGTTGAATCTTGAATTCAGAGAACAAAAAAAAAGGCATTACCTTGAAGGTTTTTCTGTGTGTCCCTGCTTCCAAACGACAAACTGGTCAATGCTAACACACATTACTTTTATGTTACAATACTGCCATCTTGAGGTGATAATGATACCAGCTGAAATTAATACCATTCACATTGAGAATGTTTGATATAAAAGGTCTCCATATTTATTAGTTTCAGCAACCACAAATAAAAAAAAAAAAACATGGAATGAACATAATCAACTTTACAAAAGCCGCTTTTCTTTTCTTTTTACAGTCAAAACAGTTTTGCCATTTCAGTTCACCACACCATAAACAAAACAGATGGAACCTATTTTCCAAAAGGCTTCAGTTCTGTAACACATGAAGTATAATAAACTGCAACTATGAGAACAGAAAAGTATACAGCAGTCAACAACACAAACTTTTCAGCAGCCATGTTCTGAAGATTATTTTCTACCTCCAGTGCCTGTACAAAGTTTTCAAACTCTTGAAAATGAATTGTTGATTAACAGAAAAATATTTAATGTCTAAGTGAACAAGCCTCCCAACACTGACCTGATTAGGTTTACAAACTTAACTGATGCAGGACTGTCCACCCCATTTACTATAACAAAGCACAGAAATCACATACGCTGAATGACAGATCACTTGTGTGTAATCACTTTAAATGCACATCTATGTCAAAAGGTCCTTCCCACTCAATCAGGGGAAGGAGACTAGATAATTCCCAAGGCACTGAATATCCCCTGGACTGCAGTAAGGTAAATTATTGAAAAGAGGAAAAAGTACGACAGCTCTAAAACTGCCAAAAGCAGGCCAGTATCTGAACAAAACCGAACTTTTTGGCCATAATGCTAAATGCTACGTTTGGTGTAAGCCAAGCACCATTCATCAAAGACGCACACCAGCTCCACCATGAAGGCTGTGGACAGGTTTTTCTGCAGCAGTGCCTCTAGAGAGGTTGTAGAGGTTGAGGGTAAAATGAATGCAGCAAAATGCAGGTAAATCCCTGAAGAAAACCTGTGACTATTCTCCAGCAAGACAACAAACCCAAACATGAAGCCACAGAAATGGCTTCAAAACAACATTGTTATTCTGGAGCAGCCCTGTCACAGTACAGACCTCAGTTCAATCTGGTACTACAGGCAAACACTGCTGTTCACACAGTCCCCATGCAACCTGACAGAGCTCGAGTGCAGTGTCTTCATGTGCAAAGCTGACTTAGACCAGACATCCAGTGGACTTGAATACAGTCATTTTACATTTGTACTTTAGATCAATTTGTAGAAATATTTGATATTGTAAACAAGAAAACATGAAAGACTCCAGGGGACAAGTTTTTTTTTTGTTTGTTTGTTTTATAGACGCCATTTCATATTCAGAGGCTGTGATGTGTTTCATTGTATATGTAACTGCTGTGATCTCGGATGCAGCACAACTGGACAGTCTGCACTTTGACACAACCTATCCAATGTAGCAATTATTGTATTTTGTTTGGAATAGCGAGGAACAAAATTCTGACGCTGTTACTTTGTGATACCTCTGGACCAGGAGTCTTTTGGTCTTCATCTTAGTCGGAGAAGACATGCAGGCGCCCTGACGAATTGCCGCCCAGTAAGGCATTCCTAGTGGGGTGGAAAGCAGTGACGGACAGCACAGTGTTCAGGTTCTCGTCGTCTATGAAGGAGTGCTGGAGCTGGCCGCTTTCGTGGAACACCTGCACCCTCCGGGGCTTTGACATGCTTCCCACCACAAAGCAATCTTCCCGTTTAGGGTCCCACACTGCTGATAGTTTACTCAGCCAGCGGCCAGTTTGCATGTCATGTCTGAAAATGACGAATGAAAAGACAGGATGTGAGTAATTCTCAATGCGCAGACTTAAGAACAAAAAAAGCAGAAAATAATAACGTTTCCACAAATAGAGATTTCATTCTACTAATCATGAACGCTACTACTGATCAAGAAATCATTAACTTTTTGTATTTTCCTTTCAACTAAGTTTTAAGTGATGTGTTCTTCTGTGTCTGTGAAATAATAACTGATCCAATTACAAGTTGAAGTTAAACTGAGTGGATGTACCTGATAGATGTCAGCAAGGGAGCTTTAGTGGTCATTGCAGATGTGTCATATATCCTGTCAAAAAAAGTTCAAGATATAAATTGAGCTGGGATTGAAAAATAAACTACAATAAGTACAACAATCATTGAAAGTGCTGAGTCGGCTTCACCTTATGTGGTTATCCATACAGGAGGTGAGAACTCTGTTTCCTGTACAAGGAGAGAAATAAGCACTGCTTATGCTTAAAGAGTGGCCGTGCAGCTGGGAGACTGCCTGGCTTTTGGTCTTCTTTAGGCACCGGCTGTCATAAATACTCACAACCCTGCAGACACAATCAAAACCTGAATTTAGTATGATCAAAAACACAGACTGACACAAGATAGAGAACTTCATTTATTTATACAAATAGATTTGTATAAATAAATGAATAGTCATACCTGCTTTCTGCCACAACAAAGTACTGTTTTTGTAAAGGGTGGACGCTCACACAACGCAGCGTCTTGGGGTCCAATGAGTGGAGGGACTCGTGGGAGTTTCTGCAGAGAAGTTGAATGCAAGTGTAGCATGTATGTTTATGAAAATGATCATTAAGTGACAAAACAGTTCTTTAACACTCTTTAATACTATAGAGATAAGACAAACAAAAAAAAAAGACTTTTAATCATCGTCATTATCATCGTCATCATAGTAAAACAATACATTACCCTGGGGTGCGCCTATCGACAATGGCAACTTCTCCATACCAGTTCCCAACCAACAGGGTCAAACAGTCATGTGACATGAAGTCAAACGTTTTGAGGCCATCGTCAATGTCATACACCTAGAAAAATGTACAAACAGATTGACCTCAAGAGGGACCTCAATGAAGTTGGAGCAAATGTTCTGTACTTGTATATTTTGAAAACTTGAATTTGCATCCAGGCAGTTTACCTTAAAACCTGAACAATGTGATTTTTTTTTTTTTTTTTTAAAAGTACATTTCACAGAACAAAAAGGTATCTCACATCATCAAAGACACTCTTCTCTACATCCATGCAGCGTAGAGATCCGTCATAGCTGAGGCTCAGCAGGTGGGCGGGATGAGCCCTGGAGAACGCCAAGCAGCCCACCGGACGAGTGTGGGGCTCAAAGAGTAGCACACCATCATCACCCCAATCTCCACCCTGATGGAATATATACATGCAAAAGAAACTCAGTGTGGATTCTGAATGTGGATTTTGTATGATGATATGAAACAGTTCTGACATTTAAACGGTATTTATGTGTGTCCAGTGATTAACATTTTGATTCCAGGAAGTGGAAGGAAGAAAAAGTAACTGGATGCTGAGGAAAGTCAAACATGTAGAAAGCCAAAGAGCCACAGATTTTCAGAAGTAATTCTAAAACACTAGTGAATATTAGCCTTGCACAGTCACAACTCCAACTCCTGAAGTTATGTGTGAGATCTTCCAAGTTGATAGTTGATATGAGTTGTTTTGAAGCACACTTCCAGACATCTAGTTGTCTAAAGCCCTTTTATAAAACAGCATTATGATCAGAGCAAAGAAAACGTACCAAATTCCAGAGTCCGACTTTCCCCCACTTATCTCCTGCAGCCATTAGCAGGCTGCTGGCGCAGGGGTGGAAGGAAGCAGAGAAGATGCGATCTTTCACCACTTTGGCCACTCTGTCCTCAGTTATCCTCATGTTCATAAGAGCAGAGTGGTACCTGCATGAAGACAACAGTGTAGATTTTTGCCCACCTGTATAAACATTTTCAGCTGTTTGAAAAAAAAAAAAATGCAACCATTGTAACAGTCAAACATCAACTAATTTTCAGTAAAAGCTGGAGGAGTCACTTCTTTATAAAGTTAAGCAACAGGCTGATGTCAGAATCAAAACTTAAAATCTTACTCTTTCAGATCAAGTTCCACCTTTTTTTCTTCTGTTGAGTCCTGAAAAGAAAAGCAATTTTATGGTTTAATAATTGAGTTAATAGCTTAATAGCTTGAGTTAAAAAAAAAACAAACAGTTATGACTCCAAAGATGCAAAGGCTATGTATCTAAAGGTGAGGCATCGCCAAAATATTTTTAGCTTTAACTTTTACTTTGCATGAAGTCAACAGCTTAACAGCACTGCATTTATTTACTAGTGTGAGAGGAAATCAAATAAAAGGCAAACAAATAGAAAGCGGAAACTGCATTTTGATTGGGTTTATTTTTATACTACTTTTAACAAAGTTACAAAGTGTTTTTAGTTTAGACCTTGGTTGTTGGGAGAGTAGAATATGTGTGCTATATCTGGTATGCCAGCATGGTAATCGAATGGAAGGACGAAATTTTTGGGATGAAATGAGAACATGAAATATCGAAACAGCCCTCCTACCTCAGAGCACAGCTCAAAAAGTTGTGAAGGCAGCTTGCTTCCTTCATCCATGTTGACTGGATCCATAGGCAGAGGGCCGGCAGGTTTCTTGTGTGGCGAAGACTTTAAAGCAAGTAAAATAACTAAAGTGAGTAACAAAAGCAAGAAAAGAAAGAACGGCGAGAAAAATAAATGCTAGAGACAGAAGTATATGCAGCAGTGGAGTGGGACGAAGTGAGATGTGATAAATGTATGTAGCTACCTGTTGATAGATCACCACCCCTCTCGGTTCAGGGGGAAGTGTCAAGACCTCTGCCTCTTTATTTTGGAGGCGCAGGGATTTGCGAGGTGGCAGCACTTCTCGTACACCAGCCTGTGACCTGCTATCACAGAAACTCATCATTAAAGTGACATCAAGAAGACACTGGTTGGAGCATGGAAAGCTTATTTTTAGGGCTGAAACTAACAAACAGTCTGAAGTGACAACTTGTTTGTCTGTCCTAAAAAAAACCTGAGTAATTAGTGTTAAAGTGTTACGAAATTGGAAAAAAAGCAAATCCTCACATTTGAGAAGATGTAACATAATATCTTTACTTAATCATATTTTAACCATTCTTAATAATTTTACCAATCAATTAAACAATTAATGGTTTTAGCATTACATACTGTATGTTTGACTCTTTCCTACACTTTTGTTTAATTTAAACTTAAAAACCAGCATGTTCCCAAACACATTAAGTAATGAGTGACAGTACGATGCGTGATGTTCTTGTATATCTTGTGATGTTTATGCAGTTTGTTAGGATGATGTTGCATATTTACACAAAACTACAAGGCACTGAATGTTCGTTACTGTTTTGTTCTCACTACAATTTTGTAACACTTCAGTCCTACAGATCCCCAGTCATGTCCAACTCAATTATCGTATTCAGAGCTCTCCAACCAGCAGCAACAGCCTGTCAGCCGACTGTACCTCATGAGACCCCTCTGTGATGGCTTTGGCCGTGTTGACTGTTTGAACTCTTCAGTTGCCTTTGGAAAAAAAAAACAAGAGTTAATACCACAAGATGGCCATAGTAAACTGAGTTCACACATTCATTTTTGTGCCAAATGCACACATGCCAACAATTCTGACCTACATTTTCACTGCCAAAAAAAAAAAAAAAAAAAAAAAAAAAGGATGTAGTTAATTTAGAGAGGACTGTTGAAGTTGTGTGAGGTAGTAATGAGGCCATAGACCATTTACAGTATTCCAATCTTAATACTGTACGCTGATCCAAGGCCTTCTTTATTTAAACACAACTTAAAAAAACAAAGAGCTGGGCAATATGATCTAAAATGCATGGTGCAATAAACTGATACAACAACAATAAAGGTAATACCAATTTGTTTTTTTAAAAATACATCAGTACATGACATTTTCTCTCTTTTTCTATGTTGGTCTGGATTAATTACAGTATGACAAGTTAAATATTCAGACTTCTCGGATGGTTAAATGTGATATTAGACGTCATTGGTTGTTGTAGCCATTCTCAGGTTAATGAGATGAAAATAAATTTAGGTTGGTGGGAAATTCACAATGTTAGTAATCCAATATCATCCTGCAGCGAAACCAGATGTCCCTGGGTCTATAGGGAATACCAACCCATGTATCTGTGACCAATCCTCGTGTGTACCTACCTGGAGTAAATTGATAGAAGACAGGAACGCTTGGTTCTGCCTGATGTTCTCCAGGCGCTCTAGTTCATATGCCGACAGCCCTCCATGTCCAACCTGTGTTACACAAAGATACAGCCATGATATTCTGTAGAAACCTTTAACACCGAGTTGAGAATACTGTTGTCTGTTTGGCCCACACATGTTTTTCTACTATACATGTAGCCAAGAATCTCAAATGGTTTGACTTGATGAAAATTAGTATTGCTTATCTTATTAAAGCAATAGGATCCATACATGTAGTAAATGAGAGCTGATGTACATGAAGGTCTTCATACTTACAGATGTACGCTCCACATCACTATTTTCAACATCTGAGTCTTCCTCCTTTAGGTCCTTTCTCTCACTCTGACTGCTATTTTCATCATGCGTTTTGGTTCTCTAACAAGAAAATACGGGAATATTAACAACAACAACAAAAAACTAATAACTATTAATATAATAATGTAATATTACAGTTTCTCTGTGTCTCACCTTGTTCTTGGGTGTTTCAGTTACGTCTTCAGGAGAGTATTGAAGGCGTTTAGGTGCCAGGGTGCTTCGAGACGACCGTCGGAGCTGCACGGGTGTCATTTCCTGCCAAGTGTTCGTTATTAACATTATTAACATTAATATAACTTTGCTTGGGGAAAGTGTTCATTTCACTCTTACACAACTTTTTGCAGCACCACTGTAACACACCGGAGTAACGCCTCAAAGCATGTTTTACCTGTCTACCTTCCTAACGAAATAATTTAAGTTAGTTAGTTGCCGAGCCTGCTAATGTTAATGTTATTCAGCGACTGGTTAAGACAAATGACAGGTTAAGATGACGAGACAACTTTAAAAACTTCACCAACTCACAACTAACAACTGTACCTTCCCAACAGCTTCGCGCTTTGTCCGTCTGGTCGACATTTCAGTGCTCTGTTAGCGATACGTATGAGCTTTATATCTTTAAGAAAACTGGAGGAAAGTGAAAAACATCCACACTTCCCAGCAGGTAAATGCGACGATAATTGAGAAGAAGTGCAATTGGCGCCACATGCTAGAAATGTTTTGTAACTAGCCCCTCCCATCTGTGTTGTGAAACAGAATCCTAGCAGCTCATTGGCTGGTATCTGCGTGTCATTCAAAAAGAGGCGTTTTCTCAGCGATCAACAGCCAATGGACGCTTTAGAATTTGATTGACGTCTAATCTCTTGCCATCCGAGCTTCCACAGCCAGTGATAATGTCGCCACCTTTTGGCAAATCAGGGCATGACCGACAAGAAGCGGAAATAACTCCGCTAATATAGATCATTTTGGGTTGTATATGCATTAGAAAAGAATCTAATTTGTGCAATAATAATGTGATTGACACACTGACAGCATTTTTAAGAGTAAGAAACTGAAAATAGTCAGTTCCCGGTACACAAACACAACCATGCACACAGAGAGAGAGACGCCATCACATCAATAAAGGTAATAACATAGTGAAAGAGACAGAAACATAGGAGGAAATAGTTGCAAAACATGAATACATTGCTTGACATTTGAGCTGACGTCTTTTATGTATGGACATCACCAAAGTTTATTTACAATAATCAGAGAAGGTTTTTTTTAGAAGATTTTCAGAAGATTTTTACACACTAATTTTTCTTGTGTTGGTACCCCATCTCTGTCGCTGTGTGACTGAGGGCCCAGTTCGTAGCTGATCACTGATCACTAACATCTGTTAAAAGTGAAAGCAGGCATTGCAATATGTAATGCTCGCTAATCTGACTACCACCCAGCATTCTCATGTTTTGGTTTCTCATCATCTATGAGGTAAAATAACAACTCACAGATGATGTCAGAGTTCAGATATCTGTGAGCTCAGAGATGATGTCACCAGTACAGCAGGAGATACACCCATAGTCACCTCAATAGAAAAACAAACCCACAACATGATAATGTAGAAAGTATGAAAAACTCTGATTTTAATAACAAATGTGAACACATTGAATACAAATATGTAACGTCTTGCAAAACACATGATAAATCCTGTAAGAACACTTGTACAAACATTCAGATCTGATGCAACTTGTTGCCATTATCTTTTTATTTCATGGTTTAAGCTCTAGAAAGGACTGAAAACCCACGGGACAATTATTGAGCACCAAATTCTCCCACCCCAAGTACCATACAGATGTACCTCAATAATGAGTCTGATATGCTTCAGTGGAACTTCTTACTGGGCATAAAAGACTCCTGGCTGCACTGGGAAGATCTGATTAATCATTGTGAGACCAACTAAATGAAAAACAGCCTATTCCTGAAAAATTCAGGAAACACAAATTTAAGCTCCATCATGACAGCTGGCCTGTTTCGCCCACACAGTACATGCACTTCAACTTAATGCTTAATGTCCAAGAATGTGGTTACTGATTAGCTCTTAGCTTGTAACTTGTAACTATGTTAATGTTGCTAATTACAGTACTTTGCACATGTATTTCCTCTTGAATTTGGCTTTATATTTCTCATTTCAGTTTCAATATTTAGATAATACTGTACATATTGTTGAGAGATCCAACTCTTAGAAAAGGTGGTCATGTCACTCATCAAACTAAAGGTAGAGGGTAGGAAGAGCATGCAGCCAGTCCGCACATGTTTTTGCCTCGCTCAATCAAAAAGTATCTGAGGGAATAAAGAAGACAAGTGTCCATGATCCTTGAAAGCAGTAACAAGTCATATTGAAATTGAAATACACACACAGGTACACAGACTATATTTACCCGTCCTTTCCCCAGTCTGTGCCCCAAGAGTTCTTCACAATCCAATATGGCGTGCCGTTGTCTTCAGCCCCATAACCCACAGCCAGGACCGCATGATTCACCATGTCTGAGGTGTTCTTACACTGGGTGCTAAACAGACAACACTGATGCATTTAGATCAATAGATTGCATGTCTTTTATAGGGTGAGTGGGCTGCCCAACCTCCTTCAACATCATGTTTAAAACAGAAAACCACAGGCTGAACCAAAAGGACAAAATCTAAGATATAAAAAATGAAAGAAATGGGCTCATTTGTCTTTTTCAGTTCCAAAACATTACACATGGCTAGAGGGGACAGATAGCTGTGTGAAGTGACCCCCAAGCACTCATAACTGTAAGCACCATAACAAATGAGCCATCTGATGATCACTGTGGCAAACTTATGAATAGCTCCTTATTAGGGACGGGCATGTTCCAAGCCAGCAGGCTGTAATCTGTGTGATGAAAGGCTTGGTAGCACAGTACTTAATATATTTAGTCTGGTCACTACACTCGTCTGACACCAATGTTGAAACAAACGGGATAAACAAAGTAGTACTGCATACTAAATCTGACAAAAGTAACAGGATGCTACACAATCTCATCATTATACTTACTTAAACCTACTTTAGAGGAGACAAAAGTGTAAAATATTGCTCTGATGTAAGTGTGAGCAGATTTCTGTTACATCTGACCAATAGCAATCAACTAAGATTTTGGTCACTGCATATTTCACTGGCAGCCTTGTTAGTCCCCTAATCCTCTTGCATGACTAAATAACTTCAATGCTGGTGGATTACTTGACAAAAATCTAAATATTATTCGGATTACTAGACAAAAATATTCCAAATATTTGAGTAAAAGGGACAGAAACAAGATGGCCTCAGTCCAGCCTGAACAACTGAACATTTCCGACCACACTTTATGCAAAGACATAAGAAGCAAATACATACAGTAAGTGCTTGTTGAGGTTTTGGGGTAATTGGCTCACCTGTTGTAAACACCTTCTTTGTAGTGCATAAAATCAGCTGTGACCTGAAAGCCGAAGGTCACAGGGTTGAGCCGGGCCACAGCATCAACCATGGCCTTTTCATCATACTGTGGATGGACAAACATACAGACATTTCAATAAGTAAATGACCAGCAAATTGCTGTGAGAACGTAAGTTATTACGTATGTTATTATGTTACTTATACAGTTACTCATATAGTGTATCTACAATGCTGCTACAGTATCACAGAATATTTCCATTTAACTATGGGAAACTATCCTAAAACAGCTGCTTTTTGTCTCTTCCTCTTATCGTGTTACCTACAGTGATGTGGTTAACTGTAACTAATGTGTGACACAGCAGTAACTTAAACTTCTTAAAGGACACTTTACAACTACAATATATTGGAATAAGCAAAGTCACATACACAAACACTCACACTTGTTATGTTGACAACATCTTGGACAAAAGCAGCTGCAAGTGCAGGCTCGAAATGGCAAGTGTCATCCTGAAACAGGAAGAATAAAATTAATTTACTAGATTTTACTAAGATTATTTTTACATAAAAAAATGAATAATGAGACATTACTCCAGAAAAGTCATACATGGCCTTTGTAGGGATAGTCGTCCTCTGTCATAAGACCATTGTTGTATTTGATGTACTCAAAAGCCTGGCTTGGGAGCCCACTGAAATATTATACACAAGTATTCTTATAATTACTTTAATCTTATGACTAAAACTATAAAAACTTTTAATAAAAAAAAATATTGCTTACCCCATACATCCATGATTGTTAAAGTCTTTGGCACAGTCTATCAGCTGCTGCTCAGACTGAAACATAAGTAAACAAACTGCAGTATGTATTTATACACAGCAGTGATAATACAGCTCATACTACTAGTTCTACTCATGAAAAGAACCGGACAAACCACCGAGGTCAAACTGTAACCTTCCTCTGCAAACACATCTTCTAAATGATTTAGTTTATTATAGTTATTATTAGTTTAGTTTTACTAAACAATAGTCAAATCTCACCAGAGGTATTAGCTTCCCGGTGGCGATAGCATTTACTGACTCCAAACAACCAGTGGTAGAGAACGTCCAACAGCTTCCACAGTGACCCTCAAGAAGCAAACACAACATAACTGAAACATGCAGAATCAGCACATGCGGGATGATGGATTGTGTTGCGATATGCTGTTTTTGTTTTGACCATTTACTCTCAAATGAGTCAACTCACATGTATGAATAATGAAACTACATGTTTGATGATACAAAACATTACTTTTACTGTAACTTGCTTTTATATTTTTCAGTGCTCAGAGTTAAATCAGAGTACTTTATAGAGGGAACAATCAGTGTTTCTGTCCTGCGTAACACAGCCATTATGATGGCTTATTAACTCTACTGAAAATAGAGCACACATAACACATCAGATTTTCAGCTAAGTGAGCTCTTTGCTTACTTATAGGCCAGACAAAGCATAATAAAATATATATCACTATATATATTAAATTAAAAGGAAGAGATGGAGATTTTTAAGCTTTTAAGACAACTTGTAATATCAGGGAGATCAGTTAATTAATAGCTGTTCATTAACGTCTGTTCCTCCTCTAGAGTGTGGTGGTACTTCTTTGGCTTTTCAGTATCATATTAGGATACCTGGTTCTTCACAGGAGTCACAAAGTTGCCTTTCATCCTCCAGTCTACAGACTCGGGGTAAGGACCAGTCTTGCTGACGTGACTCCCCTTAGTGGCTGAGCAGTTCTACAAGAGACCAGAATCATAAGATAGTAGTGGAAAAAAAAATTAAATCATTCTGTATAAAAGCACTAGTTGCATAAAATGTGCTGCACTGTAAGATGTATCTTACCTGAGGCTCTCTCAAAAGGAGGAATTTCCTGAATTCCTCAAATGTCATGTCTGAGAACCTGTTCAGGCCCACTAGATTTGAAAATTATAAAATAGTTTTTTATCCTGTGTGGTAATAATCAATACATCATACATTATGAGACAGTTAGTACAGCACTTTACAGTACTTGTGAAGGAATGATTTCCAGCATTATGGTGATCGATGATCCTCTTATTCTCAGTGAATATGTGCAGCCGATGGTAATAATCCTCAGTGTCATAAACTTTGCTGTGCTGCAAGTAAAAAAAAATGTAATAGCATATACAAAGGAAATAATAGAGTCTAAAAAGTCTGTAAAATAAAACAATTCATAAGACTGTGAAGTGTTAATTATGAAAAAAATCTTTGTTATGTACATACCTGTGACATCCACTGTTTGAACTGATGTTCCTCTGAGAGAACACAGAAAGACGCCTTCAGTTACTAAACTAATAAGCAACACACACACTGTTATTCAATCTTTCAAATTCAGCCCTTAAGTTATTGATTTACTCAAGTTTGTATTTCCATTTTAGGCTACTTTATAGTTTCAATTCATTACAATTGGAAATATTGTACTTTTTACTGCAATACATTTAACAGCTATTTTCTTTACAGATTAAGATTTTACAAACAAGACGTATGATGAGCCTGTAAAATATGATACGTTGTTAAAGATTAAACTACCAAACAACCTATAAAATTATTAAATTTGATCAACATCGACCAACAACAGTAAAATGCTGCTTATGCACCCGTAATAGTCTTAATAATACACAACAGTGTAAGTCTGGGTGATTTTCTGAATTATGAATATTGTTACTTTTGACACTTAGTATATTTTGGAAGTATTATCCACTTTTACTTAATGTGTGTGACATTTTTAATGTAAGACAGTATTGCTTTACTTATTAAAGCATTTGTATATTCAGTGTGAATGAAAGAAACAATCATTTTCAGGCTCTTTTGGGTGAAATTCTCACAAGAAAAAAACTTGAGGCTTAGCACAAATATTTGTGTCAGGAATTTAAAGCTGCATATTCAGCGTCAGCACCTTTTGTTGTTGAATAGTCTGCCATCAAACTAATGCCAGTGAGATATTATAACAACAGGGACTAACATTTTGAAATTAGATGAAAAAAAAGATGGACTTCATAAATGGTTACTTACCTTCCAGTGAAATTAATGGTGTTAAATGAACAAAACCTAAAACCACAGTGATGAACCATACAACACTAAGCGCCATACTTCCCCCACAGGCTCCAGCCAGCTTTGAGAGCGTCACATGACCCGGCTTCTTTTTATAAAGACTGTTTTTCACTTCTTAACACCCCCTTCCTTTGACACCCTTTGATGTCTGCCTGGCAAAAGCTACGGTATAACCACAAAGTTTATGGGCTCATAAAGCTGTGTCAGTTTACACAAACATATGGTAGCCTTGAAGACACTTCTCCCCCTGAGAAAGAATAGATTTATTAACAAGAGGTAATCAGGAAAGAATACACTTTTATACAAAACTGGAAATACTACTCAAGCTGTTGAAATAGACTGAAAGATAATTCTCATACCACTGGGTATTGCTCACTGCAAACATTTGATGTGCCTGTTAGAGAGGATAAAGATTCATGTGCAAGGGTGGGGTTTAAATAAAGTACACATACTGTTCTAGATATAGATTTGAACACGGGAAAGTGGTACATGCCTGCCACTTAAGCTTTAAGTGTTTTTCTATACAAAGCCTGTAAAAAATACATATAAATATTCCTAGAATAAGCACAATATTACTATAGTTCCTGCTAAAACATTGGAATAGACAGGATACAGAATGTGTTACACTTATAAGTTGTTTTCAACATTTGTTTTAAAGTATCATACACAGAAAAGTTATTACAGAGTTGAACGATCATAAGGATAACACATTTCGAGGGATATGTTTTTAACACATTGCACGTTAGGAAATGCATCAGACTGCCTGTACACGATATTGTACACGGCAAATATTTCTGCTTCATTGGCAAATTGTAGAACAAAATAGTTTACATACTTTTGTGGTATATAATCCATTTTATGATTAAGGCAAAACCATAATGCACTGGCCAAAGAGGATTAACCATAAAAACTATGCTCTCACTGTCGTAGAGTGTAGAAGCTGGGAATTTAACTTCCTGAAGTGGCTCAATATTGGTTACATCTGCTACATACATTGCCCGGTGCTTATACTGTATATACATCATGTTGCCCACCAGGGGAATAAGGTGATTATAAGCAAAGCATAAAAACCCATTTCTCCAAACTGAAAAAAAAAATGTTTCCTAGCTCAATCAGAAATCAGCAGATGGTCATGTGTCAGTCTGACACCAAAACTTCCAATCTTCTCTAATCTTTTGTCATTCAGTGGCTACATAAAACATCAGAGCACATGATTCAACTTTAGCCACAACAGCAGTCCCACTTTTCACCTCCCTTATTCCTCTGAGAGGAAACGTTTAAAAAGCGTCCACATTTGCCTTGAAGTTATAATCTAAATAAGATTTTCATGAAATTAAACCAAATTGTTACCAATTGTTCAGCTTACTTTCAGAAATGAACTCTCTCTATAGTAGTTTTCATTATTAGTGGCAGAGCCGGCCATTCCTTTGCTGGATTCAATTCAAGCTGTCTGAAATCTTAAGTATTGCAACTTTAAATGAATGATCATGCAGCTAGTAGATTAGCAGATATCTGTATTACTTATACTTTTAAGTTCTACACGAATAGACAAATAGGCGGAAGATACAGCTGCTGTACTTATAAAGCAAAATGTTTGTTATGGGGACTGTAAGATTACTGCAGTTCTCTTTTGACTTCTTGACATCTGAGCAGAAAAGTGGGAGTTGATCATCATGTGTCAAATGTGACCACCATCTCTCATGAATGAGAGCCTTTCTATACTGCACATTCCCATTAGGATATGACTTAATATCACATCTTTATACTCTCTCATCTGTTTATTCAGTGGTTGAAAATAACTTCATCATAAAATGGTATTTAAGACGATAAATAACATATAAATACTCTGTAACTATATAAATAAAACCTCTCTGGGCTTCTAGTCTCTAATAACGATTATACACAACAAGTCCATTGGGGAGCACATACTAGAAGGGCACAGCCTACTGTGTCTAATACAAATAATAGTATATGTACATTATGATATAATATTCCTGTACACTCCATATGAGGGTTGATGGTGGGAGAGAGTGAGAGAGATTCCTCTTCATGATGAAGTTTTGGGCTCGATTCTCAGAGATGCTTCATACAGGCTCTCCTCGTCCAGTGCTCTACTGCTGTCCAACAAGTACTTTGCCACCTGAAGCAATCAAGAACACAGACAAAGCAGTTTGTTTGAGATTTCTTTTTTTTTTTTCAGGCTACCATTTAGAAAAGATGTTGAATTTCAGCATGTATTGTATATCTGCTGTTGGTTACGTCTAAGTTATATTGGCCACTTTGGAAGGAAAACAGCCTTTATTCACTCTCTTTTATGCTTTTGCTTCAGTGATTTATTTTTTCTTTTTATAAACATTGTGGTCAGTCTCGTGCCCTATTGAGCATACATGATTTAGTTCACAAAGTCTGTAGACTCCTGAAATGTATCAAGTACACAATAATTACAGACAAAACAATAGTCTCACCTTTGGTTGATAATCAATCTTGTAAGCAGTTTGCTGAAACTGCCGTATCTCTCTGATAATGTGAGATATCTGGAGAAAAATGAGAGGAAAATGATATCAATTTCAACCTTGAAGACAATTTTCAGAAAAAATCACTTTCAGTTCTTCTCTTGTTTTAAAGTGAAGAGCAATAGGATTGCTGAAACAGAAATGAGAATCTAGATTCAAAACAGGAACAATGAAAAGTGCGTGATATTGTATGTGCATCAAAACACCGTCCCTTGTTGTTGCTCTTTACCATTCTCATCTTGGAGAAGTTGACCAGGTTGTCCTCGGTGTAGTTGGGTGTTCCCTCCTCAATGAAGGCCAGGTCAGTCAGGTACATTCCCAGGTAGGGGACGCAGGGAGGGTCACAACTGAGGACAGCCGGTAGGTCAGAGAGAGACAGCAATTGTACAGATACACAGACACAAACAGGATGTGTGAGCACCTTATCAGAAAGTGAAAAACCTCGGTAACTTACTTCTTCAGAGCTTCTCTCAGATTTTTGAATCGTCCCTCTGATGACACAAGCTTCTGTAACTTGTCAATCACAGTCTTAGTCTAGAAAATGGATCAAAGAAAATATGTTACTGCAATTATAATTATCTTGCCTTTCAGCTAAACTTTGGTTACCCGAACTAAACTAAAACCTGAAAATGATCCACCCATGTGAAATACCGCTCGCCTTAATTGCTGAGAAAACATGTCAGACATAACTGATACTGTACCTGCTTAGAGACTTTGAGCCAAGTCTTCTTGAGGCGGAAGATGGAGCTGCGATTGAGAGAGGATGTGATCTCTAGCACAGCGTTGTAGTTGTGGAGGCAGCGGCAGATGTCAGCCACCGCGACCCATTTCTCGATCACGCCTACTCGCATGTTGACATCGTCCCATTGCAGGATCTCTGTGGCGATCCTGTTACTGATCTAAAACAAAAAAAAAAGAAAAATGAATGGTGACAATGATGATCTATCTATCTATCTATCTATTTATCTTTTATTTATTCACAATACCAGAATAAACACATACATCGTTGAAATGCTTGGTTGTTTTCATAATGTACGGAGTTCTCTCATTCTTGTCGTTCTTCATCCAGCCTTGACCAAAGAACTCCCTGTAGAAAAAAAAATGTTTTCAAATCAACAACTACTTCCCTCTCCTCCCACTCACTCTATAATTGTTTATCTTATAGACAGAGTGTGTGTGTTTTTTTTATTTTTTTTCTGTGTGTGCATGCCCATAATCATGTACGTGTATGTACTCACTCGTACGGGATGACCTTGAAAACCAGGTGGTCCAGCAGTGTGAGTTGCTCAGCTATCTCGAGGGCAGAGTGGCTCTCAAACGGTTCGGTCTTACAGTCCTCCATCGCCTGACACACACACACACACACACACACACACAGACATAAACACATACACAGTGAAAAAGCATTATCGCAACTATCTAGCACAAATCACCCAGCAATTTAAGAAGGAAGAGGTTTCTTTCTCTCACCATCTGTGTGATTTCTTCCAGGGTGACCTGGTTGTCTCCAGGGTCCTCCTGGGTTAGAGTCCTGCATGCAAAAAGATAAAAGTGGCATTATTTCAAGGTTTTGTCCAAAATTGCCATGACCTTAATGGGCATTAATTCCTCTTTTTCTTCAGTTTGGGCCACAGGTATCCTCACAGGCACAGGCTCCACAGCTTAACAGTGTTTAGCAGCAACACTACACGCTGAAAGGTTGGTTAGATCGCACACCACGCTGCGCTTTTCATTCCAGTTTTGGCATGTTCCACCTCCATTTTTAGATGTAAAAGTGTGTTCTGTCTTCCCCAGAGAAACAGAAAACACTTCAGGGATATTCAGGAACTGCTGCCAAGAAGAAAGGGTGAAAAGTTTCTACTTTCTGGAGCAGGATTGCTAACTATGTGGCTGGCTTTCCATCAAATAACAACTTCAGAGAGCTTGGCTGGGGCTACCAAGGACAGTGCAGACCATGATCTTGTGTCCTTGAGATCATAGATATGGCACCAACTTTTACACGGGGGCGATTGCACATGAACGAGAAAGTGTGTCTAAACTTTTGGACTGTACTCCACTGCCAGTGTCCATATACATTTTGAGCAGGTCAAAAATGCCCCTGTTTCTTCACAAGGGTTTAGATGTCGGCCAGGATCTGGATTGATTTACTGTGTCCCCAGTTCCTGTTTTTATCACCATGACTGACATCAGAAATGCTCTTGCAGAAACTTTGTTTTCTACAGAATACTGGCAAACAGATGTGTCATATATGACTGTGTGTGCAATCAAGCAATGATAGTGGGAAACCAACCTAATAATGTTGGCAGCTGCCTTTCTTTCCTGTGTCAGGAGCTCTGGGTCATGCATCACCTCCTCCAGGAAGCCAATTACCCGCATCTTCAGCTCTGTGTTCAGCTCAAAGTCCTGAGGACCAACACACGAGCAACAACAGTGTCATTACAGAAGTGTTGTTTCTTGGAAAGAAAGAAAGAAAGAAAGAAAGAAAGAAAGAAAGAAAGCTGAATGGTACCTGGGCATGTTTGGAGACCCAGTGACGCAGCACATTCAGGACTCTGTTTGTGGCGGCCCGTCTGATAACAAACTCTTTGTCCCCATTCCTCTGGTCTGTAGGAAAACCTGGAACCAGTTTTAACAAAGTTACATTTAAACTTAATTCCTACACAACACAGCAATCAGCTGTGAGGTTCTTCCCTCGATGATTTGTTATTTTGCTTTCAGATATAGAGAAAAGCAGTTTATTTAACACACTTAATCAGTGTTTACAGCTGGTCAAACATTATTCACAAAATATAAATGTACATTAAGCGTGTTGTGTTTTTGAAGACCTAACTAGAATTACATTTATATGATATAGCATACACCAACACTCATCTACAATTCAATTAAGAAAGAAAATAATGATCATTTGTTTCATTCTTAATAAAAGTGTGACTAGAAAAACAATTCAAAAGATAACATTACTGAAGCAGATGCTTATGTTACATTATGTTAAATGAAAAGTCGATGTGACATTTGTAATTAGTTTGGAGGCCCCCTGGTGGCCATGAAGCACTAACCTGTGTTTTCTTATGCATAAAATGGATTAATCTATGTCACAATCTAAATGTATTTTTACTCAGAAGTTTTTCCAAAATCATCTGGTATCTGATCAATATATTTTTTGTGGTGATTATGATTGATTTTAGCTACTGTTTTTGCGATCAGATTACAGTAGATTACAAATATAATCAACAGAACAACAGTGGCAAACACAGGTAACTTCCAGGCAGGCCTCAACAAGCCTTTCTAACGGTCAGCAGCACATTCCCCACATTTGACTGACCTGTGCTGGCGAGGGACATACGACGGTACTTTTCCTTAGTTGGCGTGCCTTCATTGGCACCAGCAGTGGCGATGGCGAAGGCCGACGCGGCAGAAAGGGCACTGCGGTTATTGTCCAGCTCCCGGCAAGATGACACCACCATGCCATTGTTGAAGGAAAACAGTGAAAACTCTGCAGGGAGGAAAACCATACAGAGGGATTTGAAGTTAAACCCTTTATTTACTCTTCATTATTGTTATTTCCACTAAAACAGTTCCTATATTCTGGCATACACCACTGTTACAAAACTTCAGTGTGCAGTAGAAAGGGAAATTGCTGGTGCCTCACTGGTTAGGTGATTATAGATGATTTGATTGTCTGTGTAAAGTGCTTTTGAGGTACAGTACTTGATGTGCATTACCAAACTATATTGTTGACCATTGGAGGGCAACAGAGAGCTAAAACAGACCCAGCACAGTGTGTCCTGCAGCTCGTGCCAGTGACGGTGTACACTCCGCTGTGTTTGCCTCTCTGCCTCCCTCCCTTCCTCCCTGCCTTCCTCCCTGCCTTCCTCCGTTCAGCCGGGGGCGGTATAGAAGAACACGCACATCGTTGCTAAGGTACAAGGTTTCCTTCCACCTACTCACACACGGCACTGGCTTCCCTTCTATCCAGCACCGTGGGAAGAGAACACACTGGGGATGAATTGTGCCTGACTACCTACAGGGTGGATGCTCCCTCTCTGTGCGGTACGGGGAGGGCCAGGAGGCTGTGGGTGGTTTTTATCATGGCCTTATTTGGTTATACTTACACTTGTCGTTTTCTAAATAAAAAGTTTGCTGTATGTCTACTGTGGCTGTAATTCCTCATACTGCTCACATTCACAATCTGACTCTGCTGTGCTCATCTTTTTTAGATCTTGGCTGGATGGTAAAAATTACACTGACACTTTATGTTACCTTTGGTATTATTAATATGCAGCAAATACTTGGTGTCCTCTGCATTATGGGCATTTTTTAAGATCCAAAACTTTAATGGAAGGTTAAATGTTTTAAATGTATGAAGCTAGATGCTTTTGTGAAGCCACGGCTGACATTTATGCCTAACCTGTAATGTAAAGGCCAACTGATGTCACGTTTCCTACAGGTCTTTTTGGTGCAGTTCCACTTGACAATTGTATTTATGTAATCTGATCTCATTTCAGTTTCATTTTTTCATTTGAAATTCTCTGGGTTTCTGACGAGTTTAGTCATGTAATCTGCTAGTTGGAATTATTCATTCAAGTGTTCAAAGAGGATGTAACATTAGAAAAGCAGCCCCTTGATAAATGTGTTTCATGTTGGTGCTTGTTATTGACAAGATCTATTATCATTAATCTTATATTGTTATATTTTCATTCTCGAAGACACTCGGCTGGCAAGTACTGTATGTCACTAGTGATAAACTCTAAACTACTGTAGTTACATACTTGCCAGCTCTCACAGTCGTGCCAAGTTATTAACATTCCTGCCAGCTCGTTTGTTTTTTTAACTGGTCGGATGGGATTCAAGAGTAGATCACAAGATGTTCTAAAGAGTCTCTGACATAGAACAGACAGATGTATAGTAGACAGAGAGAGTCGTACCAGAGTTTTTTGACTTGACATTCTTGGGTGTTGATGGTGACTTGGGCGGAGACATTTCAGCTTCTGCCTCGTCACTCTGACTTGGGTCCTCATCACATTCCTCTCTAACCGACAGATCTGGACAGAAAAAGTGTTTCACAATCACGGAAAAATTACAGCACAGAAGAAGACAGCAAGAAATCCAAGGACACAACTATTTGGTTGAGGCTAAAAAAGCATATATTTTCAAATCCTTATGATTGATAATCATGGTCAGCTAAATTTGATAAGAAAGTAAACAAAAAATAAAAATAGGATTTAAGTTACTGTTTAAAAGAGATTGTTATTTTCCCCTTTAAACTTGTTATATACCCAAAATATACATCAGTACCACTTTACAACCTTAATGGAACAGACAGTAAAAGTTGCTCTAGTATGAAAAGGGAATAATTACAAGATACAAGCATGACAGTGGACTTATAAAACTGCTACCACAGTACACGTGAACCTCATTAAAACTGAGCAAAATCCCTCGGACAGTGATTCTGACCTTGCTTGTTGAGGACAGACTCCTCAGCCTTGCCTTCGGCTTTGGGTTCTCCCTCGTCAGAGATTTTGCTGGCCATGGTGCTGGACACATACAGCTTGTTGATGTCAAGGGTAGTCTTACTGAAGGGTGACATGGTGGAGTGCATGCTTGCATAGCCATTGGGAGAACAGCTGAGTGCCGCCAGGTCCAGGGCTTTGCCCCCTGTGATGATGGGGATGTTGAGCGAAAGCTTGCGACGGCGGTTGGGCGAGGACGTCTTGGTGATGGAGAGAGGAGGAGGGGAGGAGAACTTGCGGCTGGCACGCGGCGACGTGGGTGGCTCGCCGTACAGGAGTTTGTTGTTCTGGCTACTAGCAAAGAAAAGCTCCAAAGAACTACAAGGAAAGGAGGGGATGAAAGAGAGGAGAAAAAGGAGGGAATGGTGAGAAAGAAAGCAGGGTCAGTATCATCAACGGCATCCCACCTACTAAAAAACAACACTTTCTGCTATTTTGGGTAAAAAAATTTTTCCTGTAACTTGAATAGGAGTGAGTGGAAAGGGGAGAAATTGTGATCACGGGGGGTGCATGATACACATTGGTGTCTGTACACAGAAGCAGAGAGGGAACACATGAACCACAGGGCTCTTCGGGAGCTCCTGCCTCTTTTATTTAAGCTACATTGTTTAAGACAGCATCCTCCTTGCACTGAGAGCCACCCCCTCTGAAGGCCTATAAATAGCATGTCAAGTGACAGTGTGGGAGGCACGGGTGCTGCCAACAGCAACCAGCCCAGGGGAGGCCCACAGAGACATGGGGAGAGAGAAACGGAGAGAAAAGGGAAAAGGGGAGTGAGATAGAGACAGAGGAAAAGTGGGAGAAAGAGACAGAGGTGCAGTGCAAAAAAAAAAAAAAAAAAAAAGCAGGGGCGAAAACACAGTGAGACAGAGAAGGTGGGAGCGAGAGAGCAACATAGTGGATATGGATTCCACCACACCGAAGGCTGCTGGCTGGGAGTGGGCGAATGGGAAGCCTCCAGCCCTGTATGGTGTTAGCTGTAGCCATGTTGTGTCTCCTCATCTAAATTTGCTAAACAGTAAAAAGAAGGAAAGGAAGGAAGGAGGAAGGGGGACTAGAGGAGAGGGATGGTGAGCAGGGGTGGGCAGAGAAGAGGGAGGCAAAAAGAAAAAGAGAAAGACAAAGGACAAAGAGCAAACAGGAGTCAAGAGAGGACACAAGTAAAGCAGGAAAGAGGAAAGACAAAAGGAGATAATTAAGCAGGAGAAAAGAGAGGAGGAAGACAAAAAGGTGGAGAAGGAGAGGAGAGGAGAAAAGAGGAGAGGAGAGGAGGGTCTGGGTGCAAAACAGCACCATCAATATTTAATACCGTAGAGCCGCTGCAGATGATGGGAGAAAGGGAGAGAGAGAGAGAGAGAGGGAGAGAGAGAGAGAGGGAGAAGACGAGGAAAGGAGAGGGTGGGGTCCTGCAGCAGAGTGAAGGGTTGCCATGGTGACAGCGCAGCAGAGAGAGGGATGGTCAGACTTGTGGAAAGAAAAATAAAAGAGAGAGGATGGATAAGGGTAAAGATAGGAATGAAAAAAAAGGGGGGGGGGGGGTGTTAGGGAGGGGTGGGTGGACGCAGGACCCAATTATCTGTAATGGTGGAAGACAGAAGACAGAAGAGTGGATGTGCTGGTGTGACCTCTCACTGCCTCTCCTGTAGTCCCTTCTCACCTGGACGCGATAGGATAGCCTGGTGGGATAGCCTGATGGGCTGCTTACAGACAGTCCACGTGAGAGCAAAGACAAACCCAGACACCGGGAAAGTCGACACCTTCTCACTGCACCGTTACAGCACTGTTGCTGCATCCTCCGGAGAAAATATGTGGAAATCTCAAACTTTGTTCCCTCTTCAGTTGTCATAAGCTGCAGGGATTGGCCTCGCAGAGAGGTGCTTGGAGGAGTTTAGTGTAGCAAACCATTTTAGCTCTGCTGTCTAAAGGTGTTCACTTAAATGCTTTTAGCAAATGTGCAGAGATAGACAAAATTATAGAAATACTTCAGGAGGAGGACTTACTCTGAAGAAACTTACAGTAAATACAATTGCTACAAATACAATTTGACTGATACACATGAAGTTTGATAACATTAGACAATTTCATACCAGAGAGCTCACAAAATCCCGAATTAAAACTCTCGGATTCATCTCACTCATAGAGTCACTCACCGTGCAGGAATGGCACTGATAGGCTTCTTGTAGATGGTGATGAGCTTGTCCAGCACTACGTCTGCGCTGGTGAAGACACGGTAAGAGTGGAGGAAGGTGTTCAGGAAGTCGATGGAGAGGAAGCGCAAGTCGGTCAGCCTCTCCAACAGGCGCTCCACGCTGGCGTAGCGGATCTGCAGCACCTTGCAGGAGTTCATCATCTTGCTGAAGCGGATGTCAACGTCGTCACAGTATAAGCTGGTGTCCGACCTGCGTTGGAGGGAGAGAGAGGAGAGGAATGTTGTCTTACAAAATAACATGTCTTGTGGTGGCTGTGCATATATTCACACAGAGGGAGACAGTAAGTCAGCTACATTCATGTATGAGTGTATGTGAGGTAGGGAGAGTACGGGTTGGGGTTTAGTATGTTCTTATGGTGGTTGAGGGTTTTGTTATGTTAGCGGGGGTCTTCACAATTATAGAAGTAAAAACATGTGCGAGTGTGAGCTTGTGCACATTTGTTCATGAATCTTTCATGCATTTGTCATGCATTTATGTGATGCTAAAGCCAATCTCTGTTTTGTGCATGTATAATATATGTGCATTGCTTCGTGGTGTCCGATTCTCACTTAATCATCTGTGGCACGGTGACTTTACTGTTTTCCTCGAAGGCGTTCATCATCAGACCATTGCAGCGGATGTTGTCGATGCACTGTAAGGCAGACAGACAAGCAGAGAAAGGACTCTCTGTGAGTAAGAAAAAAAAAGCATAAGAAGGGTGAGCGAGTTCACAAACCTGGGGGATGCTATGAGTTTCTACTCCCACAACCAGGTGCCATAATGGCCATAAGACACAGGGCTGTGCTGTTTTGATACTTTTAATGATACCATTCTGTCCCCAAATTCACCTCATCACACCTGGAGCCATGATAACAAGCTGAGGTAAAGATTAAAAGTCAGCTGTTAACAGTACATGATTGTTGCTGCTGTATGTATTTCCACTGATCCACAGATCTCCAATTTTTATAAATTAACCTTAACAAATTGACAATTTGGCGATTGCTGTTTAAAGTGGCAGCCATAGTAACTAGAGGAAGTGTTGGATATTTGCAGCCACCGGTTTTAGCTAAAATTTTACATGTAGCCTCTCCTTTATAAGTAAAATCAGCTCTTCACAGTCCCCCAGAGGTTTGTTTGGAGAATAATCAGTCTGTACCTGGCTGATGTCGCTTGTCCATGCAGACTTCTCCTGTCGGGACGAAGCCACCAGGATGATGGTGTAAGGCTGGCCATCTTTAGGCTCCACCATTACTTTAAAGTCCAGATGCTCTGTGTCCTGGCCGCTCCGCTCCCCTTTGGCTGCAAGGCACAAATTCAACAACCTTTCTTTATTCATTTATTTATTTCTTACTGCAATGGGGGAAAAATACACACAGCAAACACTCTAATAGCGACCCTTAGAAGGAGAAAGCTTTTTTAGTCATTAGTTAGTAGCTCTGAGAAAACGTAATATAATTTTGAATCTAATTCTGTGGCATGTACAGTATAGTCCTCATGCAATATGGATTTATACTCCAAGGAACATTTAGCACCAAATCAAAATGTTTCTTGGTCGCAAATGAACTTTTGAACACAACTGGAATTTAGTTTGTATTGGAAAAAACAAGGACTGAAAATGAAGAAACATCCTATCCTATCAGGGTCTTTCCCTGGTGAGGTAGAGGGTAGAAAAATCATCAAGGAGCTTTTTAATAAGCAGGCCAGCTGCAAGTTTTAGGATGGCCTTGACAATACTGAGCCACATTCTAGTCACTCTCCAAACAGCACTGAGATCAACATTAAAAATACAAGCTAAGCTAAGTACTAAGCGAGAGATGACTGGTTTTGCCAGTATCTGATACAGCCTTTAAACAGCATAAAAGCCTTCTCATTCAGAGGATTAAATCCCCACAGTCATCTGAAGGCAGCAGCACAGATATGTGTTTTCCATCTGCAGCCTCTAATTTGAAGCTATTTGAGCGCTATTACACGTGATGATCCATTGTGGCTACCTTGATTAAATCATATGCAACCAAAACCAGTCAACAAGTCAACAATGGCTATGACTGTGACTGTTTTAGTCAAATTTCATGGTGTTGACTGAGGCAAGCAACAATATCTTTCTAGAAAAAAAATCCACCGCTCTCTGGATAGTTATGTAAACAGGATTATTATGGAGAATTGTACGCTTTTCCATCCAAAGGGTGCAAACAAACGGCTTCACTTATCAAAAGAATAATATAACATGCAATTTAATTGCACTTTTATTACACTGATTTGATTTAACCACACACTAAGTAACTGCTACCTTTTGCTGCCCCCCACACACCAGTACTGTGAGAGAAAAGAGTACTAAAGTGTCAGTACTAGAATTCAGGATAATATAAGTGAAATACTCAAAACAGTACAGTTTTTAATTTAGAAAGGAAACAATCAGTATGAATACAAATTTATATTTTGCAAAGTTTGCAATTATTCAGAGAAGGTGATGCCATAATCCAATAGTTCTGGAGCTTTATTGACAGAAAACTGCATTACTTTATGTTTTAATTATAGTATGTTTTGTTAAGTAACTGTTCCACATTTACTATACATGTATTAAACATAACACTCACAGTAAACTTTTGAATATACTGTACATGGTAACTTACACTCGTCATCTGTCCCCTCTGGCTCCTCCATCAGTGTGCTGTCTATGAGAGAGACCACTCCGTTCTGTGGGAGGGTTGCATAAAGCAGGTTACACACTAACAGATAATTGAGACAATGTATTTTATTTCAACAATACTGACAAAATTCTACTGAAAATAACGCAGATTTCTGGATATATTGTCACCTGTACCATAAGAGCATCAAGTGGATCCTCTCTGGGTCAAATGTTTTGACTTGCAGTTGTTAAATATGCATTACATTAATGTACAGCTATAAAATTTGAAGATGTGACTAATAAAAATGAAATGACCAATGATGCTGATGCTCTTATTATTGCTCTTTGGAGATCAAAACAAACAAAAATGTCTTAAGTCACTGTTTAATTAAATACTGTTTAATAATTAAATCAGTCCATACACCACTAATGTGGTGAAAATTAAAAAGATGCAAAATATTTTCTCACTGTTTCACTATATAAACAGTACATGTTTATGTACTGTGTGTGTTTTAGACACTTTTCTCACACAGAAATTTAATGACTTGCTCAAATTAGCTCTTAACAGTTTAGAAAGGTTTGGTCTGCTTTATCAGAGGATGTAAACAAAAGTTGACTTCAGTTTACAGGGTCGTTATTTTTAAGGACCAGTCGTCTTGATTATACTCCTGCTGTACCTTAGTGATGTGAAGTTTCCCCCCAGAGCCTCGGGTGCAGATGATGAGATGTTTGGAGAAGAGGAAACATTGTCTCTCGCCTTCCTTCTTCAGAGACAGAGAGCCCAGTCGGCCTCTCGTGATCTTCCCTTTCTCACTCATTGGCACCTGGATCAGAGAACCTGTGGAGTGTCAGCATCATGCAAACGCGCGCGCACACACACACACACACACACACATGCACACATGTATGTTATGTGTACAGTAAACACACATAAAAAAACATGTGCACCTTGATCTCATCATCTATCCTTTGAAAGCCTTTTATAGGATTAATTAAATGACACTCTCTTTTAGCTGTTCCAGTTTCATAAGGTCTACACCTTTATATGAGCAGGTTTTCAGATTTAAAAGACAAATGCACAAAATGTGAACTTTTATTGTATCTGTAAATCTCAACTTCTGATGTTGTTTGTAGGTACAGTTACAGAATAATATTCACTGTAACAGGCACGTGTTTTTGTGTCAGTAATCAATGCTGCAGAGGTGGAGGAAGGTCTGGGTGAGAATACATGTGATGCATCAAAACAGTAAAGGCTGCAAGAGGAATGAGTGAGGATGATGTTTAGTAATGTATGTTGAAGAATCTCATATTTTAGTGCAGTCATGTGTCTGTCAGTGTGACACCTGCTCTGATGTGTTGTAGAGCCCAACCGATACAAGATTTTTGAAGCTGATACCGATATTTATATTAGAGTTTTAAAAATCTAATAATGATAAATATGATATAATACAAAATTTTCTTTACACAACCCATAACATACATAAACATTTTTGATAAGGTTCCCTTAAATTTGTTTTTTTAACAATTGATACCAAGACATGTGATGGGCACGACATTTTTCTTAAATAAAATAAACTTGTTACGTCTCTCTTGTGGACAAACTATAGAATGGTGAGACTGTTTCAAAGCATACTGTATCTTTGGCATTTCTGTACTTCAGTTTCTTGTCATTTATCTTATATTATCCAATATATCTGCAATGAGCTATTATCGGCCGATATATCAGTCAGGGTTCTGTTGTGTAGAATTGAATAAATCTGTCACAAGTGCAAAGACATGGTTACTGCGCTTCAACTTTATGGATTGGAGTACAAATTAGTGCATTCGTTGATTACAGGACATAATATCAAACACATTTCTATGAAAAAAAAAAGTGTTTGCAGACAAATGTTTAACACTTTGCCTTGAGTAAATCAAAAGATTTGAAACTGAGAGTGAGGTCTTAATTTCCTAAAATGCCTCCCCTCAATTGTCATTGCTGACCATAAAGAAAGTGAATAAACCACTGACCATAAAACTCAGTGTTCATGACTTCAAAATCCTTGGGATTTTGTCTTTTCAGTGTCAGTGTTGCAATCTGACAATGAAACAAACCTACCTTGTCTGACAAATGTCTGGCTGGTGTCCAGCAGCACTTCACAACCCTCGACAATCATCCGCTCAATAGCCAGGTTCTTCCTGATGTTCTCTGTCTCGCTCACCTCATCATGCATGATTCTGAAATACAATAAATACTCATGAGAAATGACAATGAAATTGACAATGAAATATTCCTTTATTGCTAATTTTCTTTAATAGACAATGTGTTTGGACCATCGTCCCCTCACCTGATCTGAAAGGACTGACCACAAAATCACTGTATGAATCTGATAAATGTCCCTGTGTGATCTACATGCTAATGCTTGTATTAGCATGTAACAGTAAAACAGTATGTGTAGTTACTGTAGTGTGTAAAGCTGTCAGAGTTGTTTAAATTACATTTAAATAAAAGTAGTTTATTTTTAGTTTAATTTTTTCATTTAATTTATTTTTTAATTTAAATTACACAACACAAAACATACAATTTTCTGACCTAAGCAAGTTAGCCTAATATATACTGCATGCTCCACTATACAGAAAATCAATTAAAAAGATGATAGAATTTGTCTTCAAATCTTAGAAAGCTCCAGATCTCATTAAGCACACTGAGTTTCTTTGAGTTGTACATGCAGCACAACGTATAATACATTTTCAGTTGTTGCTGAAAGACGATGTACCTAGAAAGTTCCTCGAGTTTTGACTTGGCGTAATCCAAACTGTTTCTCTCCACATGCTCGTGGGGAGTGTGAGCCAGTAACTCATGAAGGGTCAGGATGTAACGTGGGATCTGAAAGAGAGAGAGAGAGAGATGCTTCAACCACTTATTGATGACTCCCCTGGAAAAGTTTTTTTTTTCTTTTTGGGTTGAAATGTACACTTTAAACTCTGAAAAGTCAAACGATTTAAAGCTTTTGTACATATTGATGTGTGCAATGTCAAGCATCTTTACTCTACTAGCCTTAGACTGGTAATTAGTTGGTCATGAAGCCTTTCCAGGGTTTACCTGACAGGCAGAGAGATCATCTTTGAAATAAAGAGAAAACGATCCACTTCTATGTCTTCACTTTTAGCATAGGATGTCTTTGTCTCATTGTCTGCTTGTGATGGATCTCTGAGAACCAAAACTTAAAACTTAAGCTATCATTTCCACCTCAGAAGCACTAAGATAATGTCTTATTACTGAAGTTTAGGAAACACAGACAGGTTAAGTTGTTCCAACACATTATATAACATATCACGATGATCTAATCTTCTAAATGTGTGTAGGAATTATGTGTTGCCACACTTCACACTTTTTTTAAAATAACTGCTGCATTACTGATCTGATTATTATAAAATTAAAATTTTACACCTGCTGCACTGATAGGGGAGCCATAATTAACATTTTTATACTTAAATTCCATCTTCCAGAAACGCTGGTCCAGTTTAGACCAAACCTGAAGGGATGAAAAATTTTCTCCGAAAGGCCTCATTTATGTTCACACTTTAGAAAAATTAATAAAGTATTTTGTATGAAAACACTTATCTGGAGCAATAACACCTGACGTGATTCATGTTTGTGAGAAATAAAAAGCTAATGCTGCTGCAGGGTTTGTTTTTTTTTAACATCAAACGACATACTTTGGAATAAAATAATAACTCGGGGAGTGTTAGTAGTTGGTATCCCCGGAATCTTACTTGAAACATGGGGTAAGTGAGGAAGGTCTCCAGTGTCCTCTCTTCACAGTCGGGCTTTGCTTCATACTGCTTCAGCAGCTTGTCGAAGTCTCTGTTTTGTTTGCAGTGGGCCAAGATCTGCAGGCTGTACTGGTGATTCCTCACAAATTCCTGGTAGATGTTCAGCATGGGCAGCAAGATGTCAAACAGGTCGGCTGTAAAGAGAGGCAGAAATCTTCATGGATGCAATATTTTCTGTTGAATTCGTTAAGTTAAGTTAAGGGGTAAGCGGTGAAAGGTTTTTGGTGAACTAGCACTTCTTTACAAAAATAGCATAATAATAATGTTGAACTGTGTGGGTGACTTGTGGGGTCGTCTTTGTCTTTCTTACCCAGCACCAGTGTCGGCCAGCTGGCTATTCTGGCCTTCAGGCCCTGGTAGAAGATCTGGTGGAGGAACATGATGGTCTCACTGACAAAACAAAAAAAGCAGAAAGGTGGTCATGAGTTATTGTTCATAAGGTGTTGGCTGCTCCCACTGTGCCAAGTCACACCACTGTCACAACCAGTCTCACCACCAGCCACCTGTTAAGGAAGATGCTGCTGACATCATCATGGGTGATGGGCGGCTTCTTGGAGCTAGCAGCCATGCGGAGCGGCCGCAGGAAGTTGTTGACCAGGATGTGGAGCTGCTGGACGTATTCTGCCTCGGCCTCCAGCATGCTGAACACCACCTGGTTCCTCTTCCTCATGCTTTCGGCGTGGGGTGAACGGATGTAGTCCTGGATGATGGTTTTCCACTTCCTGCGGCAAATCCAACCTCGTAGGAAACTCTGGACCTGCGATGAAAAGCGTTAGCACACATGAGTTAGGTTAACCAGTGTGTGTGTGTGTGTGTGTGCAATGAATTCGTAACAATGTATGTCTGAAATAATCCAGCAGGCCTTTTGAGTGCAACTTCCTGGTAAAAAAAAAAAGTAGAGATTTGCCTGAATGCTATATCTTGAAGCTACAGTAGTGTCTGTCAGCCCTACAAAGATGTGCTCTGGTTCAGAGCGCCACATGTTAACAGCTGTAAGAAAATGTATTAATTGATTTTTGGGCCACTTGGGGAACGGTGCAGCAAGCTTTAAACACAACACTAACACATTGTTACCTTAGGAGGTTGTTATAGAGAACATGTTACAGTTTCCTGTTTACACTTCCAGCAGACATGGACAAACATTACTATTCATTTAGAGTCATCATTCTGCTGAACTGATATACGTGAGTCCAATCTTCACACTCCCTCTAGCTTTCTTTTGGTCTTTCCCAACTCCTGAGGGAAATATCTGGCTCTTTACTTGTTAAATGCTCCACTATGTTCGACAGCTAGTCGCTAACTTTTCTGTCTGCCGTTTGTCTGTCTTCCTACCACTGATGGAAACAAGGTTGATGAGAGAGGTCACAGTGAGCCAGAATAGTAAAGATGCAGGGCAGAAAACCAAAACAATGAGCTGAATGACGCTAAAACGCTCTGTAGAGCTGAGACGAACAGCAGAGTTAGGAGAGAATTATCTTAATTACCTTTGCATTGTTAATTTAAAAATCATGAGAAGTGCAGCTTTAAAGTGACCGGTTTTCCAAAACTCTCCACACTCTCCAGCTTTATTAAGGAGCAGGGCAGCTGCTTCATTGGAGATAAAGACAGTACAAGCAGTTTGTTGTAGTGGGTTAAGAGCTCTGTGCTGTAAATGCTGAGTGTGAAGCTTCCTTGAATAAAGAAGGGTTAAAAATAAAACCTGCAGGTGCCCAGAAATGATGTAGTGTTTAAAATCTCAGAAAGTATACATATCTCTGCTGGAACAGATCACTCCCCACCTTTGCCTCTCCCACATGGCCTCCCTCTTTGCATTTATTTAGTTATTTCGATAAAGAAAACTGCACGGTGAGTCAGGCATAACCTGATCCTTAAACAACATTAAAGCATTCAGATCTCACCTTTTTGATCTTCTTGATCTCTGTGTCATCATCACTGGGAGGTACCTCTGGATTTGACTGGATCTTCTCGTTGTCCTTGAGCAGTCCAGCAATCTAAAATTCAACACAAACCAAACCATTTATTGAGCTGACTCAGTGGGCTAAAATGAATACCTCACACTGTGTACAGGCTTCAATCAGTGATCTTTGTCATGTCATATTCTCTCTTTCTGTGTTTTCTTATGGTTATGAAAGTTGTATTCAGTGTTTTTATTTGCTTTTTTTGTTCAACTTTGTTACCATCCATTAGCTGGTTTCAAAGAGTCTTAAATTTTACCAGCTGCACCTATTTTATCATATTCAATCCTACTTCATTTACTCCCATCAGAATGACACAGCGTACAAATAAGAATATACTCTTTTAATAAAGGACTGAAATTAAACAAAACAACCCCAAATCCATTACTACTACACGTTTTAGCATGAAAAGTGAGACAGTAGATTTTCTGGCACAGACTGCAGTATCAGGTACAATAGAAGCTGATTCATGCATATTGAAAACATTCGATTCAATTGGAGCTAGCCATTAGCACATTAAAGAGAGATGCATTTGATCTAGTTTAGACTGAATAATTAGGATACAAAACACTCAACAGTACTGCAGAGTCTGTAACAAGGACATCTGGGGGTGCTGCAAGCTACAGCACTCGCCATGAACTCACAGCATTGTGGTTTGGAATCTGGGTAGTGACCTTTGGTCATAGGACCTTTGTTCCATGAACCCTTTCTGCATTTATTCTCAGTGCTTGGCTACTTTCACTTCCATCTCACACAAACAGGTATTACTAGCATTGAATTACAAGGCAAGTTACCTCTGATTTTAGCCGCTCTATCTCGATTTCCCCATCCTCTATCTGTTGTCGAAGTTGCTTGGCAACCGTTTTCTCCGTCTCCACTATTTGGAGTAGATGGAGATACTTCTGCATGAGGGTCTCATGCTCTGTAGCCAGGTTCCTGTAACTACACAGACACACACAGATGTTGTAAGGACCTCATTAACGCATGTTTCATGGACTCCCTATAGATTAATCAAAGAAACAGCAGACCTCTGATCAGCATATGTTTGAACCACAGACCTTCAGTCCGCACAAAGCACAGGCACTTACGCAACCAATTCTTCAAATATTTGCGGGCTTAGCAAACCATGTGTAAAAGCTGCTTCTGCATGAGCAATAATTCTGTACATTACATTTATGTGCATGCTAAGCAGGGGTTGAAATCAGTACAGCCGACTCCTTCAAGATAATGTGAATCAGGCCTTCAACTATTTTGAATCTGGATGTTTCCTGACAAGTGAAGTCTGTTTGAAAGGAGCTTGTTATACTTAAAAGTGTGCTGAAATAAATAAATGGTAAAAAAGAAATACAAAGCATTAGAATTATGATACATAAAACAGATCTTCATTGCCCTGCTGTGTATTACATGTTTACAGGCTAACTTACTCCTGTACAGTAAGTGCAGCTGCCTTGAGTGAGCACTAATCAATGTAATCTTCAATGAGTCCAATCAATTGACCTTTCACCATACAAATGCTCACTGCTGACATTTAGAGTGATTGCATCGCTTGGCTTTCTTGACCCTCTTTTGTCTCTTATTCTTAAAGGGGCATTTTATATAGTACATCTCAGGACTGCATACGTATATCAAGTCAAGAGGCGTTTCCAAAAGGCTAAATCCTAATGACTTTGATGGTCCCTGACATTTCCTCTAGGTCAGGTCAGGTCCTAATTTTTTAACCTTATCTAATACTTTTATGACCAAATACCTGCATAACTAATGCCTTTCTCGTCACCTTCAGCTGTACTTTGTTTTTAGTGGTAATTAGTAAATGTTAGCATGCTAATGCGCTAAATAAAAATGGTGACTGCGGTAAATATTCTACCTACTAAGCATCAGCATGTTAACGCTGACATTGTGAGGATGTTAGCATGCTGATGTTAGCATTTCGCTCAAATCACCACTGTGCTTAAGTGCAGTCTCACAGGGTCAGTAGCATGGCTGTCAACTCTCAGTCTTGTTAGGATAAAATTCATGGTATGTATTACATTTTGTAAAGCCAGGCTGTTACTACTAATTGACTGTTTTGATGTTGTCAAGTGGAAACCTTCTATCTGCAGTTTTGGTAATTTTAATGCTTTCTAATAAATTGAAATGAGTACATTTTTTTAACTGGTTAAACACATAAAAACCCTTCTCAAAGTCCCTTTCTTAGTTCCTGAAAAGCAAACAGTAAATAAACGGCTTTCACACAGCGATTTGATGTTTTTTATTCTTAAGTCTTATGGTGAGATAGGAGTTTTTTACTTATCCTTTACTGATCCACACTACATCTACATCTACTACATCTATGACAAAAAACAAAATGACTGATTCTCCTCAGCACATCCTCACTATATCCTTAGCTGAAGGTATATGTAGGTGAGAGGTCATGTGTGAGATGTACCTGGCCTGTGTGATGGCAGCCACCCACTCATCACAGTCCTTAACATCCTCCGTGCGCAGCTCCAAAGCCTTCTGGTTGTCATGATTGAAAGTGACAGTGAAGTAGTACTGGAAAATGACAACATAAGAGAGAGAGAGTCAAATATTTGTTGAGCTTATAATGAGACAATAGGAATATATAACAGGGTTTCAAAGTGAACGATGTTGAGTGTTTCCTAGATTAGCTGTGGGAAAAGGGAAAATCTCACACGTTGGTCATCATTGACCGCCTCTTAAGCCTACATTTTGATGAAACTGAAGTTGTATGTATACACAAATGCATGCCCGTGTGTGAATGAGTGGGAGAGAGAGCGATCCTAAGGGGAAAGTCTTGAGAGATTCATTATAAAGCCTCTGTGCATTCTGTCTGTAACCTGGCAACTCACCTCTGAATTGGTGGAAGCCTCTCTGCTGACGCCATGTTTTGTTTTGCTTTGTCCCAGTGATTTGGCTGCATTTTAGTAACACAAACACCTCTGGGTCCTCACCCCTTTTCACTCTCTCACCAATTATCTCCAGTGACCCCACAGCCTTAAAGGTTCAGTTATGGCAATTATGGCAAATTCATGTGGAATTGTTTTCTAATAGGCTTATCAGATAAACTCCTCAAATCAACAAAGTGGTGGTCATTGCAACAATAGTACAGACAGCCTATTTGTGGTAGAAACGCATCAAATTATATAACACTGATGCATTGTAAATAGACCCCTACAAATCCAATATATTGGATTTTTCATCCCTCCCAAATGCCAAGAGCAAATCATTTGTGAAGGGGAGTAATGTTCCATATTTCCTGATGAGCAGCAGAACAGGCCTTTGTCAATAATGTGCTTTCCATCTCCCGCTTCCTGTGAGCTGGTGTGTCAAGCCTTTTAGGCAGCTATATTTAGCTCGACGTCACTACATTTTTTGCCACAGAGACATTATCTCTCTGTAAGTGAGACAACATAGCCCGTAGTAAATCCTTGTTTAAAATCTATGCATGAAAACTATTTAATTTAATCTGAATAGGAAAAAAGAAGAGAAAAGATTAGGCACATTTACTTATGTAATGATGATGATAAGGGTGGCTTCCATTTACTAAACCTCAGAGCAATTTTATCTCTAAAAATGTTTTTGATTTGGTTTTATTCAATAAAAAAATAAAAATCTAGTAGACTTTAAAGGGGCAATTAGCTAGTTGTTAGTGCTAGTTTTTTTTTCCTGCATTTTTTGCTATTAAACGCCCTTAAAAGCTTTTGTTGGTCTTTTTAAGTAGTTAAAATAGAGGCTATCTTTCGGTTTTTGAAGATAGTATAATGGCTGTAAGTCCATACTTTATAGAATATATCCAGACATATTCCCTATAAACAGGAAATAAGTAGGCTACTTATAGTACAGTTTGTTGCATAATTTCAACCAAATGCAGTAAATTAAACATGATGCAGGTAAAATCAAAGTCATAAATGGGTAAAATAATACACTCAAAGCTAAGCAATGGTTAGCTTAACTAAGCTTGCCATAACTAACGGAAATAGGGGGAAACAGGCAGCCTGTCTCTGACTGAAGGTAACAAAACCTGCCAACCAGCACCTGTAAAGCTCACAAATAACAATTTATGTCTCAATTGTTTCAAAAACGACAATTATTATTATTATAATTATGTGCCGGGAAATCTCTTGGCTGGAAGCAGTTAACTTCCTGGAGAGTATCCGCTGGTTGCCTGGCAACTGCTCCAAGTCAAGAAACAGTTGGACAAATAAAATGACGATTTGTCATTTTACTATTTGGCGTTTGAATGGATTAAATAAATGAGATATCATGCTAAGCTGCTGCTGGGTGTAGCTTTATATTTAACGCACAGATATGAGAGTGGTACATCCAACTCTCCGTCAGAAATAATGATAGTATCTACTGTACGGGGCCCCCTAATTCCTAAAAGATATATTTTTAATCTTGCGCACATACAGTATTAACATTATCTTGTCAAGCTAAGCCAACTTCCATGTTATAGCCTATACCCTTGATGCCAGAGATATATGTAATGCATCTACACATTCAGTCTTTAAGGGTCATTGACCCTTACGCTCTGGTATTGTCATTTGGTATAGGCTACCTCTTTTCTGGACAGACAGAGAGTTCAAGTTTTGTACTGGTGTAATTCATGAACTGAAGCTTTATAGGAAAAATACATACATTTAAAAGTTCCTACAAAAAGGTTCATGAAATCCCTTAAAACAATAGTCAATTCTTTACTCGGCCTATATGTAGGGTGATGCAGACGGTGAGAAAACATTGGGAATGCAGGAGATGCTGCTGGAGTTGTGAGGTGGATCTTTGTTCTGTATCTCATTGTTACATCATGATCCTTTTTTCTTTTCTTTTTCTTTTTTTGGAATTTTATTTAGCCTGTATAAATTAAACAAATAAGACAGTAAAAACAAAAATATATCATCAAGCATTTCCACTTCGGAAACCTCAGACGACCCACCTCATATTTCTCTTATGCCCATATTTGCTGTACTTGGTGAAGTGAAGCACAATGCAGAGGCATGTTGTTGCACATTTTGTTGGCCCCTTCAAATGCACTTTTTCAGATGCAAATAGGGGTTGCCATAGTAACTGTGGGCTTAAACGTAGCTCGCCTTCTAAATGGGGAATAAGAACATTTAAAAAGTAGAACACTCCAAAGAATACAATAAGAACGGAGCGATATAGATGACGAGGGAGGGAGAGAAAGATCTTTGCCTTTTTGAGGAGTGAGGCTATAAAAAGCACTGTAGCCCTGCTAGGTGGCAGTTTGGCTTGGCATCTATTCGCTGCATTGTCCCTCTCCCTGTCACACACAGATAAGATCCAGCACTCGCCCGGCCATTCCCTCTGCAGCTCTGACACACACACACAGTACATGCACACATACCGCTAACACGCTCAACAAATATCTGGAATCTGCTATGATCTGCATATGTAACAGGTTGAAGTCAGAAACGTACAGTAGCATTGCCTCAGACGACCTCTGCAGTCTGCTCATTGACTTGAGTGTCATTCTTTGTTTTTCCAGAGTGGTTGAAAGTGAAAAGGAAATCTGTATGCCCTCAGACACCTGGAGCATTGATTACTCTTTCTGTCCTCATTTCACCTTTCTGTGGAGCTGCTCAGTTTTATAGATCGACATCGGCTTAAGCAGGAGGACACAGTGAGACAAATATAGAATTCAAGGCATGCACAGAGTAATACAAGATGTACAGACACAGGCACATACATACATGTAAACAAGCGTGATTTATTGCACACTACAAAGTGTACAATTCTCACACATGAAACACCACATCTGTGCAAATACACATCCAAAGTTCACATACATGTTCACATTTAATCCACCAAAATTCACACCCCCACACAAATAACGCAAAACTGAGACAATTTATTCCTGACACATATTATATAAAGGGACACGTGCTGAACAGAAGACTGTGTTATGCTAATTGAAGGCTTTCAAATTCATTTAATTCACTGTTGAAATAAATTGACTGGAGCAGCCTGCATGAACAGCTGTCATCGTAGATGTCACTCAGTCCATATTTCATCCCCAGAATAGAGCATGCGTCTTGTACCGACATGGTTCCTAAGAAATAGGCTTGACAGTGGACAAAGTTTAATAGTCTAAGCCATGAGAGTGACCAACAAGTCCCCATATCATAGAAAGTAGCTTGTCTGTCAGTGTACAACATATATAACCATACCTATTTCTGATCTGCCACCCCTGCCACAGTCTGGTTTATATTTACATTCATGAAAGTTAGCCAAGGAAAGATCATGGTTAAAGAAAATGAAACAAAATCAATAACTTTCTGTGGCTGATTAAACAGGACAGACAGAAAGACCTAAATATAAGTGTTATGAACAAATGATCTGTTGTTTTTCTGCTATCTTGGGTAAAATAAAATTCTCATACAGATCTTAATTGTTCAAATTCTGCTGGCGCATCTGTATAGCGCCCTCTTAGTGACACTGCTACTAATCCTGACAGCTCTGCCAACAGAGAGCAGAGGGCAAGTGTGTGAGGAACATAACATGACAGCAGAGTTCAGCACCACGGACAGCGACACCAGGTACAGTTCCAGCCGATGGAACAGGCAAATCCAGGACAGTGTGGAGTAGTCGCTCATAATGCATTTACCTTTCATCTGTACTTTATGTTTCAGTAGGCACTTCCTTAGAGGTTACACAATATATACAAATATTATATTACAGGATTTTTTCTAATTCTAATTTTAAACCAGCTCATAAACAGATAACTTATAGTAAACTATTAAATTATCTAACAGTTTCTCATACAAAAAGATTACAAATTAGCATCCGAATTTGCCAATACCATCAAACATTTACACATGGGGTTTGTGCAGGTTTTTGTTCGTTTTTGTTTTTTTTTGTTTTTTGTTTTGGGGTTTTTTTTTTTTGTTTTTTTTTTTAGCTATTTCTGAAATTGGACCTGTCAAAGCATGGTGCATAATTAGTGGGGAATACTTGGGGGAAATACATGACATGCTCTGTGTTTCTAAGGAATTTGGGTGTACAGTAAGATTTTCTTCTAGAGTACACGCATTTAGTTCTTATCTAAAGCTGGACACTTGCAGTTTGGGTATACAATCCATTTTTTAAAATTAACCAAATCATATTTTTGCTGAGATGTAAGTTGATCCATCAAGCTGTACATTAACCTTGTACTGCAGTGTTGTTTTGAACATTTGAAACAATGATCGACAAACATTAAGTACCACGTACTGATGAGGACACAAACATAATGTTGGCTTTTGCAGTTTGCAGAGTGAAACTTTCTTGCTTATGATTTTCGAAGTAACATGGCATACAGTGAGGCAGAAGTGTAACATTTCTGCAAAATCCCATCAGGTTTTTTAACATTCTATTGGGAAAATGCGTTGCGTCTGTTGGTGGCGGAAGAAGTACCGAGGTCTTTTACTTAAGTTAAAGGAGCAATCCCACAAGGAAAAAAAAAATTCATGTTGTCAAGTTAGAGCTAATTTTAACTTACTGTTGGATGCTCTGTTATGTATTCTATAAACTAATTGGTTCACTAACTAGCTAGAAACTACAGCTTTGAAATGAATGTAATGGAGCAAAAAATACAACATTTCCCTCTGAAATGTAGTGGAATATAAGCATAAAATGGAAATACTAAAGTATAATACTTTGATTAAATGCATTCCACCACTGGTGGAGTCAAACTTTCACACATGCATTAAAAGAATAAAGGATTGTAAAATTGGTCTGTTTTTATTGGTGCAGTTGCCATGTTCAATATGTTTGTGACACTTGGGTAAAAGCCAAAAACAAAAGACCACATAAACAAAGATTGTGATCACTGAACAGATAAAACGACCCATCAGTTTGACTTTTGACTTGTGTTCTTTATTACCTCTGCTGCAGGGAAAGCAGAGGAGACTGCAGCTGGCAGAGCAGATTTTAGAAGGTGACTGCAGTCATAGCCCACAGCAGCTTGACCACTTCTCTGGCTTTTATATGCTTCTATGCCTCAAGGTTCACTTCTTCCAGTAGCAGCCACTCTAACCCCTTAAAACTGTTTTTTGCTAAAGGCAGCCATGCGTTTTGCCGGGATTATTTCTGACTGTGTCACACTGGCATGAAAAACAAAACAGTGGACATTGTTCAGCCCTCACACATGTTAATCCGTGGCACTAAATGCCTGAGGAATTAAAAACGAATGGGGGGTGTGCTGAGAAACAAAAGCCTGCCTGGGACATCATTTGGTTTTCATTCATGGCTGTCGTTAACAACCCCATGATAATGAGAGAGCTATCAAATGAACCAAGCCGCTATAAACCGGAGAGACGCAGTTGCCAAGGTAGGATGCTATTAATATCAAGACAAGGAATTAAATCAATACGTCAAAACGACAGGGAAGGGGCAGCGCTCCTCCGCAAGATGGCAACCTGCAAAGTTTGGATGCAGTTTAAGTTTTCTTCCCTCATATGTGCTGCATTCCCTGAACATCTGAGACATCTAAAAATAGCCTCTTATATATAAATGATGCAACAAATATTGGGATTACCACAAGAAAAGAACTAGAGGAGAGTAAAACAGTTCTTCTGTTTGAAGTTTGTCTGCATTTTATTTTATCCTGCTAACTTTGAGCCACTGGCCATTTTTTTTTTTTTTTTTTTTTTGCATCTGGTGCATTTGATGGGTTACCTTTGAGGTAGGCTGTGAGGCTATTTTAGTGCAGAATCGAGACAATCAATCAGTTAGGATGACGCCATTACGTAACACTGAACGTCAAGTGAACTATAATGCAAAAGCATCTCTGGGAAATTGTTTGCGTGATAAATGATGTTGGGATAAAAAATTTAAAAAAACAAAAACTATGTTGTTTGCATCCTGCTGCGTTCAATAAAACACCACCTTCTGGTTCATGTTGCTTTAACTCAAAGCCAGATTGATAAAAGCAAGTTTCTCTCTAAAAGATAAACACAACAAAGCAGCATTAATGAATGCGTGCGTCCTGATAGTGTCAGTCAGACTTCTGCGAGCTCTCCGTGTGATCAATATCTCACCTGCTTCTCTAAGCATTCCTTCGCTGAGAGAGATGGCTTTGGTGACGGTGCCCTGTCACAAACACAGCCCTCCAACAGGTACAGTCCGGAGGGGCGTGAGCTGGAGTCGTTTTCGAAATAAAACAGCATATTCTGCAACAAAGCGAACCACTTTGAATGCCATTTTGTGTTGTCTGAGCTTTTCTTACTCAGGCAACCTCGCCTGGTCCCATCCTTCTTCGCCAAAAGAGCCAGATAGGTGATATGGCCATCATTGAGTCTCATCCCTTTCTGCATTTTGGCTGTGAATCCGAAAGGATCTGGGGGGATGCCTGCGGATTCTTACATGTTCTTCTTCTCAGCACCTCCGAAAGACAGTCAGACTTGGTGGGCAGCAGCCCACTCCTGTGTGCCCATCCACAGTTGCCACACAAATGTTTGCAACGGCGAAAGAAAAAAAAAGAAAAAGGATGCACGCAAAGAGTCACAGATACGCATTCAACTGCACGGATTTCATGCTGCGAGCAGACTACAGCAAGCGTCTGTAGTCCGTCTTAGAGAGAGCCTTCCTCGTGAGCCGAACTGCTCATGATGAGGATTGAAGTGTCCGCGTGCATAGCCCACACGCGCGCGCCCACATGCGCGCGCACGCACACACACACAGCATCCCTGCTCTCTCAGAAGGAGGAAGCGCAGTCATGTGACCTGTCCCCGGAGCAGCAGATTTCAGCACCTTGGACAGAAACTCCGAGGAGCGACGCAGCTCCTTCATGTGGAGAATCCCGAACAGATCAGGCTTTTCAGCCCCTGTAGACCCCCCCCCCCATAACACACACACACACACACACACACACACACGCACACTATTCCCCAATGAGAGGGGACGCACTTTTTGTTTCTGAGGATTTGACCCAAAACTCGAAAGAGTCTTAAATGAGAAGACATTATCACTCTCATTGATCATTGCACCCTTAAAATCACCAGCATTAAACTTAGAATTGTGTATGGCACAAAAGTATTGCAATATATAGGTTTTGAATGTCCTTCCTAATTTCTTATCTTTTCTTGTTCGTATAATGAGAAAGATTTCACGTCACTTGAGGAATATAATTATATTCCCTGACATGTTCTTACTGTTAAGAAAAGTCAAAAGCTGTGTTATTAATGCATCCACAATCTTGCCATTACTAAACACAGAAATCTAATATGATGCAATACAAAACAATTAGTTAAACATCTAAACAAATCTATGGAATATTAACTGAATAGAATAAAATTATAAAGGTGAAAAGTTTGTATTTAAACTTCTGTCTTTCTTTGTTCTGCTCACACAAACAATGGTTTGGAGGAAAAGGGGCTCACTGGCTAAGAGGGTGGGGTTTATAACTTCTGGGAGCGTCTAATCAGGAGTGGAAGTCCATGCATTGGGTAAGGTGGAGTAGTTTGAGGTAAAACTAGGCCCTAAGTTTAAATAAAATAAGATCTTTCACACAGCGAGTTGATTTTTGTTGACTGGGTCAGAAAAGTGTTGATTCAGTTGATTACTCCCACTGACACTGTAAGTGTTTTTGCATTAGATTGCATTATATTGAACAAGTGTTCCTGTTATTGTGTCAATACTTGATTACCCCATAAAGAAATGGTTTTATAGTGTGGGCACCTCAAAACAACATGCACAATAAAAACAAATCTCAGAAAGTTTCACAAAAGTCCACACATGACAGACACCTGTAGTAGCAACCAGTGACAGCATACATGATATCATACCACACAGAAAACAATACAATATACATACATACAATACAGTAATAAAGGCTGTCTTGCTCAGTAGCTATTGTGCTATTTCTGTCCTTTAAGTTTCACCTTCTCTAGCTTGGGTATAATGTGTTTGACTTTCAATACTGCTTATTTTTACTATAAAAGCAGAAAATGACTGTGACATGTACAACATGTATCCATGCATAATATTTAACTGGCCCTACATCAGCTCCAGACAGTGACTGGCTGTGCCTTGTTGAAATACACCCATAATGACCCCTTTAAAATTGCATAAGAATCAGCATCTCCTTATCTTTAAACAGCATATTTTCTTTGTCTGCCACCACAAGTCTCTCTCTTTTTTTTTTCTCTTCGTCCATCACCTTTCACGTAAAGAGGATGAAAGTGTTACAACAAGAGCATACTTCCTCTGGCTCTGACCATATTCACACTTCCGCTGTAATTAATAAGCTGAAAAACAATTCACCACCCATGCTGGAGACAGGTACCAACTGACTGTGACTGGTACAGCAATAATCCGGGAACAGACATATTGTATGGGTGGGGGTCAGTTTGTGTTACACAGAGTTGTGTATAACTTGTGGATTTGCGCAGTATGTTTATAATAATCTCTGCTCTCGCTGGAGTCCAACAGGTTTAAGTCACATTCACCCTGATTTACAGGCATCAATACTAATTTACTTCCTTGACCCAGTGAGAATAGACTTTGTTTTATTCCAGCAATGATATTATTTGAAATAATCTTTAGCCACTAAACCTTTGTCCCTGTCTCTCCTTGTCCTGTTCTGTCTCTTTTATAGAACACAGAGAGCACAGAGTTAACAAAAGCCTCTCAACGCTGTCCACTGCTGGTGCATTTACATATCTAAGAGGGTGAGAGAGATACTCATTAGGGTTGGCCCATAATTAATCCTGGATTAGCATATTGGGGCGAGGACACACACAATGGTTTATTTCATCACAGGGTGTTTCACAGAGGGATCACAGTGCTTTGTCTGTGTGGGATCATTAAAAAGATAGAGGGAGGTAACAGGGCATAATTGAGTGAGATTCGACTGCTCTCGTTGCTAGATTCAAACAGCTTTTATTGAAAAGAAGCGAGGACAATCCACCTTTTCTCAAGTATTTCATTTCTTCTTGCTTTTTAAAAAAAAAAAATTGTGTCAGGTATGGTGAAAACTGGCAAGAAAGTGGCGGAAAAGAGATGCAACAGTGTGGAATGAGCTGCAATTCAACCCCATGCAGCCATTAGCACACTGAGCCTCCAGGACGCCGCAGGCTCAGCTCAGTTACCGGGCTCCTTCCATCCCATAAGCAGCCCCTCAGACAAGGGTGGTAATGAAGTGGTGATTCTCCTCTCTGACTGGCGCTGATAGTAAAGATTATTTTTATGGCTTCCTATTATGGCCGGTATAAAACTGAAAGTGACGCAGAAGATTGGAGAGACGTAGTGGCGGTGACATTTGACAAAGGTCATGAAAGGGATTCAAAACCACAAAACTGTGGCCTAACAGAGAGCAGCTTTCAGCGGGCCGAGCCTGCAGCTGGAGGTGATTTAGTCATATTGTGCAACAGGATTTTGAGGCAACCTTTTCTGGGTTTCTGGGTTGCTGTGTATAAAACATCAAGCTCTCTATAAACCATTGTTGTCCATTGACAAAGTTGGGATAAAAGGGGGCTAATGGAAGGCTCAGATTATCATATTGAATATTAAATCTGCATGTTTTTAAAAAATATTACCACCTTAAAAAACTGTTGTGGCGTTTTGGAAAACAGTTACCTAATTGCACATACAGCGGACACAGAGCATTAGCATTCACTTGGAGTCATATTTCTGGCCACCTGACAAATATAAGTCCAATGTTCATTCTCCCTGTAGCTCTGCTTTGGTCTCCACCAACACCTGAGAAAGATGTTTCTTCACCAGATAGCGTGCAGAAGCTTTTTGCTGCTTGCTGCTGCTGCTGGAAACCTTGATCCATGTCATACAATTATATTATTGTCTGAATAAGGGGAGCTTTTCCTTGCTGCTATCACCAAGTGCTTGCTCATGGGGGGAATGTTGGGTGTGATTTGGTGCTATAAAAATAAAACTGACTTAAATTGACTTGAATGCTGAGACTGTTTTTACAGATTCTGTGTATCTGTTTCATATTTGTTTGTTTGTGTAAATTACAGCTCCAAAACTGATTGTGTATGACATGCTGCAGTTTCAGTTCCCAGAATTTATAATTTATATTATTTCATTCATTGTCTGCTGTAGCTGATAAAAGTTGAAGCAAGATTCCAGGACTAAACGTCTGAATGCCTTAAATCGTCACTGCTTTCTGGATGATGAATAATAATTGTTATTATCTAGCAAAATACTGTTGCTCTAAATGTTTATTCAGGTCAGGTTTTTATGTAAACTGACCCATGAATACTGACCGTGAACCTGAAGGAAAAGGTACGAAAATATGCTTCTTGTCCAGCTCCTGTAATCTGTCTGAGAGCCAGTTTGGAGACCGAACGCCATGAATCTACTCAGGCCTGCATCCATTAAATTACAGTGATAAAATAACAGCTTTTTGAAAGGACTTGGAAGTAATATATGCAAACTTACAATTCAAATCCTTTTACATAAAATAAAAAAATGAAAAATTGTGATTCCTCATTATGACACATTAAAAATGTGCTATTTATATTTCTGACAAAATGTTTGTATCAGGGACAGTGTCCACAGCTCATTCTCCTAGGTGGCAGATTGGCGAGTGTGGGCAGATCTCAGACTCTGGGATTTGGCCGCTCTACGCGCTCTGCTGTGTGCCAGGTACTGCATGCAGGGTCACCACCTGGCTGCAGCATCCTCAGGCTGAGCAGCATCAGACCTGACCATAAGCCTGAGCCTAAGACAGGAACGAACACAACCACAAGTCACGCACCCATTACCTTTGCATCCAAACAAATACATACTCAACGGGTGGAGTGAAGAAGTTAAATGATGACTCAGACCCTGCAAGAACACTGCTAAAATGGAGATATAGCAGCAACAGCAACATGACAGAGATGTTATCCTTGATTTCTGTTATCCTCGAGAGAGTGTCTGGTGCTGAAGTTTTATTTTGCCAGCCGGGCATCATTTGAGTGAAGTTTGCTGTGTAGTTCAGCAGCCTGCAGATTAAATACTATCAGCACAACTGCAAGCAGAGCTGTCAGCATGGTAACCGAAAAATCTTATGACATTCTGCAGTTTTGAGTTGTAAATATTCCTCTGTTATGACACATCCCTTTCTGAGGTTTTATATTATAAAATGTAAGCTAATATCAACACAACAACTTTGACAACATTTAAATATATTGCTCGCAAGTTTTAGATGGAACCAAAAATCCTTTTTACACATCCACATGAACCATTTAACTTCAAAAAATGAGAAAGTTGGTCAGTCCTACTGCTGTTAGACCAAGTCTAGTCAATTTTATTTGTATAGCCCAATATCACAGATCACAGATTTGCCTCGGGGGGCTTGTACAGCAATACAACATCCTCTGTCCGTAGACCCTCGATTCGAATAAGGGAAAAACTCCCTAAAAAAACCTTTTAATGGGGAAAAAATGAAAGAAACCTCAGGGAGAGCAACAGAGAAGGGATCCCCCTCCCAGGACGGACAGATGTGCAATAGATGTGTGTACAGAATAGAACACAAATTACAGAATACAGCATTGAACAGGATAAGAATATTATAATGGATTAATTATATATATGAAGAATGTGATGAAGAGGATGCCAAGCAGCTTCCAGGTGCCACCAGAACAGAATAGGACCTGAGCCATGTGACCTCCATCAACACCATTCACATACATGGGGGAAGAGACAAGACAAAGACATTATTCATACAGGAGAGAGAGAGAAGAAAAAAGACATCAGAGCGGGAGAGACATGAGGTGAGGCTGAACTCCAGCAGGATGAGGAACCAGATCCAAAACCCCAGGAAATGGCACCGATAGCCAGTGGGTGTTGCAGCCAGGTGCATATTGCATGCAGGACCTGGTACATGGAATAATGCAGGCTAAAACTGTTTTGTTGCACCAACACTAAATATCCATTATATCTCTTTTGAACTCCAGAAAAGATTTTATATAAGGTGCCTTTTTTCCTCATCCTCAAGTTGGAAATATTTTGGATTCAGAGAACCCAAAAATAAAACATTTCAAAGCAAACAGTGAAGATATATATTGTTGAAATGCCCTAAAATACAGTTGAACATGTTACCAGCCCAAAGAACTGTCTCCCACCCTCAACTCCTCCACCCAAACCTCCACAGTGTTTCCCTGCCAGAGTGGCATCTGACTCTCTGTCTAACAGGTGTCATTCCCACAAGCTCCGCACTCTGCGGTGGCAAACTGCTGGCCAAAAAGATATATGCTAATGTCATGCAAATGTCATATAGCCAATCTGGAGGTGAGGCATATTAATGAAAGGCAAAGCATCATAATCAGCCAGAGAAGTGCACTGTCCTTGACAAGCAGGCCGCCGCATCTTCAAATGTTACTGAAGGTCAGCGGACGGCACATCACTGGAGACACCGCTGAGGCTTTAGGCAACATCTGCTGTGACACATGGCCGCAAGGGCACACGCATGGGGTCGCGTGTGCTCATCAACGAGCACACAATCACATACTTGCACTTTACAGACACCGTCCACTGTTACACACACACACACACACGCGCGCACAGTCCTGGCTGTGGGATGAAGGAGGCTGACTCATGAAGGCATGTGTTCATTATTATAATATAGTCAGTGTGGAAGCATCTTAAGCTGATCATATTTTAGGTCAGAAAAAAATGTGACTGAGTGGTAGATTCATACGGATTCTCAATGCTTCTTAACATGAAATCTTGTCCACAATGTTATCAGTTTACCAGCTGACAAAAGACTTCACAGTGCTTGTTCCTCTACTTGTTCCTCACTGCCCACAATGTGCAAAACACAGAGTCAGAGCATAGGGTCAACTGCAGGGTAATATAGCACATTGCAGCACAAGAGGAACCAAGAGGAACAGGGTTTTCACCCACTTTGGCACATGTGTCTATCCCAGTTAAAATGTCACTACATCGCTAGCTTTCAGCTCCAGGGGTCGTCTATGGTGAAACAGTTTTACAGTCACACTTTCTTAAAATCTGTAACACTGACTCAAAGCAGAGTGTGGCTACATTTTGAGCTTGAAAGTGTCTGGTAGTTCTCAAGTAAAAAAAGAACCACATTTAAAGTGATTTTTGCCCAGTTGGGCCAGATTTGAGCGATACGTTATCGCCCAACATCCTCTCAAGCCTCATTACAGTAAGAACTCAAGAGCCACTGGGTGTTGAATCTCAAAGGGCCCCAACCTGTAACAATGACGTTTTGTGACACATGATGTGTCTTTGTGGCCCTGCTGGGTGTACATTCCCCATCAATTCATTAAGTGCAAGGCTGTTCTCTTTATAAACTAAAGTATAAAGAATTATGTAATACTGGTTGTAGACACCAAAGTACTGACCTTGGATCTGAGCAAAACAACCCGGTTAGACATCTGCCATTTTATAGTCCCTCTATCAATCAATTGTATCAATGAGAGCTCTTTTTGTTATGTGTTCTGCTGCTGAATTGATCTTTGTATCAGCTAATGTTGATTTTTGACCATGCAAGGGTCCACTGACGTGCTGGGGCCCCTGGGTGGCACCCTTAAGTTAGATCCGCCCATCTACCAACTTGTAAATGCTCCATCTCTCAATGGGAAATTACAAATTGAATTATTATCCTGATGCTGACAGACTTCTGTCCCAATTCAGGTATTTCTCCATTAGTGATCTGCAAAGAAAAAAGCTATAGCTAAAGTCAAAAATGTTCTGCTTTCCATAAAACACAGTGACTTATTTGTGGTCAGAATTAACGCTGACACAGTGGAGCATCAAAGACAAAAGTGTCGGCAAACAAAGAAAATATCAGAACAACCTTACAAAGACAAAGCTAGCCTCACAAGCACTGATGATCGTACATTTACTGTAGATACACAAGCAGGTACAAGAGGCACATTAACACACAGCCACAAACACTCAAAGCACACACATTCAGTGGAAAGTGTCATCAACCGTTCAGCCTCTCTTTTTTTCTTGTTCCTTTTATGGAATCTGTTTGGTGAAGAGGCCAAAAATTCGATCATGCATTTTCTCTCGACCGAAGCCCTCCATATTTAGAGAGTCTATTTGTGGCAGTGTCTCTCCACAGTTGCCTTTGCCATGCCCTGAGGAGAGAGGGGGGGGACTAATAAACCTCCCAGAGTATGCCTCGCTTAGTTTCAAAACTGCAGCAGAACTGGCACTCACCGCCTGCAGTGCACAACAGTGCATGAACATACTGATAAACTGGAATAGGCACAGTGCTGAGGGTCAACATAACTGAAGGAATAGATAGTCTGATCTGTGTTAAAGAACATGCTGTTTCATTCAGCTTATATGTGAAACCCCCTTTTTTGTAAGGCTTTGAATTTGAGCCCAGGAAAGTAAAATGTCCAAAATCCTCAAAAATCATCTATAAAACCATCCCTGAAAGACACAATATTCCTTTTTTTATGCAAAGTATGATCTCTGAACAGAAAGCATGGCTTTTAAAAAACATTATTATCTCCTGTTCCCCCTATATAATTAATAATATGCTTAAGAGTAGTAGTTTAAATAGTTTTTTTAACAATGCATGAGGCAACTCATTTGGATCTATAATTAGATTATTTCTGAGGGCATGTTGAAATTAATCTTTCATATCACTCTCCTCCTTCAGGGTCATTTCTTTTTTCTATTGTGAGACTGAATTTAACATGCTACTGTATATGGAGCAGTGCAAGGAGGAGCATTGTATGTCAGCAGTCACTGGCAAGCAATAACCTCCTGTTGACAGGATATATAGTTGAACTACACATCCATGACAAACAAGTTACAGACAGTAAAGACAGCTAGTTGCAGATAATTCATGTTGCCTCTTTTTTTAAATTGACGAAATATAAAGGTTCGGCATATAGTCCCAGTATATTAACAAGCTGTCACTACAAGTTGTTATTAAGTAATATGTGCAGCAGTATAAATGAAAAACTGCCATTATGCTGGTCACAGAGGTGTGGCCCAACTAGGTCTGGAAAATAACTCAAAACTTGTCCTGCAGCACTGCAGATAGAGCTGCAGATGAGTGATAACCTGTGTTGTCGGGAACAAGTCACAGGGACTCGTTAACTTGTTAAAACTGTAGTTTAATATGCAGCAGCTGTGATTTATACTTAACTTAGCTGCCTCCTTGAGATCACCCAACTGCCACAAGAGGTCACTGTCTGAGGTTTAAGTTAAAACTGCTGAAAAAGCGGAGGTTTAAACCATGTGTGGTGTGTGGTGTAAGCTTTAGTGGACTGAAGATATTAATATTTAAACATTTTCATATCGTTTACCATGTGTGATGTTATGTAGATGGTGCTCACATAAGCGTGAGCCAAATGTGTCATCAAAACGCCGACATTTAAAAGTGCCTCAGTCACTCTCAAAGCCAGCGAGAGAGACTCATTAGACTCTCTCATCCTCAGTTTGTCAGACAGACTGATTCACAGTTCATAAATCAGAGGATGCAAAACTGAGAGGCTGAGTATAGAGGATCTGCAGTTTCTTAAGTTGCAGTCAGTTGGACTAATTGTGAAAATAAAAGTCCTCATACATGACAAATGTAGAGGCCTTACGCCTAGTTTCAGTCTTGACAGTCACACAAATGTTATTTACTGTTGCACAGAAAAGCAGGAAGTGCTTCAGTTTGGTGTCATGTGCAATAAATGAGGAAACAAGTACACTATATATGTATTGTAAATATACTGTAGGCTATGAATTTGCTTTCCCGAATCCACTTTGCTTGTGTTGTTTGCATTTCTGTATGCGTTTGCTATTTGCATTGTTTCTCATCTGCATCATATCTTCTATTCACATACACTTTGGCTTTTTGCAGTGTGGTTCTTCTTCTTTTGCAGAAAATTTCAGTTTTTTTTTAAAAATTTCATTTAGTTTTTTTTTTTACTGTGATTTTCTTAACATTGCCCAATTATTAAACAGCTGTTTGCCTAATGAAACACGTTTTTTCTCTCAAAAAGGTACAGTTCTGCTCAGTCTGATGCACATGCTTACGCTATAATTTATTAAAAATGATCAAGTCAGTTTTAGCTGTAACTAAATCAGGTTTGAGATCCCCCTCCTCTGTGTTGCACCATGGGACTGCATCAGTCACTCTGCCTGCAACTTTAACATACAACACAGCGATAGACACTGTGTAGTAGATCATTCTGTGATCTTTTTAGTAAAATCATACTAATTGTATTTTTGTTTTTCCGGATATGCTTTTAGGCAGAGATGGGGGACAGTGATTCAGAACAAAGACCATTGGCCAGATTCAAACACTCAACATGGTGAGCGTCTCGCCTGCTGGGCAGCCAGTCTGTCCCTTCATGTTGACTTTTGTTGACTGTCATCTAAAAACCTTTCTTTTCTAAAACTCTGGGCTTTGAAGAACTGAATATTACTGTTTGAGTTTTCAATTACAGCTTTTCATATATTACTATGTTATATTGTTTTCTCTGTATCATATTTTAATGTTTTTACTGTATCACAGTGTCCTCTCTGACAGTGACACTGACAGTAATAGTAGTGAATGCGGTGCTCGCCCTCTAGTGCTCAGAAGCCGTCAGTGACAGTAGAGACGCGTTAGATCTCAGTTCGCTGAGCTTGCCATTTCAACTGCCAGGTCCTGATGTGTGCTGGCAGCCCTCCATGATCACATTTCACCCTTCAGTGAGCAGCAGGGGTGTAGCACAGCACAACAACAGCAGCAGCTCTGGAAGCTCCACAGTGTTGCTTCTCATCTGTTCAGGTCCCAGCGAGGCTGATAAGCTTGCTTTCAAAGTCTATCAGTTACAGATTACTTTCTCCATGCTTAAAACTGGAGCTTCTATTGTGTTGTTTCTCCCACGCAGTGATATAATGATATTACTTGATTGAATTCTTATATAAATCATTATTTCGAAATGAGGAATTTCACAATATCTCACTTTTTCAGTTGAAACATGATATGGATATTTTGATTATCAATTTTCTGGAGACTTGTAGATTTTAGATTTAGAAAAAAATATGCATATCAGGTGACAGTTGCACACATTTAAGTAATCGTTAATAAAAATTATTTATTCATTCTCAAAATACTGAATTCTCACTTGTTAAAATGACTTTTTTATGTTTATTGAAAGCTTTTTTATCTCTCGAGATTAAAAGACCTCTCAAAGACTGAATGTGACCAGAAGAAGAATATAAATCAAATATATACAAGCTGCATATTTGATATTTCATAAATGAAACAATCTCCCATTTCCATGTTTTTTTTTTTGCAGGCATTTGGGTCACAGCTCAACATGACCACACAGAGAGCACATACAGTACTTCAGCCCAGGTTATCTGTGGGTAAATCAACACACTGTTTATGTGTGCACATAAGGAGCAGAAGCTCCGACAAACCACCATACTACATGTTTCAAACAGGTACACACACAAACACAAGCAAACAGAAAGCTGTAGTTTGTTGTCAAGGACACGTTACTTCAAACCCCACATGATCTGTGTGGCCATGGCAACTGAGTGCTGTTTGGCCCATCAAAATGGACTAGCGATGGTCTAAAAATGACAAGAAAGCTGTACAGCGATTCTTACACATTTCCTCTGACAACGTAAATCAAGCACAACTCCAGTAGATCAAGTATCTGGAAAGTGAAAAGGTTTGGGTGTTTCACTGTGTTTTTGTTCAAAGTTTACAGTTTGTTGTGAGTATTGAGTTTGTTGAGTGTAACATAAGTTTAAATAAGTGGATATTCTTTGAAAGCAGTGTTTAACAGCAGAATATCAGGCGTGGATTCATATCAGCACAGCTAAAGTAAGAAATTGTACTCAACCAATCAAACTTTTGTCAGGTCCAGTTGGATTTCATCAGGCACACGAAAGAATATAAGATCCAGCTTTTCTGAGAGATGAAGAGTCCCCTGTGTGTCTCTTATATCAACTGCATTTCGTCATTTCACAATTCAATTAAATTGCACAAATAAAAAAAGAATCTCCACATTGGTAGAAGATTTTCTGTGTTGGAGGTTTGTGTGGCTGCGCATAGATCAGATGAAGGTCAAACAACAGTCTGTGGTGAATGTGCTACAGGAGTCTACAAAGTCATGAGACTGTCCTCCGCTGCAGCCTCTCTCAGTCCGTCAGAACACTGAAACCCATTAACTAAATTGCTTGCAGTGTGAAAGCCAGCACTCAGGAACAGGCACAAAGGCTTATACACTTCAGCAGCCATTGTAGATGTCTAAAAATGTCCTATGTGTGAGACCTTCACACATTTATGACGGTGTGGTCGTCCAGAGTATTTACCAAAAGAGATTTTTTAAAAATATTATATTTATATTTATTTAATATAATATATTTTATATAGGAGCCATTCAGTATGCTGTGTCAATTTGCACTTTTGCCACTAGAAGGCATTACACACCTGAAGATGGGTCAAATGATGTAATATTTTACTTTTTACCCTCTCTTTCTGTGTTGATCACTTTTTCAAGCCTGTTGACACAGTTTTCACTACCAACAGGTTGGGTGTAACAGTTCATCTCACATAAATATATCATGCATATTTTAAAACCAACCTAATCTAGTGTAACATTATAGTAACATTAGCAAATATTCTCCCCTAAGAAAACACGTTGCCACTAATAACACAATGACATTTAAAAAAAAAACACACAGGTAACTTTACAATATCTTAAAATAAACCAATATTATCTCATTTGTTAAAAAAACAGCATAAATAAGCTAAGATAAATCTATATACACTGTATGAGCCTAAAATGAATGCTTTGATTTAGTGTACATATAATCCTTATATCGCAGTTTAATTGATTTTTATATCCAGCTTCTATCCCACTGAGGTTTTGTGGATGTGCACACAACTACTCTGACTGAGCCTAAAATGAATCCCTGATGCAACATAAGAGTAAGGTTGGTGTTATAACTGAGAGCATGGCTGTTTTGCTGAAAACTAGTCCTGCAATGACAGACAGAGTTTGATTTTATTTCAAAGAAGGGAGCGTGTACAATAGTAAGAGTTGTGATACTTGATGTTTTACTGGTGGTTAGCTGGAAAATTCTCATAATAAAGATATGATATGATTTATTTATGGATTACAGAAAAAAAAATAAAAAATTAAAAAAAATAAAGCTACTGTTGAGTGTTACAGATTTGGCTGTAGTCTTATTAGACCAGCCTCTCTTATTGATATATCATTAATAATTCCAGTGATTTCCTTTGAGACATGCCCTTCTCCCTATAAATGAATGAATGATCCATGTTTAGTTCAGATAGTTGTAAAAAGTTTTTAAAAAAGGTAACTCAGGAGGCAGTTAAAGACTTTCAGTAACTACCTGATCAGTTGTCCAACTAAACTAGTTTAACTTTTGGCACTAAAGTCACCACAACAAACACCACAATAGGCCCAAATACTGCACATTGTAAGTATGTAAGTATGTAACACCATAATGGTGGCATGACAGACGATATGATATTCCATTTGTTTCCTTTCCTTTAGTGTTTCTAATGTTTGGTTGCACCTGAGATGTTTCATATACAGTACAGAAATAAATAGCTAAATTTCCTCACAGGCACTGGTAGCTGAGGGCAGAGATGAAATACCAGTAAAAGTATTCAAATTCAAATTCAAATATCGAACCCACATGGAAAATCTGGATGAGGGAAGTGAATCCCTCCTCTTCCCTTCAGTAGCTTGGTTGCTGGTATGTAAGATATTTAACTGCCAACATCTTCAGTTAAAGTTGTGATGACTGTCAACAGAAGGCCTTTGTAGTGAATGTGTACACATAGTAACAACTCTCCTTTTTCTTCTACGGCAACCACGCACCACAGCTTTCTGGTCCATACAGCATCGTATCAAACTGTATCATTTTGCATTGAGTCATATCATCATGTATTATTCTGTATTGTAATGTGTCATATCATATCTAGTTATATTGTGTTGTAGCCCTCTTTTCATTGAAGGATTAGATGTTAAAACATGCAAAATGGTCTTTTTCACAGGTGACAATATGGCATGTCATAGCAAGTAAAGCACATGTGTAATTAATATCATTAATGAGTGCTGCACTCCGCTTAGGTGTTCCAGTTTCAGGGTCATGCTATTCTGAATGTCATTAATATTATTCATTTACAATTAATTTTTTGTTGACATTGTCAGAAAGGTGATAATGCTACTTGATGTTTATTTTTGAGGTTAGAGTGGTGTATTGGAGTGCATTATATTGAAAAGTGTTCCTAATATTTTGTCTTCTCCACCACCCACTACGACCTCAATGATAAACATAAAGTAGTATTATCACCTTTCTGACAATGTCAAAAAAAACCCAAAAACTATAAAAGCTTCGTAAAATTAGAATTTATGGCAGAGCTGCTGTATTGGATTGCATTAGATTGTACAGGTGTTCCTAATAAAGTGCTCACTGAGTGTATAAAGAAAAGTTTTCAGAGAACAGGACAAGAAGAAGTGATGAGTTGAATACAGCAACCAAGTGAGAGAGATGCAGATATACGGAAGGAGAACAAAATCTCTATTGTCATGGATGTTACATTTTTCACCACAACAGATCCTGTAACCAAAATGGTCAAGTATTAGCAACCAAAAGAATGACTCTTTTGACACTCATTCCCCTGTTTAACACATGTTACAGATTTGTAAACCTTTTGTGCAGAACCTGTGTTTTATGCAGAGTGCTCATCCAGTAAGAACTACCATTCAATATAATGGACCCTTTCCACAGCAGACATTTTGACTTAATGGCTCCATTCCATTAATTGTCCCACCTAAATCGGATGCAGTCATCATTAATGTCATTGATTCCACCTGTGCTTTTCCTGCTTTGACAAGTCAGAATTTCTGCCATGAAAAGGGTCAAGCTATCACAGGTGAACTCAATTAACACTCCACTCTCTAGGTACATAGCATGGTTACATGACCAGAATGGGTATGTTCACATGCTTTGGATGGATACCAGAAGCTCAACCTCAGCCTGGTGGTAAAAAGGTTCATGACAGGAATCCTGAGGAGTGGGAAAACCGTCTGCAAAACTAGAGGAAGCATGTGGGGACATTCCACTGGAGTCCATCCAGGGGAGAATTCAACACGCCAGGGGGTACTTCCCCCCGCAGCTTGACCAGGGCAACATCGCGTGTGATGTGGATGACATTTTATAGCCTGGTGTAACCCGCACCTTGAAGCTGAGGCAGATAACGTGGTATTAATATATTTTTTTATATTACATACACACCCAACATCAGTTTGGTTTACTTTGCAGTGAAATAAAACTTAGAATTTAAGTGTCTGAGTTATTGTGTTCTTTTCTAAACCCGCATGCTTATGTAATTTGTATTGAACTGCAGTAAGGTGTTTTTAATATTGTTTTAAACTGAATTTATCAATGTGTAACTGGTAAGACATGTAGCCAGTATTTTCTTGGCCTTGACATCTGAAAACATTTCATTTAGATGGAATAATGTGTATTTGTAGTGTGTTTAATGTGTGTAAGAGGTTTGCAAAGATTAGTGATTGATTTTTGTTAATAGTTTTGAGAAGCTGCACATAATTTCACGAAATTCATCTAGAACTGTGTTATTATAATATTCTTACTATTTGCAGTAACCTACTATGGCAATTCAGAATGTATTAGATTGACACGTTGACGATCACAGGTCAATATTGTGTGTCTTTTGTCTTTGAACGCATGCTTACCTATCTACGCGTGTTCATATGTGAATGCTCACATGTGGACGTTCATACACACACGTGACCAGTGCGGTGTGAAGCAGAGTGGTGGGAGCCGCAGAGCAGAGGGCCCGGGAATGTGTCGGCTCTAATCCCAGTGAGGGACAGAAGATGTTTTAGCAGATCTCCTCTGCTCCACATGAGTGGCCCTGGTGTCTGATGTCCCCACAAGCTCCGGAACTGGATAAAGAGAGGCTGAAGCCTGTTTGGTTAGTGCCAGACTTTCACACTGACGAGAGGAACTCAACTAAATAATCGACAACAATGCCGACAGAGATGGCTACAGCCCTTCCTCTCCTGATGGTATGCTAAGACATCACAAAATATCAAGAGCAGAGTGTCAAACCATGCGGAATAGGGCTGAGCGTTAAAGCTGCTTGGTACCAAATGGAAGAATACTATAGAAAAAAAACTAATTTCATGATAATAAGCCAAACTAAAAGAAATGGCTTGAGATTTACTAAACAAACTAACTTGAAATGTTAAAGTTCCATACACTAATGATCCAAAAACAAAGCTTAAAGTCTTAATTATACTATCACTCCATGGCATTTCAACCATTTTAAGCAAATGCAACTTTGTAAAAGCCTAATTATTGTAATTTCAAACAGCATTTTTCCATTGTAACCAAACTGTGCCTATAAAGACATAAAATATCAAACCTGAGACTATAATTTGTCGTAAACATTATGATGTACCAAATTACAAAAAAGGAGACCTTCACAATAGCCTGTATTTAAAAGTTCCAGTCTCTGTGTGACAGGACGGGACTTCCTTTTGGGCATTTTGATCTCCTATGCTGTTAAACATGTAATCACAGATTTGACCTTGTCGGTGTTTAAATCAAACAACACAAACACATTTTAACAGAAACAAGCAGCTGTGACTCCTGACTTGAGGAGCTGATGGGAACCGTTCAGTGAAGAGTCAGGGGCAGCGCAGCGTGCGCTAAGCCGGGCGGACAGCTGACTCAGCACCTCCCCTGTTGTCTGTGTGCTCACTCGACAATGTCTTTATCCCTGGCGACAGAATACAGCCCCAGGGCCCGAACACCCCTCACAACCATCCGAAAATCCTCCCAGCCCGGGCCCTGGAATAGTTGCAGACACCCCTGATCCTGATCCGCCCTCTTTTTCTCTTCCCACAAACACAACCTGAATCATGACAGAGAGTCCAGGCCCACTATAGTAGCTCATAGGCTTGTTTTATGTATCTCCTATAGGTTTGCGCAGACCAAACGTATTATAAAAGTGTCAGCTATACAGGTAACGTTAAAGGATAAGTTCACAATTTTTCAAGACGGTCCTAAATCAACAGTCAGGTGCCCAAACGAACATTGACATGTTTTTCTTGCTGTAATTATTCCTCCTGTTCATACTGGCCATTAGAAGATAGTTTCATAATGCATTTACAATGTAAGTGATAGGGGACAAAATTCAGTCTTTAATCTGTGCAAAAATATATTTTAATCTGTGCAAAAACATATCTAAGAGTTAATTTGAAGTTAATATGAGGCTTCAGCCGTCCAAATGAGTCAAATCAATATATCTTTTAAAGTTACAGTCTTTTTAGTGCCAAATTCCATCTTTTTGTTACCGTTCTTCCACTGCAGCTCAACATGAAAACACTGCTGTCAAGATACAAAGAAGGAATTTTATACTAAGAAGACTGTAACTGTGGAAGATATCCACTTTATTTAATTAACTCAGATGGTTGAAACCTCATATTATCTAAATATATAAATATATTTTTGCTCAAAAGGAGGACTGTGGATTTTGTCTCCCATCACTTACATTTTAAGCGCATTTGGGGGGGATCTTCTAATGGCCAGTATGAACAGGTGGAATGATTACAGCAAGCAAAAAATGTTTCAGTGTTCATATGGGCACCTGACTATTGCTTTAAGACAGACTTGAAAAATTGTGAACCTATCCTTTAACACAGGTAAAGACATAAAAAAGAGACATGTGAGGTTGGCCAAAATAAAAAGAACACCCTACAATGCAATGCAGTCCAGTATAACAGCATCATGAACCACAAATAATTAATAAACACCTGTTGCACACAGTCTCGACTGAAATGTTTTCATTTTCACAAATGTAATAGGCTCATTATTGCAGGGTTATTAAACTGGATTACATTACATTATTATGTAAAAAAAATCTTCATGTTGCCAGTTGACCCTTGAAATGCAGCTGATCAGGGCTTACCTGCTTCAAATTTTAATAATTATCTAAAAAAAAAAAAAAAAAAACATTCTCAGTATCATTTCAGTTCCAAAATCACTGATGAGTCGTTTCAGCTCACTGTGCTGCGCCTCTAATGGCTGCTGGTCATCTCTTTTCTCTTTCATATTAAGTAAACTTTTCTTTAATCTACAGTGCAAACACATTCACAGATGTGAAATGGATGGAGGCCAAATTGGAACATGTGGGTATCTATAGATAGAACAGTTATTTGGCCTGTTACTAGCTGTGGATGCGACATGGTGATCCCCTGCTTTCTCTTGATGGTGACAAGTGACGATGACAACAGTGATGTTAGGTTTAACATATGCACCTGTGTACTCATTTTGTAATAATTGTTGTTCTTATTCATCGCTGTACTTCTTTTATTATTATTATTTTATCATTATTGACTGCTGTCTGTAGGCCAAATTATCCCTCTGGGACATTAAAACCTTTATTCTATTCTACTCAAAACTAAAGATCAATGAGACACACAATTATATTCTCATACATCTATATATAACCACTATGTTAGGTTGTAAGTAGTATGTTGTATTGTATACATTTTGCAATGTCTTTATCGTTATTAGTGGTTGTTGAACTGTTGTTAAGCAGCAGCATCATTCATAATATTCTAAAGCTGGCATTTCTGTGTATTAAGGCAGCTTACTTTATACCAGTGATTCTAACTGTCTGAGTAAAGACACAAACTGGGTTACAGGCCTGTTTCTGACTGGAGGAATTTGTAGGACTGTATTGCTTTTCACTGGTAAAACAGTCAATAAGGATTGATGAGAGCTATAGCTATACTGTGATTGACAACACAGAGAAGCCTAGTCACTGTGGCAGCTCTGATTCAGCTCAACACATGCACAGACTCGTCCAAAGGTAATCATGGCATGGGCTGCTCTGCTCTGCTCTGCTTTAGGTCCATGAATGCTGCAAACCTGCATTCCCGCACCTGCCTGAGGCACACACTGTTCGCTTCTGTGTTCTGAAGAGAAGTAGAGAGAGAGGAAGAGAGAGAGAAAGAGAGAGAGAGAGAAAGAGAGAGACCCACTGCAAGATGAAGAGACACAAAGGAAGAGGGAAAGAGAGAGATAAAGAGAAAGAAAGAACTTAAAGAAAAAGGCTGAAATGGAGAAAGCGAGAGAGAGAGAAAGAGAGAGAGGGCTGCATACCAGAGGGGCAGACAGCACAATCCTCCACTTCACACACATTCTGTTTGAGGCTTTATGATCTCCAGAGGGAGCAAACAGGCGCAGATGATCTGATGTTCTTTGCTGGGGGGTGAAAGCACATGCCACTGCCTGCACCTGTACGCCAACTGACTTGACATTATCAGGGTGTATAATGAGATACAACTGTGGTGGTGTGTGGATCCTGGAATACTCTGCAATTTGTAAAAACATAGTGCTGCCATTGTTCACCAGGCTGCGCTCACATAGCTTCACAATTTAAAAGTTCTTTTGAAATAGACTCCCATGTGTTTACACTCCAAACAACCTTCGAGGCACAAAGCATTTTCTGTCCTATACGACGACTGTCTCGCTAGTCACATACATGTCGATCATCAGTAAGAAGATGAGCTCTGACCATTCCCGAGACTTTGATCACGAATGAGACAACTTTAAAAGGAAGTTGCAGACATGAGTAAAGAATTGGGAGACAATACATACAGCGTGGACATAAAATTGCTTATTTGTGCAACTGAAACAGGAGCTATTTCCTCCTCCCTCTGCATGGGCCCCAGGAGGGGGAAAGGGGAGAGCGAGTGGTCAACAGAGGTCTCACTTTCTAGGAGCAGCTGAATACCAGAGGAGCTGACAGGTATGTACATATTGGAATTTGCTTCTCAGCCACACCTGTGGGGAACACACCCGCCAAGCCTGGCCTCTCTCATCCCACTGGCTGATCTCCCCGTGATTGACAAGTGGAATAACTACTTGGCTCCAGTCCACAGGAGCCCGGGGGCAGGTATGGTGAGTTCTGAATACGAACCAATGGCAGCCGAGAAATCCCACCGAGCCAGGCGGGGCTGCAGTGAAATAAAACTCATCAATGGGGTGTGTCTCAAAAGTTTGTCAGCAGTCAAACGGTGAAGGGCTACAGCAGCAGGGAACCGCTTCAACTGGTTAAATCTTAACTGATTCCTCGCTGCGTGAGGATCTGAGCGGTTTTCAGCCAGCAGAGACAGCAGAAACTGGCAGAGGGTCTTTTCTCCATGACAAGTTTACTCCAGCTGTGGCTGAATGATGGAAGTGAAACAACAAATCTCATCTGCTCCGACATCGGAAACTCCACTTTTAGGGCCAGGACTTTGAGGAAATGGGATGGCAGCTGCAGGCAGTCCTTGGTTGGGGACTTGGGAACCACTGCAGAGCCTTTTAACACTCTTGGGACCCATTTTTCTCCCTAAACAGATCCTTCATTACTGTGTGATAGAGACTTGACAGATGCTGTTTTGGTACTGTGGTCGCTCACATCTCCTTATCACTTTTCCAGCCCAGCTATAGATTCTGTATCCGTTGGACGGAGAACTGATAAGGGCATGTGCATGACATTACCGACAGATACTGGAGAGACAACATCTGAGTCAGAGAGCCTTCAGTCCTTCAGTTCATGATTGGTGATCAGGCTGTTACTAGTTTTTGTACTTTAGTTGTTTGCTTTTATGCTACAAATAGATTTTTAAAGGGATGACTAGAACTTTAATTTACTGCTTTTTAAAGATGTGAGTTATTAAGAGCGTTATAAGTTTTAAAATGTGAACAATTTAAGTGGCTGATGGGAACTTAAGTATGGAATTCACGCAAGGTCATAACACTTAACGTTTAGGTTGAACTGTAATCTATCTTTGTAGTCTATCATTAACTGGTCTAAAATCTTTACTACCCATGTTGTACGTTAACGTTGAAGAACTGAAAACTGGAGAGGTTTGTCTTTGCATTTCTGCTGTGCCAAATGAGATGCAGTGGAGGAATATTAATTGAAACATTGAAAATTCCCTTCAGGCAGTTCAGGGCGCACCTGGTTTGAAGTCATATATTTCCGTAAATATGACAGAAAGCAGTTATGTGAGTTTTTTGTCAGGTGCAATGTCAGGCAAGATGGTGTATTTCACTAATAAGGGCAGTGCATAAGCAAGACCAGTGTTTGACAGTCTGGTTTTAGCCTCCAGTACTGGCCTTGAAAATGAAAATACAGTTTTTGTGAGGAAACACACTTTACTGTAAAAGTCTGTGGGTCCGTGCTGCAGTAGGCTGCATGCAAGATTTGGGCGTTTTTTGTTTTTTTAATTAGTTTCCCTGAAATAAAATTTGGTGAACTTGGTGACACCCTGACATGATACAGCATGACCGGCATAACGCATTAAAAGTACTGTATATGTAAATTGAGGATGATTCAACTGGTGAACTGTAATACAAAATTAGGGTGAGTAAATTTGATGTGATGCATGCCAATATACTGACACGTTTTTCACACCCACAAACACGCAGCCTTGGCATCTGTAAACTTTTAATTACAGCTCGGTGTGTGGATAGTCTGAAACAGAAAAAAATACATCTCATACTTAACATACTGTGTAAGAATAAGCATTATGACTCAAAGAGATGGAGCAACATCAGCTAAGGATAACGAGGACTGAATGCTGGAAAACAAGAATGTGCAAATTAATGGTAAGTGAATGACACATAAAATAACCCACACAAATTTGTTGATTCATAGGAAAAACTTTTAAAAGTGGCCTGTTTAACAGCTGAAAGATGCTATATTGTTTGAAATGTCTGAACTATTTCAACTTATTTCCTTTTTATCCACTTATATTTTTAGCAGACCTCATTATGTAGAGTTCTGAGATAACTATTAAATAACTGAGCTTCACATGAGGAGCTGGCATGCTATCTTATACTACACTCATACACAAGATGGGGCTGCGTTCACCCTTTTCAACACATCATCTTAAAATGTACTCAGAAAAAAAGTACATTCACACACTGGTTCTCTGTATGTCTCTGCAAGCAGGGATATGACAAACAGCTAAGTTGTTGTGTATATTTTTATTGATTCATAGCCATCAGTCTTACAAATATATATATATATATAATTGATTCTTTTCATAATTGGATCTCATTATGTGACGACTGTCAGAAACAATACTGGAGATAAATTGTTAGAAATGTATTGCCAAGGTGATCACATTGCTAATAGTTAACACAGTTGAATTTCACCTGAAAGAATATAAGAAGCAACACACCAAAATTGCCTCCTCGTGACACAACAAACAGCATCCGCTATGTAAAGAAAAACTCACAAAGGAAGGCACTGTGTACACTGACGAGTCTTCTGGATCTACTGGGTGCTTCCTAACTGCTTTCTGCCCCGAGGCGTCCACTCCCTCTCTACACCTGGTGGAGGATCCTCTCTCATCTGAAGAGCAACAATCATCTTACTACTGCCAGCGCTTAAGGTCACTTCTCTCCCAGCCTTTCTGCTAACACACTTTTCCAAATGTACACAAACACACCCTCATTGTCCGTTATGTGGTATTCCCCTATATATTTTATAACTGCGGTGACTGCAATGATGAAGAATTGTCTGACAAACTTTATAATCATCTTATGTTGACAACTGTGGTTAGACGCCATGAATAAATGCTGCAGTTTGAAAAGTCTTAAACGTCTCTTGGAATCTATCACATAAATCACCAGGCCACTCTCATTCCCAGGTCGTCAAATATAGACGCTATCTCACGCCCCTTGGCGTCTGATACCGACGCACAAGGTGCCCTTAAGCGTCAGTATGAGACACATCGGGCTTTCAACTAACTCCAGTGTAAACCCATCTGCGTCATTATTAGACGCCATGCCGGCTTGGGATGAGAACTTGTTGCAATGAGAAAATTAAATAAAAGTCTGTGTGGCCCACAAGCATTTTAGTATTCTGAATCAAAATACAAAGTTAGATGCATGAAGGAGATTTCTCATTAAAAGGCTAAAACTCATCCCAGATTAAATACAGCAGATTCAAAACTAAGTATTAGCTCATTTTGCAAAGAATATAGCCACATAAGATTATATGACAATTATAAAATAGGCAGAATATACATGGTATAAAGAGAGCAACACGCCTCATTTCAATATTCAATCAACTGACTGGAGTGTGAGATTAAATAGTGCAAAATTTTGTACTTACCAGCATGTAAAATGCCCTTGTGCATATTTTAGATAATACAACAATTTGCCATGCTTTATTCGCCCATGTAAACAGGGCCGCTGGCACCAGCAATACTAATGTCTGATAAAAGCAGGGCAGGCTATCGAGTTTAAGCCAGACCAACCATGGAGGCACTGAGGTCCCACAGTTTCTTGGCTGCAGCATCATCCTGGGCCTGCGGTGCCGCCGTTTTGGGTGCACAGTCACTGTGGAGCAAATAGCAGAGGAGGACTAGATCAGCAAAAGTCCCATACAGTGTGGTCATAATCTTATCTGACATAGCACAATTGCTTATATATCAACAGACGCTTGTGTAACAAACCATTTACTATATCATTAAAACAACAGAACAGCACATATACAGTACATGGAAATTACAAATTATCCACTGAATTACAGTAATTGTTTTGGTCACAGAGCGTATTCTTCATATGACTGCATGTACAGGACCTGTAACATCCGTACCGTGCCCGTTCGGGACAAATACACATACCATTACACCCCTACTGCAGATGTACTTGCCTGTAGTAGAGGCCGCTGTCATTTGCCAGGCTCTCGTCCACAGCGCAGTAGATGGTGGTCTGAGCTCCTTCCCAGGGACTTTTGATCAGCATTATTAAGGGCATGGCTATAATCCTCTTCCACAGGGCTAAGGTAGGGAAGAAGTGGCGGCCTAACTCGGTGCGGATAACTCCGGGGTGAAGACTGTACACTGTCACACCCGTGCCTAATGAGAGGAAGCCATCAAATCAGGAGTTATTACCAATACATGAAACACTGTAAGACAGCATCATGAGGTACAGAGACATCAAACAAGAACACAAAGACAACAACAAACAAACAAGAACAAAACTAAGAAGTAAAGAAACTGCAAAGAGATTTGCACTACATTACACTTTATATGAGTTTAAGAAGCATTAAAATGGGACAATGTGAGGTGGTCCGACAAACCAGAATGAAGGGGGTGTATTTTACACTACCTTGCAGTCTTTCAGCCAGTTCTCTGCAGAAGAGCACATTCGCCAGCTTGCTCTGGCGGTAGCTCTTCTTAGGGCTGTAGTCTTTATCGAGGTTGATGTCATCAAAGTGTATATGACCTGCAAGAAAACAACTCAACGTAGTCTAAACGAAGTCCTGAGGAATGACACTACAAACATGTAGGTTGGATCTAGCATAACTGTGACCATATGTAAACATCTCAGTCGCAATATATTTTTTGTTTTGTTATGAAAGTGCTGTTTCCCCTACCACGCCAACAGTCAAAATGATTTAAGACCTTAGGAGGTAAATGAAACAACTGTATCTACCTACCGTATTGAAATATCAGATGTATGATTTTCAAAAAAGCATTAGGAAAAAAACATAAATATAAGCTTTATCTCACTTTAACTGAAGTAAAACACGAGAGATACTATGGCTCTGATGGACTCAAATGAAAACATTCCCCTCACCTTTCTCGTGTGCCAGGCTGGAGATGATGACAATACGACTTGGAGTCGACTTCTTCAACAGGTCAAGAAGACAGTTGGTGAGGAGAAAATGTCCCAAGTGGTTGACACCAAACTGCATTTCAAACCCATCCTCAGTCTTCCACTTGGGACACATCATGATACCTGAAAATCAACACCAAAAAAAAGGGGAATAAAACTGAGACAATGGGCCTCATGCAAGAACATTTTTATATTTTTATCCTAAAACTCTCTTTTTTTCTGTGAGTTTTGCTCATACGAGTGTTCCAAGTCAGATTCAACAAACTCTCTTAACTGCCTGAACTTGTCGTAAATCACTTGTTTCAGCCTGATGAATGCCAAATGTGCAAGTTTTGTGAGATGTGATTATTAGCATAGTCCACGCCCCTAAAATTGCCATATAAAACTTCATGCTCTGCTTCGTTTGTAGGAGAGTTTCATTCATAAAAAAAGAGTAAAGAGTAAAAACACTGCGCAGCTTCAAGTCCTGCTTTCAGAAATCAGTAGATAGAAACATAACAAAGTTATGAGTGTCAGTGGTAGGAGACCCAAAACAATTAGAAAATATGAATCCAGCTAACATGTCATCAGAGCAGCTCTGCACTGTGACAGAAAGAAATAAAGAAGGAATGCTTTGACATGAAGTTAGATGCTAAAAAACGTCTTTCTAAAGCAAAGCGCTCCGTGATGGGAGGCGGTCATGTGACAGTCGCTGAGATATTAGAAGAGAAAATATTACAGTCTACAGGTGATGTTACACTGTCAGCTGCAAGTTTCATAGCAACTACTGAAATGTAGAAGTTGCTGCGCCAAAATATGGCCATAAAAATGATAAAATCTAAAAAAACCTACCTAAACCTAAATTGGCAGCCATGATTATGATAATATGGTAAACAGAATATTCATTTTGCATTAAGTTTGTTTTAGTTATGTATTTTATATTTTTTGTTAATTTCAGTATCATATTTAAACTCCAAATTAATTCAGATAAGGACATTATAACTGTAAGTCAAACAAGTGTTTCTCCCCTGTGAAGAAAGGCAGAGATGATCTATTTATGACACATACGACAGCTCTGGACCACTCGTAATTTTGTTCACTGAGAAAATTGATGAATGCCACAAATGTTCTTAAATCACTCCTTAAAAACAATTCTGTTCATACGAGTGGTTCTTGCATGAGGCCCAATGTACTGAGACAATAGCGCCACCATTAGTTCAAAATTGAGGTCATTTTTTTGGCCTATAAATGTTGAGAGAGGATAACCTGGTCAATTCATCTTCACCATATGAAATATATAGGATGCCTGTTTATTAAACTGAATTTTGATTCAATAAACTGTTTGGCTGTGATCAAAAGTGCTCCCTCTTAGACAAGTTGATGTGCCTGTGCATAAGAACAGAAAAAATATTGTTCCCACAGAGGACACAAACTGTTATTGCTGCTGACGAGCCACTGCAAAAATACCTGCGTTGTTGATGAGGATGTCCAAGCGTTTCTCGTTCTCCTGCACATCTTTGGCCAGGTCTCTGACAGACTGCAGTGAGGCGAGGTCCAGTTTCTTTACTACCACGTTGCCATTCCCACTCTGCTGCCGGATCTCATCAGCTGCCAAGCGGGCTTTAGTCATGTCCCTGCAGGCTAGAATCACTCTGGCCCCTGCACAAAAATTAGAACAAGTGTTAACATTGTTAACAGTAACAGTGGAGGTGAAGTAGCAGTCATGGTCATAGTCAAGATCAAATCAAAGACATTCTACTAGATAATAACAGTGTACTTCATTTCAGATCTTTACACTGGCTTCCTGTCAAAGAACTGATTTTAAAATACTGCTGTTGGTTTATGAAGCACTGAATGGTTTAGGGCCAAAATACATTTCTGATCTGCTGTTACGTTATGAACCATCCAGCCTTCTCAGGTCGTTTGGGACTAGTCTGCCTTCTGTCCCCAGAGTCAAAACTAAACATAGAGAAGCAGCGTTCAGTTTTTATGCTCCACATATCTGGAACAAATTCCCAGAAAACTGCAGGTCTGCTGCAACTCTCAGTTCTTTTTAATCAAGGCTGAAGACTTTCCTGTTTGCCTGCTTTTTATTAAATCAAATAATTATTCGTTTCTTACACTGCACTGTAACTTTTATTCTTGTATTTTATCTGTCTTATTCTATTTTATCTTGTTTTTATTTTCTGTTCTCTTAGCTCTTTAATGACTGTTTTTAATTGTATTTAAATGTCCTTTTATGGTGTGTTTCTTTTGCACTTTATCTCAATGCTTTTAATGTTTTATATAAACCACCCTGAATTGCCTTGTTGCTGAAATGTGCTAGATAAATAAACTTGCCTTACACCAAAAACAACAACAACTAACGTCATTCACTGAGGATGGATAAATAACTGTGAGGCCGAGAATCAGGAGAAACCCTTTGGCACGTTTTGCATCTGTCACAACAGCAGTAGAAACTGTCCCCTCCTCTCACCTCGCCGGGCCATATCCAGGGCTGTCTCCTTCCCAATGCCAGTGTTGGCTCCTGTGATCAAGACTGTTTTCCCATCCAGCCTGACCTTGCTCAGACACACTCGCCCAGCCAGCCACCTACGCAAGGCCAGTATGCCTGACCCTGACAGAGAAAGGAAAATATTAACACAGTTAACAAAATGTTAACAATAATATCAAATGGACTGTAATATGACTTGTTGTTCTTGTGTAACTTTATCTTATATTTTGTCCTTCTAATCTATTTTTTAACAGTAACTATTCAAGTAGCTATTCTACTTACAAACCAAGCAGTAACAACACTGAATGCCTGTCATGATGGATACTTATCTAACATACAGGCTTCAGACTGAAAGATAAGCTCAGCAGTGAGTATCGTGTCCACTTCACTTGCATTGACATTCAACATAAGAAAATGTGGAAGCGAACAAAACATGGCTCACACAACAATAATATATTAAAGGAATCGATTTACCTGCAATAAACGCAACTGTGAGGCCGGTCGAATGCGTCTCTACAAAGTCCCTTATCACCTCTGCGTACTGCATATTTTAGGCTGTTAGTTACTTAAATTTTAGGTTGTTAGCTACCTATTAGCCAGCTTAAATTAGTACAAACGTAAATGTATATATTACTAGTTTACAATCGATCCAAGGACGATTCTGTGTCATTCATGAGGGAAAAAAGACGCCAGATACTGTCTGTGAAGAGTTTGACGCTACATTGGACGGATCGGAGGGACGTTTGTGGAACTCTCGCGAGATTGCGATGTACGATAACCTTAATCTTAACCCTAACCGTACTCGCGAGAGTTCGTCTCTGCGGCCCATCCAATCCCAATCCAGTGTAAAGGAGATGTTTTTCCTTTTTCTATTTCGTGATGACGTTTGTGCCTGAGCGGAAGTAGGGGCGTGGTGTACACCAGCAGGGATTTCCAGAATGAAACTCTTGTTGTAACGCGTATCCCCTCGGTTGTCATAGCAATTAATATAGTACATGATGAACCATGTAGCTTCTGTCAATAATGTAAATTTAATTTAGTCAAGTGAAATTGATCTCTTACACAGATTTGGTAATCTAATGCAGGCCCAATTCTGAGAGCACAGCAGTATATCTGCAGCTTACACGCACCCATACAAACAGAGACAGAGATGGATTTCCTCATAAATACTTTTGCTACTATATTAAGTGAGTGGTCATGGAAAAGACACTGACAGTTCCCCCAATATTTTATATGACTTGGGCCTATTTATACTGTCAAATCTGATTTGCACTGTGTGTCTGTTCCGTTTGTTTTTTTAAAGTTGCAGGTGCCATATCAAAAATTCTGTATTTCATGGACTATAAAAGCAATGCCTGTTTTGTTTTTAATTAAGATTAGAAATACCAGCACACTAGTACACTATCATGTAACACAGATCATCTGGTATACCTTTATGGATCACTTGATTAAAGCCACTTAACATGACTACTTAAAACAAAGTTATTTTGAATTAATGAAAAAAAATAGCCCAAACAGTTGTCTATTTGTCACTCAGGTTTGCTCAGTTTATTAAATCATCATACACATTTATAATATACAAATCACCATATTTACACATTAATATGTTCACCATTGTGGCACAGATTTTAATGCCATTTTTAATACAGATTATATCACTGCTTAAAACAAGACAAATAATTTATGTGTGCGGAGGATCTCAAGGTTGCAGGAGCTGGAGCCAGAGCTCTCCCTGGAAACAGCAGGGTTTGCTTAATGTCCTGCACTTCTTCCTCCGCCAGGGGGAGACAGAAGTTAGTAAGGTTGTTCTGAAATAATTAAATATTCTTCTGTTACATTTCAAAATCTCAAAAAGTAAAACAAAAACAAAAACAAAAAAATTTTTGTTTATTTTATTAGCCTATTATCATTTTGTTCTTGTCTGTTTTTGGTTGTGTGTTTTGATAATTTATAAAAACTAGAGAAAGTAAAAATATGGACTAATTTGTTTGGCTCAGTAGGATTCTGATCTTTGAGGATTTGCAGATGAAGACTGACAAATGACCAAATGTAACGTGATGTAACCTTAGGTTGTGTGTACCATTAAATCAATGAAATAAAGGAAATACATGGAAATGCTCTTTTCTTTTAATGACTGGCTGCAATATCCAGTAGTTTAAATCAGTTTATATCTCTGCTCCTTTGTACGGCTTTACTCTGATGATAAGGACATTAGTAGGGTTGTTCTGCAGGGCTTGCTTCACGTCCTGCACTCCTTCCTCCTCCAGGGGGAGACAGACGTTCATAGTGTCCTGAAATATTCAAAGTCCCCCTTTGTTTTCACATTTATCTGCTGAAAGTAGAAAGTTTCTCTGTTGAAAATCTGATTTTAAGGGGTGGGCCTATGAGCCGGATTTGTGACATTACAAATAATCCTGGGCCGATATTCAATTTACACAAGTGTGATGTGGAAACCTAAAGCCTCCAGTGCACATACACTGAGAATGATCTTTAAAGTGATGTAGGAGGTATCTTGTGTCCAGTTAAACAGTTAAACACTAAAGAAAGGAGAGAGGCTGTTGCACTAAATCTCTAAGAATATGTAGACACCTCTTCTAATTTGCGGGTTCAGCTGCACCAGCAAGTCATTGCTAAAAGGTGCGTAAAGTCAAGCTTTCAGCCACACAGTCTCTCTTAACAAACATTTAGTAGCAGTAGTGTTGAACTTCACTAATGCTCTTGTAGGTAAATGGGAACAAATCTCTGCAGCCAGGTTCTAAAATATTGTTGAAACCCTCACCAAAAATGTGAAGGATGTTACAGCGGTGGGTGTGATGTTCAGCAATCATTTATGGTTTTAATTTCTGGGTGTCCACATACTTTTAGTGATGTATTTTGAAAAGAAGAAACTCCTGCACACTGTCCACTTTTAAATATTTAAAGCTTTTAATGGAAATGTGTCATAGAGTAAAAGCTTAATCTGATGAATTTTAACACATTCAGGTCTGTCTTTTGTGTGTGTGTGTGTGTGTGTGTGTGTGTGTGTGTGTGTGTGTGTGTGTGTGTGTGTGTGTGTGTGTGTGTGTGTGTGTGTGTGTGTGAGTGTGTGTGTGAGTGTATGCATATTTATATTCTGGTCACTAGCCTACATGTCAAAGTAGCCCCCCTACCTTGTCTGAGGCATTTGGACCACACTGTACTGTATAATGTGCCAATGATACACGAGGGATTTGTATTCTAAAGGCTTTCTGGAATTGAACCAGGGAAGTTTGCATTATAATCCCAAGGCCAACAAGACTGTCACTGAAATACTCTCCAGTGTAATTCATATTGCTTTGCTCCATGGTACTTCTGTTGGCAGCAGAGTCCTTAGGCTAACCCACTATTCTGCCGCTACTGTGTGTGTGTGTGTGTGTACTGACGGGGTGGGTGTCAATGTAGCAATGAGTGTGTACAGCGTGATGCCAAAGAGCTAAGAATAGCAGCTTCTAAATATCACGATTACAATGTTCTGGATGTGTAAGTAAAAGAGAGAGCGCGATGTTACATGCGTGAAAATGGAACCTGGACAAGACATAAACAGCTGGAACCTGTATGTGTTGCAGTAGCAGAGATGGTAGGTAGTCAGCTGGGTATGGTGTGAAATGTATCCACCCAATAGGATGTTACAGCATCCTACTGGGTTCATCTTTTTTATCTGATGTGCACTGTACATTTTTAGCAGTGGAAATCAGACCCATGACTTTGGAGCACGGGACATGATGACCATTTACTAAGGGCTTAAAATCAGAAAGGCAATTGAAATCTATTGAGTAAACACTCTCGGGATTTAATTTTAATCTCGCTTTACTTGTGTGTGTGTGTGTGTGTGTGTGTGTGTGTGTGTGTGTGTGTGTGTGTGTGTGTGTGTGTGTATGTAAAGACAACTTAGAGAAACATTTACAGCAGTCAGTTTCCTTGTTTTTTAGTAGCACTATGGCTGTAAGGATGGCAATGTCTGTTAGTCCACCACTTTGGAAACAAAGAAAGCAGTAAAGAAATGAATGTGATGCAATTGTACAAAATAAGTTCTTGCAGGGCTTCTGCTGGCAGAGAGATCATGTTGAATCCACTGTGTGTGTGTGCGTGTGTGTGTGTGTTTCTGGCTTGTGTAACTGGGTATGTGTGTCCAACTGGCATGTCACTTTGACCTGCATGCAGCTGCCCAGTGCACTGCAGTCGTTTCGATATTTAGTGTGTGTGCCAGCCAAAGAATTCTGGCATCAGTTGCTCCAATAATAAAAATAGTAAATATAACCACAAATGACAGTTTGGTCATTTCAGCCCTGCTGGGTTTTAAATCTACAAGCTACTGCTTATTTATGGCTGCATATACAGTGACTATACTGACAAAACCAATATCATTAGTATGGCGGACCTAAATGGTCCAAGAGGCAAATTAGAATATGAACAAGCAAACACAGCAAATATATCTAATAACTAAGTTTGCTGTTAAACCATAAATGAGAATGTGTTACATGATTGCCATTTCTTTTCAGGAAAGTCTGTCAAGTTTTAATTCAGATTATGAAAATGCACTTCTCTGATCCCTGCAAGAAATGCTTGTTCATCAAAACTGAGCTGCCGCATCTGACCCATGTTTGAGCCAGATCATGAGGAGGGTCGTGAAGCAAGGCTGAAGTACGGCATTGACCTGTTCAGACAAAAGCTGTATGGGACTAAAAGATGTATGCTTGTAAGTTTGGTTCTCCAACCCCCACTGACTCTAAAGTCTAAAACTTGTTCTGTGCCAACACTGTTTATTAAATCACCAATACTTATGTGTTGACATACTGAACATCATACGGATGATTCTGCTATTAAAGCCTAAAGGTTTGACCTGAAGGTACCACTAGAGGAAAGGCCCTGGGATCATTAGAATCTAAAAGTCTTGTTCTCTCAAGAGAATGAAGGTTGTAACATTTTAGCTTGAGGGTAGACCAGTTAACTCATGAAGTGTCCAGTATATAAAGGGCTAAATTTCATGGAAACATGCCAATAGGATATTGGAGACATCACCAGAAACACTAGCATTTTTCTCTGGAGACCTTGACTATCCAAAGATGTTTGTTTTGACTTGAAGATGATGCAGAAATCTTAAAGTTTTCAAATGGAAAGTGTTCATCCTCTGGGGGGCATGAAGCCCAGTGGGAACAAGAAGAAAATACAAACATCTGAAGAAACATTTTTTAGTTTGAGCCTTGCAAGATTGTCAGCATTAACTGCTTTTTCTGACTTTTCAATTTTGGTCTATTTTAGTATGAAAATACTTTGTGACTGACTGTCCCAAGAAAATATGAGTCATAAAGTAGGACTGATTGTAAATTGGCCAGTTTGGAGTTGCCCTTAGCCATTAGACATTTTTTGAAGGCTATACCAGGACGTAATGTGTTTCCAAAAGTTGCAGCTGTGTGTATTTGTGTGCGCGCGTGTGTGTGGGTGTGTACGTGAGCTATGTCACCAGGCACCCAGTGAATGGAAACACTCAAAGCCTCTGTGTCCATATGTGTGCGGTGCTGACATTATAAATGAGTGCAACTGAATTTTTTTATTTAATTTGATTATTTGTTAATGAATTTGTTTAATTATTTGACTCAGCTTTGTTTCTGGCACCTTGGTTCCACATACACACAAATACTGAAATCCCTACAGTACATATAAAAACTTTATGGGGCACCTGCAACTATGGACAGTATTAAGCGAAATACTGATACTAATAAATTCTATTCTTGTACTAAACATCACGACTGAATATAACATTTGCTATACACAGTATATGTTTTGTAATATACATATTTTACATACATATGATATACATATTTTGATACACATGGTTTATACATATTTCTAGCATAAAAAGTTAGTTTTTTAGTTAGTTGTTAGACTTTTTAAAAATGGTTCATGATGTGATGGTGTGTTTTGCAGTAGTATTTCCATTGCACAGTTGCCAGGGAAAATGTCCTACTGCCCTGTGAACGGCAAGAGGTGTGACTGTACTCGAGTAACATTAGAGTGCTGTAGAGATTAAGAGGCGTGACAAGCACATGGTGTGGAAGGGTGGAGAAATGTCTTAGTATGGGGTTGTCAACAAAGCGTCAGCTGGGGGGCGGCCCACAGTCCTGACACTGGAGAAACTTCCCCTTGTAGAGTTGAAGCAGATAGAAATGGTTTGGTGCAGATTTCCTCTTCAGTGCATCTAGGATGGATTGTGTGTGACTATAACAATGCATTGTGGATGATCAAGTTGACAAGTTAAGCCAATTAATGCTAGGACGACAGATGCAGTTTGACAGTCATGTACTGCTACATAATGTCAACTGTAGGTTCAGGAGTTGTCTAGGGCCCGTTATGGAGAACACAGATGGAATTATGGAATTTGATAATAAAAATGAAATCAACTGTGAAACACAGAATATTGTAGAATTTGCCAAAATGTTGATGCAATTTATAAATATCAGAACGAACAGAAGAGAAAAAAACTAAGCTGAGAGTCTCCACTGCGTTTTGGCGTCAATTACAGGCATGCTGCTTCTGTCCCCTGCTGTCTGTGTTGGAGTTTGACTGAGAGCTCCTCCACACACACACACACACACACACACACACACACACACACACACACACAGAGCGTTGGAGAGTTTTATTGGATGACCTGTCTCAATATTAATTGAGGAAGACTCGTAAGAATGATGATTTCAAATTAAATATCCTCAAACACATATTCTTGGAAATATAAAATAAAATGAGCAACTTCCCATTTTACAATCAATTGTGTTTGAGCACATGGTTTGCAAATCCGAGGGCACAGTTTACAAATCTGTGGGATTGATCCTAAATCTTAAATCTGTGCACACAGTCTTCTAAACCGAGAGTACAGATTTACACATCGATCTGTCTTTTTCTCAGCTGACCCCAGGGGGGCTCCATAGAACCAGGTGAAGTGAAAGATAAAGTTTTACTCCAGTCGATGACAACTAAGCCCATTACTGAAAGTGCAATAAAAGCTTCGTGAGTAAAAAGCCAATAAGAGTAATTTATCAAAACACCTGTCCAGGAAGCATAAACATGTAGAAAGTATTGTTATGAACAAGCTAAAACAAAAGCTATCTGTATGTAGCCTAGCTTAGCTTAGTTTGCCACAAATCTTACAATGTGGCAAATGGAAGACACTGAAATTGTAAAAAATTTAAATGGATTTCATAGGACCCTAGTTGACCCTTAATCTCCACAATTCAAGCTCTGTAAATGCTAATGTGTTTTTCGCCTTAATTGTCTTTGAGCAAGACACAGCATCTCTGCCACTCTTGTATCTGATCATGACCTCTTACCTACCTGCAAGAAAAGACATAAAAAGAAGTTATTTTATTGTAGGTATGAATGAAAAGCTCTTTCTTGCACTCATCTCTTTCATAAAGAAAACTTGACATTCACAGCATAATCATGTTATTTAAAAAGAAAAGATTTTCCTGATACTCACTTTTTTTGATGTGAGTAGAAATGTTGGCTCTATTTACTACAGTTCTGTGGTCTTATGATCTTGGTACGCTGTGGGCTGGTCTCAGTTCCCCTCCATAACAGGCCATGGAGATTCTGACGTTAGACGCCAGCACTCCCTATAAGCACCTGTCCTTCCGCGTCACACCAAGCTTCCAATATGAAAAGCGTGTGATTGTTTTCCGAATGAGACAGTGTGCGTAGATAGTAGACTGGGACTATATATTCTCCATAAAGGCTGTTTTCTCCATTCAACTACAAGCAAGACCTGTTAGGACAGCGCACACAGGGAGCTTTAAAGGACAGTAGGAATTTGTTTCTCTCCCATTATAACATGGAGGTAAGAGAATACTCAGTACTACCTGATATATACGTATATGTTCAAGCAGTCTGTACTACTGTAAGGACTATATGGATACCATAACTTTACTTTCACTAAGTTAAAATAATAAGTAACAGTTTTCTCATCATTGACTTTGTTCATATTAGCTGTAAACATTTATTGGCAAAAGGCAAGTTGATGGTATGCATTTATTTTCTTGTTGATGTGCTACAAAATTGTTATAGAAGACTGGTTGGCCAGTTAAGAATGTGTCTACATAATTTAAACATTTGTAGTATAAAATAGAGGACTGGTTGTGCACTCTTAGATGTAACTGAAAGAATGTGAAGCTTGGTGTAGGCCATAAGTTGGCATAAATAAGGAAATAGATATTAAACCAGTAGTTACATACAGTACATTGCCCTGCCAAGTCTAAAAGTCTATAAAAGCTTTGAGTGGGAACCCATGATACAGACTGTAAAGCCATCACAGGAAGCACCCAGTCTGTATCCCCCCCAATGAAAGTCTTAACACTGAAACAACATATATTTAAAATAGATTTCATTTGACCTTTTTTTCAGTGCCATTCCAATGTTTAATCTTGTCATCCAAGCAAATATTACTACTAGTGACTGAGCTCTGTACTCTCCAGGTGGCATCCTGCGCCAAGGAAGTTAGCAGCCATGCAACCTCACTGTTGGCAAGTCTGAACCTCCAGAGAGAACAAGCTCAGTTCTGTGACTGTGTGGTCAGACAGAAACAGAGTGCAGGTCAGCTCTACCCTGCACACAGGTGAGCAATAAACTGGTTTTATCATTCGCACACAAACACACCAAGTGTGTGTGCTGCAGCTATAAACTATTTTTTTTAAATTATTTTATTCCCTGTTTTATATTTAGGTACATTATGTATATTGTATACATATGTATATATTTATTACGTATATGTGAAGATATATGTAATTTTATTTTTTACTTACTTTTGATTCACATAGTCACATGAAATTGTTGTAATATTTTTTTGCTATGGACCTCAGGAAGAGTAGCTGTTGTGCTGGTAGCAGCTAATGGGGATCCAAATAGGCATATGTGTGTGACCAACCATGTAAATGCATTTGTGTGTGTGTGTGTGTGTGTGTGTGTGTGTGTGTGTGTGTGTGTGTGTGTGTGTGTGTGTGTGTGCAGACACACAGCATGTGGGGGTTTAACCTACTGTCCCTACACTGAATATCCCCACCCTTTAATTCACAGATTAAACACTACCAATTTTTATATGTTAATTCCTGTTTTTATGGTTTCATTTGGAAAATATCAAAGGTTGTCATGTCTTACATGATGATCATGTTTTTATGAGCACCATACACTGTATATAGCTACTTCTGTTCTTTGCTCCCCCAGGTGTGTTCTGGCAGCTTCCAGTCCAGTGTTGGCATCTATCTTGTCCTCTACTGGTGCCCTGGTGGAACTGCAGGCTCCATGTCTGTCCGACTCTGTACTGGAACTTCTTTTGGACTACATCTACACAGGGGTTTTGCCATACCCTTGTAGCCAGCAAAAGTACTCCAATTTGCTCAGTGCTGCCTGCTACCTGCAGATGGATGAACTGCAGGAGGCACTGAGGGCTTGGCAGCAGCCTGAGGTGGATGATGCAGCCAAACCAGAAGCTTCCACTGGAGCTGAGAAGGAAGGAGGATCTACATGTAGAAGTGGCAACATAAATTGTGCAAACCGCTGTAGTAGAAAAGATGCAAGCACTTTAAGTAATGCAAGTGTCTGCTGTAGAATATCTGAAAGCACCATCAATACAGTTAATTGCATACAAGTAACTAATTTGACACCTCAGGATTTGGTTCAACATATACCCTGCACCACTGAAGTGCAAGAGGTGTCTAGAGTGCATAAAGAGGAGCAAAAGGATCAATTTCACTCAGCTGGCACTGTAGAATTACAAACTTGGCAGAAGAGCAAAGAAGAGGAGCTTGTGGAGAACAGGAGGAGCTTGTATTTACCTTGCACTGATGAGGTGCAGGAGGAAGAGAGGAGCAGAGCAGAGAAGACGCAGCAACTGTGTTTGACAGTGAGAAGTAAAGCAGAGGAGGAGCAAACTAACAGAAAAGAGGAAGACAAAACTAAAAACCACCACTCCCCCCTTCATCTTCTCTCGACCTCCTTCCTTCCTGTCTGTACATCCCGAAAGGACAGTGGTTCTCCCTCACAGTGCCCCTCCTCGTCCCCATCATCATCCTCTCTGTGCTGCGGGGCGGTGCCTGTCATCTGTCACAGCAGTAGAGCAGCTATGCTCCAGCTGGCAGAAGTGTCTACAATGCCACCTTGCCATACAGTATACCAGGCCTCAGCGGACTCCTGCAACAGGGCCCCTGTCTCACGATCAGCAAGCATAGACAATGACAGCATTGTTGAAGGTATTACCACTAAACACAAAAATCGTTTTGGGGCACAGTATCAGGATTACAGAAAGAATAAAGACCACTTTGCAACACAGAGTTGGGATTACAAGGATAGTTCAGATCAATGTACAATACAGGATTTATGCAAATCCAGTACAGGTCAATCTGACGTGCTAAAACAGGATTACAACAGCAGCAATGCAGATCATTTTATAATACAGAATGATGAACATATGGGCAATAGATTATCCCAAGTTACAGATCGTAATGATCACCATGTCCATTGTGATTCATTTCAGAGTGATAATAACAAAAAGCGTCATAGGGATGACTCAGTGCTACTTAGTTGTCATGATTTCCCCTCCAAACACCAGCGACTGGAATGTACTTATAGCCATGATGTCTCATTGGCGACTGCAGCAAAGGAATGGTCCATTCACTCTCAAGATCTGAGAACTTTAGTTCCACTACCTGTGGAGGACTCAGACACAGGAAGTGACTCTCTCTTTGAGGATCTCTCTCCCAAGAGAAAAGTGAAAAAGGAACATAGTTACTCTAGCTGGTGTACGGATGAAATAGAAGGACAGGACAACCACTGTAACCTCTACGGACCTAAGACGGATTGGGATCCAAACTCACATAGAGCTGAGAAAATTACAAAAGATGCTGCCGCTTGGCAGCGTGAAAAGGACAACAGAGACACAGCTATGACAGACAAAAGACACAGTACTGATGTGTGTCTGCCTGCCTCTGCCTCACCAGGATCAAGTTGGGATAATGCCTCAGAATGCCACACTTCCCGGGAACTGGAAAAGATTTCAGACACTGAGATTGCAGAGCCACGCATAGCTTTTACAAAGCCTGCGGACAACAACATGTCTGACCCTACATACAGTGCTGTGGGGCAGTCATATCATGGACATCTTCATTATCACTGCCTGTCTCAGGAGGACACATATTTAACACACAGAGACTCTGATCACAACCACTCCAACCCCGGCCACCCTGTCCATTTCAATCGTGATCATTCAGACCAGTCCAGTGATGAGGATGAGGCTGATACCTTTGCAAGTCCAGGTCACAGTCCTCTGAGGAAGCACTCTGCCACAGGGACTACAGACCAGGTTCTACTGCTGGACATTAGCACCAAACCTGCAGAGTTGCTAGTGTCCTACAAACACAGACCTGGGGAAGGAGAGAAAGGGGTTGGCAAACAGGACACAAATGGGTATGGGGTTGGCAATAATGCTAGAGAGCAACGGAGTGAAACAACATTTGTAGCAGGGGTTGGCAAGGGAGAAATTGGAGTTAAATTTGAGGCCGACAGCTTTGATGAGGCTAAGACAAAATTTTGGTTAAGAAAATCTGTTGGTAAAGACCAAAGCAGGCTAGGAGCTGAGGTTATACATAAAGCCGGCTCTTTGGATGTGGAGGAGGTATCCAGCTCTAGAGAGGGTGAAAAAATAAGTACCTTGACAGTCTGCACACCTCCTAGTGTGCCAGACTCTGTACAAGCATCCATGTCATCTACCTTGTCTGTCTGCATACCTTCTACCCTTTCAGCCAGCATGCCAACAAATATATCAGCTCATCTGTCAACTCCTGTTCACCACCCTTTCCAGTGCTCTCTGTGTGACCGTTCCTTTAGCCAACGAGGCTCTCTGAATAGACATGTGCGGAGCCACCTTGGCGTAAGGCCCTTCCCCTGCCCCCGTTGCCCTATGACCTTTTCACGCCAGTACCGTGTCACAGAGCACATGCGTGTTCATGAGCGCTGTGCCCCTGGGAATGACTTTCAAAAGCACCCTGCCTCTTGAATTTAAGACAATGCAGAGAAGCCACAAAGATAAACTTACTCTACTATCATTGAAGGACTATATGACTCACTGGTTTGTTTTCTAAAAAAAAATGTAATTCTTCCATATTTTGCAAATGTATGGAGGGAACTTTTGAGATAAAGTTCTGAAATGTATTTATATTGTACATATAATTTCAGAATTCATGGCTGTCTACTCCCTCCAGAGGCCAACAGCAGGAGTTAGCCCTAATAACACTGCAGTGCAATGAAAATGAGCTATTCCAATATATATATATATATAAGATAGTTGTAGGATGGAACAGATATGTTTTCATGTATTGAATGCGACTGTCAACATTACAACTACACAAACATAACTCAACAGTTTTTTCTTACTTTTGCGTTTTGACTCAGTGTTGGTTGCTAATTCTTTGCTAGATCTAAATTTTGACTCCATTCCATTCAGTGCACTACAGAGAGTGTATTCAGTAGGCACTACATTGTAATTAACCATGGGGTTTCATTTGGCCAACAGTCCATATGCTACAGTATAATTTCATGGGTAACTGATGCTTGCAAATTAGTGCACCTGTAGTTTAAAGCAGACATCCTTAACTTTCCATGTGTTTTAAATACAGCAAAGATGAGAGAGTTCAACTTTTCAACTTTTGTGAAGTTGTTCTTTATGCTATCAAAATGTCACTGACAATGTGAAGTATTATAGTGTTATATATGTACAGTTACAAAGGTTATATTGCTTATTTAGACTATGTGTAGGAAGTCAAACTCTTTGTTTTCATTAAGTGTAATTAATAATAATAATAACAAATGTTATAATCAAGTTATAAAAACATTATTCAACACCATTTTCATTCCTTCCTTTATGCATGTCAGTGTTTCCTGACGAGATTCAAATTAGAGATGAATTACAGCTGCTCATTTTGTGACAGTAAGTTAGCTTGTCTTTCTTTCTTATGCACAATGTTTATATAAGATGCATCAAGATGCTTCTAAGTCATCAGCAATTATTAATGTTAATAATTCATTAATGGTTAATAATGAAAGAGTTTTCATAACAAACAGCAGTAATGTTATAAATGCAACTGCAATTTTTAATTTCAAGTCACTTTATTATTCAAATACACAATTACTAAAAAAAAATGGGGATATAAGCAGTGATTCAGTGGTCTGAAACCAGTCTGGTCAAACGGTCTATTTTAGTGGTCTTTCCAATGAATAAAGCTAAAAAAAAAGACAAAGCTTGTCATAAATAATAGCCAGCCTTTCAACCCAAAAGGTTTTCTTGTGAATGGCTTATAACTAATCTATCAAGTATTAGTAAATTATCTATTTATTCTACTGACTTTGGTGATCCCCCAATCCCTCTCATGAGGTTGACATTTGTAGTTTTGAGTATTGGATGGATTGCTATTAAAAATGTCACATTAAATTGGTTTGTGACTAAATATCTTCGTAGACTAAAGACATTCCCATTATCCTCAGCTGTACTTTGTGTTTAGTGCGAATCAGCAAATGTTTGCATATTAACACACTAAACTGAGATAATAAATGTAGTGAACATTACCTGCTAAACATCAGCATGTTAGCATTGTCAAGTTGTCATACCAGCATTAGCATTTAGCTCAAAGCACTGTTTTGCCCAATTACACCCTCACAGAGCTGCTACCATGTCTGTAGATTGTAATTGCCTTGTTTCTGAGAAGGACTGTGGCTTCGTCCAGATCTTTCTCCTGTCAACACCAGACACTGCAGGTTAGGTAGCAGTAGTGATGGAGAAAGTTTGATGCCACCATCCTGTTGAGTTCTGTTGCAAATGTCCAAAAGAGGGAGGTATAGTGCTCACATAGTGGTGGAAGAAGTAACAGATCACAGAAACACCACAAGGCAATACACATTATACATACATAGTATACATAGATACCTACAGTCTTATCCATATTGCATTGTATACAATGACCACAAAATGCTAGAGAGAATTTATATTTAGAAATCCTGTAAGACAAATACTTTGCTGTCTTTGTAAGCTTTGAATTTCTCTTCTCTGCTTGTCACACTTCAACCCTTCTTCTTGTGGTCGTTATTCAGCTGGCGTTTCAGTCGGTGTAGTAGACATCACTATAATGGCCTAAAGAGAAGAGAAAGAAGAGCACTCTAATGATTAACTTAGTGAATTAACAGACCAAAGTCATGCTGCAACTTTATTGAAGCTTAGCAAACATTTCTGTGAAGTTCTCTTTTCGACTCTCACTGTTATCATGCAATAAGTCACAGTCCATTTGAAGAACAGCAATATTCTGATGAAGATTTGACATTTTTAATGTGGGACTTGCTCAGCTCTCAGCACTGTCTGTAGTGTGCGTGGAAGAGGTTTTTCTGTCCTTTTACCTGACTCTTCGTGGAACGCAGGGCAGCCCCAGCCAGAATTGACATCACAATGAAAATAATTACACCAACAACAGTGTAGAACATGAAGATGGTTTGCACAGTTACTCCCATGTCCTGCAAAAACACACATACACATATATCTCAAAAACACATGATAAACATATAGAAAACACACACTCGATTTGCATGAAATTTTGTGCACACTTACTATCAGCCTAGGGACCAAACTGAAAAACATTGCGCCTTTAGATGATTATCATTTTTGGCTGTAACGTACAGTATGTAAGCCCAGCATGTCTAATATTAAATAAATATCTAAACATTATGAAATATATAATAATGTTAATAATAGGCAAAATTTTCGGCCTCTTGTATCCGCAATCTCATTCTTTCACAGGGGAGCTCGGAGTAGAGCCTCTGCTCCTTCACATGGAAAGGAGCCAGCTGAGGTGGTTTCGGCACCTGGTTAGGATGCCTCCTAGGCGCCTCCCTCTGGAGGTGATCCAGGCACGCCCAATTGGTAGGAGGCCCAGGAGCAGACCCAGAACACGCTGGGGGGGATAACATATCTCTCCTGGCCTGGGAACACCTTGGGATCCCCCAGGGGGAGCTGAAGGGCATTGCTGGGGTGAAGGATGTCTGGGTTTCCTTACTCAGTGTGATGCCACTGCAACCCCCTCCCAGATAAGCAGCAGAAAATGGATGGATGGAATGTATAACAGGCAAAATACATAACATACTGGAACTACCGAAATAATCCAATAAACTTCTCAAACTCACCTAAAATGTATGAAGTGTTTTCTGTTTTTGAAAAAAAAGGTTATTTTAATGTTGTTTTTCCTAATGGACCGTTTTATTTCATAATGTCACTTTTCATTACAAACTCTTTGACTGTCAATCAAGACAAACAAGGAAGAGCCAGTTATGTGATTGGCTGTCAAAGCAACAAAAAAATCAGATAACTGTAATTAAAAAATGTCATTATGAAATAAAATAGTGATTGGAATATCCATATTATCATTTATTTTATCATTCTGTCATTTACTTAATTAATACTGAACACTTTGGGTCTTAATAATTAAGCAAATTAATAAATAATTTAGATGTGATCCAAATTTTTGTGGTATGTTTTACAAAGTAAAGAAAATAACTGAAGCAACTGTAAATATTAACATTAAGTTGATATGTTCAGTGCTGATAGATGTGTGCGTTTTAAACGCATTATCATTACATTTCATATACTTTCATACACTGAATTAGTGCTATGACCCAACAATAAAACAAACATTTAAAATGTACTGTGTAATGTTTGTCAGTCCTCAAGTGTCACAAATAGCGGACTATTTGAGGGTAAAGTTTTCATTTGATACCAACATGTATGTGGCTTATACAGCATATACTGTATGTTGTTTGTATAGATAGTTTGATATCATATAATTAAAAGTTAATCCAATTAAGAAATTTGAAAGCTAAAAGTTGCTTTAGATTTGTGATCAAAATTATGACAGACGCGGCCATCAACAAAAGTAATAAAAAATAATAATGACCTGATAATGTGTCCATGCTGCTTCCTCAGTGTCTGTCATATTGTCTTCGAGGTACTCATAGTGCCTGTCGTAGTGGCTGTGGACTAGGTCAGGCAGGATGTGCAGTATAGTCCAAAATCCTCCTAGTATAGTGACAATACTCAGAGCCAAGGACATGGTCACCTACATGTAGAAACCAACAGAGAATGATGAAGGAGAAACAGGCTTTTAGACAAAGTGCTAGACAGAGAAACAAAAACAAACATAATACAAAACATAATAGTAAAAGTTCATACAACATATGGGCAACATGAAGAGGCCTGCAAATGAGCATGTAATTTGTCCAATGCATTGTTTTTATGACCAAATAGCTGCAAAACTAATGACATTTCCATCTATCCTCAGCTGGACGGGAATGTCATTAGTTACTTTGTGTTTATTCCTAAAAATAAGCAAATGTTAGCATGCTAACACCATAAACTAAGATGGTGTTAGCATGAACCGCTAGCGTGGCTGTAGACTCTTAGTCTTGTTGTTGTCCAGTCAAACATTAATTTATTTCTTGCTATATACTCTGATTTAATTAAGCCAGATTCCTAATGAGGTCCTCTAAAATGATAGGTCTTAGAAAACCTACCAGTTTTGCTTCAAAATATTACAATATTACAATATTACAAGCTTACTGTTTTCTTGGTTGGGTTGTGCTCTGTCAGAATGTATAGAATCCCACAAAAGATGTACTATAAGAGAGGGAGGAGAAAAGGTGTTTTATTATGTATCCCTCAAATGTTGTGGTATAATACATTGCATTTTGCTGGTGCTTAAATACTGAAGTGATCCAAATAATATTGAAATTACTATCACCCTTCAACCAAATCCTATAAGAACATTTATTATTGGTGGTGTCTTGGTTTTGCTAATAATTTCTGTTCTAAAATCTAATTTTACTGTTTATACTGATGAGTAAGTCTGTTGTTGTGCTACCAACCAGTGTTCCCAGGAGGAATCCAGGTTTGATGACCACCCATATATGGTGAAAATCAGTGCTTTCTTTGATTGCGACGTTGACGATGAAGAAAGATGCGCCCAAGACCAGCACAATGATCTGAGAGAAAATAATAAAAACAACTTCTAGCATGCCCTCTTCGGCTCTGTGACCGTGGAAGCATTATAATAGTTGTGACTCAAAGTGGGTCTTAAATCTGTGACCTTGGAAACTACTGTGATACATGTGTGTATGTCTCACGCCAATAATCTTGGGTTGCCCCTTAATGAAGCGGTGTAAAGGTTTGCTGCCTCCCACTGTGATGCTTTGAAGATTATTCCCATCTGGTCCACTCGCAGAGTAAAGCTCAGAAGACATCTTCAAGACAAACAGACACAAGAATATATGGACATTTCCTTGTATGTGCTGCATGCATCCATGTTACACAGAGTAAAGTAAAACATTTTGATTCATATCTTGATTCTGATTCTGCCACTCCGTTTTGGCTTTTATTGAATGCTGGCTCTGATTCGTGTCAGATTATTTGACTGGTAAATAAAAAATACATACCTACCTTTAGTTTCAGCAGATTTAGGCTGCCAGGAACACTATTTGGTCCTACATGAAAAGGTGGTTTGTGGCTATTTTTGATAAAGAAACAATGTTTTACACTTGTTTTTACTTGTGTTTTATTTCTTAGCATTAGTTGTTTGGCTGTCTTTAGAACATTATGACTGTAAAACTCTGATATCTTGCTTTAGGAAATGCATTTTTAAGTGTTCACTGACATGTGAAACCATATGTGCAGTAAGTCCAAAATTTGGTACCATAAAGTAATTTTTAGGATTTGCTAAGCAGAATTGAAAAGTATTTTTCTTGACAAAACCATAATTTTTATAATTATGATTATTATCAAATTAGTTCTTTTGAAATGAGTTTTAATTTGTGTGTGCTTTAACAGAAATTCAAAAGCAGACACTATGTACTCTGGCCCCTACAAGGACTTTTTAGTGTAATACATTTTTACACTCCAATGTCAACATCACAAAAATACTCACACGTAATTTAAAAAGAACTCAACAATTACAGCTCCCATGAGGTTCTGACAGGACAGGATTTTAATGGCAAAGAGTCATGGGATATGTTGTTGTAGAATGCTAACAAAAAATGTGGTCATTTCAAACAAAAATAACAATGCATTGAAATTTAACTGTCCAATACTGTAGTAGATACAAAGCCTGCTTAGAACATGGACAAACCCCCAAGAACATGTTTAAGCTTTTCAAAAAGACTATTAATGTGAAAGCCCACGTAGCTACAGGTGCTAGCTAGAAAAGAAGTTAGGACTCATTGGACATCTGGATCTTCTTAAGTTTTCAGAGAAACAAGCTGAGCAAATGTTAACAGCAGCTCGGCTAGCAGCCCCTCCCAGACGTCCTGTGCCCGCCGAACAGCATTGGTGAAACGTTTATTTTTTTACGTGAAACTGCTTTATTCAGTGTTTTTATCGGTTTTAATCCCTGTGTACATTTGTTCTGGAGAGGAAGAGACCTCTGCGGATAATTTGGCTCCCAGTAAAAACATCCTGAAAGATGAAGACTTAAGTAATTCTAACCCGGAGAAGCTGGTTGTTTAACAATGAAGACAACAACTCCCATGATCCCACGCTACTTCACAGCATCATCAAACGCTATCTTTTGTTATTGTTTTGAGTGAGAGACCTCTAGCAGCAGAAATTACATATTGTGCGTTGAAGGTGTTAATGTTATCCTAAATAAGCCTAAGGTTACCCCCCACATGTTGAACAAATCCTGATGTTGACATCAAGAAAAGTTGATAATCATGTACTGAGCAAATGCCAAACATCTGTCTTAAAGAGGAAAAAAAATGTCCTCCACTCTGCTGAAGTTGCAGAGATTCAAATGTTTTGGTGTAAATTATCTGTTAGATGTTATGTTACAGGCTACGATGTGGAACTGACTATTATTATATATTAATATAAAGTGGAAAATATTGTAAATTGCAAATAAAACAGACCTTGTGCAGTTCTGTGGTGCCTGCTGTAGTTCGGTGTTAGCTCGTCTTGTACTAACTTAACATCACATTCACATCTGGACTAGCGTCACATTCACATCTGGAACAGCATAACAGTGATGTGTGATTTGTGAACGATCGGTTATTTTTGAACACATCCAGAGCTCTGTAATATATGCTGGTTGTAGCTCATGATTTAGAGCTATCGAAAGATTAGATTCATTTTTGTGGAGGTTTCTGGAGTCTTCTTGTTTGTTATTACATCATGCAACAGTAAATACAAAGAACAACAGGACAAATCTGTGGTGCTTCCTCATGTTTTAATACTGCAATACTGCATGGGTCAAATTTGTATGATCTACCTGGTTTCTCAGATGTGGTGGAAACGTAAACAGGATTGCACAACAGGGACTTTAAGTTCCAAGTTTTGTTCTTGAGATTAGTTTCTCTGGTTCCAAAGTACCTGGAACTTTTGGTAAAAAAGGAGCTTAATATGGCTCATTCTATGATCTCGACATAACAGGGAGACTATCAGGGTGCTGTTCCCCTTTTTTGTGGCCAACATTAATGTGGACCAAGTTGCATTGGAGAAGTCTTTTTTCTTTCACTTTTACCTATGACCTAATGTGCTAACTAACTGTTAATAGCACCCAGTGTTGCATTATGTAGAATGGGCATTACAATAAGAACTGTTGGTTATTTTGTGTTAATTATTGCCTCACTGTATGTGGGGAGGACGTGTGTGAGAGTTTGAGTCATTAGGATAAGTGGGGATCCAAAATGGGATCCTGAAACAAATGAATTTGGCCTCGAGCCTCTTGAATGATGACAACAAAGAACCAACAACACGAGCAAGTTTTGCTTGAACAGTTCAAAAAGTTCGACTCCTAAAAGAAAGTCAAACTTCCCTTCACTCCAAATACACAGGGAAGAATGAGGGACGAGCTGTGTGTGTGCGTGTGTGTGTGCTTAGGAGTAGTCCCACTTGGGGTTACAAGTCACAGAGCTGAACTGGAAGAATAGCCAGAGAAGGAATGTGATGAAATAGTTTGAGCGAGAGAGGAAAGGAACAACAGAAGTACTAGATTTCCTGTTTTTCCAGTGACCCAGCTGGAGGGGAGAAAATAGGAGAGGAGAGATAGATAGTGTCACAAAAACCATGAAATAGAATTGAGATTAAAAAGGGCAGAGAAGAAAGAAATGGAGTGTGGGAGCAGAGAGGTTAAGGTGGTGGGGGGACAGCCAAGATAGAAGGAAAGGGGTTGGGCTTCATTTTAAAGGGATTCGTTTTTAAATATGAAACAGCTGCTGGATTTTATTAGATGTTTGAAACAAGAAAAGACAAGACAGATTGATGTTTCCTTTCCATCCACCCCCCCTCATTTCTTCCCTCCTAAAAGCTGACTAGGAAGGACATTGGAAGAGGAATTAAGAAATTTCCAATAGCAAGGGTTATTCTTGTTGAACAAAGTATATTACTGTGGCTGATCCGGTTTGCACTGTTGGTCCAGTGGTGGATAAACTTTATATTTGTCTGGTCTGGCATAAACATCGCCACATAAATGACAGAAAGAAAGAAAGCAAACAAACATGTAAACAAGGAGAAAAGACAGCATTAACAGTGTAACACACAGTAGCAATTACCTTTGAGTTTATTGACAAATGTGTTCATTGTACATCTTAATTCAAACTACATTGTTAATAATGGCTTGCACTGCACACTGCTGGTTAGGCTGCTGCTTAGTGCTCAAAACATAACATTTTACACGTGGACTGCACACTGGGTCAACATCCATGTCAACACACAGACAGACTGGATAACTAGTCAAGAGTTTTAATACATCTTTCACAGAAAGCATTAAGTAATAATCATCAAAAAGATGATTTACTCCAAACATTTAAGTGCATTGCTCTCTTATGTCATCTTTGACTTCCATATCTCATATATAAGATCTTATAATTAGTAGATCTTTATACTATTGACATACTAATAATAATACCATCTGTATTACTAAGTGACATCTGATGTCAAAGCCTCAAACTGTCATAATAACAGTTTTATCTCATAATCATGGGACATTTTTCTTGTAATTATGAGATACAGAAGCCATATATTCTATTCTATTCTTTTTTCTAAAGCAATGTACTTCCCTACAAAGATGAGGTGACAAGACAGTGAACATTACATCCACATACTGTAAATATGCATTTTAACATTACAACAGCATGCGTCTTATTCTTTTCCTCTTACACAAATTACACTGAATTCCCGAAAGGCATATGGACATCAACAGTTGATAAAAGATTAAATTAGGTGTTAATTCCTGATTAGTTCTCCTTTAGGCAAAGTCAAATACAGTAAAGCATCAGACATTGCTATCCTATGTACATACAGTCTATGACAGTATAACAGACTCAGTCACAATCAGTCAGAGGGCTTTTTAACAGTATTCTGAGATTTTGATTTTTTTTCAATATAGGACACATTAATATCAGCATACAAATATCATTGTTCAATTTTTTGAGAATCAATTGGTTCCTATTAAAAGGACCATACATACATACTATAACACTACTGCTTGTTTAGGTGTGTCAGTGGGCAAAACTACAGAGCAAAAGACATTTTCAGATGATTTTTTTTTTTTTACCTCACCCTTTTTTTTTACTTTTCTTGGAGCAGTTGTCTAAGATGCTTTCAAATATACTGATTTGGTTTAACATTTTGTGGCTTGGCGATGCTCTCATTTATGCTGCAATGAGAGTTGACATTACATAAATAAAATACTGTATGTTCATCTGTTGCTTTAGTGGTCAAACGTGAAACTGCCACCTTTTTTTTTTGCAAGTGCATTTGAATGACTTCCACCAACAAAGTATTTTAGACAATATGCTAGCTCTCAAAAGATTAGCAGATTAGCTTTTCTTTTAAAAAGTTCACTTCATATGGTCACAAACAAATAATAATGTTATCCATTATTTACAGTGGTTTTCCCCATTTTTTTAAGTTATACATGCGGTACAAATAAACAGACAGGCTTCCATCTCCTATAAATGCAGTGCAGTAGATGTTATTTGATCAATGAAAGATATATATTTGATAACCAATGAAAATATTATATACAAACAACAACAAAAAAAATAGATGTTTGTGAAGAGAAAACCTTACAGCATCTGAACATAGCATAGATTAATGCTGTACAGAAAAGTATTCTGATCCTTGCAGTAACAACTTTACAAAACCGAAAATATATGACCGTAGTCCTGTTCGAGCTTATAATTGCATTGATGAGCATTAGTCATTAGAGTAATATACACTGGTCAACTACATTCTAGCATATCACTGGAGTTAATGTATTTGTGCATATAAAAACAGACAGAAGGAACATAGACTGAAGTTAATTGCATTGTGTTGCATTTATCTTGATTATAGTCACTGAACACTAATTAGAAAATGTGCCAGAGCCACATCTCTCACAGTAGCACAGTCAAATGACCACATACATTTAGCTGGACCTGTAAAGTAGTTTGACACAGAAGGTGACTGGATACACTATCTGCGCTGTTTTTGCATGTTCTGGATGGTTTTACTGTAATGTAATGTGGTGTTTCTGGTGTAAAGTGCTGTATCTACTGTACTTGAGGTCAGAAAATATTATTACAGCCCTCTTAACATACTATAGGTTTTTGTTACTATCTAGTAAAATTTAAACCAAGATGTCTGAGTCTCTGCTTACTATATGATGAATATTTTGCATATGAAGGGTAAAAAAGACTTTGAAAAATGAGGGATGCACCCATAGACTGATGTGGAAAAGCTCTGAAAAGCTTAATTGTATATGTAATTTATATTTTCATGGTCAATTGTGGAGGCCGGTTCTGTATGCAACCTGGAAGGGCTGTTTGTATGGAACAGCAGGATTTCAGCAAAAAATATTTCTTATATAATATACATAAGTGAGTCCTTACATTCCAGCAAACTTTTCCTAATGATTAGGGCAACTGAGGATAGTATTTGAAGATAGTTGTACATTTTGTACAGAATTCGGTGTAAATGAGTGGTGAGGGATGAAGAAGCAATCATGAGCTAAATCACAGTGAGGGACATTTAATTCACATTATGTTCTGCAGTGCTACGCATTGCATATGAAATGCCTTTGCAAATTTTAGTTGTGCGTCTGTGAGTCAGTGAACTTGCAAATGTGTGATTTATGGAGTATTTAACTCTGTGTTAACCCCTCTTTAAGCAGTACAATCAGTTAATCTCACTCCCCAAGTGACTGTTGAAATGAAAGGACTGTTTTTCTTTTCTTTTTTCTGACACAGCAGTCTTATTTATAACAAAGCCCTAGGTTTGAGGTACCCTGTCGTTGTCCCTCAGTTTGTTTTTTATTCTCTTCAACACCCCAATAGATTAAATATGGCTTCCTACCTTGGAGAATTATAGTGTGTTCTTGCTGTTCAATGATGGCACAGTGATTTGGGTACGTGGGATACTGAAAACACATTCATCCACTTTGGATCAGTAGTCGTAGTTACTTATCTTAAGTCTTTGAGCTTTTAAGGAGCCGCAGAGCATGTATCATGTATAGTGTCATAGCTGTTTCCCCACACAGTTCCTGGATGAACCTTTCAATCTGAAATCAATTGATAAAATTCAACATATTCACTCCTCGTCTGGGCTGCCGGGTTCACAATGAATCATAAAACCACTGACCACAGTGTGGTGTCTGACTACGATGTGGAGACGAGCTGGATTTAGTGGGGTTTTCTTCAGCTTGTCTCAAGGGGCTGTGGGTCATCTTCTTCCTGGCTGGTGCCGTCAGGAAGTTGTTTGCTCCAGTAGTTGCATTGGCTAAAGGTGTCAGAGCAGGGGAAGTCTGCGCCGTCATCTCGGAGTAGGACTGGGAAGACATGGTCCACCATCTCACACAGACGCCCATAGCTAAGAGACACATTTACAATTTTTACTGCATCAAACCAAGAACTCAAACATCTGTGTACACACGTGTCCAGAGTCAGATTACATGGATGTAAATCAAAAGAAATAGAGCGCATTGCTTACGAGGAAATGTTGGTTTTGGCATGTTCCTGTATCAGCTCCCCTTTTGGATTGACAGTGAAAATCCTGTTCAGAGGAACACCCACCTCCTTATAGGAATACACATCCTGGAATCACACACACACACACACACACACACACACACACACACATACAAAAACAGTCAGCAGCAAGAACAAGCGTTATGAGATGAAAAGTTTAAAGTTTAACATCTTTAAGAGTGTGTGTGTGCGTGTGTGTGTGTGTGTGTGTGTGTGTGTGTGTGTGTGTGTGTGCGCAGTAGTCTCACCGTAGCTCTGTTGCCAAAAGCAGCGTAGAAAGGCTCAGTGTTTGGGTAGAAAAGGTGCTTAATGTCAGAAAGACACTCGATCTTAAACTTCTCTGGTTTCTTCTCAATCACCTCCCTGCACAACACATAATGTCAAACACATTTTAAACTTCCAAAATGCAAAGCTCTCATCATCATTTTCCTTTAGCTTTTATGCACTTTATATCTGTCTATTCAGTGGGTTCAGTTTTGAAAGGGCAGAGCTTAGCAATGCATTTTTTTTTCAACCCCTAGGCAATCATGTGACATTTAAAGTGAAATTAAAACATTAAAGTCTATATGAATTCTGATGCAGCGTTTATGTACATGTGATGTGTGTCTGACCTGTGCAAGGCAGAAAAAAGACTGCTGGGGCTGAGCAGCACTGGACCCATTGGCAGCATGGTTCCCCTCTCATTGACCCAGTGCAGGTAGCCTCGTGTCATATCAGCCATGCCGATGGCCCTCGCAGAGCAGTACATGAATTTATATCCATTCCTGTGACAGAGAAGGAGCGCTTGCACTTAATTGCGCACTGTGATAAATATAGAACATCTCCAATATATTTCAGTTAAAGTGAAATAAACAATTAACTAAATAAATATCTGTGACAGCATCAGAGGTCCTTAGCTTTAGGTCTGTTCTCTTTACACTGCTTGAGGTAGCACTCACTGGTTGACTTTGTGGTAAAGTCGTGCAATACCCTGGTGGGTCCAGTCTTTCCCCAGTGTGGGGAGGATGTGACCTAGGGTGTCTGACCTGCAACACAAAAGAGACAACACCACACCATCAATAAAGATGTGCTAATTTCACACACACACGATAATCGATTTCCAACATACTGCATTTTACATGTGTATTAGAGTCAAAAGAAATCTGTGTGAAGCCTGACATCTACTGGTGAAAAGCTAAAACTGGACTGGCTGATTTGTGTTGTAGGTGATGTCACTATTGATATATTGATATATCTCAGAGATAGCGATATTAACTTACCTGGTGATGGTTCCATCTATATCTGAGATAACTATCTTGTCATCCCAGCTCCAAAGATAGATTGTGCCATTGCAACGACAGGTGCCCTGATACTGTGTCGTCACGCTGAACACCACATCGTTAGGACCCTCCTTCAGTTGCAGGCTAGCCTGTAAACACACACACACACACACACACACACACACGGTGCACAGGCACACACAGATTGACAGAAGGAATGTTATTTTTAAATATTTCCTTAAAATAAAACTACTTTCATGTGTAACAGCATGAGACATTACACGCAACTCTAAAAATTGCCAAATGTGCAAATCCCAATGAAAAAGTCATTTCCTGTTTCATATAATGTCCTGGCTGGACACTGGTAAATGTGTGAATAACATCCTACATTTAAAAACACAGTAATTGTTGACAATTATCTTTTTTTCCAAGGTTTGTTTTTGCAGTGTTGGAGAATTGAATCTATAAATCCACGTTTCCATTCTTGGTGACCATTTTAAAAAGATGCAGAGACTGTTTCCAGACCATGTAGCCGTGTTTGTTATGTAAACAGAGATACTGCTTTGCCCACATTCTTTCATTATCATTATCTTTCATTTCATTATCACTGCAGAGCCTCAAAGCTGCTAAAACAAATGTATTTGTTCTATCTGTAGGAATTATCCCCATAAAATTCAATAAATACCAGTTGCTCTGATGTGAGGCGAAGAGTCTTCTTATAATAAACGCTGGCAGAACTCATGAGCGGCTCTGACTGGCAGGATCCTGACACCTGATTGGGCGATCTGTGGTCCTCATCACTAGAAGACGACTCATCCTTCATCCTGAAGAATCAAAGACAACCAATTTCGTGAATGTGATAAAACTATGAAACCTGATGAGAATGTGAGTCTGTGTGAGAGAAAACAAAAAAAAGACAATTATCCGTCTGAAGTCACCTGTTCACTGAGGCCATAGTGAGTGAGGTCTCTTCTTGGTCTCCTCCTGCCTCTGTCACTGATTCCTGAAGTGCACAAAGGTCAAATGTCACAATTGTCTTAATCGACTGAAGCTGAATGTGTTGATGTGTGTATCTGTGCACTTACTGATTTACAGTCGCTGTTCCTGCTTCTCCATGAGAACCACCAGCGTCCTCCTTTCTTTGGCATCTTCTCCTTCATGATGTTCTCCACTGAGGCCTGGAGACAATCATGCACATACAACTCAAAACTGACTGAAAATGTAACTCAAAGCCGACAGAAAACTCCAAACAAATAAAGCAAAGCATAAAACAGATAAACCTATAAACAAATTACCAGAAAGCACCAAAAAAAAGTAACAATCAAAAAAGCAACGTAAAACGTAACAAACAGCACATTTCAAACCACACCGAACTCCAGCTAACTGACCAAAATAAAGGCAGTTACAGGTGAAAGCACAATGGCATGCGAACAAAGAGCAAATAATGCAATGTAAAACCTGAAAGGTAGAGTAACATCTGAAGAATGTGATTGGACGGCAGAGAGAAAAATGCAAGGAGACACAACATACAGACAAACAAAGACATGCGCTGATGACCAACACCCAAGCAAGGCCAGAAAACATCCTACAGGTTGGGAAGGACCGGAGCCAAACAGACCGGGGAGGCAGTATGAGAAGAGGCCGAAAGCAGAAAAAACATAACTCAAACACCAACACTTAGCACACAGAAACATCCGATGGATGGTGGGAGAAAGAAAATATTTAAATAAGAGGGGAAAAGTAAGGAGGGGGATAAAGACATGACATTATTAAAGTGTTAGGAGAACAGTTAGATTTACGTAAATCAATATTTCACTGTGGTATAAGACTGGCAGCTCGGCTCTGTGCTTCTACATGTGTGTTCATAAACAGCCAGTTTCAATTGCAGACACATCTGAGTATCTAACAATGCTTCTTTTTTCACCTTGGCCAATGTAAAAAATCACATATAAATGACTATATAATGCAATACCTGAAGTGTATGTCACTTTGGAAATATTTATTACAGGAGCCAGAAACAAATGTGAACACACATCATCTAGTAGCATTTGGCTGAATTGTCATAAAGCACTGAGAGGGTGTTTGCAAACGACAAACCAACATGAAACATTAGATTAGGGAGATTAATTGCAAAATGCTGGGGGTGCACACAAGTGATGTACAAGGTTGCAAAAAACTAAAATACACCAAACAACCACCTGACAAAATATTATAATGCAATCAAATTAAAATAACTCAACAGTTATAGTGTGTTATAGCTCCACGTTCTTCATTTTAATTGCACAATAAAAATAATTAAATTGTTTCTGACCAAATAAACAAAAAAAAAAACCCTCTTTATTTACAGTAATGAACAGAGCTCCATAACACGACACACACAGTTGCAGTTAAAGGTGCTGTATGTAGAATTTAGTGGCATCTAGTGGAACGGACTTGGCAGAAATGGAATATAATATTCATAAGTATGTTTTAATTAGTGTATAATCACCTGATAATAAGAATTGCTGTGTTTTCATTAGCTTAGAATGAGCCCTTTATATCTACATAAGGAGCGGATCCTCCTCCATGTTTCTACAGAAGCCCAGAACGGACAAACCAAACACTGGCTCTAGAGACTCTAGAGTTTTTCGTGAGTTTCACGGCCACCGTAAGTTCTCCTACACACTTGGAAAGGGAAGGTTATTCAGTTGGTTGCAATCTGCAATTTCACTGGTAGATGCAACTAAATCCTACACACTGGTCCTTTAAAGCTGCAAGCTATAATAGTGTATAATTACAATATTAATAACATAAAACATTCAACTGGGAAACAAAGCAGAGTATATATCTGTGTATCACTATGGTGGTCTTACCTGCGGCAAGGGTTTCTGGTACACCTGCATGGCCAACATGACAGGAGCTGCTGTGTTCCAGTTGTAGTACCTACAACAGATGACAGAGGGCTATAAGCACTTTGTACACCTCAGACGTCTACCTGCAAAACACAGCTGACATACTTGTATTATAAGGGAAGAATTACGACTGCTGTACTATTGATTATATAAGGCTCAGTTTGTTACTGCAGCATGGCGTCATCCCAATAGTAGTGATTTAGTCAAGATCAACAGTACTTAACTTTAAAACATGCATTTTGCTTCAAAGGAAACAACAAAGTATGTGTGTGTATTACAGAACTGTGTTCAGATATAAAAAAAAAACAAAAAACAAAAAGCAGATGATTGTCATACTTTCTACACTCAGTCGAAATGTGTGACACACTGGTATTGAATAAAGCAGTACACACTTGTTTCCTATCTTGACCACCAGGTTTGGATCATCGATAAGCGAAGGGTTTTCAGAGAACTGCTGGTATGAAACTGCCCTCTCCTGGAACTGCTCTGTGGCATAAAACACACAAACACACAGTGCATACAGAGGCAAAAAGATTACAGGCGGATAGTTTAAGAAAATATTCTTTTGAGGTAATTTTTAAAAATGTATAACAGAAGAAATTAGACATGTTTGTTTGTTTATACAGTTAAAGTTTAAGGGCACTCTAATGCTCTTTGCCACTATGACACATTCCTTATCCTACCTCTTGTGATCCCCCTGATGTCAGTGAGCCCTCCACACAAAGAGATGGCGACATGAGGCAGGTCCCCCATTTGGTCAGACAAACTGTCCACGCCACTGTCCATCCCACTGCTGCCCACAGACTGTGGGGACTGATTGGCGCTCCTCACACCCATCATCATCATCTCTGAGTCCCCCTTCATTGAGCTACTGCCTCCGTCACTGAGGAGAGAGAGAAACATGCACTTTCAGACATACAGCATATTTAACTGCAATAATGAATTACTATTACTATATAAAATAAGGCATTGGTGGTTAGTTATAACCATAAATCCCCAAATCAGTCAAAAAGTGTCAGAGGTAATTGATTACTTTGCTGTACATGCATATGTTTGTTACTGTACATACCTTTTAGGGAAGTAGAGAGCAGCTACTTCAGGCTCCAGCTCTGTAATGTCATCCAGGTATATACCATCAGCTCCCAGGTGTTGGCTTCTCTTTTCTAGTAAGAGACACATAATTAGTAGGAAGAATAAAAGATTAAATTAAGGAACATGAACACTGAATTGTTTGAGTGCTCATACCTTTCCTCTTAGATGGTGAATCAGTTCTTCTGATGGGACTTCCTCTATTACCGCCTTCGTCCGAATGATCAGAGAGAATCCTGGGAGACACTGAGCAGGCTGTTAAACCCTCCATCTCTGCACATGACGCCCCAACACTTTCTACCTCTCTCCCTATTGGAAAAAAGCAAAAAAAAAAAGATCATCAAGAGTCACCAACTTATGGTATCTCACCAACTGCAATTCAGCGATCAGTGAATGTATCACTCAAAACTGGCTGTCCTGTGGATTTAACATGTCACATCTGAATCATGCAGAACTGATAAGTCCAAGCAAGTCCGACAGGGCGGTGTTGATGTCGCCTGAGCTGTTTACAACCTGCCAACAACTTCTCCCTGTGACTCAGAGGGCATTATCCAAGAATGACTCCCATCTTTTGTTGTTGTTTTTCAACAGCGTTCAACAGCAGTACCCATTCACAATAATCTCCTCCAAAAAATTACCTCGCTCTCCTCCAGCCCTGTCACTGGCTCCAATTTGGCTCTCTTCAGCGTCCTTGCCCCCGCTGTGACCAGCAGTTTCCTCTGGCTGGGATGTGTAGAGAGTGAGGGAGGGGGGTCCAGTGTCATTGATGGCTCTGAAGTGAGTGCTGGAGGACACTGGGATGGAGACTGCTGTGGCAGGGTCCTGCTTCTGGTGGGAGGTCAGGAAAGAAGGCTACAAGAAAGACAAGAGAGATCAACCTTTTAAACATATGACAACATCAAATGTAACATTTGTAGGCAACTTAAAAGTACAGTATTTACAATACTAATTGTGAACAAAATATTAAAGCAAGTTCTGAGGTATTTTCTGCAGTGTGTGTGCGTGTGTGTGTGTGTGTGTGTAAATACCTGGGCAGCCTGTGGCAGCTCCCCCCATGTCCACAGCATCTCAGGGTTGTCTTTACTCTGATTGGCTAGCTCAGAGTCACTCTTTGGTGTGGATGACCTTGAATCGTCAGGGCTGCCGGGAAAGTAACACATTTATTTAAATCAGTTTGTACTCCAAAATAAGTATCTTTAACCTATATAATATAAAACTAAAATGAAACAGAAAATCCAAAAAATCATAAAAATATGTGGATAATATCCCTTATTGAGTTTTCAATGAATTGTATTTCTTTGCTGCAAACTTTGTGCTTTTCCTTCACACAGTGCATTATTTCTTCCAGCATTCAGAGAGGGTAAAATTGAAAGTGATACCTAACATGGGAAGAGAAGTGAGAGGTCTGCTGAGGACAGGAGATGGACAGACCACAGGATGGGAGGATGGAGAGAGTCTCCTTAATCACATTACTACAGGAAGATTAAGACACAGAAAAACAGAACAGGGAGACGGAGAATCGTGATTATTATCTACTCATTCTGAGCAAATAATGTTTTTGAAGTGCTTAGTACAATATGAACAGAATAATAAAGAACTGAACAGACAGTTAAATAAGACAGGTATTAGTTTATCAACGGTATGGTACGGTCAAAAAATACCTCTGTGAACGGGTCCAATCAGTGCTGGGGTGTGTGTTGGCTGTAGACCCCTGATCACCATACACAGGTCTGATCACAAACACACACACATGCATGGAGATGTCAGTCATATATACACACATTGTTTCACAATCTGTGCACACACCATACTGTATACACAGCTACAGTGTCTCTGCAAATAAAGTAAGACAGGAGTAAGTGTCTGTTTATCTCATCCTTACTTTGAATTATAAAAAAACTGTGGCTGTAAATTTCTAAACAATCTATTATGAGAGCTTTGCAGCCTGCCTGACTGTAACCACACATCACTAAATAACCTAAAGGATTTGCTCATTACGTACAGTATGAAGCATGACATGAAACAGACAAACATTCTTTCATGTCTTTAAGGGTTTCAGGAATTTTCCCATCCCACCATGTGGTAGACTTTCTAAAAAAGCCTGGATCCCCTGCAGTAAGGACGGCACTGTGAGCCATTATTTCAACGAGACAGAGTACACTGTGGGAACAGGACAAGTCCCTGGAACGTGTCCAAGAAACAGAGCTGGTTTTCAAAAGGCTTCACACACACACAAATACAAAAACATGCAGACACCTGCAGACTCACGCACTAATTCTGTTTAAAGCATTTCATTTGATCAATTGAAATGATTTTACTGAAAACCTGTTACATGTACATGCAGGGTAAAATTGGTTCAAAGGACACTGATAGTGATATGATACAAGTCTAACACTTACCACTTAATTCTAGTTACAAAACAAATCCTAGAAATGGACATTTTCCAATGTGAGGATCAACAGAATGTCCTCACTTTAAAGGGATTTTTTATATTCCACTTATTCACATGGTGTCCTTTTTAAACAGCTGGAACAACCACTTACACACTCATTCATTCATGAAAAACATAAACACACAGTCTCTCCTCATAACACAATTAGAGGAGTTATTGGCAGTAAGTTCTGCCTCCCAAACAACATTGTGACTGTCGGTTGTTTACCAAAGTAATGGAACAGACAGACTGGCATTTAACAGTCTCTCTCTCTCTCTCTCCCTCTCTCTCTCTATCCATCTATCCACTTATAACACACACACAAACACACACACACCAACAAAATGACATGCAGAGGTCTCTTCTGTAACACTGGCTGATAGCAAAAGTAAAGAAATACAGAACATTTGCTTTTTCTCTCATTTCTGAAAGCCTAAACTGTTCAAACTGAAACACACACATTTCTTACATACACACTCACACACCTGCCAACGTCCCCCTCTCTCTCCTCATCCGAGCTCAAGTCGATGGTAAACATGTCCTCATCCTCCGAAAACTCCTCCCCGCTCTCCTCTCTTCTCCCTCCTCCTCCTCCTCCACCTCCGTCTGGTCGCGCCTTCCTCCTCCTCTTCCTCCTCTTCTTGGTCATCCCTCCATCACTTTGCTGCAGCCCAAGGCTCTGAACAGGAAGTGAGCCGCAGGGGATGGTGTCTACACGATAAAGAGAGTAACATGAAGACAGTTGAAAAAGACCGCGCACATTTTCACACAAAAATGTCTTTTTTTCAACAGGGCCTACCGTGATGACGAGAGCTGCCCCTGCCCAGCTGGGACTCCATTAACTCCTCCCCCGTGGACATGATGGGTGATGTCGCCAGGTAGGATGGAACCACTTCCTGTCAAAAGAGGGCGTGGCATGACCATATGAGGTTGTATTCAAAAGACTTGATGATGCCGTCATCAATCATATCACTCAAACTAAAATTGATCAAAACAGTGACTGATGTAAAATAGCTGATATCATTTTGATTTCTGACAAGAAAACAGAAAAAAATCAACCTTAATTCTGGACACAGAATGGAATCATCAATAATGTGGGAAAAATAATGTGAGGGTGATGTGGGGTCATCAAGTCTTCATAAAGTTGCAGTTGTTAAGTTCTTGTGTGCTAACATTAAAACAGGAGTGCACAGCTATGCTTAGCAGCTCTGTGAGGCTCCACAATACTTAATGTTTTGAGCTAAATGCTAATGTTGGCATGCTAACAGAGACATTGGCCCCCTGTAGCTTTTAGAATTTTAAGGTCCTTTTATTGGTTTACAAAGGCCCGACCTGTTTAACCAAACTTTTAAATCCATATATTCCTGCACGAGCCCTTAGGTCCTTAGATACCCAGCTGCTCTGCTCTACGCACGCATAAAAATATTCTATATTAATATATAAAATATTATGTAGAACCGCATTTTCATGCAGTTGGGAATCTGGTGGGAATTTGGGTTTGAGCTCAGATTAACAAAATCACACAGATTTGCTCATCAGAGTCTCATCGGTGACTATGCCAGACAGAGATACAGAGAGACACACTGGGAAAGACAGACAGAGAGAGAGAGAGCGAGTCTGATAAAGAGATTATCCAAACAGTGCGGACTGACACATGCCTTGCAGTGCACATGTCATAACACAGTCCAACACAGCCCGATTGATTCTGATGGGAGAGAAATAGGGACAGTGCTCAGGATGTGCATGATGCCAGGTCACAGCTCATCTATTGAGAGCTCTAGGCATACTGGGAAAATCCAAATTTTAACACACTAATTTAAAATATTTTGGATGCCTCACTGTATATCTGTAAACATAACTGTATCTCTCATAGCTAGAAGTGATCAGCTTTAGAAAAAATAACACTCTCTGCACAAAACTGAATCTATATGTGACATATGGGAATTCTGTTTTCACACGGACTATGTTTCGAAACAAATCCTCATCACCCACACAGCAGACCAGCAATACAGGATTTGTTTTGGTCTATATACTGCAAAAACCTGACAGCATGATATAATGACTGAGATGATTGCGAAACATTTCACACAGGATTTTAAATCTCCCAGATTGGTCACACTGAAAGGAAAGCTGGTGATACGCTAATGAGATAAACATGAAAACAACTGCGTATGTTTTTTTCACCTAAGGTATTCAGACGTTCCAGATGTTCTAGCCTGAAGATTAATGTCATTTGGTTAATGTTTCATGTGCAGGATCTATGTGCCAACACACAGGCCCCAACAAATCTTCAAATCTAACTTTACAGCCTGAGGAGAGTGAGAGGGGATTGGGTAGAGGAGAGGAGGCACACTGTTGTTGATCATTTTAAATTCATTTGGGTAAGACAATACATTAAAAACGCTAAAAACTATAGAACAAAAATATTTGGAAGATAAAGAACTTGAAATTGAACCAAACGCATACATTTTCAGTCTTTAGTCAGTTACATAATGTGTTGCCTGCCTATCTGCATTTCTGTTAGCCAGTGACTTTGTGTCATATTTGTCCTGTGTCTCTTTCACTGTGTGTATGTTTGTCTGTCTGACTGTCTTATCTGTCTTCCAGTCTGTACTGGACAGTAAACAGATCAGTGTCAGACACTTTCTGAGTCTGTGTGCAACCGATTTATAGAGAAGGTGAATTCGGCAGAGCTATAAATAGCCCTCTGGTGGTTTTCCACTCTGCAGAAGGAGAGTTATGTTAAGAAGAGGATTTGGCACACAGCCCAAACTGTGTAACAGACATGGTCAAGCAGAATTTGCAAATAATAATAAAGTGTTTGTTTGAATTTGAATTTGAATTTACTTTTCCATTCATTCAGGGCCGAGGCATTATAATAGTCTTGCAGGACTGATTCTAAAGAGCACCATTTGTGCCAAATGATTGGCTGACTGTTGGAGACGGTAATAGAGACGGTAAGTAATAAAAGCAGAATTAGACCAATGTAATCCTTCAGATTAGGAATTAGATCCTTTCCGATTATGACATTTTCCCCTTACTTCCTGACTGGGAAACACAGCCAGCTCTTATCAAACTCACCACTGATCCCTGTTTCCTTCAGAGGAGTGCTCTCTCTCTCTCTCTCTCTCTCTCTCTCTCTCTCTCTCTCTCTTACCCCCCAACCCCACTCCTCCAGTTTCCATGAATACTTGCCTATCACTTTACAGAATCAGTTGGAAAAACAAAAGGAAATGTTCCCGTGTCAGATTAATTTCTGCAAAATGTGCTTTTGTGCAGCACATATTTCCACGTAACAAGATCTAGTAGGGCTGTGTACACAATACCAAAGTTCTACCGTACTAAGATAGAACTTTGGCATTGTGTTGAACAGTTACTTAAATTTCATATAATTAAAGTTTGACAGATAACGGTTCAGCAGACAGGAGCTAAACAGGAGCTAAAGTGTGGCCAAAGGCTATGACATGGATGACATGTTTACCACGCAGTAGTTCTCAATGCTATCTGCTCAGACAAAATCAGCGCACTATTTACATTCTCAATGTCATCACATGGTCGTGGGACTCCAACATGAAGCTCTGTGATGATTTACAGCAGCTAGGTTGGGAGCTTTACACTGCACTCTGCTGGCTTTAAATCTCACAGTAAATACAGTAACTCCCATGGAGGATGTTTTTATGGTGCTGTAAGTGACATACATTTTTAGTTTGTGCGGCCCCTATTGAGGTTTGATCCCTGCTGCTGTTATTTTGACATGATGACACCAGCACTGCAGGTCACATGCACATGAATAAAACAGGAGGTGAGAAGAGATGCTTTGCATTAGAAAACATAGCCAATAACAACATGCTACTGAGCTATTATTGGCATTGATGCATATGGTGACAACATAAAACAAAATATAGCTCAGTTATTTGACAGCCACCTGTGAAAATGTCATAAACTGTCCACTGCTTGTGTGCGTGTGTGTGTCTGGGTGAACGGTCAGTATCTGCGTATGTCTTCTGCCTGTCCTGTTGGTTTATTTCCAGGAAACTAAACTCATGCAGGCCAACAGGATGCCACAAGAGGACAGAAGCTCTTGTTCCTGTTTGTTGTCCAGCTTGCATTTCAGCTGATATGCTAGTCTTTCTCTGCTTTTGTAGAGTCTCAGATCAGCAGATTGTCTTGTGATTTCCATTTAAAATAGATAGATGTCATTTGTTCATATGCAACCATCCCGATGCCAGGATCTATTTCCCCCTATTCTCACACACTTTTATATGTGTTAACTTATTCACTGTTTTGTGATTGTAATTCTGTCTCTTCCATCTGTACACTTTGTGAACTCGGTTTTAATGTTATTTATTGAAATCACTGCTCTACTCTAGGATTTGCACTGCAGGATTTTACAGGTAAAAGTTATTTGGATGATTTACTGATGGCACCTGCAATGGCATCACTAAGTTAGCACAGCGGGATTCATGACATCATATCACATTGGCCTATTAAATATATGTAAGCGCACATACTGGGTAGAACACCCTATTTGGTTCAGGACACTGTTTAAAAAGAATCTCAATTTAATCTCAATTAGGATTTCCTGATTAAATAAAGGGTAAATAAGATATTAAAATATATATATATGGTGATGACAGGCTGTTTTTGAAGGTGAGAGTGAGACACTCCTCCAGCAGCAGCTGTCCAGCAGAACTCAGTCTCATGTTGCATTTCAGTCTATAGCAGAGGAGGGGCACAATTCTGCCTTATCCTGGGCTTGTCTGTGCAGGAAAACAAGTAACCTGAGCCTATTTATTAAAATAACAAAGACATGCAAATCTAGATTCACCAGTAAGTGGCAAAACCAGTTAGAACGGAGGGAGGGAGAGAATTAAATGTTTTGAGTTCCAATCCAGTTCCAGCACTGCTACACGGCCAGGCTGTGTGTCCTTCATGCCACTAAGTTATGTTCTGTCCTGTTGTATGTGCGTGTTTACTGACTCAGTGTCTGGCAGTCATTACTCACCAGTGTGTTCTCAGTCTCTTTGACAAAGAAGGCCTCTCCATTCTCTCCCAGCTTCATGTGCAAACTCACTGGCTCTCCGTTGATCTCTATGTCCACCTGCAGGGCAGAATTTAATATTAAACCTCATTAGCACTAAACAACCTCCAATTTGGGATTTTGTTGCAGTAGTGGAGGTTTTGTGTGTGATCTGTCCACTTTAACATATCGACAAAGATACTCAAAGCAAGAGCTCTGTAATCTCACCACTTTCTCGCGGGACCGCAGCACACCCATCTTGCCGAAGCGGACGTGGAAGGGGGAGCACTGCAGGGAGCCATCGGGCTGCCGGACCACGATGACATCTATACATCCAGACAGCGTTGCAGGGTTGAGGCCCCTGTACAGCTCCTTGACCTGCACAAACACCTGGCCCGCCAACTGACCCACATAGTTCATGGTCTGTAACTGGAGACAGACAGGGAAGGAGAGAGGGAAGGAGACAGTTTTTGTTGATTTCTTTTCCTTTAAATTTGTCTTGTCCTTTAAATAAGGCTTCATTTATATTTTAAGCCCACAGTGGCAGGACAAATGACCTTTAATGGACCTATTAACTGTCATGGGGATCAAATTCTGCCACATTACATAATATACATTATTGATGTGCTGATTCCAATTACCGCCTGCACGCACCAGACAACCAGGCGATCTCAGATGTTAGGCAGGCTGCTAACACAACACTAAAACAAAGAGATTTCCATATTCTATTCTTAATTCTTGGATGAATGTGAAAACACAAGTTTTTCCTTTTTTTTTCTCCTCTGTTGAAAACACGAATCCCAACAGAAACTGAAAATTGCCTTTTCCTCTTTGTAATGCAAATACGCTCCATCGGGGGGAGATTAATCGTGTGGTGCTGTGCCAGTCTCCCTGACCCACACAGCCTCTAATGCTCTCTGTCTCGAATGCCAAACATGGGCCTGGAAAGAGACACTGACAGGGAAATGCATTCACTGGACCGGGAGATGGTGGCTGTTGAGTCGGGGGACAGAGAGGGAGACACAGAGAAGCAAGAAAATACAGCGTCAAGGAGAAATGAGCACTGCTTGTACTTTGTGGATAAGTTGATATATCATGTTTTCATACTAATACAGTAAGAGTATTTACAAACTCTGGTTTCTGAATCATACTATATGTTAGACTTCGTAGTACACCAGCTAATGGCCCTACAGTCATGATGCCTTATGCATCACGGGGACAGCCTCAGGTATGACATCAGTGAGAGATCATTGCTGTAAAATGTTAAAAGCTAAAATGATTGTGCAATGCAACAGAATTAGTCATCTGCCGGATCATGCCAAGCCAATAAAGTCATTATTCATTCAGGAAATTATGTGCCTGAATGTTTTTCTGGCGTCAAAACAAAGTCAAAGCATTTCTAATTTGACAGAATCACAATTGGCTAAATGATTTGGATTGAAACTCTAACCCTAACCCGGGAGAGAGTGAGAGACGAGGAGATTATGGTGGCTAGAATGCGGGGAAGAGAAGCAAAACAAGAGGATGAAAAGGAATACAGGGTGATGATGAGAGAAAGAGGAAGTAAGAAAAATATAAAATGTGAAGTTGAAATTGGGAGATATTTGAACAAGAGTATGCGGAAAACAGAAGTTGGTGAAAGAAAAGTGATAAAAGAAGAGTAGAGAGCAGAGGAGGGAAAATATGAAGCACACACACACACACACACACACACAAAGTATGTGATATCACTGTCTTATCTCTATAAAAAACTGCCCCCTCTCCACCTGCCACCTGCTTGTGCTGACTCAGATGCTGGCATCCTCTATCTCTCCGTCTCCCTCACGCACACACGATTACAGCATGCAGATGGCTTCATATTTTGGCAGACAATGTAAGAAAAATTCTAATGACGAGGAGGATTTGCTAACAACCATCAATTACTGATGATCACAGATTGTTGTATATTGAGACACTCATCACAGGCTTGTTCTGACCAGCCCACTACAACTACACAACACACTACTTAACAGTGTTATTAAGCCATGAACGCACCCTGTTTGAATCATTGACAAAATCAGAGACATTAGCAGAGGTGCAAAACCAGGCTCATCTGGGTAACTGTGGTGTAATTAAGTTAAGTTTATTTTATAAAAACAGAAGATTACAAACTTTAAAACTCTAAATAGAGTAAATTGTTTTTTTAAAAAAACTCCATATTTTCTTACTTGTTGTGGTACCTGACCATACAAATTGTTTTATTTTCATTTGCTTGGGTTGTGAGTAGAGCTGCAACGATCAGATCGATTAATCAATAGAAAATTATCCGTCAACTATTTAGATAATCAATTAACCGTTGCAGAAATGTTTCAAGATACTAAATATTTGTTGTTTCCAAGTTCTCACATGTTAGAATTTACTGCTTTTCTTGGTCTTCACATGATGGTAAACAGAATATTTGGGGGGTTTTGGACTGTTTCTTGAACATCTCGTCATTTTTTATTGTTTTCTGATGTTTTATAGACCTAATGATGAATTGAATAATCAAGAAAAGAATAGTCAGATTAATCAATAATGAAAATAATCATTAGTTGCAGCCCTAGTTATGAAGTATCTCAATACTGTAAGCACCACATAGGAGGAAGACGACAGAAGGATATCTCATAACACTGACAAATTAAGCACCGCTATCTGCGTGGCAGGATAGCACCAGGGGTAAGTGTGAAATTTGGGTGAACTGACTGATTTTCTCTGTCAGAAACACACACACACACACACACACTCATTCATGGGCATGCCACCGACCTGATATCACTGTCAACACAGGACACGTGCAAACAGATGGGACCACTCATACACACACACACTGATACATAAACACACAAAAACGGAAGCCTTGCCCACTCTTCCAGGACATCTCTGTTTAACAGCCAATCACAGTGCTCCCCCATTATGTAATAACCAATCACGAGACAACTCATAGGGTCATTCAGTGTCATTCAGTCCACTTGCTTGATTGTTTTACTAAAACCACAGGAAAAAACAAAGGCACCTTGTCTAACTGACTACTGCTATTTCTGAGGCAAGTGGGCAACAACACTTAGCCCGAGCTACATCCATAGTAGCCTCTTTAACATAAAAACACACACAGCCTCTTTACTAAAAGTTGGTGAATATATGACTTCAGTTTAGTGGTAACACTCTCACCAAAGCAAAGACAGAGAGGGGAAAAAAACAGAAAGGTGACACAGAGGTTGAGGGATTAACAGACAGATGATGATGATGATGTATGAAGGATTATCCAATTAAATCAATTTACTGTGACTGGAGCAGCAGTCTGACACTCCAGGCTTTCACTGTTACCACTTAAAAAGCAATAAAGACAGACAGAAATCATTGTTTTTTTCTATATTGTACATAATTTTGTAAGAATTTAGATAATAAATATCACCTTATCGACCTCCTATAAGAAGACAGCACAAACAGAAGACATGAAATACGACGCAGTTGAAAAACAACCCGCATACGCTTCATAAACATGAGGTTCATAATATGATCGTACGGTATAATGTCATGCGTGGCCTGTGAGGCGACATGTAAACATCTGCACACGGGGTGAGGCTCCGCAGTCTGCACCGCAGCTCTGCCTTCATTCAAACAGCCGCGCGTTGCAACACGCAAAACAAACACCGAATCAGATCATATGACATCTGCTAAAACATATGCAGGCTATAATAATGTTTAAACATTTCAACAATCCCTTAAAGCAGGTTACTATGCAGTCCAGCAACTGCTACTTACATTATTTATTGGCTTCGCTTCTCGCTCCGGGATCTTTCCGCCATCCGAGTTTCCACCAAACGTCCCGCAGCTACTGTTTTATTCCGTTTACGTGTCTCAAATCAAACATTGTCGGTAACGGGCAGCGTCATTATTGCTCTCCTGGCATCTGATCCTGGATTTCTCTGCTCAAGGCTGCTTCTGCTATTTAAACCGCAGTTAAATTATTCCTCCCACCGCCGCCGGACTGCAAACACAGAGAGAGCCGGTAGGCTGAGCCGGGGATGACGTCACACACACGCTTCCCTCTTAAAATCATAATTTTGCTGTGATTTCATCCTCCTCTCTTGGTTTACTATTCATATTTGTGTTCTGTTTATTTGATTTATAGCAGAATTTATAGGTTGTAAATAATGGCTTTTTAATGGTTAATAAATAATAAATAATTTACTATTACAGACGACTTTTGTTGTTGCCTTATTAGAAAATGAGAAACTCTTGACTCTTATTTAATGACTTATGAATGACTTCACTATTAATAACTCAACACAACCTGGCAACCCAAAGGCTGGCATCACTAATGGCTTATAACTGATCTATTGAGCATTAGAAAATGTATTAACCATTGATTAGGCCATTAGTTACAACTTGTAAAACCTTTATAAAGGGTGCCTCATTATTTTTTCATATCATTATAGTTGCAACTTATTTATCTTACTTTTATTTCTCTGAGGCTTTCTCTTCTTGTTCTTGTTCATAAACACTGCTGTATTTTGGCTTCTTTATTACAAAATCTTATGAAAATCTGCTCTTCTCTGGCTAGAAGGGTACAACAGTGTAGGACCAGGCAAGTGTTAGTCACCAAACGGGGTCACGTTAAATCTCAGGATGAGTATTGTCTGTTAAAATGAAAAGTTTATGTGCTGAGATCTCACAAGGTTAAATGATATCATTTAAAATCTTCCAGCAATGACCAGCTTACTGATGCTTTGTTTTTCTTTTCTTAATTAAAGTTAATGTTTATGCTTTGCTCTGTATCAATTCCCCTTTTTAAATATGAACAGTTAACAACATGTGAAAACAGAGTTATCTAAACCGCATAGTAGAAGTCTACGTAAGACATACTGATAACAATCTTAGATGCAACAGAGTCAACTAAATCTTAAAAACACAATGCAGAGCTTGGCATTACATTTCTTCCTGTGTACAAGTGAGAGAAGAGCGACAGTAAACAGAATCTTGTGCTTCTTCTAAAGAAGTAGAAGTGTAATATGTGAAGCAGAGGAGACAAGAATAGCATTGACATTCAGGCTGCTCAGAGGCATCTGTACTTGTGCAATACACTGACTGTGTCTCAGTTGTCAAAATGCAAAATCTACCCACCAGCCTTGACACATTGAGGCCACACCAAGACATTGTCGGCGTGTTAATTATTCTTAGTGTGTTTTTGTGTGATCAAATGGTGTGCTTTTCCTCGCCAAAAGATCGCAAAGCTCACCCTGTTTGAAATTAAACATATTGTTCTGCACGTGGCAGTTAGACTTGTTGTCATGTACAGATCTAAAGACTGTAGATCAAGAACCCAATCGACTACTTGTCATGGTCTCATGATTTTGGACTCTTTGTGTTTTTGTTCTTTAGGTTTACTGTGTTCTCTCTGTGTGTCTTTATTTCCAGTTCTTTATGGTTATTGAGTCTCTGTTCTTCTGTTCCCTCCACACTTTCTCTTCACACCTGTCCTGCATTGTCCTCGTTAGCCCTGCCTTGCTCGCAGTGTCTTTCCCAGCCAATTATTCCCAGCCTGCCCTTGTGCGTTGCCACCTGTTCCCTGTTGTGTAATTAGTTCAGTTTGTATTTAAGTTCAGTTTTCAGTTCAGTCCTTGTCAAATTGTCTGTTCTGTAAGTCTGCCTGCTTAGTTTGGTCTGTTCAGCCTGTCATGTTTCTGTGTTTCAGCTTCTTTTGATTTCTTTAATAAATATTCTGCACTTGATCCTGCCTGGCTGCCGGTCTCTGCGTTTGGGTCCACCTGCTCTTTCAAGTCCTGGTACTGTTAAGTGTGTCTATATTAGTGGAATAATGTGATCTTTCAGATGTTTCCAGGCCATCTACAACAATATGAGGTCACATTTTCAAAATATGACTAAATACCAAGTCAAGGTTTCATTTTTTTCTTACAATAATATAAAATGTTAAAATATCAGACATTTTACTTGACACATGTTGACAATCACTGATAAAATGAATTAAAACTTGTGATGTATGTATGTGTATATATCCCGAATGTGTGTTTTTCAGTTCACTCAGGAGTGCAGTTGCTTCATCATGCTGGCGGGAGAGTAATTCATGGAGACAGAGAAAAGCCTCAGGGGAAGGTACAGTATAGTCTTTTCTATCAGACAAGTATACATGATACATGTAAACGCCTGCCCTTTTATTGTGCATTTAGGTACAGTATGTGTAACATCTAGAGTACTCATGGCATGGCTTGACATGTTTGTGCTCTTTTAGAGAAGTAGAAGGAGGCTGCGTACTGACAGAGTAACGGGTGGTGCAAGTGAAAAACTAAAGACAGATAATGAAATTATATGTGTGTGTAAGAGAGAGTGACACACACACGAGGAAGGTGACTGAACTGACTGCTTCAACCAGAACAAAGAAATGGCACCAATTCCATGCTGGCAAGAGTGAAGCCCTTCAGGACATGCCTAGATCTGCTCAGATGAACGTGCAAATGTACACACGTGTATTACAACTATAGTCCGTACAGGAAACCGCGTATCTTTCCTTTTTTAACCTGTGTGTTGCTGGGTACGACCATAAACAAGCTTTCTATCTGCCTGACAGGACTTAACTTCAATATGTAAACTGTATGTGCACTGAGATGTTTTTGCTTTTACTGTTCCTGTTTATTGTCACCAGTGCATTCCTGCATTTATATGTTTAATGCATGGCTGCATAACAAATTTCTTTCGTGATGATAATATAGTGAAAAAAACTTTGCTGCTACACAAACCACAAACAGTTTTATTTCCACTGGACTTTTGCAGAAAATGTTAAAATGCTTTTCTACCTTTTTAAGCATGTTTAGAAATAATATTAAAACTTATTATCAACACTTTTATTTGTGTGCAAATAAGGAGTACATTTTTTTTACTATAAGAAGCCATGAATATACTATTACACTACTCATGGCTTCTGTAACCAGATTATGTTGCGTTTATGTAAGGTGTTATTCCCTGACCTTAAAGTTGATCCTGGACACAGAGTTCCCAACAAACACAAAAGTTTGCCTCCCCTGGCTGGGTCTCATGGCTTTTTTCGTTATTGTTGCTCAATGATTTCTGAGAAGCAGCCCTGCAGTAGTGCTCACATCTGACTGATCCCACCTCTGTTTGTTATTCTAGATCCTTTTTTTTTTTTTTAGAGAGCGGTAATACAACAAAGATACACACAAGTGAATTTCTCAACATGTGAACTCTGCCAGAGTTGTAGATGGAACATCTTTCTCTAGGAACGAGGGACAAAAGTAAACCACCAAAGTAGGTTATTGGGGGTTTTTGTGCGCATGTAACTCCAGTCATGTGGTTACAGTTCATGACACGCTGGGTCGTTTTCCGTTGTCAATCAATATATACACACATACTTTGCATAACTGTTGTACATGTGACTGTTCACTTCATCACAGTCGCTGCGCAGCCAGAGAGGGAACAAGGAAACACGTGTAGGGTTTTCTAAGAATTGAGTCATTCATCACCAGGGAGCAACCAGAAGCCAATCAGGGAGGGAGAGGGAGAGAGAAGATATGTAGAGAGGGGGGGGGTGGGGGGAGTTGGCTAGAGAGGGACATTTGCACAATTTTTATGTTTGTGTGTATGGGGAGGTGTAACAGAGGGGAAGAACTGATTCTTTTACCCCAGTGTGCAGGGGGAGCATTGGGTTAGGTGGACTTACTGTGGCTATATGGTGTAAAAATGACTTTTTGCAGTAAAAGTAAATACAGTAATATTTGTCTATCATATAACTAAATAATTGGATTTATAATTGGATTAGTACAATTATACTTATTTCACATCTCTTGATTTATCTGCTGCTTTACTATTTTCAATGTCATTTATATCCCTACTATAATTTAACATTTAAAGAAATAGTTCAATATTTTGAGAAATTCACTTTCAAAAGTTAGATGAAAAGATCGATACCACTCTCATACATGTCCATTAAATATGAAGCTACAGCTAGCAGCCGGTTAGCTTAGCTTAGCACAAACAACTGGAAACTGGGGGAAAAACAGCTACCCTTGTTCTGTTCAATGGTAACAGAATCCTCCTCCTAGTATCTCTAAACTCACTAATTAACACTTTGTATCTCATTTGTTTAATCTGTTCAAACACCAAAGTGTAAAATTGGCCATTTTACTGGGGGGTTCTGTGCCAGCTTTTTCTTGGTTTGGACCAGTAACTGGCGTCAGCTGGTAGCCTATTAACTGGTTGTGGCCAAGAAATTGTCCTTTTTACCCAGTGATTAAACAAATTAGATATAGCGTGTTAATTGGTGAGCTTTGGTAGGTGCTGGTAGGTGGATTAGAGCTGAATTCTTGGCAAGAAATTGAATGTCTAACTCTTCCTTTAAGACAGTAATCAACAGACATGTACAGTATGCAGTGGTGGAATGTAACTAAGTACATTTACTCAAGTACTTTACTTGAGTATTTCCATTTTATGCTACTTTATACTTCCACTCCACTACATTTCAGAGAGAAATGTTGTACTTTCTACTCCACTACATTTATTTTACAGCTTTAGTTACTTCTAACTTCAGATGAAATTTTTCTGCAAAATTAGTACTTTTAATACTTAAAGTCAATTTAGCTTATAATACTTCTGTACTTTTACTTAAGTAGGGTTTTAAATGCAGCACTTTTACTTGTAATGGACTATTTTTACATTAAAGTATTACTACTTTTACTTAAGTAAAGGATCTGAGTACTTCTTCCACCACTGACAGTAATGCAGCATACTGCGCTAAACATTTTTAAACCCTCAAATAGAAGCATAAATTAAGTGTGAAGGAAATGAAACAGTAAACATTGAAGCAGACTTGACTTTTGAACAGTCTCAGAAGAATTTAATTCATTACAACATGTGTGTAGCCAGGTGCTTTGTTTGTTTATGCAGGTGGGTTAATATTTTCTCTTTGCATGCATGAACTGAGTGTCTATGTGTATATGTGTGTTTGTTTACAGTCAGTGTGTGAGTTTATGTTTGCTGGCTGATCTGCATCGCCCTGCAGCAGGATTACCTCATGTCAGCCACGTGAGGCTGAGACAGAGCAGGGGTAGCCTGATTGCGGGGTCAAGAATGCATTCATTTCATCACCATGGAGACAAGGGTGTTGTTAGGGGGCTGGGCTGCCTGAGCCAACCAGAAGGCTGCCAGACATCACAACTGAACTGTTGAACCCGCCCCCAACGTGGAGTCCTACCAGGCATGCAGCGCGGCTTTAGGGAAATCTGATTAGTGTGGTTTTCAGGGTCAGACATGTTACACAAAGCTTTCTTATCCCTGCACCTATCCTGTTTTGACCTAAACAACAATATCTATCATATGTTGGAACAAATATCGTGCTATTTATTTATTAGTAGTGATTTATTAGGCTAATAGAACAAACAGGACTGTCTTTAATTCAGTGTTATAAACAGATCTAGAAAATTTGCATATTTTTTCCAACTCAGTTTTATCCCACTCTGCCTCTAGTGTGGCCTTGGATTGCCACTGGCTGGAGTAAAGGACAGACATGCCAAATCCTCTTGTATAATGTGGAACAGTTGTCAGATTCTAAGGTTTATTAGCATCATAAATTAGTCATCATTTTATATATACAGTATATACAGCAGTATACAGTAGGCTGTCATGATGTTTTTATATGGCCTTGCACTCAACCAGCCACTGTGAATAATAAAGTTTTCCAAATTGTATGTGTGGATGCATCATTCCAGTCACAGGATGAAACACATACATCATCATATATTAAATATAGAAACATTTATGTATCTGTGTGTGTAAATGCAGAACTAAGTCGGGAATGTTTTCTTTTTACTGGAATTGAGGATATCTTTCACTCGCTGTTAATTGATTAAGCTTGTAATGCAACTCCTGATAGCATGGATGCCTAAAAAAAAACAGTAGATTGAGGTTTCATAAGTTTGTTCATGTTTGCATTGATCATAAAAATGTAGCAAAATGGACATGTTGACCCTAAAGTAAATGTTACCCTCAACACAAAGTATTTCAGTTCAAGAAAACTTCCAAAGGCTGCTTGTACAAAAAGTGTGACCGTCGTTAGAACAACAAACATATTAACTACCATATCTTGACAGAAAGCAAACCTAAAAAGGGGGACAAAAGACCGGGAACACCCAACCCTTAGTTAAAGTTTTACTTTGGGCATATATAATCTTAAACAGGAGGTGGAGGAAATGTGGAGGTGTTGCCTGAGCCCACAGAGCCACTCACAGCCCCCAGCATGCTGGTGCTGTTATGTAATAGTCTCTCTAACTCTGGTGTAATGTGCCATTATAAGTTCCTATGTGGGCTTGAGGTCATGCGGAGAGATTTGAGCTGTTGATCTAGCACATGGTTATACTACACACACACACACACACAGACAAAAATGCTGTGTATGCTGTGCAGAGCCAGCATAAACAGTGAGAGCTGAATGTAAAGTACCCGCCTGTACAACAGAAGGAGACAAACAAAGGCACACACTTAATCTCACAAATGCAAACACAGACAGAATGAGCATGTTGTTTGATCACAGTGTTCTTAAGGACGCTGTCCAAGTTTTCTAGGAAAGACACTTAAGACCCTCTGACTAGTCAGGTGGTTCCTCCACACATCCATCCCCCCTGACAATCTCCTTCTCCACACAGGCCTTCATATCAAAGTTTCACCACTACCATTATTCTTAGAAAGAAGATTTAAACAAATATTATTTTTGTTTCTTTTACCAGGGACCAACTGTCATTGGGGCTGTCATCTTCACTGTGGCTGCTGAAGCCTCGATCTTGCTCCTCCATGTGGGTCATGAGTCCATGCTGCGCCATTCACAATCCCAAGCTGTTGGACACACTCTTCTGTGAAATATGTTGTAAAGAGTCTCAGATCATGACAGGAGATCTGAGTGGTCCAAGCAACAGTCCAGCGCTGTCAGAGGAGACCAGACAGAATATCTTCAGAAAAAAAAATGGCAGAAGTCAATCTGGAAAGAGGAGCTCTGAGATATTTGTTGTGTCAAAAAGCAGTTTGTGATAGTTGTTGAGCTCGTTCCTGGTCTGCTTTCTTTAAAATCTTTAGTGTCTTTGTTTGAGTCAGTTACTTCTTGATATACACAGAGAGCTGTTTAGACTCTACTGACTCTGATTAAATGTCTTCAAGAAGATGCAAACACTCCAGGTTGTTCTGGATGAGTCCTGTGACTCTTAAATCTGTGGGACTGTTTTGGTAATAAGTAGCTGGTGCTTGTTCAACATTCAGCGCATGTTTTAGACTAAATTTATCAAGAGTGTTCTGGGAATGGGAATAGGAAATCTGAGAGGGTCTAGAGTAGCTGGACCCCTGTGCTGCTTCAGGTGCCCATCTGACGCCACACATGGCCCAGCAAACACATACACACATGATTTACTTACATTAATTGCCTGAAGACTTATCCTAATCTTAACCATAACCACTACATGTAAACCAAATTGTGACCCTAAAATGTAATGATTTACATTATGGGGTCCTGCTTCCCACCCCCTTAAACAGAGCCAATAATGATAATGGCACATGACAGCAATGTCATATATTAGGCATCAATACTCACCAAATATGCATTTTTTTCATCCTTAAAAATCATATATCATAAATATCATATTTGCATGTAGTCTATCTATACGTGTTTGTATTTTTATTGTGTGTGAAGCACTTACTTTGCCTGTACTGTAGTGATGTACTGATTTACCCATTTATTCTTTATCAGCAAGCCCTGAACTCACATTGCATCACACACACACAAACACATGCAGAGCTTCCATGTGAGGACAGAAGGAGCATCTGAGGGCAGTGGTGAGAGACCCTCACCGAAGGGTCAAATTTGCCACTGGACTCCCTCCACTTGTGATAACTAAGCTAACAGCCATTTGGACTTTGGACATTCTGTATCCACTTTGCAGTCTCATATATCTCCAGAACATTCTGCTCCTACCAGAGTATTTATCACAGTGGAGAACACAGCTCCACCCAAACAGGTCAATACTCCTACTGTACACTTAAGAATGTTACAGCCAGGCTGCCGCTTTATATTGTGGACTCAAGCAATTGTTTGATGTTGCATTTGTAAGTCACAAAAGATGACATGTATACTTGGCAGTCCATATTAGATGGATATGTTTGAGTTACTCAGATATGGTTGGTGTTAACAGCCATAAAAATACGTGCACACAATCTTTCATTTTTTCAAATGACTAATCCACCCTTGAATTAAGGTTCTGTTCAGTTCTGATTTTGAAAAAAAAATACAAGAGACACATAAACACAAACACACATTGAGAATGTCTGTACATTTATACAATTAGAAGTATAGAAAACTGTACATTGTGAAATGCTGCCAATACACAGTGGATTTGTGTTTCTGCAACAGCTACAAATAACATCGTCATACAGTACATGGAGCATAAAACATTAATAACATCTTTACCGACAAAATGTTCTACATCACAACAGAGAAACAGCTCCAGAATTCTTTGTCTTGTCCACGCAGTAGATAAGTACTTTTTACATAACACAGATCTGACAAAATATATTCAAAATATTTTATATGTAAAAACATACATGCAAAACAAAACCCCTACAAAGATTGCCCTATAAAAATGTCTGTTGCCAAAAATCGGCTACCATTGCACACAAATTATTGTGTCTACCCTTAACAAAGCTTCTCATATTGTGTATCTGCAAGGAGGTTTGCGGAACACTGAAATATTGCAACAAGAATTTACACACAGCTACACCTGCAAACACACATCAAGAAATACAAAAGCAGTACTTGCAATTAGTGACTTTCTTCAAAGGATTAAAATGTTTTTTTGATTCCATTTCCATTTTGGTTGTATCTGTCTCCCTCAAATATACAGTAAATCAAGATACTGCATCGAACCCTTTTTTGACAAAATGAATCCATTAAACTTTCTGACACCACACTACTTTACAACCAGATAATGAGTGTTTTTATTTTCACACAGTTTCAACACATTAGCTAGTGGAACAAAAATGACTCTGATAAAGTTAGCGCTAAAGTGTTGAATGGAGTGGTACACAAATCACAGTAAATGTAAACAATACCATGTCATTACCAGCTTTTCACGTGAGGTTTCCTGAAAAGCCTTCTGAGAAATCCTTAATGTTTCCTGGACAGTCTTTTGCACAGGACAATCATGACTAAATAAAGGCCACATAAAAATAATTTCCTGCTGTTTCCTTAGCCATAACACATTAGCATTTTCACAGATCATGACCTTTTCAAGATGAATGTGTCCATCTCGATTTTGGCAGCCTAAACCTATGTATGTGTGTGTGTGTGTGTGTGCAGTGATAGGTAATCATCTAGGTTTCACATTCTCTTCACAATGTTTCCTTTGGGTCTCACTGGTGTGGGTAATATGCCTAACAGTATGGTAGCCTACTGTCTTTTGTATATCTTGCATTGTCCATTCAAAACCCATGTTAGTGTGTACTGTCATATATAGCACAAGACATACTCTTGTACGTGTCTTCTCTTTGGCAGGTAAAGTGATTTCAATCCTGACAGTGACTCTTTGTAGCTCACTGTAAACACGTGTTCCAGTCATATGTGTTTTCCGGTCAGGAAGAAGAGCGGTCTGTCTTCCTTGGCGTTGGCAGTCTGGAATTCATCGCTGAGTCTGAACCTCCACTCCTCCTCCAGCTCCAGCCTGCCCACCGTCTGCCTCAAGGAGCTACGATCTGCACTGATCACACACAGAGTCGCGCCTACAGGGAGGCGGACAGGAGGGAGGGGGATAGAGACTTTAACTATGACATAGGAAATAAAAATGACTCTAAAATGCAATCATCACCATAAACACATGAGATCAGGGTTCACTGTCCGCAAAATTAAGACAACATATTGCATGTACTTTTCATCTCTTTCTGTTTCATTCATTGCACTCATCTTCAAAGGTGAGACACACTGAAAGCCTTTATTCCTGTGTCGTGCTATAAAGTTTGTTGCCTGCTCTGCACAGTACTGTTACATCACCTCATATTTTTTTATTGTCTGTCTTTGGTCGGCCTTTGTACCTTTGAGGAAGGTGAACTTCTTGAGGAACCCAGGAGTCACAAAGGAGTCGGCGAAACAGAGGAGAAGGCCGCTGAAGAACAGCCCCGTGGTGCTGATGTTGACCGAGTGAGGTCTTGAACTCACAAAACACACCGTCACCTGCAGGGCGGAGGCAGGAGGAGTGTGACATGCTGTATATACCGTATGTTGGCATTTAAGGGCGAGAGCATCACAGTACAATACACCTGAACGTACAGCAAAAATACAGTAGCTTGCCTGCACAAGAAGCTAGATGTCAACTCAAAACAAACTGTTAAATAACTGTCCAAGATGTGTTTTAACATAACAACAAAATTCATTTAGGATCTCGAGGTTGAGGTTTTAGTCGTGGATGTGAGCCTACACATAAGTGTGGAGGTGAATGTTTGTATTTATGTCCATATCAAGGTCTACACGTTTGTGTGTGTGTGTGTGCGTGTGTCTACCTCAGGTCCCAGGTTGAGGTAACAGTCCACAGACAGTACAGGGTGTGTGTAGTTCTTGGTGCTGAGTGGAAACAGCTTCTGGCTGGTGTGTTGGAGATATTTTTCCAGGAGGAGCTGAGCTGGCGTAGCCAAGAAAAGGTGCTTGCTGTCTGGGGCACAGATGTACTGCGAGGGCCCCACTGAGGTGGGAACATCTGTCATCTGGAGAAATGAAATGTTTTGTTCAATATCAGGGATGTACACAGTTAATCATTGGATGATACCGTCATTCATATCCATGATATTGTCATAATTATAACAATAATTATGAAATCCTCAAATGTGTTTCTTTATTTTGCTCTGTAACGATCACTGTGAGTAATATGTAGTTCTATTTTCATGTTTCTTAAGCATCTACCTTAGTCTTGATGATAAATGTTCTGTATCCTCCTATGGCGATCTGCTTCTTCATGACACTGAAGCTGTTAAACCGGCAGATCAGCAGTCCGGCGCTGTGTAACCTCAGGGTGAAGTCAACGTCGTGACAGGTGAAGCGGTTCTGGTCATACTGGACATTCTGAGTCCGGTCGACATTGAGGAGGAGGAAGTCATGAAGGTGACCTCTGGAGAAAGGCCCCCTTTGTTTATTACCTGGACGCAAGAAAACAAATTACATGTTTAAACAATCTCTTCACGATTCATAAAGTAGCAAATTGCTGAAAATCAAAATAATTTAAAAATCTTTTAAAAGATAACGCTTCCTTTTTTCATGTGATTCTGACAGCCTAAGCTTTACAGGTAGCTCATTCCAAAGTTGAGAGATGCTAAAAGAAAAAGCTCTGCTATCTCTTATCTTATCTTACATTACTGGTTATCTAAGGCTGCACACTGCTCATGGGGGTTAAAAGATCTGAGATATAGCTTGGAGCCTGAACTTACAGAAATATCTGTACAATTTAAAACATAAACATGTAACCTCTGAAGAGATGAAGACATAACAAGCTGTGTTTACAGCTGAGGTCTGAGGCATCAACAACATCTACAGTATGAGAACCTTTCAAGGCAACTTAATGCATTGTAACTGCTTATTATTTTGCGTCCTGTGCAGTCTGATGCAACAGCCTTGCAATTCTGTTATTTTGTGGTATTTACAGAGACTGAAATGCCTTGGAAATGGTTTTTCTTGGCTTTCCAAAGTTTTTGACATGACGATCGCTGACCTGTGAGTCCACGGCTGCTCCACTTCCTGATCCCACACAGTCCATAGTGGGCCAGGTCCGGACAGGCCTCCATGCGCTGTAAAACCTGCTTCAGTGACACAGCATGCTCCACTGGACCACTAACAACAGCGTAAAGCAAAGAGTAGCAATGTTAAAACCAACTCATGAAGTGACATATTACATATTCTTGCTTCTGATACAAGCAACAGTTGTACTTCACTACGATTCATATACTGTAGGTAATTGGTCTGTATGTACTTGCGTGCGTCGAGATCCACTGCGTTCCACATCACACACGAGTCATCAGCCAGGATGATAAAGGGCCAGACGTCACCCGCTGGGCCCCCTCCCTCCAACCGACGACTGCGCTCCAGCTCCAAGTTGTGATACGATAGCTCTTTAATCAGGAAGTGAGCAGCACCTGCAAGAGGACCAGAATCAGTTATTAAGGTGGTGGATGAAAAAACTTTGGATATTGCAATTTGAGTATGTGTGATGCGACAACAGTAATACGTTAACAAACCTATTCCAGCTCCGTTGAAGACTGTAGGCAGCACCAGCATGATGTGGTTGGGCCAGTACTTCTTGTAGACGGCCATTTCGTACTCTTTGACCACCAGGATATGTAGATGTGAGGCTCCATCCATTGCATGGTACAGGTTAAACAGACCATGCTCATGACGGCCGGTGGTCGGGGTGAAGATTGGACTCTTGATGCAGTCTGGGCTCTGGGAAAGTGGAAAATAAATAAATTAACCTTCAGAATTCATAGTGTAACCGCTCAGAACATTTACACAATTCAACACAATCTTGAAAAAAAAAACAAAAGGAGAGTAAAGTAATGACCTCGCCCATCAGCAGTGGCAAAACACCTCCAACTTTTAGATGACTACAGCCATAAACCATAAATGCAGTTTTAACTTCTCGTGAATGACTAATTTCTAATCTTACATAGATATAATCTGTCATAGCTCGCAGGCTAGTTTCTAAAATGGTGTTTGGGGCTCCCTGGGAGTCTACAGTGATACAAGATCCGGATATTTGAATGGCAATATCTTCTCAAACAGAAATCTTCTACAAATGTATAAACAACATCATATCTATTTTTTAAATGAAAATAAATAAGAACCACTAGGCCATAGTAATCCATTTTCCCATAAGGACAATTTGAGGCATAGTCCAGTATGTAGCACCACCTTGTGGTAAAAGAAGAGTGTTGCACTGTGGTCATGGGGTCTGCAAATCACTGCTTTAATGCAATGGTCAAGTGTTGAGATATACGGTATGTGTCTGCAACTAGGAGCTATGATTACTTCACTAAACAGGAAAAAATATGTCTCCTAATATAAGTGTTTACATTGAGACTGCATTCTATATTCAAATGAGAATAAAACATTTCCTTGGATGACAGATTTTACAACTTTGTTTCAATTTTAAGAAAGCTTACAGGGTGACACACATCACTTTCTACTTAGTTCCAATTTTTATTCTTATTTATATATTTATTTCTGTGCCTGTTATCTTTATTTATTTACTTATTTACCTGCTGGATTATTCTTCAATCTGTACATCAGCATCAGAAAATGCCCTAAACAAGGAAGTGCTAGTAGTTGGGGTTTCATTGACAAAGGACTTACCCAATCAGAAGTGAGGGGCAGCCGCATGCTCTCCAGTTGGCCTCCAGGTTGACTGAAGCTGAAGTAGTGCTCTTTAGACTTTGGGATGATGAAGTAGAGCTGGATCTCTTCTCCAAGCAGCAGGTGAGTGAATGTGAAGGCATGCAGTGTTGACTCATACATCTAAATTGTGATTTAAGAAGACATACAGGATGGCCTGTGACATTTACATTTCAAAAGCAGCTTGAGAGTCTTTCAGGAGTCTTTCCGATATGTAGAATATGTCATATTGTGTGTTTGCGTGTTGCTGACCTGGTATCTGGGGTTGAAGCCCAAGTACTGGTGACACTGTTCACAGTGGTGATAGGTGTTGTATGCTGCATATTTAGACAGCTTGATCCTAGATGTCCGCCTACGTAGGTACACATCCTCCTGCCGCACAGGGTTTCCTGGTGAAGACAACACGGGCAAACACAGGTTAGGACAACAGCACAATATACAGGTTACGTCTAGGGAAAGGTGTGATATTTGGTTGAAATTGGTAAGAGCATAGTATCTGTGGTTGTGGATTGTGTTAGTATATTGGCTTGTGTGTCTGTATTTGACTTATTGTGCCTACCTTCAGCACCAGGTTTATATCCAGGACAATAGACTGTGCTGATGTCATCATATTTGGGGTCGTGGATGGTGTAGTCAAAGGTCATCGTCCTTATAATGTCCGGATTGGGCCAGGAGGCATTGGGTGGGTTGTACTGCACCCCCTCTGCCTGGGTACCTAAATACACAATATATGTACAAACAGATGTATTACACATGATGTCACAGCACTGTGAAGACTGAAGATTCAAATGTGGTTTGGACACAGCCTTAACAAAATCCTGCATACGATCAAATGATCTTGACAGCAGAAAAAACATTGAAAAATAGAAAAGGGCTGTGAGAATAGTAGAATAGATTTTGAAAGCCAGGTCTCCATAATTTATATGGTGTACGTGAGAAGTGGTGGCTACTGCTGCTAATATACTGACTGAAGTTTATGTCCTCTTCATCGTAGATATCCACCTCCATCAGCCTGATCAGCATCCGAGACAGAATACCCAGGAAGTGCAGGTACGCTCCTGTCTTACCCACCTGGCCAAGGACATTAGAACAAAGGGAAAAGAATGTAAATGTATAGCATCAGCGAGTCAATGAGTTTTAGTAAAAGAAAGAAAGAAAGCCAGAAAGTACCTGTGGGGGTCCACTGAGCAGCAGCCTGCGAGGGTGAAAGTTGTCACTTCGCCCTTCAGTGCGATTGCTGCTGTCCATGTGGAAAGAGCGGGGGACCGTCCACTGGCGATAATACAGTGATTGTTCTGTGCATGTCATCATCTTACTCAGCAAGGGCCTACACACAAGAGACATGGTTCATGGTTATATTTCTCCTAATGAGACTTTTATCATCAGCTCTTTTAAGGACACATTGAGTGAAATGTTCATTCTGATTAAAAAAAAAAATAAAGCACTTTTCTAAAACAGACAGGATGAACTTCATTCACTGTGTTACCTCAGACCTTCTGGTCTGGAGTTTGAAGGTTATCATACTATATTTATTGATTATTGATTTTTCTTTTCTTAACATTACTAATCATTGAGCTAGTGTTATTTTTCTGCTTTCTACAAGGACTTTAACAGTGAGATAAACTCTGCTTTCTGCCTTTCAAGAAGTCATCACACTGTTGAATTGCTCAGCTAAAGGTACAGTAGTGAGACGCCATATTTTTAAGGCTTTAGTTGTGTACTTGTACTTTATTATTACTATTATATGATTATTTTTATGACACAACGTTTTTTTGTGAAAATGACCATAGTATATCTCATATCTGTGATATGAGATAAACTGGAGTGTAAAAATATGTGTCCTACCTGAAGCTGCTTGCCCATGCGACAGACATGTGCGGCAGGAATGAGGTACATCGTGGAAGCCCGCTGCTGTCACTGGCTGTGATAATGTCGTAGAGAGCGCGAGGGAGAAGCACAGAAGGCGGGCGACTCACTCCCCGCGCCCAGGAGCAGCTCAAATGAGGAGAGGAGGCTCGGGGGGACAAGGAGCCAGAGGAAGTGGATTTGGAGTGTTGATGACGAGACTGGGCAGGAGGCAGCGGTTGAGTTTGAGGGTGTGGCATTTGCATCTGTGAGAGGGACTGCTGTTGGGGGAGCGTTTGTGAGTGAGGTTGGGAATTTGTTTGCGATAACGGCTGATTTTGACTCTGACTTTGGGGCTGCGGCTGGGGAATTGGTTGGGTTTGGGAATAACTTTGCACTTGAGGTTGGGTTTGGTGGTGAAGTGGGGGTTGAGGATATGAAAAAGACTGAGATGAAGGCTGGGGCTGAAGTTGAGTCTGATTCTGTGAGGAAGATTGGATGGTGTCCACTGTGTTTTTCTGGACATTTGGAGAGGTGTTGCTTTGGGCAGGGAAGGGATCTGATGCTCCACTGTCTGGGCATGACTGGAGCGGCTGGCTGGATGAAAGAGGGGAGTCCCCTGTAAACAAAAGCAACCAAATCAGTTGAGATCTCCCTTCACACTGAAAGTAATTATTATTCCTTATTTTAAAAAATTGACTAGTCACTGTCCATTGTTATCTCACCATTCTCCTGCCCCTCCTCCTCCTCATTGTCAGTGCTGCTGAGTTTTTCTGCGTCACTCTCCAGCAGGTCACTTCCTGACCCGTGGTTGTGCGGGGGTCTTGACTCTGCCCTCACCAGGTAAGCAGCTAGTCCTAGCTCTTGTTCAAGTGTGGTACGATGAAGATAAGAGCAGCTTATCACTCGAAGGTCACAGCACTTCAGTGACCTGTGGGTAGAATTTATTCAGAGGTTAAACTTAAGATGACTTTAATTACATCTTAGGTAGCTTTTCTTGAAGGATAAAAAAGTTCTTTTTTTAACCAGCAATGGAAAAGGGATTTCTGATGAGGGCCTGACAATTCCTGTTTTTTCTAGCAGATGACTCTTGTATAAGATTTTGTATTTTAGTCATTTTTGTTCTTAGTGTGCCTACCTGGGCAGTGATTCTCCCAGCGGCTCAGCTCCTGACAGAATCAGGATGCAGGGAAGGGCCTCAAGCTCCAGGTAGGTATGAGGTACCCAGTCAGCATCTTGGATTTTTAGCCATGTCTGCACGACACACACAAGCACAGAAAGCCTACATTTTACACAAAGGCTTGAAAACTAAACATGAAGGTAAAATGGAAAAGAGAGTCAATTGATTTTCAATCAGCAATGTATCCATAAACTAATTTATCAAGTATTTGTTGATAAATTTTAACTACTCCCCCACCTTGATCTGATCAGTAAAGCTCTGTCCAATATTCAGAGCTTGGCTTGGATTCCCCAGTATGATTTCAAAATTCTCCTCCAGACCCAGCTGCCTCCTCACTCTGGACAGCCGTCGGTGTGCCCAGGCTGCCAGAGCCAAAGAGGGGATCCGCAGCAGGACCATGTGACCGTGGTGGGCGGGGCATTGCTGGGCAGCAGTGAGCAGTGATTGTACGATCTCCAGGGTCTCCACAGAGGTGTGTTTGTGGAGATTGTGGGAGCCGCTGATTCTGCCGGATGCAGCCATCAGAGCTACGCAGTAGTGTTGGATCAGAACCGTAGTCCGGATCACAGCACTGTGCAGCTTTGGGAACCTGGGAGAGACAGAATGAGAGATCGTAAAGGTCTCTTGCTGCAATTTTTGTGTATGCCTGCAAGTAATTTCAACTTAATTATTAAGTGTAGTGTGTTTGTGTAGACTAAATGTGTGTGTACCTCTCTTCCAAGGCAGATACCATGCTTTCAAAAGAGGAATCATAACGCATAAGAGGCAGGCTGCTTCCTGAACGGGTCGACTCTAAAAGCTCTGACACACCAAAGTACCGCGTTCTCTCGTGATACAGGTCCACATCCTACACACACACAAACACACAATGTTATAGATACGCACACATTCGAGTGCCAACTCTCAGAGTGTGTATCTCACACAGACGTCTGTCTTACATTACTGAATGCAGAAGGCCAGTGGATCTCATTGTAGGGGCTGATGCGGGTGTACTGCGTCTGCAGAGCGAAGGGGAAGGATGTGACGTGGAGAATCAGGATGTTGGGAGCGTCTCTGACCTGTCTGGAGTTTAACAGCTGGTCCACCAGACCCAAACCACTGTCTGAGCTACTGTAGGATGCACTGAGTGTCAGAAAGAAACAGAGACAGACAGATTGCTTTATAATGCAACTATTGTATCAGGCTGTTGTATTGATGAAAGTCAACAATAAAAAGTCAAAACACTAGTTATTCGGCATCACTTTGTTTTTCTTTTTCCCTCTCACACACACACCTGCTAATGTCCCAGTGAGCGTGGTCATGGACCAGGATGTAAAGAGTGTAGGAGTTGCTGTGTGCTTCCTGGATGAGGCTGTCAATGCGCGCCTGAGCGCTCTGATCCATCTTGACCACATAACGCACAGCGTCCCGCTGAAACACACACTCCTGGTCCAAACCCCCAAGCTCCTGAAGGACACCTTAAATACACAGACAAAGAGAGGGAGGGTGGTACAGATCAACATCCAAACACATCATGTTTATAGGCAAACACACGTTCAGAAACTACTGCTTTTATGAATTTCTCCTGTCTTTCAAAAAGTTAGACAGTAGGAATTCAAAAAAGAAGCTGCTGACAAAAAAGAGTAACTAACCAGAGCTCCAGAGGTGAAGAACGGTCTGTTGAAATGTGACCTCGGAGGGCGGGACCAGGATGAGGAAGCTGACCCTGTCAAAGGAGCCAAGGTCCAGGTTCTGTGTGCTGGAGTCTGCTATGGCACAAACATGGGACAGCAGCTTTCTGGCTACTGCCAGCTGGATTGGCCGAACCTCACGCCACTCAACAGAGTATTCTACACGCACACAGACACAAATATACATCAGTGATTGTCTGATCTCAGCTGTGCACATTTGCTGACAAAAGGAGCAATCACATAGGCAGGAAATACATGCAGATGTAATCTGAGGCTGGATTTACATGTTTATGGTAAGAGAAAATGAACATATATAATCATTTTCCTCAGGAAGAGTCGCAGCTGTAAGAGCAATTAGTTTAGTTTTTTAGTCTTTTAATCTTGTCCAGGCAGTTAATATTCAAGGGGTATTTTCACACTGTTGTAAGCCACATAAATACATTCCATACACTGCAAACATTTTAACCTGTGTGAGTCTGTGTCTCACCTGAACAGTCTTTTGGACATGGTGCTTCTTTAGCGCTAGGTGATTCTTTTGAACACTGTGTGTGTGAATCCTTTGGACTGTGTGTGTCTTTGGGACTGTGTGTGTTTTTGGGACTGTGTGTGTTTTTGAGAGTCCTCTCTTCAGCTGATTCTTGACTGCTGGATAAAGGAGATGGCTCGTTGCTGTCGAGGGTGGCACTATCCAGGAGGGAATCCATATCCCCATCTGAGAAACAGGGGGTCACACAACATGTTGAAGTATTATGTCAAACAGACATTAACATGCCTGTACTACACACATAAATATGTTATGTACAGATCCACACAACTCAAGATCCACAAATCAAAAGGCAGACAGTCAGACACACCTTGTCCAAGGGAATTGCAGTAATGGATGAGCTCCTGGGCAACACCAGTGGAGAGCTGGTGGTTGATCTCTCTCAGACCCTCACTGGCAGAGTACATACTCTCTGCCAAGGCACGACACTGGTGTTTACCTGCAGCACACAAACACACAAATACACTGAATTAAAATATGCTTCATCATTTTAGCGAAAATCTATAATTACACAATCACATTAAAACACAAATCTATGAAAACACGGCCCCCACCTGTGACTACCACACAGGACTGTGTTTCCCGTCCTGGTGCAGTTACAATGATGACTACGTAGTTGGTGTTTTCAAGCCGTCCTTCCATTAACCTGCTGAACGTTTGGTGAAGGCCTTGAGCCAAAGATGCGACCTGCTCCCCTAACACCACTACACCCTCTGCACAGGACGATGCAGCCAGCTGGGCAAGCCAAGGAAGCTGGCTGGGGGTCAGGGGTTGCTGGCTCTGGGGAGGTAAGGAGAGATGCTGGGGCAGCCCAGGCAGGGTGGAAGGGGTCTGGAGACCGGGAAAAAAGAGGATAAGCAATTTGTTCATTTATTAAGTCTTAATCTGTCTTGTCATCAGTATTTGTTCCTGGGAAGGGAGACAAACACTTTCTGTGGTGCTAAAAGGTGAGAGTTGGGAAATAGTACATAAATTAATGCTTCAGAATACCAGGAATAGAAATTGTTTGCTTATTTTGAATTTAATTTTATATCTATTTTTCTCAAACTGACCTCTATGCCGTAGTGCCTCCCTTGGGAGGCTGGTGTTTGAGGCTGTTGGTACTGTCTGATCTCACTGAGGTGAGACTCCCTCCATGACCTCATGAATATCTGCTCCAAGTCCTCAATCAGGGGCACTTGGTCAGGGCCTTTAAAATGTAGGTGAGAAAGAAAGAAAACAGAGGTGTGGTGAAAAAGAGTTAATATTTATTCATTCAAAACACCTTACAGTAGTTTTATGGAAATGTTTTTAACATGAGGACTAAAAAAAGCTGCAGTCAGCAGATTTGAATTTCTCACACTACATACTACACTGGCAGGTCAATAAGTGATAATGAGGGTCAAATATTAAGCCACAGTCTTGACAAAATGACAGGTTTAGATGAAAACCCCTCCATTTTTTCAGTAAGTAGCTCACATAATCATTTGTTCATTCACTCTTAATGATTAGCCTGTCTGCCTCCTAGTGGCCATTATGAGGTACAGCAGGGATACCGTTACGGATCAATCACTTTACCCTTGCAGTCCTACTGAACTGTGTATGATTACAGCCTGATACTTAACTAAGGTTTTAAACTGACCAAGCTGAACAAGGTAGTAGACTGTGAGTAGAATCTGCATCTCAGTCGACAGTGGCTGAATGGGTGATGGTCCGTAGTGCTGGTAGACTCTGGGGAGTGTCTGGGAGCTCAGGTAACAACTCTGGAGCAGAGAACTGACGAGCACTTCACTGACATTGCCAGTCAGCTGAGGAAGAGGGCCATGACCTGTGTCAGTGAGAGGCAGTGGGATAAAGAAGATGAACACATAGAAGTGGTTGAAAATAACTCGGACTTGGGGTCGGCTGTAGCTCAGGCGGTAGATTTGGCTATTAACCATAAGGCTGTTCATTGAGCTGATCCCCACCTCCTCCTTTCCAGATGTCAAGTGTCCTTGAGCAAGATACTGAACCTCAAATAACTCAGAATGTATTTGTATGGGGAAAATGTAGGTAAGAAAATGAAATGTATGAAAAGCATGAGTGGGTGGCTGATGGTTGGATGGGAAAATGGTAAAACTACAAAATTTTGTAGTAACAGACGATTACATTGGATAACAACAGTGTGATCAGGCTGTGGTGTAAATAAAAAACAAACAAAAACACAATGCAGACATCTTTATGTCATCGTCTTTATGTCTTTATGTCATTAAGGCTGTCACCTGCTGTCTTTATGATAGGAAAAGGGTGAATATATTTAATCATGATCTAAGATAGATTTTATTTTGCTGTTCACAGGTGTATTGTGTTTATTTCAGTTACTACACCCGAGTCTCAAACCCAAATAGAGACCAATTGTTGTGCAGGATCAGGTGGTGGGAAAATGCAGTGCCATCTATTCCCAAGGGAGTGAGGGCTAAGTGAAGGGATAGGAAAATTTTTCCTCGTCTCCACCAGAGAGGAGAAAAAGACAGGAAGTGACAAGATGGGTTATTGGTGAAGTGAAGGGCAGATAAGTGATGAATAAGAATTGAAAACAGAGAGAGAAGAAAAGGATGAAAGTACATACACTAAATACAAGAAGTAGTTGAGGGCATAAAAGATGGAGAAGGAAAGGTGGATGAGTTGACAGGTTATACAAAGAGGTGAAAAGGTTGGAGGGGAGGGGATGAGGGGAGGGTGGAGAGGCTGAGAAACAGCCTTGGGAGTTGGCTGACCTCTAACCTGTGTGGAGAGTTGAGCTAAAATGGCCATCTGTTGGATGGTTACTAAAAAGCTCACCTGTTCACCTGTCCAATCCTGACAGCAGGGTAGAAAATGATCGCAATAATAACTACCACTGATGAGTTAGTCAGCTCCCACACGGGTGTAGTCTACAACTGCATGTGCTGTAGGGTGGTGGTACAGTCACTGTGTGTGTCTGTGCATTGTAATGTCATATATCATTAATATAATTGGTTGTCTGACCTTTGAAGATGACAGGTTGCAGTCCGCAGGTGTGTAACAGCTGATCGGGCACTGTTACAGACAGCCCTGGGGGAGAAAGTGGGGTTAAGGACCCCTGCGAGGAACTCAGTGGCACTGCAGTCTCTGGACGGGTGAGAAAGCACAAAATATATATTTAAATTTACACATACACACATGCAAACATATCAAGCAGCACATAACTGTCTTATTGACACGTTAGCATTACCCACATTGGTAACATTTTATATTAAGTCCTCCTATAGCATTTATAAGCAGTAAAAAGAGTTAATAACTGGCTTATAAGACACTGTAATGTAGTTGTTAGTAGATGAAAGTGTTTATTAATGTATTTGTTAACAACTATAACTCCTCCTGTGGGCCATAACTGGTGGCTGGTGTGTAAACAGAAAACAAATGACAATATAATAACACTGTTGTAATAATATAAAATATGTCTTCATAGGAGAAGTTATAATTGTTGACAAATACTGTACTTAAATCTATGTTATAGTGTATTATAAACCATTTGTTAAATGTTTGTATACTTATAAATGCTAAATAGGGGGATTTAACGTGTCACCAATAAATACCAACACATCTCTCATATGTTTCTCCCTTTATCATTTCTCTCCCATTTTCACCTGATCTGGCTCCATTTGTGGCAGCAGAGGACACAGATAATGTAGATAAGGCTGATGAAGATGGTAGTGTCTTCACAGTGCTCTCTGGCAGACTGTTGGCAGATGACTCTGGTGACCAGCCCTTGTGCCTCTTTTTGGGGGGTCCAGCATTTGTATGGGGCCCTGGAGCATAGAAAACAAAGTCACATTGCTTATTTACTTAAGTATTTAAATTTGTTATTTTCTTCTTTTTTACCACTTAAGGGATCTTGTTGCTGCTCCTGCTTTAATATTTGTAATTGCAATTTCATTTGTTGAGTTGATCTTTGTCACTTTTTTAATTCTAATAACCCACAAATCAGCAGAACATAGACTACATACTGTTTTAGGATCAACCTCCGTTGATACAGTAATAAGAAACAGTTGTATTGTAGTCATACATTAACCCTGTCTCTTCCTCTTCCTCTCAACTGTCTGTTGAAATGCAGTAATGACGACTGGAGACACATAAAAGGTCCACTAGTTAAAAGAGCCATGAAAAAAAAAAAACAACATCGACAGGAAGGAAGCTTTTCATTCAGCGGGAAACTGGGAAAAAAGACGAGAGAGAATTTTACAACCCTGGTTTATAGAGGTGACAGACTGAGGGAGAGGGAGGGAGAAAGACAGACAGAAGAGAAAAAGGGAGGGAGAAGTTTAGTGCCCCAAGTGTTGGCAAATGAAAGCAGGGGAAACAAAAGACTACCCCCAACACACAATGCAGCTGGCTGGCTCCTGTATGGCAAGGGTGTTATAACACATACACACACACACACACACACACACACAGACTGTTTGGGCTGCTGCTGGTAGGACCTCTCCCTTTTAGAGGTGTGAAGAAACCCAGGGGAGGGGCTCAATGACAACAGACACAAAATGACCACGTTTACATGCACACAAGAAGCCAGATAACAGAGCGAAATGTTAAGGTTAACGCAGGTTGAAGCAAAAATGTAATAACTCTGCAACACGTAACTACAACAGTCTGATAACTTTAAATCCCTCGTTCACATGCAGCTAGTTGGTGATTTCTTCCCTAAACCCTTTTATACCCTTTCTTTTATAAGGGTATAAAAAGTAATGCAAGTACATAACAGCTGTAAGACATGTACATTCACTCTAATGACGAGCAAACACCTCAATAAGGTTTACTCACTTGCATTTAGGTTGTTACTGGAATTAAGCATAACATTACTGCCATAACTAACTTCCAGTCTTTCAGGTTACCCACACATCCTTCTGGACATGAAGCAGTTTATAGAGCTAAAGTCACCAGTGTGCACATACAGTACCTGTAGCTGAGGGTCTCCCAGGCCCTGATTGATTTAAAGGCAGCTGGGCGACGGAGGGGACAGCATGGTTGCCATTTGTCAGCGAGTGGGAGACATCAGCGATTTGCGGCAGACCAATTGGGTCTACATGTGACGCTGCTGCATACAGAGACGGACAAAAATTAATGAATAATATTACTTATTGTGACTTTTTTTCGTGACGCATTGTGACACAAGTGTGTGTGGCGTGTGTTACCTGTGTAGCTTCCAGGTGTGTGTGACGGGTGAGTCAATGCCAGGTTTGGCGGCTGCTCATCTGACGTCACATGGCCTTCTGAGGGGTTGGACCCTATCTGTCTCATTCTGCCATCTGAAACACACACAGAGACACACTAAGCAATTTAATATCCGGAGAGACAGAAACTTGTCTTTGCAGTAGCTAGGCTGTTTTATAAACGTATTCATTTCTTCATGTGTGTGTGTGTGTTCCAAGAAGCAAGTTCACTAACTGGTTAACTCTGCTGAGTAAAGCAAAAAGACATGTTTAGCAAAGTTATACAGATTCTTGAAACAGGCTTCAGGGCTGTTCTTAAGTGGTATAAATAGTAACCTGCAGCAGAGGAGGAGAAACAGTGCCTGTCTGGAAAGGAGGGAATTTAAATTACACTGCATGTGATACAACACTAAATAGATGGATATTTCTCTGTTCAGCCCACTAATACCCTTCTCAGACAAAAATAAGGGCCCCCAAAAAAAATCTCTGTTTTCTGTTATCCAGGAACCCCGCACCTTAACTGTGTTTGACTTGGGTCTCACACAGCTCGGCTTGGGTATTAAAAGGTGAGCACAGGTTTCTATAACAACGAATACTAACCTTATGGTAGTACACACCTTGTACACACAGAGTTAGCGCAGCGTAAGCCATTGTTGCATGGCAACATACTTTTTTTGCCAGGAAGTCCTATCAGATAGTCCTATCAGATAGTATTCCTTACATTAATTACAACTAAGCTCTGACCTCTTACACACTAAACACTGAGACTTGACCCCTACCCTCCCAAACAACAGAGGTAAAAAAATTAAGAAGCAGAAATATTAAGAGGATACAATATCTACAAGGTTAGAGGTCTTTTCACCAGGTGGTGTCCTTCCACATCAATGTGATTTGACAGGTTACCTGCAGGCTGTGGCCTCTGTGTACACTCACTAGTCTCACCTTTCACCTGTCCTTAAGGCTTTCCCACCTGTCCATCTGGTCAGACCTCACATTTTTGGAGAGAAAGGCCTTAATCCTAAAGCACGCACTACACTTGTGCATTCTTCCTCTTAACCTAACCTTTTTGTTCATGTTTTGCTTGTCTGTTCCACTTTGATTATACAACAGCGAACACATCTGGATTAATTTCTCAGGAACAAAAATGTTGTATTGTTGTTATTATTTACTTACTGGCAATAATGCCACAAAGAGTATGATCAACACCTGATTCTTCCCACCATCTCTCAGCAACAACAGCTGAAAAATGTCATTTTTCTTGCATTTATGGTAATATTGTCATTGAACCACATCTGGAATCAGAAAATCTCTTCAGTGGCTGAGTACAACACATGTATCCATCTCTGCTGCTCTTACCATGTCCCCTCCAGCAGATGGGAGCTCCTTTGACCAGCACACCCTGGTTGTTTCGGTACAGATGGTATTTTAAGTGCTTCTGTTTCTTGGGCTGGGTGCTGAGCTTCAGGTTAATGTGGTTTGAGAACTCTGTGAAATATCGGAACCCTTTCTCTCCACAGCCCATACAGTTCCCCGAGAAGCCTGGAGGGAGCGCACATACAAAAAAAAAAAAATGAATCATCACAATTGAACGTGATTGATGTAACCCTACAGTAACCGAAAAATGAAACAAGGCTGTTTTTTTCCAGTCCTGAAAGCTGAGATTTTGTAGAGCTTTTTACTTTTCGTCAAACAGCAATAATGTAAGTCTCCTGCCTCACCCAGCAGAGCGTTGCGACCCCGTTCATCCGGCAGGAAGCGGCGGTCCACAGCGCACACCAGCAGGGTGTCAGGGAGGGAGGGGGACTTCACCCCGACCAACATAAACCCAGGGGGAACATCCAGGGAATCTGATGCCAGTGACGACAGACGCAGGTCCCTGCCTGCCTGACAGAAGCCTGTGGGGAGAATAAGACAGGGATAAAACAGTTATTTTCCCAAAAATGATCTGGTAGTAATGTCCTATATGGTGCTTTTGTTTTATTTTTATTGTAGATCTTAGTTAAGCATAAAGAAGAAGAGCAATAATATATACAAACAGCTGACCTGCATACGTTTCTGCTGCTTTGTTGTCATTGAGATTTCTTGTACAGGTGAATTAAATTTTATGTTCCCAACTACAACCTTCCTTTAGTACACCTGGCACTACCTTGCAGCTGCTTCTAAAGGACAAATCCGTCCATTTTTCACACTTCTCCGGTCCAGGAGAATGCACAACCAACCGCAGTTCTCTGTCATGTGGATGATGCACATGCATTAAGGAGGTGAATACTGATTACATGCATAATGTGCCATTTATCACCGTGAAACTGCACTTCCAGGTTAGCTTGTATGCTTGAAGATGCACATCCCTCGGTACCAATTATGACTGAAATGAGGTGTAAAATCTCGGCAAATCTGGCCCTGTACATATGTGTACAAACCGTCTGTGGTGCAGCATCCCTCAGGTGGGGGTTTCATCTGATAGGGTATTGGCGGGCTGTTAGACTCTGAGCCATCTTCATCATCCTCGTCATCATTCTCTGTTCGGCCTGTTGGGGACAGGTGTGACAAGCAGCGTGCAGCTTAGCAAGAGATGGAAAGTGATTTTGCTTTGTTTTGGTTCATTAAAGGCAATCTGAGACACAGAATACAGGATTCAAATTGGAGATATTTTCAGGAAAAATTAGTAACTCTTTTGCTGAAACCATTATCTGTAGTGCTTCTATGCAACCCACCATCGTGCGCCAATGGCTGCTCGCTCTCCAGATATAGCTGAGAGAAGACAGGCCGTGGCACTATGGTGTTGGACCTCAGTGACGCCTCGATGGAGTTATGAAGGACCTCCTCAAAGCGTGTGGTCCGCAGCTGGCCTGCATAGGAGTTCCCCATTGCTGCTCTGAAAAAACACAGTAACTTTGTGTTGGATACTCAACAAATATTTGTTAAAGTGACAGCAATTTGTTTTTGTTTGAATTAACTTTATACCAAATACCCATTGTGTTTTTGGTGTCCAGTTGAGCTTTTACTGCACTCAAAGTCAGATTTATTTTCTACATCTTTCCATTTTACAAGATTTAGTTTTAAAACAAGTATTAATTTTAGTTTTGAAGCAACAAGAAAAACTGAATCTATCCCAGTGATATCTGACCAATAAATGAATATGAGGCAAAGTGAGTAATGATAGAAGAAAAATTGAAACAGTAAAATAGACAATGTATTTGATGAAAAACAGTCTAATGTGTATATTTGTTAAAGCTCTCTGAGAACAAAAATAAATGTACTGGTTCATAGTGTCGGGCCAAACACACACACATACAGTCACATGGACACATGCACACTCACCCACAGATGAACAGTAAAATCCAGAGACACACTTACCCTACTCACACTGAAAAACACACACACACAGGCCCACCACACACGCATAAACAGTGGTTACTATTGGATGGCATCTGTCCAGACAGCATGCCATAAAATCAGCTGCACTAACAGAGTCAGGGCACCCTGACCTAGACTCTACTCCCTCTGTTTTTCTACTTTCTCTCTCGCTTTCTCTCTCTCTCTCTCCGGTTCACTCTGGTTTCTCATCTGCTCTCCAACAGAGGAGGAAGGCCCCAAGAAAGAAACTCTGTGCAAGCAGCTTCTCAAATATGGACTGAATATTGTTCTTGTAGCTGTTAAGCTTAACTTATTACCATCAATGCAAATGCACTGATTTATTTTAAACTGTTAATTTATTAAAGGGCATAAAAAGTGTGTCTAAGTCGATTGTCAGTGTTTTAAAATAAATTTTGAGAGAAAGATCCCCTCCATACATGTACTCTGCTTGGAACAATAATGTGTGTCTGATATTGTTTTTCCACAAAAAAATATAATTACCACTTTAAAACCCTTCATTTTAAAGTGGTAATTATCCCTCATTTAAAAAATCCAGAATCTATGAATATACAAATATATTTCTTTTCAGAAGTTTAACTGCTGGACACAAGATGTCTCTTACTTCACTGTAAAGTCCATTCTTAGTGTTCATCATCACACTTGTATAAGTTGAACACTGGACCGCAATTGGCTCCAAGCTAGTTGTGATGTCACAAATCCTGCTCATAGGCCCACCCCTAAAAAATCGCAAACTTTCCACTTTGAGCAGATGAATGTGAAAACAGCCTTCTAGTGTCAAACTCTGCACATAAATCATTCTGCACAGTGAAACTCAAACAGCCAACTGTAGGAACAAGAAGAAAAACATATTTTTGAGTGGAGGAGGACAGAACTCATTGTTCTGAAAGAGTGTTAAAGAACAATAGAAGATGTCATTGTGACAATTTTTGACAATGCACACAAAAAGAGTGCTACGTCATTTCTTTATCCATGTGTCATGCAAGATACCTCTCTGACAAGTCATGCTGAGTAAAAAATGCATCTCACCACTGATGCATTTTCAAAATTACAATCATTGTTTGTACATTATGTTTTTTCTTGTGCAAGATAAAACATTATTACTGAATATGTAATAACCATAAAATGACTAAGGGATATGGGTATTAGAGGATTTCTGTTAGACCCAAAGATGTTTTGTACGACAAACAAACTGGGTCAGTGAGGAGGGAAATAACAAGATTGGATTGTATGCACAACTTAATCCCCCTTCACTAAACCTTTAACTGCCCATATGCTGGTTAACACACACCACACACACAAGAAGCTACGTACGACTGACTGACAAACCTGGTAGCATGATATTCATTGACCAGTCAGCAACCAGCAGGTCAGTTAAATAAAAAGACTGCCCTGTCAGACTACAGACTTAAAGCTGTTTGTGTCATAAGGAGACATGTTAGCAGGACACAGCTTCCCATCAGAGTGAGGATTTCATCTGTTTAGAAATCATTAATCCCGCGACCAACAACATTTCAGGCTAAATCAAAGACAATATTACTCAGAGAACAGCATTT